>JAJJXL010000006.1:600000-1200000 GCA_024516145.1 Pyronema domesticum | reverse complement strand
AGCCGTTCGGGGAAGCGGTGCCTTGCATCCCAGTAACAGCGGGAGCGGGGAAGCGAGCACATGCATCGCCACTCGTCATCCGTCCGTTGCCGTCGTGCAAAACCAGGGCTCCAACCCTTTCCCTTAACCTCCTTCATGTTGCACTTACCTTTATCAATCATATCCTCCTGATCCTCCGCCTTTCTTCCCCCTCCAAAGACACCCTGGATGTGGTCTCCCATAGTGTACTCCTTAGGCTCCTGCTGCTTCTTGGTTCCAAGAAGTCCTCCAATCATTCCTCCAATAGATCCCTCCTCCTCGCGTCTACGTCTCTCCTCCTCCTCACGCTTGCGACGCTCCTCCTCCTCGTTTCCTCCCATCAATCCTCCGAAGAACTTGGAAACTCCAGAGGTGGGGTTGGCCTCCTCCTCCCTCTGCTCACGGCGACGCTCGGCGTAGGCGACCTGCTCGGCCTGGCGCTCACGGGCATCGGAGTCCATGGCGTTGTTGGCGGACTCGACACCGGAGCGGAGCTGGGATTCACCAGACTTGAGGGTCTCGAGACCTTGACGGAGGTACTGGTCCATTGTGTTGGGAAAGCTGCGCTGAAGTGAGAAAAGTGATAGGAGGGTTAAAGGCGGGGTTGCAAGTACAGTATGTGTTTGCGGAAAGTGGGATTGAGTGATGAGAAGAGTGATGAGAATGGGGAAGATGGTGATGAGAGGGTATGTCAAGAGCGGGGCAATGGAATAGCTGGCCGCAGCTATGCGCAAGCTAAGCTCACCTAAACCAAGGTGTTGGGCTGCTGCGAGATCGTAGCTGGGACACGTGCGGGGTCAACAGGGATGTTGGATGATGTGTTACCCCATGTTAGGCAAAGCGGAACATAGTTGGTGATCGAGTTACCCCTTTTGGGAAATGGTGGAAGCTTATCGGAGGTGTCCGGCGATCGAGCACTCGGGCCGTCGAACCACAAGCCTCGCCTCTGCCCGATCTCTGCTCGGCATGCCGTCCGCGGCAAGTTTGGGTGATGACTTGGCTTGGTGGCAAATCGCCGCAAGCTTGCAAACTGCGCTTATGGACTGCGCCTCGAGCGAGTGATGATGTGATGTGATGTGATGTGATGGAATGTGACAATGGCGGGCGGACTGTGTCTTTGGTTAGACCTCTTGTTTCACCGCGTCGGCATGTACGTACCGTATGCAGTGTTTTCGCCACTCACCTTGAAAAGATATCCCACGTAGAAATTTCAAACTGCGGAGGAAGTGGCGGTCCGGGTGGCAACTTGAGTGGTGGCCTGGATGCTGTTGGTTATGGTAGGTGAGATGAGCGGACTCGGCAACTGTGATCGGATAGATAATCCTCGGTGGGCAAGGCGGGAGGGCGGCAATACGATGAGGTCGAGTCGGATCTGCGTATCGCCCAGACGAATAGCAGGAAGCCGATGACGATGATATCACTCGGCTTTGCTGTGGCCGATCGCGATCTACGGAGCACGGCTTTAGATTTCCTGGGTAAGGCGTAGATTACGAGCATGTCGCATGCCGAGTTCCCGCATCTTCCGTCTCCACTGAACGAGTATAAACCTATGTACCATCGTTCTCCATCTGAGCTCAATCCGAGCCCTACTCTGCTGAGCTTCAACAAGGCACACATGGAACTACTTATCGGAAGCCTGTAAATCGTCGTACAAATCCGATAATCCGAACCATGCGATATCACGCTCGGCCTGCGCACTTTACAACTTCACAGTTCGCACTTCGTACCGACTCCGTGACGAAACGTCAAAGCGGATGGCGTTTTCCAATTGCGGGGTATGTACAGACGGTAGGCTTGAAGTTGAACCCCGGGGTCTTCCTCAGGCTTAGTCAGTGGCGTTTTTAGCCCTCTTTACAGAGAGTACTTCCGCGACACAAAATACCCCGTCTATTTTCAGTTCACGATGGTAGAAAGCATTGAGTAATCTATGCATACTTCCGCGACACAAAATACCCCGTCTATTTTCAGTTCACGATGGTAGAAAGCATTGAGTAATCTATGCAAAGTGACGCTTCGTGATGACGCTGCGGATGTGATTCCGACAGTTCAAGCAGCGCACGGTGAGTACAGCGGCAGCTTCCAAGTTTTCATCTCCTACGGAGATCTGCGATGGTGTATCCTCTGCACGCGGATACGTAACACAACGCACCAAGTATCTGTTACAAATGCGGAGTACTTTCTTCGCTCCTCGTTTATGTACTGGCAATCTTGAAAATCTGAACATCTTGTAGATCAGGGGGCATGCAGCCTGTAGGTGTTTTGATGTCGCATGTCTTCACCGGAGGGCACCGTAGCCAGCACCGACTCCCGAGGAGCTGGTGTACACAGTGCAAGCGAGAGATGAGAGGGGATGGGATGGTGTTATTTGATAAGCTCTGTAACTCACCGGAATACGGGTGTGGGAGCTTTGTCACGGTCTGAGAACTCAACGTTCAAGACGAGAGATAGGAAGCTGAGGCTCCGATTGCTTTGATCACCTTGGGGTCCTTGGACTTTATCTTGGTTCACAGGGACTGTATGTTTTTGTTGAGCGTGATCAATCATCAGAGGGATTGATCTCAGCGTGAAATAGTTACAGATAAAGCGCTTACGGATATGTTCCGAGGGTAAAGAGATGAAAGTAAGCTGCCAATCTTTACGCGCGTCTAGAGAGTTTACTCTAGAGGGGACTAGAGTACTTGAAGGGATTTTATGTCTCGGCCTTTACAACGCGTGAGGGAGATCATCACATCATGACGAGACCTCTAGCCCATTGTTTACCGTGTTTATCACGCAAAAATCGCTCGGTCGTTTGAAGTGGGGAAAGGCGGCCCTCTTCAATTAGGTTGAAGCAAAATTGCCGAGTTTCCCCGGGGTCCGCTTTACTTTTACAGTAAAAAAACATTTATTTTCGCTTTCTTCTTCGCTGTTAGTTATTTGCCGCGACTACTATTCAGCCACAAACCCAGCTTAGAAACAAGTAGCCTTCAATTTTCTTGAATATTCTAAGTGTTGATATCCCTAATCTCCACAGACATGACGATGGTGTTTCTTTAGAGTATCTAAGCTCTCCCTCAAGCCTCGGCCCGGATATAACTACGTTGTCCTCTAGATCCGCCGGCGATAAGCATCTCCACTTCCTATCAGATCCTTCACCAACTCACCTACGGCACTGCCTCAGCCGCCGAAGTTCAAGTCGGCCTTAGAATTAACCACCGAATTTCCTCCGATAGCAGATGAAGACAGTTTTTAAGAAATTTTAATCACTGCCAGAAATTTCATCAGCAAGAAGCTAAATGGATAGCTTGATGAAGCATCTAAAAATATGCACGCAAAGCTTAAGTCCCGTTGCAAGGGACTATAAAATGAACTACGGTAGCCGAGACGTAGCGGGATGTTTAGATGAACGTAGGCGGGGAGCTAGGGCCGACGGCGAGGTGAAGATGACGGGCACGCGAGCACAGCGGGTTGCGTTATCTTCATGAGCTGAGCTACAAGAGATCTAAGAGCTTGAATAGTGAATTCGCTACTGTACCATAGGTGGGAGATGCGGTTTTAAATATAATCATGCGTCCGGTGAAATGATAAATCTGCAATCTATCGTGCAATCGGTTATCGTACATACATAGACCTATTCCAAACATGTCAATCTGTATGATCTAAAGCATGTCCGATTGCTGCAAATGAATTTAGCTTCGGTGTGAGATGTTTTATGCACCACAAGTTATATAAAACAAATGTTTCGTTGTTTCGTCTCATGCGCGCTTCCTTGTTTTGATGCGTTTAATTATTCGTGTTTCTTTCGCCAAGTTGCCGTCTGCGTTTATGCAGTTCACAAAGTTTTCGGTTGAAGTTCTGTTGAGTAACTCCGCGGAGGGAAATGAGGATCAAGTCATGAGATCATGAGACGAAAACTCTGTTACAGTCTCGTCATCAGATTTCTACAGCCTGATTCAGGCTATGCTACGGTCATGACTCGTACATGTACAAGGCAAGACCATCGTACGTAGAGTAAGCTTGCCCAGTTGCTTTCCGCCCTGGTGGCCTTGGAACGACGAATCATGACGCCTTACAAACTCGGCTGAGACCCGGCTGAGGCTTTCACGTATGACGTACTCTATCCATCATCGCCACAGCCTACGTAGTACTTTGAGTTGAAAAGCCCGACCATCATCGCAAGTCTCTTCACCACGCCACCAGCCACGAAAAGTGCCTACTCTACACTTCCAAGCACATGCTCACATAACCCCTAACCGAGAAGGCTTGCCCCTTAGAGCGGGCTGAATTTGACGTGCCAAGGACGCGTGTGCCAAGTATGCACACGTGTTTCCGAGGGTGTCAACTCACGAGACATCGGCCTGGGCAGGGGAAGGCATGGCGGGGACTGAGCCGACCGATGTCAGCTGGTATCGGAATGCTTAGCTCTCGACGACTGAAGTCTGAGGGGCCATGTCGATCTCTTTGACCAGAGGCATCGGAAACGGTATCTGAACTCAAGATATTTTTGCGCGGCTAGAGAGAAAGAAGATGGTGTTGTTATCTCTGCTGTGTGCAGGCCGGATCATAATTCTTGGTTTGCAAAACTCTATTGTTGTGTTGCGATGAGCGAGAGGTTACAATATGTAATCACATTTTAGACAAGTCGGAAGCAAGTTATTGGCTTGACAAAGTTGCTATACTCTAGTTATCCTGAGTCAGCCGGAATGCTTTGTCGTTTACGGTTGCTTTTTTTCCGTGCAACCAGAGATCTTTTGGTTTCGTAATTTTGTGTGGTATGATATGATAGCTCCAGCACCTCGTTCGTTCGTTCGTTCATTCTCAATTCGGTTCGTGGTTAGAGAGACGACGAAGGCGAGTAGCCAACTGTTCCCTATCGCCGGGGGTGGACAGAGTGCTGCGTGTAACTTGTAGGGAGTTTTATCTACGAAACAAAGCACCGTGCAGCTCGCTCGTGAAGTGAACCAAGTCTGTGTTGCCTCTGCCTTGACTGATGGGATGATGCTTATAACTCAATCCGTCCACTCAGGCGTTATAATTTGTTTCAGACTTCTATTTTCATAATGCACTCAGTAATTAGTTATCATTCAGCTCAGCTTTGATCACTTGGATCACCTCGCCGACGCTCATTATTATCAAGCATCCTACGTGCACTGTTGATAGCAACAGCAACTTACAAGTACGAGCGTCGGGCGTCGGTCTGAGGGTAAGGTAAAGGCCAATGCGAGCGGCGATCATCATTCAGTTCCCTTCTGCAACCATAACCATGATCTCTCATCTGTTGGGCACGCGGTGAGCATACTCCTTTTACCATCGCCGACATCACCGACATTAACACAGTAGAATAATACGCTTTCGCGATGATCGACAGTTTACGAACCGCTGAGTCAGTCCCAGGGAGCCCGGCGCCTTGTGTTCCTCGTCGATCACTGCTTAATCCCCCTCTTGTAGTCCCTTGTAGTCCGCGCTCAGCTCGGTAATCGAGATATCTAGAGTAATCAAATATCAGTCATGGTTCAAAGAAGATATCTAAAGATGTTTCATACCCACCGCTGCGCTGCAAACGTATTCTTAGAGTAGTTGGTTGTGTGTTGAGGTTATCTAGAGTATCGCCACATAACTACATGCGAGCTGCGCACGGCGATAGATGTTTAGTCTTCAATCATAGCGTCGGTGGTAAGCATCTCTCTTCCTCCGACCGACACCAAGTTGACGATGATGTTCGCAAACCAATCACAGCAGACCACTACTGCATGCGCCAAACAGCGTAGCCGAAGTCATCGCCGACCGTCGTCGAGTAACCATCCGTCTTCGCCAGCTCCAGAGCCGACTTCCAAGCCCGGGGTGTTGAGCGGAACATCCATCTCTTTTTCATCCCATCCCGCTTGCTGAGTAGTATGTAGCTAACTTATCAACCATCATCCCGCTATCTTCGCTTGGCCATCGCGTGCTACACTTCGATTCGTTTCGCCATCGCGAAGGGGAAACAAAACTCACGATGGCTTTTTCCTAGGGTTTTCTTAAGTTTTCATCAAGGTTTCAAGGTTTCACCATCCCCTGCCAGTTGAAAAGGTGGAAGTGGAAAACAAAAATCGCAATGATGATAGCGCCACACCATACTCACTAGTAGCTAACCCCTGCCCTCCTGCCCTGCCCAAGCCGGCGCCATTCCGTTCCGCAGGTCCGCCAAGTCGCCGGGCGGCCTCTTTTCCACGTTGTTTAAGCCGCACATGTTACACCTGTCCTCGGAACTCCTTTCGAAAATGGTTTGCAGATGCATATCAAGAGCGGGTTATTGGCACCACGTCAGTTTATGCTGGGCATACTTTTTTACGCCGCCAGGAAAAAGAAAAGGAATTATGGATAGGTAGGATAGGTGATTCTGTATGTAATTCTGTGCGGTCGGCGAGGAGAGGAGGATTGATTTTTTGCTTTCCCGCTAAGAGGGGACCGAAAAAGCAACATCTCTTTTAGCTCCCCTCTCGTTGATTTGTTTTGTGCCTTTTGTTCGTTCCCCGCAATTTGACGGCGAGGGGTCCGCGTCTGAAGTCTAACGTTTTAGCTCCTAGCTCCATCTATTTCCTTTAGTTGCTATCGTTGCTAGTTCCGTTCGTTTCTCATCTTTTGTTCCGCGCGCAGCTGTTGCAAGGTGCAAGGCAAACCGGAAAAAAAAGAGCGACAAAAAAATATGGACTCGTGACATGCTTATACTTTTTCGCTTTGCTTCATGCTTTCGTGCTTGCGAGCGGTTATGGCAACTGGGATTTACGCATGGGTACATATACAATCCGGAAAGAACACAGTGCACTTAAGTGCTGCAATTGATTGGTTAGGCGTTTCGTACGTCATATCGTAATCGGGCTGATTATTTGTGATTTTTTATTTCCGTACCTTTGGGAGGACAGGCAGGCACCCAGACGAGCAGGCGACCTTGCTCTCTACCGCCGCGGAAATCGCTGACCATGACCAGTGTCGATCCGTTTTCGGGGCGCGCAGGACTACCCAGCAGGACAAGGCACCTTTTGCTCTTGCTCTTGCTCTGCGGTCTGCTCACCTCACGGGATAGAGATGGGGACCAGACCAGAGCCGGATTAAACTAAAGAAATCGACCATCCATCACACTCCCTCCATGCTACCCCCCCTCCCCCCCCCCTCCCCCCCGACTATCAACTTACCCACCAACTTCGAGCTTCCGCCCACCACTCCCGCCCTCCCCAACATCCCAGCCGAAAATTCCACCGCGAAACTAAGGAATTAATAGCATAGACAGGCGTTAATCCTACGCCTTCACGCACCTTCCACCGATAACTAGTTATCCCAGATCATATACATCACCTCGCCCATCGTATGCCCGCCCATAGAGGCACCTCGAGCATAGAGGCCGACGATAATTCCCGCACGAAACGAAGCAAATCGCCTGGTGGACTCTCGCCTGACTCGCCCAGATATTCGCCGAAGTGAAACGAAGGGAAGGATAACGAACAAAAAGGAAACGAAATCCAACGAAACCGGCCTACGAGAAACGAATAGTATCACAACAATCGTAAACGGAGGCATCAATAGGGTATCCAAAGGGCAAAGCACTTAGCATTCTCAAGGAAGGCTTCACAAGGCTCCCAGGGCATCCATAGGGAACGCATCGTATCACAGCCAATCCAACGGAACCACAATCTCCCGAAGATTACACATACGAAGGTCATACGTTATCGACTGTCAACCCATCGGACAAACTTCACGATACCAATAGGATAACAAGAGGTATCGAAGGGTGCTTAAGATATACGGATAGCGACAGCATAAACTCAGGCCACCCATCATCTATTTCTGCCGCCCTCGACCATCGTCCACCTCCCTCCATTTCGATCACCAGCTGCTTCGATCTCGACCTCGAACCCAAGGAACGAAACTCGTCAAAAGACAGCCAAAGACCGTCCCCACCGGACACCTCAACCACACATCATACCCATGATGCTTCTCCGTGCCTCAATATCGTCGCTAGGCAGCACCTCCACCACGACCCCCGCTAGCTGCAGCACAGGGCCATCATCAGTCCCCTCCAACAAGCCCTCGAAAGCCGCCTCCGCCCCCAGCATTACAAGTTCACTCCCACCAAATCGAGTATTAAGCACCTTCAACCCTACACGAACCTTCCACATCCCGTCACACGGGGGCTTATTATCGAGTTCCATCCCTATAAACGACCTAACACTTCTCCTCCGGGACCGACCCACAAGTGAAGACACCTACACAGACCGCAAGTTATTTAAAAAGGAAGTTCGGGCACTTATTAAAAGTGGAAATGGAATGCAAGTAGCAATGTCTATGAGCGGAGGGAATAAGTTAAAGGATTCAGATGGGAGGGTAGTGGCGGAATGGGAGGTTCCTTGGGGGTTGTGGAAGGAGGTTGCGTTGACGATAAGGGTTGGAGGTGAGGAGGAGAAGGTGCAGGTTTGGACGGGCGATTATGATCCTAGGAGTCAGGAGTTTGATTATCGCGGTGCTAGGTATTTCTTCCTGCTTCCACTTTTTCTTGGATTCTGGAAATTTCCGGGTTCTGTAGCGGCGGGACATCTACTTCCACTTTATCGCTTCCCTCCGCTTCCCCCGCTTCCACTATCCCCGATAAAGAACCCAAGCTGACTTAATTCCCCTCTTAGTTACCGCTGGAAGTTCACCTCACCCCGTGAACTGATTCTAGAAAAGCAAGCACCGGGAATTGGTAGATATATAGTAGGAACATTTCATCTTACAGTAAGCAGCGCCTTTTTTCCGACGGAGTTAAAGACTTGGGCTGAGAATGTTGCAAAGCGTGGTGCGGGGAGTACTGAGGGTACTTTACTGTTTGATGCGAGAGGGATCGATCCGGTTGTGGCTACGGCGACTTGTTTAATCGCTTTAAAGAGGGAGCGACAGAGGTGGGGAGTGCTGGGAGGTACGATTTGATGAAGAGAGGAAGAAGAGGGGCGAGTGAAGCGAGCCATTGAGAGCAAGCCGATGAGATGAACTGCGAATGTATTATGCTCCCGGGATTAAAGGGACGGTGCTGGTGCTGAGTGGGCCGCGGAGCGAGCTACGGTGAAGGGATAAGAGAGAGCCAGGAGCCATGCAGATGGGCTGGAGTACAGAGAGGGCATGATGCCAGGTGAGGTACGGATGTACCAGTGTGCTCGTCAAGTTAAGAGCAGAGAGCACTCCAGTCTTCGCAAATCAAGACTGCGAAAAAGAGTTGTCGAATCAATGATCATCGACATCGGGCCCTGATGGGAGAAAAATACGCATGCATGCCGGCATGCCTCAAGAATAAAGTCGACGTCGGAGTTTTTGGGGAAGGTTTAGGTTTACGGGTTGGGCATTAATCTGGCGTTTCGGTTTTTTTCAGCGTTCGTTTTTGACATTGGTTTTTTTGTAACTGTAAAATATTTTCCTTGTTTTTTTTTGTCTTGTCGAGTTTTTTCTTAATCGTTGTCTGCTTTTTTTGGTTTGTTTTTCCTAATTGTCTGATGGGCATGTATACTATGCTGTAAGCTCTTTTGATTTGGGTCGGTTAAGGTTAATCGGGTCGGTCTTTTGATTTTTTGGTTGGGATAATGGGGAGGTTAATTTTTGCTTTGTATGGTGTTTTTTCTAAAGAGTGAGATCATGGTAAGATGGTTGTTGAAATGGTTTAAGGACTCGAGACATGATATTACGCAGCTAGCTATAAGAATTGGCGGTTAACTGAGGTAATGGATGATGTCTTACGCAGTTACGCAGCCCTTTTTACCTCTGTCTCCTGCGCATTCCTCGACAGCGGCGAAATCTCCAACGGCGAAATCGAGTGACCCGCTCGATAAGGAGCGTTTCCCCACATTTGAAGTGGAACCGAAGCTATGATACCGTAGTTGTAAACTCGAAACTCGCTTACCCCGGGATTCTGGGTTCAGAACCCCCGCAACCCCCCCGGATTTTGTAGAGGTGTAGAGTGCACAGACCTCAGCCGCCACGTGCCATGGGCACCTGTCAACACCCATCACCGGGTATACCCGAAGTGTCACCTCCAGCCCCGATTCTCTAGTCCTGGTTAGTTTTATGGGGGTTAGCGTGGATGAGTCAGGTGTGGCAGGATGACCAAGATGGGGAAGAAGAAGGGGGGTCTGGGGGATGGGGTCTGGGGGATAAGATTGGCTAATTCGGGGCTTGAGGAAGGGGGGTGTAACCCTAATTTTCCTTGCACGGGGAGCATGGGATGCGGGCGCATAAAGAACTTTCTGTACGCTGTGCGCTGCGCTAAATATGGAATAAGTATCATTTAATTTTACGTGGCTAAAGCAAGACCGATTCAAATTTCATGGTTTTCCTAGCGAAGGATCAGGCAAACTTTGGTTCAAAATTTAAAAATCCTAGAATCTCCGCGTTTGTTAATCTAGATTACCTTCAGGTTTCGCCGGAATCCCCGCCGCTGCGGGGGTGGCGAGAGTACGATGTTGTTCTTAATTTAGCTTGCGATGTTGCGAATATTCAGACACTGTAGCAACAGAGAAGTTCAAAGAAGAATAAATTAAACCCTGAACAGCCGAGAGGGGGTTAAATGAGTAATGGCGCATAACATAACATGGCTTAAGGCTCAAGGACTTAAGGCCGGTCAACTACGACAAGTAAGTTTTCAATCACGTGTAATGACATAACAACAAGTTAGAGAAAAGACTTCACAGAGCATCTCATTTATCGCAAAGTAAAAAGCATCATTCAAACGCATAAACAAACAAAAAAAACACGAAAAAAAAAATCCCCATGCAATAGCCCTTATCCAAAGGCTGTCCAAAGTTCTCCAAACCCGTAACAGCCCACATCGTCTTCGCATTAATACGGTCCAAACCAAAGTTCCGAAGTATAAAACATAATAGTATCCCCCGGACCCTAATTCTCTTGCCCCAGCCTCTTACATGCTACCAATCCATTGTTAAACTCTTCCTTCTCATACCCCTCACCAAACTCCGCAACAGAAATCATCTCAGCGGCTCGATTGGCTTCATCGAGGGTAGTGAAGAAGCCAAGCCTGCCGAGGTCCAAACACCGTGAAACTTCATAGTCTCTATATCGACGGTAGACCATGTAACGTACGCCGTAGGATGCCTTGGGAATGGTGGCCATTACTGGGATTGATTGAAGACCAGTATATATCATGACAATGTCGTCGGGGCCCTAGTTTCCCTATCCTAATCGCTTGTGGACAGCATGTCCATCAGAAAACTCTTGCTTGGAGTAATGGTTTCCGAATTCAGTAGAGCACAGATTTGAGGTGGCGAGGTTGGCTTCCGAGAGGAGGGTGAAGAAGCCGAGGTCCATACAGGGGGAAATTTCGTGGTTGCCGTAGCGGCGGTAGACCATGTAATGTGGGATGACTTTGTTGGAGGAGGCGTCGAGCTCGGGGATTGTGTTGGGGTTGAAGGGATCCATTGTAACGTCCGTGCGTGTAGATTGCAGCGGTGCTTATTGGCTAGTTGTCTTTGAGTTTAGTTGAGGATGTTGAGGGTGAGGATGAAGATTTAGGACAAGCAAAGACTCAAGAGAAGTTTATATACTGTGGAGGCGAGGGACGTTGGGAAATTTTAAATGAATTGAATCCATAATAGGATAATTTGCAGGAGAATTCATTGGATCGGATATGGATTGTCAGAAGAGAATTATGAGGTTCCTCTAAAGTGCTGTACATAGTATATTGGATGTTAGCTAGCTATTTAGAATGGGCGATGAAATTGTGAGGCTCCCCTCAAATGCCTTACATAGTATTGGAAGTTAGTAGCGGTTGAGAATGTGCGATGGTCATAATGTTTTGCGGTCTTGCAATCATGGTTTATCATCCGATTGTATTCAGCCATACACTTGCAACTCTAGGCTCCAGATATGAAGATTCCCACCCGCTGAGACTGATGAAAGTTTCCTCATGGCGGTTTTAGTAGGTAGGTTAGATGTAGACACTTTACAAAAACCCCCCATGCTAAAGCTCTTAAGGCTTGGCCAAACCCGTAACAGGCTAGCAGCTCACATCTCGCGCCTAGGCACCCTACTCCGAACCAACATAAATCATGACAGTATCCTCGGAGCCTCAGGAATTCTCCTTTCCAGTTTCCCGCCGGTGGTATTATACCAGTCCTCCGGTAAACTCTTCCTGATAGTCCTCGCCTCCAAATTCGGTAGCACAAATCTGCTCCGCCGCCCGGTTGGCTTCTCAGGCGGTGGTGAAGGATCCGAGGTGAAAGTATGGCGCGATGTCGTGATCTCTGTATTTCTTGTTGATAGTGTAACGCGCCAGGGAAGCGTAGCAACCGTATGTTGTGTTAGGGTTGAAGGTGGCCATTGATGTTGTGCGTAGATTGTAGTAAGTAATGCTAGTTTATTGTCTTTGCTGTGATTTGTAGGATACGTATCGACGATGAGGATGAAGAGGTAAGAAGAAGAAGGAAATAGAGTTTTATAAACTGTCAAAATGAGGTACCTAGCATTGGGTGGAGCAATGAATTGAATCCATAATTCCTATACGTGAAATTAGGAAGTATGAAGGCGAGAGGGTAGGGGACCGAACAAGGCACAAAGAGGCAAACAAGGGAAGCGGAGGATGAGTCGAAGAATGCATTATACTCACAGGGGGAAGATTTTGTAATGAATGTATTGGCCCAAGGAGCCATGGAGAGAGGGGGAAGAACATGGCTAAGGGAACTGAAACAAAAAACAGAAACAAAAAAAGGAACGGAACGGAGCGTGGTCGGGAGACCGAGTGAGCGGACACCAAAAATGTCACGGGACATTAGTAAGTAGGAGAGGACATAGAGGACGGAGAGGTCCGAGAGCATATCGATAAGGGAGAGGATGAGGGGAGCTTGCAGGTGTGACGTCTCAGAAATGGCCTATATTAGATACCCCGTTCACTGGCTTAGAACACTAGGGTACTAAAGAGGTTGATGATCTGCTTTGCATCAACAGTGTTACAGTACGCATGGAGCTGCAGTAAAGATATCAAAGCTTGGCGGAATTCATAGAAAAATTTGGACGTAATTTCTGGCGGATCCTCAAGGAGGTGCCCACCAGATCTGCAACAAAGCCGCTTATGCAGCCGAGACAGCATGCGCAGCCTTTCCTTTCCAAGGGTGCTAGAGATCGGAATAACCCTTACCTCCTCCATTAGGCTGATGTGTAAGACGTCTGCAGTGACCAACATGCAGTGCCCTAGTATTATGGACGAGTGAATGGGGTAGCATGCCATAAATAGGTGATATGTGAGTACAACATCGATCTACCCGGATGCAACTCTGATCATACACGTATGTCCGGCCATTCCCTACTTCCCATCAAACAAATGGGTATTCTTCGGAATACATCGGTTAGCAAATATATTTCTTGGCAGTTGGCTTTCATTCAAGGCAAGAATGTCACGCGCAAAAAAATACAAAAGTGCATAAGAGATCACCAGTATCACTTAAAATCACTCGTATGTCTTGGCCCATACAATGCATACCAGTGTATCCGAGCCCAACGCCATCGAGGTACCAGCAGAGGTGTTGAATTAGAATATCGGACAGGATAGGAGCTATACTACTTAAATGCCAGAAATGGTGATGGGGCACGGTATTTGCTATTTAGAGTACAGAGAAAGTGGTTTGATTCTTTATGCATGATCACCGAATGGGAAGAGCTCAAGAATGTTTGATTACAAAGGAATAAACTTAAGAGCAGGATCTTGGTCGAACGGACGAAGATCCACCGCATCTACTCGACCATGACGCCAAGTTTCTAGAGGGTTATTAGAATGCTTGGCATTGACAGTGTGCATAGTGTCATACTAAAGACATCAAATCTTGGCTGAATCCACACAAATGAAAAGTGTGGGGGATAATGAGGAGGTGCTCGTTGAGCCTGTAAGAATGCTACTTATGTTGATGACGAATTAGGTTCATGTTTTTAGGTTTAGGTATAGCTAGAGGTTGCATCGTTGCAATACCCCGTTCACTCGATCGACCTTACCCCTCGGGTTAGAGTCATGTATGAAACGTGTCAGAAACTTTGCCCTATGATTGAGTAGATGCGGTAAAACACGTGATAAGCTTCCGACAAAGTTGAGTATTCGAGGCATCCATTCCGAGTGAGAAATCGTGTTGGGTGCCCAATAAGCAAGTATCCAGCAGTATGATCTGATTTTAATTAAAAGACCACATTGTACAATTCTTTCATGTCACAGAAGCAACAACTAAGCCGCAAAGCTTAGCCCAGGCTCTGCTAGATGATCCTACCGTTTGCACGCCCATCCCCAGCCATCTCCTCTACATCTCTCTTTTTTGATTTTTTTTTTTGATTAATTCATTAATTGGCTGTCTCCAGTCCGGGACACGACAATATCGCGACTATACATAATAAAAACAACAAAACAATTACCCTACATCTCTCTCCCTGCTACTTAGCTTGCATCTACCGCTTGCATCTACCGCTGGCTTCCCTTCAGAGCTTCAAAAATCTCCCTAGCTTCTTACTGTACTGAGCTACTCCTCCATCACCGTAAGTGCAAACGTGTCCCAGCAGATCTCAAGTAACCATGATTTCTCGTTTGCTTCAACAGCACTTGCACTCCGATCGAAGGGAATCGAAGATCTCAAACCACCCATCCCCCGGAAACGACCATGTTCATACCATTTCAGAGATTCTTTTCCACGGTTTATGCTATGGTTATGCCGAGGTATATGCCGCGGTGGAAGACGCGAGAGTGGCGGAAGAAGTGAGAGCGGTGAAAAAAGCTGCCTTGAAGGCTGCATGCGCCAAGTGGGAGGCCTTTAAGGCCACAACAGGATCTACTGGCTATACGCCGGAGATGGAGAAGGCTCTTAAAGACTATTATGCACAGCTAGTGACTGGGGCTGGTGGATGGGAAGAAGGGCTGGGCAGTCTAGATTTGAGTCATGGTATCTAAGTTAGTTGTAGGGATTAAATTACGTTTGAATAGAAGGTGCTAAAAACTGGATTACCCGAAGTACCCTGGGGTGCGCTTTAATGCATTACACGGCTGTAACACAGGAGAGTGATAATGTATGACAAGTTTATAATTTTTCCACCGGTCTTTAAAAGACTACAAAGAAGTAAAGTGCATTCATGTTAGCGAACAAAGGGTAGTATTTCTGCCTTGGCATGATTTATTGCTATAAGCATGTAATAAACCCCAAGAAAGAAAGAATCCGGTGAAACTGCCAGTATCCGAATAAGACAGGGTGACAAGCCAGTAAAACCCAGCAGCAGCAGTAGTGCTAACGATGTGGAAGCGAGAGAAGCGAGTAAAGAAGAAACTCGGGAGTTGAGACCCGAACGCTGTTAGTTTTATTACATGTTTTTCTGCGGTTGGAACAGTACCTGAAGGCTGACTCTATCGTACGTGGGGTTCGGTTTAATTACCCTAAAATATTTGCTTGCACGCTGCGTCTCCATCTACTGACGGGAGAAGTAATGGAAGTGTTGTCACCGTGTTACGGAGAGATATGCAAGAAAACTCTTCACAATAGTGGCATCGAATCAGGTGATGGGTGATGCATGTAAAACTTCAAAGCAGTAGCTTGGGACTGGATGGTAATACAGGACGGTTAGCGCCGAGATGAGCATGATGTGGTTGGTTCTGTGGTGGAGATAGGGAGGAAATAGGAAATACGAAGCCTGTGGGGGCGGGTTAACATCACGGGTGGGGGTCATGAAGGAACACAGCAGAGGAGCGAGAAAAAGAGGTTTCGCGCGAGAGGATGAGAGGACTTCCGAAGAAGATAGGGAGCTTGCAGGTGTGACGTGTCAGAAACGGCCCGAGATACCTCGTTCACTCGTTCATAATACAGTGTACTACACGCGCTTCATAAATGTGCTTAAAGCTAGAGGTACGAGTTATTGCAACCTCTAACACCTTCGGACAGGACAAACAGCTATCTCGGCAGAAAAATCGGCCTTGCTACAGGTCCGGAGCAGGTTCGGCCGGCGGCGGGTATCTCCACCTCAAATACACTCCACATTTTTCTATGAATGTAGCCTGGCATCATATCAATGCCCCAGTATTATGAGCGAGTGAACGGGTTACACAACAGAGGTGGCGTAGGGTTTGTTTTTGTTGATTAGTTTGCCGCGTGTGTTTGGTTTGTTGTGTTTACAGAGATATATACAGATTATTTTAAACGCTAGAAAGGGCTAGGGCACGGTAATTGACAGAGCGGGTGGTTTGATTTTGTTTGATTAGGAAGTAAGATCGCAAGACTTTAGTTGAACTGGCAAAGATCCAAAACACACAATACTTAAGATTTCAACAAAGTTGAGTGGCGTAGACTTGGAACTCCAGGCACTAATTCCAAGCGAGAAAACATGATAGCCAACAAGTAATTTACTGTAAGTATCCGGCCGTAAGATCTGATGATGATGTGGTCTTAATCAAAAGACCACTTTGCAAAGTACTTTCATGTGAAAACAAAGAGCGAATAATGTATCTGCCTTGGCATGGACAATACTATAAGTTACCCCCATTTACGCTTAACTCTGACATCTCTATCTCCTCTAAGCTTCACAGTCTTCACTCCTCCGCTTATTCCGATAGCTTCTCTACAGCTCTTCCTCAACTTACCGTCTTAATCATCTTGCCAAATTCTTCACAAACAGCGTAAGTGCAACTCTAAAAAAACTCATTAGCCAACATCACCACTAACTGTAGTCTCCAATTCATCAGCACTTCCAAGACCTACACTTTACAAACGATGCATTATACGCTCGGGCCCGCAATGTCAGCTGGACCGACCACCTTCGAACTGTTGCCCAGTTTCATCACCCCGACATTCATCTTTTCCCTAATCTTCATCGCGGTTGGTTATGTCCTCATCAAGAACGCTCTGGATATGATGCGCGAGAGAGCTGCCGTGGCGACCCAATCTATGATGTTGAATGACGACGAGAAACGCACCCTTGCAACCGCCATGGGCGCTGCGACCCATTAAAGACGCTATGCAGCATAAGGCTACTGAATACCGGGCGAAGGGTTGGGTACAGTAGTTTAGCATCTGGATGAGAATCTTGGGGTATTTGAGATAGCAGTAGGGGTTACGTTAGGTTGAATAAATTACGTTGGTGGTATATTCTGGAGTACTATGTACTCCTCAATGCATTCGTATGCGAAACGTGACAGATATGAGTGATAATGCATGACTAGTTTACGAGTTTTTGTCTGATGAGAAAAATAAGGCAATCTCCACGGGTCGTTCATACAGCACAAGCCGCCAAGCTTGAATTAAGACTTTCTATATCCCATCGCGTGCACCGTTGCCCCTTCATCTAGTCAAAGCTTCTAAGCTTCTCCCCATGACTTCCTATATCGCTTGCTACCCTACAGCCGGAGCATGACCATTCTTCGTAATTTTACTTTAACGAATATCTGGCTACCGTGGAAAGTGCATCCTCATCCAAGCAGCTACTCATTACTAACCCTAGTTCCCGTGTAACAGCGCTTTTGCGCGACCAAACGAGATTTCTCCCCCTTCAGAACCAGAGATATTGATTGAACATTTTATTGGTTTCATCAGATTCTGGGTCTTTTCCTTCATTTTTTACCTAGTCACTTTATAGGCACGTTCTAATTACGTATTTCTAGCACTACCGGATAATGAAGGCTAATTGCCGAGATGGTTCGTTACGAGAGTGCCCGAGCGATACACAAAGCCATGCGGATCTCCGCAGCCGCCACAGGAAGTGTTACCAGTACTATCTGTATCGAATCAGAAGTGGTTGTTCATATTTAGGGCACTAGATCAGGGGTGGGGTGGGGATTTTGCAGCAGGTAGCACTGCTAGTGAAGCTAGATTGAGGTTACTATATGGTATGTGAGTTAGTTCCCAGTGTTAGATCCCATTGGAGTAGATAGTGTTGTGGGACAGGCTAGGTGCCTGCTAGTTTTGCTTAAACCATTGCGTCTCGCCCTTGGAGACGTGCAAAGAAGCCATGTGATTGTGTGATTTGGATAGGAAGTTGGATAAGATTCGCACACCGCTAGGTTGTAACAGATACGAGTGATCCCGGATGATGCGGGTGATGCGGGTGATTTGCTGTGCACTTCCGTTTTTTTCTGGCGTGTGGCGCCCATTAAAAAGCCAAAAGATTCGTTTGATACTACAAATATGACTAGGACGGTCTTGCGGAACGTGGTCAGGTGTCAAGTGAAGAATGAGGTCCTGGGAATTGGTACCCTGAATAAACCAAGTGCTAGCAAGGTATCAATCTGGACCCGAACCAGTGCCACCAGCCGCCAGCAAGAACCCATGAAATTAGTCCCACTCAAAGTTCTATCTCCCCAGCCATTCATGTCACACGAGTGAAAGATGATCTGTCTACCGTCATCCCCCATCTCTTCTAGACCTCTGTCCCCCGCTTCCATCGCTTACGCTTCATCAATCACTCAGCTTTTCATCGTACAGAGATACTTCAATATCACTGTAAGCTAAAGCCATGGTCACTAACTGCATCAATTCCCGCTTAACAGTGCTTCCATATCAAACTATGCCCTTGCCCCCAGAGTCTGCGATATCGGCTGAAGCAACCATATTCGGGCATTTCATCACCTGCTTTATTATCAACGGCTACTGGGTCCTCATTTTTTAAACTGCTGCATTTCTCGTCGAGTATATCAACGTTGTTTATGGATTTCATATGGGAGCTCAAGCTCGGGCAAACCATGCCGTACACGCAAACGCAAACGCAGACGCATACGTAGACTTGAGATTCGACAGAGGCGGCTCTGATGTAGATGTATATAGCAACATGTATGACGCTATATACGACAGGGATACATCCACAGAGACAGATACAACGTCACGAACAGCGTCACGAACAGCAACACAGACTGAGACATAGACTGAGACACAGAGGGAGCATCACACCAAGATATAGACAACAAAGATGAAGATATGAACGCGGACAAAAGGGCTTTTATCGGAGAGGAAAACTGATAAACGTTTCCCAATCTTCATGAAATGGAAGCTTGGGAAAGCGCAATTATCGAAGCGAATTTGGAGCAGATTGGCAGTCACACGCTGCGAGGCACAAAAGGTCATGATGGATGATATGCATTGGAGAACGGACCCATTGATTGGTTATTGAATTGGGATAGTACATGATCATTGTCATCTAAATCAATATCCATGCTCAAATCCCTTTGACGACGCGACAGCCGATGGTTCGAAGGATGGAGATGAGGGTGGGCGGACTAGGATAAAGAGGAAGCGTGGTGGCCGTGGCGGACTCACCCGCCGCCGGGGAGATGGAGATAGAGATGGAGGAGATGGCAGAATACGGGAAGCACGGGTCCTCGGTACTGTGGCGAAAGGTGATGGATATTCAGACATCCGAGATTAACGTCTCAGCGTTGAGATAAGATTACGAACGGATATGCGGAATTATCGGAAGGAATTGGTTTATTTGGATTATTTTATTTATTGGACATTAGATTTAATTGTTTATGGTTTAGAAATGAGGTATTTACGGATGTACGATACTGTATTGATCAAGAGGTTTATTGATCCGAATGAGTGAATTTTTGTATATAAGGAGGATGATTTCTGTAGATAAAAGAATCAAGTTGATCAATCACAACGTTCCAAGTCCCAAAGATCAAAGAGTGAAATCAAGATTCTGTCAATAGGTACCTAGGGCAAAAGCGAACCCTCGAGCCTGCCAGTCATGGGCGAAGAAAGCTAAGCCCGGAGGTTGTCTCGATTTCCAGATTGTGCTCGTTAATCTGTCGCAAAGCCAAGGGGTGCTCCGTCCTAGACGTGCTGGAACACAATCGGTATCCTGGAAACGGAGAGGGGGTGGAGATATAACAAATGTAGGCTCCACTTGTACAAGTTTGGACGCTTACGCCTTCGAAATCGAGTGACACTTCATGGACGGCACTAGCAAGGACAGGGATTCCATGTGGTCATCAGTCATCGCTCTCTTCGCTTGAACTTAGATATCTAGTGACCTCTCCTTCTCTCATCAACTGAGCGCACTCAATACGTCTACGGCAGCTGATTAGACCTATGCAGTACTGCGGTTGACGAATTCTTCTACTCAGCTACCGGGTGACTTATCCAGTGTCTCAGTTAATGCACTTCAGCCTTGGCACCCATTCAACTTAGAATGTTCGGCATGAAAGTTAGACCTTTTGTAAGTTCCATATTGAAAGGTTCCATATTGAATGAAACCATCACCACGCAATAAAGACCCACTCTTCGTCGTATCATTCAGCAATTCCTCATCACCAGTTACCTCTTCATTCATCTACAAACTCATTCCAATATCTCAACATCATCATGGGACTCCGACGTGAAGAAGCCTCTTTCCACACCGCCATGGTTCTCTTTACTGTCTTCAACACAGTTTGGATCTACTCCAGCGAGATCGATTACCGAAAAGTTCTTGATTGCCGCCTTAGGCCGCGCTTCGACGCGCATGATTTCCGGCTGGTCGCCAGCTTGATCTTTTGCATGTGGCTGATAATTGAAGGCGTGATCTCTACTAATTTGGTACATTGGAGGTGGTGGATTAATTATAAGCACGCTTGTATTATTACTTCGGTATTGTCGGTGTTGATTTTGGGACTAGCTTTTCTGAGGTGGATGAAGGTTAGGCGAGGATGGAGGCGTTAAGACATACAAAGAGAAAGTGGTAAGTTCTTACCTTCCTATTCCGAAACCACTTTGTTCATCAACCTCTAACGTTTCCTAGGCATACGTATCGGTCCATTCTGTATGGTATGATGCAGTGCATCGAGAAGTTCGCAGAGGTCGCGGAGGTTGCGGGGAAGCGAGGTTAGATAGACTTGCTCGGATAACGCCTCGGTGGGACAGGGCGTTTCGTGGCTGTCGCAGGCAAGTGGATTCAGAGATCTCTGTACACCAGTTAAATACTTCAGTTTCATTGAATTATAATTTTGACGAAGTTTCTTTTTATGTCTGACTGTTTTGTTAGTGTACCTATGTTACTTGTGCTCTTGGAAACATCGTTCGACTTGTGCTATGTACGACAGAGGTCCGACTTAGCGCTAGCCCACGGTACATTTACCCAGCCATGTGCTCTATTTCACACTCCATGCACTCAAACCAGTTGGTGTAGCAAATATGTATCGGGGAAGCGACATGCAATTGAAGACTTGGAATCTTGGACGGCCTTGTTCATCGCAGGGCGTGAGAGCGCAGCTAGCACAACGGACCGCTGTCTACTCGTCAGGCCAGCATCGCCGAACACATGGAGCGGCTTGGCAGGACCATCTTGAGACTGGAGGCTGGCGATGCCTTTGTGTTGAAACCTGGGCATCATCAGTGGATATTCTAGTTCCGACCATGGGAATTAATCTAGTCTGGTACCTATTCGGTAATATGCTTAGCTTGCTATATCTCACAATTGGCGTACTGTACTCCACATCAATTAGAAAGAACCAATTCGTGCCAGTCGTTATTGCTCCTTTAACTCCCAACGTTCTCGTGTTGAGCTGGCACCTTTATGTTCTTTTCAGTTACCTCAAGCAACAAGTATTGCGGCGAAATCAGCGTATAATCATGCTGGACATTGAAAGGTCAACCACTTCCTCAGACTCGGAATCAGCGAGCACAGCTAGTAATGTACATACCTACCCACCCCATAAAGAGTTACTTTCCTTAGCATCTAACTCTTCTAGAAATCTAGCACGAGTATGAATTTGACTAGACACGGAGAAGGAAACGGGAGCCATGGAAAGTAAATTTCAGAAGCGCTCCACTGCGTGTAATGGAACAGGATGTTTAAGCAAAGTTACGTGCGAGAAATTCTGGCGTCCATTTTGTTTGATAGAGGTTTCATTTATTTACAATTGAAGTGTGTTCTCATGTACTAAACCGTCTTCGTTGTGCGGCGTGCCTGCACATCCATATGGATCGACTGACCTAGGGTTCTCTCTTCGTCGTAAAAATATCCTGAATCCAGTGAACCGTTGATATGCGTTGAATAGCGTAACATTCTTGAGCGTAGATGAGTAGGCTCATACTGCGTAGCTTTAACAGAAGTGGAAGCGGACGGCTTTATATCGAAGCCATAGCTCGTCAGAAGATCGATCTTCAACATACATCGTGGCGGCCTGAACCAAGAACTTGTTGTGCGAGACTGATATAAATGCAGGTACATTACATGTCCCACCAACCATTCCCACGGAATGATGCGGCTGCGGCGTTGTATCTCTGGCGCATGAGAAGGCGTTATGCTGCAGGAGCTTGCTTGGTTACATCCGCAGCGGCGTCGATAGTCCGCGTGTTTCTCTCGCAACTAAAGCCTATGGTGAATGATAAGATTTACACTGAGCCAACTTGTTCCTTGATAATAATATCCCTTCATCCTCCTCTATCTTCTTGTCGCGCGCTGAACGCATCGCTTACGACACACAATAAGTACCTATGTGGGTAAGGCTGGCAATTTCCACCTAACTGCCGTTTGACTATGGAACGGAATTGAAGCACATTAATCGGTCGAAAGTAGCTAGTGCGGATGAACTCCCGTCAGTGCCGCCGCCGCAACCTACCGTATCCCTGTTCGATCAAGGGCAAACCCTACACTAACTCCTGCATCCATGTCCGGCGATGGAATCACCACCACCCTTTGCATCCTTCGTATGAGCACTGCAATTTTCAATCACCATCGCTTCATTGAATCTATTATGTCACTTGATAATAAAACAAAGACCGACCCATTAAATTGACATTCCGGTTCATGTGCCGCACTATCGCTGCATCCTCCCGTCGTTGCCGTAAGTTGGTTTGCATTACGATACAACTCCGTGTTCCGGAGTAAAAAGCTACCCCAGGGAACTTTTAAAGGATGACAATGATGGAGGAGGAGACAAAATATGATATCCCCATGCAATATGGAGGCGTTTGTGTGGAGAGAAAGATGACCGGAGGAATAGAATGGCGCGGGGAATACTTAGAATGACTAGTACTCATAGTTACCGAAGCATCAGGAGGCACGGCTTCCACTGATCAGATACTCGAACATTCGTCGACTACCACGCAACTAACAACCACAGGTACGTCCGATGAAGAGCTTGGTTGCGATTGAAGATGAGCTGACTATCACATAGCAGAAACGCATAACTTCCCAGCACCGTTTACAGCCAGAAACCTCGTTTTTAACTACCTAAAGTTATGGAGTATGCTACATAAGGATTCCTTTGGCGCTGAGAGTCTAACGTGTATAGATCCGCGCAACCGGAAGAGAAATGCGTCGTACCAACCGACAAAGAACCAATCAACTCTCCAGAAAGACTTGAGGCATTTGTAGAGGATATCACGGAGAAGACTTTGGCGCGAGTACTACAATATTTGTGCTAGCGAACGATAGATATCTAAAGGTTAGCAGCCTATATCCTCTCGATATGAATACAAGCGAAAGCACCAGCGACAGGCTATACGTTACGATCGGCATGGCAAAGCATTTTATCATAAAACACGAAGAATACTGTCACCTGCGTCACCTCTGTATCGATAGGGCAACGCTTGAGCGCAAGAGCCTTCGCGAGGCAGCATGGGAGAAACGCGGCGATATATTGCTCTCTTCTAAAAACTCTATGTCGGAAATCGATAAGATGATTGCCATGGAAGAAAAATATTCAACCGAAAGCGCGACACTTTTGAATGTTGGGCAGTTTCGCGAGCGGATGGAAGTCATTATTGAGTTGATGACTACAATCAATACTGATTGAGAATGTTTAAATATGCGCAGCTGCTCTGAGTGCAATGGGTACACGTAGCGAAATCGGTGGGATTAAAGTGCTGGAGGACGTCACAAATATGCCGGTCCGGAAGAGCGTAACAGTCGGGGTTTTTCTAGCAGCAGGTTCTATTTCATTCTTACCTTAGATAATTCTATCAATATACATATCCATTTGATTCAAAATGCTTCCTTAGTTGTGGATTCCTGTTCAAACATAAATAACATTGTTCATTATCTCTCGTTTCCCCGATGTTGCATGTCCTCGAAGAGAGCATCACCGTATGACGTAGATGGGCAACTATCTCTGTGAGGACCGTCGCTTCCACCCCAATCCATATCAGTTCTCCTTATATCATCTTCGAGATTTCACCGATATGGACCATGGCTGCCAGAAATCCTCTGCTTTTCGGCAAGATATCGTTGTCATCACCATCGCGAGACTTCCTGCATAACCGATAGCGACGAGGATTGGTGCACTCCGCGCCGCGGGCCGCGGCCCCGCGTTTAAACTGGACAACATTCATGCTGTGTTACAGGGACGCGATTTTGTGTGCTCACCCATTTCAATGTCAGCGACGCCTCCATCGCGTCAACGAACCCCACACGCGCCAAACTATGACCTCTACACGCCATCCCATCGGACACTCTTCGGACACTGCGAACGACCGAAAGCGACCCCGATACCACTATAGAATCTTCGAATGGGCGACAGCAAAACTGATCGACGCGTTTTGAGGTAGACGACAATGGAATGGGCGCCTGTTACTCCGGAATGGGTGTCGGCTGCCAGGCAGAAGTGGCATCCTCTGTCGCCTGAGCCTCACCACTCATCGATCTAAGTACCTTATGTACCGACATCGATACCCAAGAAACAGCGGATATTCAGCTCAAGTACCCACGCAGCTTTGCCTGTCGTCGATATTGCGCTTTCAAAACACCAGAAGGCGTATGTACGTATTACCAGACCAAACGGATGGTTTGACGCGCTGATGGAAACCGATCTAGTTTGAATACGGTACGGATAGCCAAGAATGGATTACGAAGATTCGGAGGCAAAAGCCACAAAGCTTCGGCAGGGGGGCCGAAAAGACTTTATGAAATATCTACAACGAAAGTTGAAAGGCTACGAGAAAAATTTAAAGATCTTTCAGCAAAGGTATGTGGAAGCGGCGGTTCTACACAATCGTGCGCTTCGGGGCAATAGCCAAGAAGAGATTCCACGCTGGGAGGGTACGTTGTTCCGCGCTGCTAATCGGAAAGACGCGCAAATCTTACAACTGGAGTTATTCAAATACGCTTATGATGTTATGGAGGCAGAAGAGTCATATTACTTAACGCATGTGGAATGGGAGAAGGCGTCAACAAAACTGGCGATTACTAAAGAGCGCTATTTCCGAGGGGAGGCCACCGAGTAGAAGTTGAAGTCCGCTCTTGAAAAATGCGGTTCTACGACAGATCAGAGGCAATCAGCATATGTATCAAATACAGCAAAATTACAACAGTTTCAACAGTTGAAAACACAGCAGCGGTTTGATCTACGCGATATTGGCATCAAATTTCACGACGGGTTACAGTCCGATATGCTGCGTTTTCACACTTGATAGCGCGACTCCGTGCTTTCTGAACAGTCTCAACGATCTTACCGCACAGACAGCGGAAGACTCGAAACACAATACCGCAGGTGTGGGGGTCATGATGATTGGACGACTGTTAGGCGCGAGCGGTGGACGAGGACGGGAGGCTGTCAAATGGGCAGAGAGAGGAGAGGGAGAAGAATATCGAAGACATAAAGCACCAAACAATTCTCACGGGTGCATCCGCCCCACCTACCCTGCTAAGTCACACAGAATCTAACAAGCTCAACCATGATGCGATAACACGGTAACGGGTATCTCAACTACCCATTCATGCGCACGGTAAAGGCTTACTTCGACCACAGATGGAATACACAAGCGCTCGCGAACCCCGGAAGCGCTACGAGACACTATTGCCGCTCCTTCACCGCCGAAGCCGACATCGACTAAATACCGTAGCGAACTATAGAGTGCGTGTGTATGCGCAACGGAATGAGCGCTTGGTGGTTGTCACCTACATGCGCGTGGGACTGGGTTTCGCGGATGCCCCATGATAGTCCAGGCTATTGCCCAGCAGGCGGAATACTCAGCATGAGATCGATGGATGAAGGGACGGAGGGCGCCGGTACATTTGGCGGCAGGGACTGGGACAAGAAAGCACACTTTCTTTACACAATAAACTATAAGATGAATTGTAACCCGTACTTCAATCATACTTAAACGAAATGGGACATATAATCTTTGGGATGAGTACGATAACCTAGATAGCAGGTTTTCGAAGGGCTGCCAGATCAACTGCTTGGAATTCATCTTGGAAGTTTCAGAAGAGCAAGATTGGGCTTTTTAGACTTGTAAAATACCGGGGGTTGATAGGTATTTGACCCGATGGTGAATGAGTATGGCGAAAGGGGGGTTTCTGGTCACGATGTCGAGATGTGGCGATTTGCAACCTTTTTGAAGCTGAAGATGGGGTACATTATGTATCTGATTTATTGGAGAGGATAATTAGATCTTCCGGGGCTTAGGGGAACTATCCGGATTTAATTTGCAACTACGCCTGGAAAACATTCTTGGGTTCTTGAAAATATAGGGGGCCGACAGTCTGGACCATTGCGTGCCCGAGGAAACCACCAGGCAACAGCCCCATACTCTTTTACCTGCCACCCGCCACTCATCCATCAACCCCTCTCGTTAACAACCCGCACACAAGAAACAACCAGAACATTCAACTCAATTACCGACACATCATCTCTTACGCCGAATAACACTGAAACAGCCGAAGACGTCTGTATGACCAAGCCATCCGATTCGTTCTACGTGCTGAAGAATAACGCTGTATTCTAGATCCGATAGCTTGAAATGAATCGCCCAGAGGATCTCCGGCACAAAGCGCGACTAGAGTTCATCAAGTCTCTACAGAAAGAATGCCTCGAGTCGCGAGCAGAGCTCAGGGCTTTTCGCCGCGAAGTTATAGCATCGCGCTTTGAGATCTGGCTCGAGCTTAGTGGTCCATTAAGTCGGGAGCGTCGCGCGCGTGAACATGCGTACCTCAAAACTCTCAAAAGACGAGAGGAAGAACACCGCAACGTCAATAAACTCGCCCTGAAGGTCTTAATGGCGGAGGAGTTGGTATTTATCCGAACCAAAGAGGTCAAGAAGGCGCGCGGTTATAAGGATTTGCAGATGCAAATGTATCATCTATCGATGGCTAAAAAACGCGACCTTCGAAAGGCGCATGACGAATATGACTCTGCCCTCGAGAAGCTTCAATCGGCAAAAGAAGCACTGGAGAAGCGAAAGTACGCGTTCGGAGTGTTGACATGGAATCCAGAAGATCCGAGATTGGTACAGCAGGCTCATGTCAGGTTCTTACAGAAAATGGCCCGTGACTTGAGAGAGCGTGCTGCTTAGTAGTAGCGTACTATGAAATAAGGATTTCGATTTTATCCTAACCTAAGTTTTGAACCACGAAGAGATTGAGGGTTGGAATGGAGTACAACGGATGCGATGGACCTGAGGAATACGGACGACAATGTTAGGCGCAAGCGGCGGAGGAAGACAGGAGGGCATGAAATACACAGAGAGAGAGGAGGGGAAGAAAAAATCTAAAACAAAAACAAAAAACAACAAAATTACTCACAGGTACACCAGCCCGAGCTACCAGGTAAAGCCGCGCACGTTCTAACAGATGCTCAGTGTACCCAAATCATAGATTCGACAAGACGGTATCCCAAAGATATATCATCATCCGCTATGTTAACAACCATCCAAGACGGCATGTTCAACCTCTAAGTCTTTGGTATTGAGGACAAAGGCTTACGTCTTCTACAGCTCGAAAGTACCGTCGTAAACCAAGCCCCCGAAGCGCCACGCTAAAGCATTACTTACCGCTCCTTCAGCGACAAGCCGACAGAACATACACTTACGGTGCACTAAGGAGTGTGTTTATGGACGTCTACGGTGATGGGGTTAGCTTTCGGGGTCTATGGGTATTCACTGCGACCCAACGTGCGGAACTGAGCAGGATATGGATGCATGAATCGACAGATAATGAAATCCTCCACATTTACTGGCGGGTGTTGCGAAAATAAATCCCTCTCTCCGTTTATCAAGATACTACCCTGTGATGAATTGTAACAAAGACTGTGCTGAGAACAAAACCAGCTTAGTCATACCAGGGTGACTTGTTGTGACCCAAGGATGAAGCAGCAAGTCTGCTGACTTTCTTTTGCTGAGCCTGCAGCATTAGATGACAGGTACCCACGTAATTATCGTTCATCGTGATTCGTCAACTCCAAAATTTAGCGTGACATCGTACAATTCTCCTGCATCCCAACTAAGTACTAACACCATCGCACCGATGCAGTGCGCATTGGTGAGCTATGCTTTCATACTTTACTCTACATACAACTCCAAGGTCCCAAGCGATCGCCCTTGCCTTCATACCTCATTGCGCTACCACACCATCTGCAGCACTCATTCAAAGCCCTAGCCCCGACCCCTTCAATGTCTTTGACCAGGGTCTGTATCTGCACCATCTCCATTTCATGGCGACGCTAATTTGGCGCGTAGCTTCTGTAATGAGGGTACCGCCCTTTCTATTCAGCTACCTTCGCGATTTTTTACACCAATACAAAGGCGAAATTTGGAACTCTTCAACGCATCTCCAATGCAGATGAAGTAATGCCCCCACAATACCGCGGCTCGTATTGTGTGCTTCGCACATACAAAGGCTAAATTTTGTGCTCTGCAACGCATTGCCGGGAATATCGATGCAAAAACACCACACCGTTTTGTGGGGAAGCTCGCAGAGCGGAGCGGCTGGTATTTTCAATGCCCCAAAGACCGCGCTTATTATACGCCTTCTACACAGTCACGCAATATACGGTGGGCTAAACTTTTGAAAACACCAGTGGTAGCGAGAAAATGGGACTTTCTGCATACGTATTGTCGGTCTTAGAAGCGAAGACTCAATGTCGATGATAGCCGGTGCTGCTGGCTTGCTGAGTGGAATGCTTTATAAAAGTCAGCATTCTTCGTCGGACATCTAGGCTCCTCGTCCTGAACTGAGTTTGATACCGTTTTCGCATTTCTCTCGCTTCTGATAAGCGAATTCCTCTACTTCTTGTGCTTACCCCAGACACAGCCTCGCTTAGCGCGACTACATTTTTATCCCTGCTACCGAGATAGGCTTACTTTGTGTTTACCACAATACCAATTGGAGATGTTTTCGGCTCTTATGAAATCCATTACGATGCCGACAAAAATGGCGCCTGTGAAGCTAGTAGGGCAGACTCCCACCGGTGGAAAGGGAACTCGCCCAATATCAAGTTGTGCTTACAAGCGGTTCAATAACTCAGCCGAGTACTTAGGAGAATGTTATGCTTATTGCCCAAACGCACTTCTGGAGACGCACGGAACGTTTTTGGACCTTTGTTTTGAGCCGATTGGGATGATGATGATGAGGCGCATGAGAAGGAGGAGGAGGGTTCGAGCAGGGGACGCGGTTCAACGGGGTGGATGTTTTGGGGGAATGGGTATTCATCAGTTAGGCAACGTTAAATATTAAGGGTGTGTTGGGATGAGTAATGATATCATGATTTTTGGGGTTTGTTACTTGTGTAACTTTCAGGCTGAGTAAGCTCGGAGTGATATTTAGTGACTCTTGTATTCCCGTGATAAGCGCGTTGACTAGCAATATTTTTTTGAAACCCGTCCACTACACCGTGCTAGCGCGAGATGCATAAAATATTTCTCAGTATATGTTTCAGACCGTGTTCTGCTGACTCCGACTCCACCGTCAAGCTTCGAAATGTTTGAACTTGCCACATAGAAAACGTCTGTTAGGGTTCGTTATACCTAAACATTGTATCGGCATTCATAGGCAGCAACATGTATCACCAATACCCCTACCCTAATCTTCTACCACGCAACTCTGCTCCCACCCTCCTCTTCTCTTACCCCCTCTCATTCTCCCACTCCCATCTACTCATCTTCCCCGTACTTTCTCAACTTCACCGTCCACAAGGCATATCATCCAAACCACCACCACTCATCACACGACATAACCAACCGCAACCATGCCGAGCCCATCACCCACCCATCCATATTACGGCAGCGAAAGCCAAGAGGCGCTGCTCCATTATCCTGAATCAATTGGCGGATCGTCGAACTCCCTAATCGGTCAGGCTGAAGATCCACTATCATTGCATCCTGGGGTCTTGATTGCACAGCCGACGGCGCTCGACATCTTCATCTACTGAGCCACAACAGACCCTCTCTGCGTTCCGCCGCATGTATACTTGGTGCCAAGACAAACTCGATTCTGCGACAGGGAACACGGAGTACCGCGGTATTCAGCGCGCAGAGTACAACAGGCTTGTCAAAGAGCGGTTCGCACGGCTTGAACGTGATAAGCCGAAAAAGAACGCTATCAAAGCCACTCCCGATGCGAGTACGTCGTTCGGATTACCTTATGTCGATTTAAGTGACGAGGAGTATGCAAAGGTACTACAAGCTGCTGAGAAGGACTTCGTGAAGAGGGCGTGGAAAAGAGCTGGGAAAAAGGCTGACGAGGCTCAGAGGGAGGAAAAGAAGGCGAAAAGAGTTGTCGGGAATATCTAAGTACTAGCACGCTGCATACTTATTTTGATGGCTATTGCTGCACTAAGGGACTTGGGATTTTGGGTATCCGATGTAGCTGTGTCTGTTACAGTTTAAGGTAGTGTTGTAGTCAGGATTGTCATAGTTTTTAGAGTTATGGATTGCGTTTTTTCTACCCCTGCTGATCTATGTGCTTGTGCATCGGTCTTCCGGTACAGGAAACCACGATTTCGCTTAGGTATGTTTTGTTGATCGCGAAGTGTTCCATGTTTTTTCTACCCACACAGTCAGCATTTGGTAAGCTGGAAGTGCTGTGTCATGTAACAAGAGATCTTGGTGTCATCCCACAATTATTGATGTCTCAAGCGACAGTGTTTCTAACACACTTCCAGTACCGAGTAATCAATGATGGCGAGTAAGAAGGAAGACAGAGCGGCTTTAAAGAAATTTGGAAAGATGATTTCCCGGTGGTTTTCAAAAAAGATGGATGAGACTGTCAATCAGAGAAACGAAGAGCTAGCGAAATAAAAGTCAAGCGGAAAGGCGGGTAAAATGTAGTCGTGACTGCGAACTCGCGGAGGGGATGATGTGGTGAGGAAGGGTTTATGTCGGAGGATTTACGTATGGTTATTGCTAGTCCAAGAGATTTGCTGGTTTTTCTATAGTTTATGTATGGATTATTGTCGTGTTAGTTGTCGTCTATTGGAATTGTAGATTGCGTTGCTTTATCTTATTCGTGATGCGTGATCCCTGCACCATGAATTATCGTTCGTGATTCGTGCTTCCATCATGAGAAATCACCATCGCGCTGATTGCTTTTCGGAATGTTTTGCACCTGCGCAGCACGCTGTCAACACCCAAGTATCGAACCATACATCTTAATATGCTTGCAATAGCACTATAATTCCCGTCTCTTCAATTACTAACGGATAGCCATCCAAAACTACACTCCTGCACTTACCCAGTACACCGTGCCAACGCAAATACGAGCCAGCTGAAACGAAAACTTTCGAACCTCACTTTACAGCCATTGAATGGCGGGGCTGGTCGCCTGTAAATTAGCCATGTCAATTCCATACACAACCAATTAAGTAACCTCTAAGACCTTTGTATTTATTTCCCCAATTTCCTCGCCCTTCCACGATTCAATCTTTCCATCTTCGTTATCAAGAACTAATGACCTCGTCAATAATCACTAGCTTCACTTACACCTTACAATATCCCCACGCAATTCAGTACTATCAATCATGTCATTCCGCCGACAATCCCTTGTACCCAGATCCAACAACGACAACGACATCGTTATCGAGAGCCCCCCACCCCCCAACGGCTTTCACACAAGGAACAATCCCAACCAGCTTGTTACCATCCACAGGGACCCTGATTCCGTCTCTTCCGAGTCAGAAATACAACCCACCAGCCCCGTCCCCGATGTAATTTCCCTCCCCCCTAGCTACTTCCCCTCGCTGTCAGACCAATTGCTAACCCAATCACCCTTAGCCTTTCGTCTATGTAACCAATTACCACCCCGACGGCGAACTTGTCCTTTATTCCAACCAACCTAAACGTGTCCGTGCAGAAGATTTTTCAACGCCCCCAGGACCACCAAACAGCGTGGTTACTACACAGATATCTTCTGTTGCCTCGCGTTCTGTTGTATCGCCTTTTGTATCGCCTTTGGTTGCATCGCCTCTACATTCAGTTACATTACCTTCGGTTGCATCGCCTTATTTTGCATCGCCATCGGGTGCATCGCGTTCTCTTGTATCGCCTTCTGTTGTATCACCTCCTCGATTGTCACCTTCAGTTCAATCATCCCCGCTCGAGGTCTTAGTTAACATAAGGGGATATAGAGGGAAAATGGAAAGAGCCATTAGTGCAGTTAGGGTTTCGTAAATCTTGCTATTATGTTACTAGCTGCGAAGCATAATATCCGTGTAGGCAATCACTTGGAGGACGGCTGATAGCGACGCTGCAAGTGAATTGAGTAAACTTGGCGCACTTGTGGTTTCTTGCTGTCGAGTTATGAGTAAACATACCTACCCATGATGCTAAATAAACGAAAAAACTAAAAAAACATTTGCAACAGCGTCCAACAGCCTAAATCAACGGACGTGGGAGGAAAAGACAAAAATGATCACTGCAGGGGTCGAACCTGCGACCTTGGCGTTGACAAGATTGCTTATTAGCACCACGCTCTAACCAACTGAGCTAAGCGACCGGTGATGTCCGTTAACCGCACGTAATTGTTATCAAAGTGAACATACAGCAAAGCGTACTTCAATATGTATCTCAATCATTACTGCAACCGTAGCCTTGGGAGCGCAGGTGGCCTGTTGCACAGTGTATTTCCTTTGACGTTTGTGAAACCTGGTTTTAGTGTCACTATTTAGTGTCGTAAATCATAAATTATCACGTTGACGGCAGATTGCATACTGAATCCTTACGGAGAAATATGCATCTTGGATCTTACACACCACCCGATTGCGCTAAAACCGCCAGCTATTTCGTGTAACCTTCCTAATTCGGCAACAACAAAGCTTTCTCACGGCTTCACTTTCGCCCCCTTTTCACAACTCGAACGACAACATAGCCTACGGGCACCGTTGCATCGCTAAACTCACGGTTGCGCGAAGGGCGCGCGCAACAAAAAGTCCCACCGCTGCCTCTACGGCAGTATGAACCCCCTACCCGATGCTCCTGGGACCGCCGAGGCGACCCCCTTTAACACTCCCCGCGAGAAAAACACCGAGACACCCCTCATGGGGGCTTTCCGGCTCTCTCAACAAGGCATCCTGTTCGATACCCCATCCACCCCCCGAACCATCCGTACAGGTGACAAGCGACCCGGTGCTCCACTCCTGGACACCTCTGAACGTGCCACCCAGCAGGTGCGCCTACTCCGCGGCGCCGTAGATAAGCAGGAAGAACTGCTCACGGCCATACTGCAAAGATCTGGTGTGATTGAAGAGATTGCTCGCGCCCTTGATGCAAGGGTAGCCAAATTGGAAGCGGCCCCCCCAATGACCGCACAAGAAATGGCCCGACTCCTGGACGAGCGAGTGACCAGGAGTGAAAAAACCATGGCCCAGACCTCGTACAATGACAGTGTGCGCGCCCTCCATGACAAGGTTGCTGCGCTTGAAGCAACACTCAACCACTACAAAGACAAAAGCGCACAATATGAAGAGTGCTATGGAAGTTTGGCTGCTGGACCGCAGAATAGGGGCGAGGCAGTGAAGGAACGGGGAGCAGGTGGAGTGGCGCCTCCACCGGCAGCTCCTCAGCCAAGAATGGGATCTGAAGGTGCAGAGGATCAGGACATGGGAATGGCAGAGACGGAGAGGGGAGCAGGCAGGGCGGTGCCCCTGCTGGGAGCTCCTCAGCCAAGTGTTGGAATAGACAATAAGCGGGACCAAAGAGGTGCCCGCAGTAATATCTCAGAGGACAAGGGAAATGCCCGCCCAGCCAAACCTGTGGCAGCCCGCCCCCCCACAGCTCCTCAACCTGAAGAGGTTCGCCCGCTCACCACGGCGCAAACATATGCAGCGGCCACCCGGCTGTCACTGACCAACAATAATGAATGGCAGACTCAGCTGTCTAAACACCAGAAACGCCAGGCAAAAAAGCCGGCTATGATCTTCGTCCCAGCCAAAGACCTACCCCTTGAAGCCAGACGCCTCATCTTCTCAAGACGTGTCGGAGCCAGTGCCTCACCCAAGCCAGACCAAGAACTCACGGCAGCTATCAACAACTGCCTATACATGAAGGGCGCCCCTCACTTCCACCGAGTTGCACATGTCACACGCAATAACAAAGGCACAATCACGGCCACCTCTGCCCCTGGAGTGGACGCAAAAACCCTCATCACACACTACCGGAATGAGATGGTCAATGCCATCAGAGAAGTAGACCGGGCACTTCTGGATGTTCACGAACTGGAGAAGTGGATCAAACTCAAGGTCCACGGTATCCCACTGAACCGCTTCATGGGCAAAGGAACACATGGGGTTCAGAAACTACAACTGGAAATCCAAGCCAACCATCATGATGTCCAGGTCCTGCCCAGCATCCGCTGGCTAGGAAACCCACGTATTATCAAAGAGCGGTACCGGGCTGGAGACATTCAGAGCTCCTCTGCAGTTTTTACTGTTAAGGGATCCAAGGCAGCTGAGGCCCTAACCACCAAAGGAGTGCTCCTTGGTGGGGCCCGATTCACAGTCGACTACTATGCCCAGGAAGGCCCAGACAGCCAGTGCATGATCTGTCAAAAATGGGGTCATATCCAGGAAAAGTGCCCTATGCCCAGCGCACCTCGGTGTGGATTCTGTGCGCAGAACCACCTGACGTCACAGCACGAGTGCCACCTGATGGGCTGCTCTGCCCCCAGAGGAGCTGCCTGCCCCCACAGCAAGACAGAAGCCCGCTGCGCCAACTGTGGGGGAAACCACTTCGCAAAAGACAGCTCTTGCGAGCGTAAGAAGAGAGCTATTGAACAAGCAAAGGCAGAGCGCCTACGGCCTGTTCTAGGCAGACCACCTAAGCGCCCCACCTCCCCGATCCCCCCAGTGGATACAGACTCCGCCTATGAACCTGCTCCCCCCCAGCTTACTGCCGCAGACCCTACCACCCCCCCGACCATGGATGCCACTCCCACCTCAGCAGCTGAGGACAATGTGGACATGCACGACGCTGACACATCACCCGATAATTAATGATAGTACAACTGAAAGTGCTACAACTGAACTGCCACAAAAGCGGTGAGATTTTGACGGCTATAATGGAAAGTGGACTCCAGCTGGGAGCAGACCTGGTGATTGTCCAAGAGGCACCAAACTTTCATGGGTGGCGACACCCTGGGTTCGACTTCTTTTGGGTAGAAGGGGGAAGAGTAATGACAGGAGTACGAAAAGATACGAAATGGAAAATAAAACTGAGGCCAGACCTCGAAAAAGGGGCGGAAGGAGATATCCAAGTCCTAGACATGCAACGGCATGGCCAACGTCAGGTACGGGTGGTCAATGTCTATGATGCCTTAAGACAAAGTGATAAAACTCGGCCTGCTCGCTATGCAGACTGGGCCCATATCATCAACGCAAACACCATTCTAGCAGGCGACTTCAATGCACACAGCCCTAGGTGGAACCCCCGATGCACAACACCAACTGACCACCTCTTCTTAGAGGGGCTCATGGATGACCATGACCTACGATATGTTGGGGATGGGCAAGAAACCCACAGGCAGACAGGACAACAGCGGCATAGTGTTCTCGACATGGTCTTCACAACCATGGAGCTGGAACCCCATACAACGGCCTGCAGACTGGATGACCCAGCCCACGCAACCCTTTCAGACCACGAGGCAATCTGGTGGGTAGTAGACACAGGACGACAGACTGAGGAACCCAACCTCATTACTCGAGGCTGGGCAGTCAGCAAGTGGCTTGAAGACAAAGACAAACTGGAGGCTGCTGAAAAGGAGTGGCATTCCAGATGCAGCGGTCGTCCGGTGCTTAACACCTCCAGTACACCTGACAATGTACAGAATGAGGCGGAGTGGATTCGGGAGCAGTTAACGGAGATGCTTGACAAATATGCCAGAAAAATCAAGATCACGGCAAGATCCAAGAGGTGGTGGGGCCCCGAAATCAAGGCTGCGCGCCAACGGTATGGCAGGGTACGACGGGATAGACAAAGAGGGATGGCTACCTTGGCCGAGGAAAGAGCAGCCCAGAGGACTTACAAGCGTCTACAACGCAAACAGAAGCGGCGCTGCTGGGTGACTTTCCTGGAAAATGCCAATGGAGATGAAGTGTGGGATGTACTGCGGTGCACCAAGGCACGCACGTCAAGCGCCATAGGCACGATTGCTAATGAACGGGGCGAACGTGCTGAAGAGGACCAGGACAAGCGACATATGATGGCAGAGGTCTCTTTCCCAGTGCCAAACCCCTACCATGGGCCGCAATGCCAGCCAGGCCCCCCAGGCAAAGCATACACCAAGGTCGACTACGACATGATTCACGCTGCTCTCTACCAGCAGAGCAACAAAAAAGCACCAGGCAAAGACTCCATCGGCGTCCCTGTCATCAAGACACTACTGCGGTGGGACCCTAGCAGAGTAACAGCGCTGGTGTCCCAGTGTTTACGCCTGGGTTACCACCCAGAGGAATGGAAAGTGGCCAAGGGCATCTGCATCCCCAAGCCAGGAAAAAAGACCTACGACCAAGCAAAGTGCTACCGGGTCATCTCGCTCCTCAGCTGCCTAGGTAAGCTGATTGAGAAGGTAGCAACAATTCTTATCACCAATGATGTCGAGTTCCGCCACATTCTACATGAAGGCCAGTATGGAGCACGCCGAGGACGGTCTGCGGTAGATGCTGCAGGGGTATTGTTAGCCACGGTCGAAGAGATCTGGGAGAAGAAGAAAATCGCAGCTGCCCTGATGATGGATGTCAAAGGTGCATTCCCAACAGTAAACCGCACCTGCCTGCTGCATAAGATGCGTCAAGCAAAGATGGATGAAAACTTGGTTCAGTGGACGGACAGCTTCATGTCCAATCGCAGAGTCGAAATCACCATGAATGGAGAGCCCGGGCTAGCCATTGAAACCAACACAGGTCTGCCTCAGGGCTCACCAGTGTCCCCGGTCCTCTTCCTAATATACATTGCAGACCTAGCGGCCCTGATAGAAAAAGAAGTTGACGGGACAGTAGGGCTATCATTTGTTGATGATGTTACGTGGATTGTTGAAGGAGCCACTGTGGAGGAGGCTACCGAGCAGCTCAACAAATGTGCTGCTAAGACACTGACCTGGGCGGAGCAAAATGCAGTGCGCTTCGAAGAGGACAAGACTGAGGCCATTCTGTTCTCCAAACGCAAGGAACATCAAGCAGACATTGAAATAAAGGTTTGGGTTGGCCACCATGAAATCGCTTACAATAGACAGGCTATGCGCTGGCTGGGTGTCTGGCTCGATCCCAAACTGACGCTCAACCAACATCACCATAAATGGACTACCAAAGCCAAACAACAACAGGCTTGCATTGCACGCCTCTGCCGACACCAGGGACTACCCCCAAGCAGTGCCGCCAACCTTCAGAAAGCGGTCGTCCAATCCGTGGCAACATATGGCATTGAACTGGGTGCCATTCAAAAGAACCCCCCCCATGACAAGACTCGACTCGCAAACCTGCAAAAAGTCCTCAACCAACAAGCTCGGGCAGCAACAGGCTGCTTCCGCACCACACCCGTTGGATTCCTCATGGCTGAGGGGGGATCCCGGCCAGCAATAGCAATCGCCCACGGCCGCCAGGAACGGTTCAAAGCACGAATCCTGGCCCGACCAACTCCCCTGGTTCCCATACGGAGACAGAATATATCACCAACGGCAGAGGCTATCCGACGCCTCCATCAGCGCTGTGTTGCTCAAACAGGCCTGGGCACAATTGAAACTACACGACCACGCTCCGCCAGCAAGACCAAGGGGACAATTATCATTGAACCTGCGGTGCAGGCAGAGGAATCCGCGCGGCGGTGGAAAGACCTGAAGGCTGAATGCTTCTGGACAGATGGGTCTCAGCTACCAAATCGACATACAGGAGCAGCGGTAGTCCAGCATGCTAATGGACAATTCGAGGCGGAGGAGTTCTACCTCGGAACAAATAAGGAAGTCTTTGATGCGGAACTTTACGCAATCCAAAGGGCCCTCCACAGCGCTCAACGCCTACTGGATGGTGGCCAGCATTTCACCAGGCTAACCATCTTCTCTGATGCCCAGGCTGCTCTGAGACGCCTACGGAATGATGATGAAGGACCGGGGCAGCTATTGACTCGAAGGGCCTTCTTGGCCGAAGACCAGCTCCACCGCCATGGGGTAAACATTGAATATCGGTGGACTCCAAGCCACATTGGCATCCCCGGCAACGAGGCCGCGGACGCCGCGGCAAAAAGAGCAGCCTCTCACCAGTGCGACAGTAGCGACAGGTGCACAGAGCATCGATGCCAGGCCGTGAAATGGGCATCCCTGGCCCACATAAACCGCCTCGCCACTGAAACTCAGTCTCGGATCACGAAGGAGCAGATTCAGATGAAACTGTCAAGGAGCCAATCGTACAGACCCAAGAAGAAGTGGGGTATACGGAAAGCACTCCAAAAGATCCCCAAACGCAAGGCCGCGGTATTCCTCCAGCTGGCATCCGGCCATGCCCTCATTGGACCACACCTCAGGCGCATAAAAAAGAAGGAGTCTGACATCTGCTGGTGGTGTGACTCGGGAAGAAAACAGACTCGCGGACATCTGTTCGGAAGGTGCAGGGCTTGGAGGAGAGAGCTGCTGGATTTGAAGAAAAAGGTCGAACGGCTCAAGGGGAGGCGAAGGGGGAGAGGGGCAAGACTGAAGGTAGTTTCCTTATTTCAGGACGAGCGGTTGACGGATGCTGTCCTAGAATTCCTGGAACAAACAGAGATAGGCAGACGATATGAGTAGGACACCATAAAGGTACCACTCTCTTCTTTCTTTATGAGATGCTACGGCTTTCTTTCTTCTTTTCTTTCATTTTTTCTCTTTCCTTTGTACGGCGGTTTTTATGGGATTAGGAGATTAGGGGGCCTCACTAGGTGGCTCAGACCACGAGGACGGGATTTGGATTTCTTTTGTCCTGCATGGGCCTTTCAGGCCTCGGTCAGCGTATGATTAAATAAATAAATAAATAAATATGCATCTTGACCAGCTCCACCGCCATGGGGTAAACATTGAATATCGGTGGATTCCAAGCCACATTGAAATCCCCGGCAACGAGGCTCCGGACGCTGCGGCAAAAAGAGCAGCCTCCCACCAGTGCGACAATAGCGACAGGTGCGCAGAGCATCGATGCCAGGCCGTGAAATGGGCATCCCTGGCCCACATAAACCGCCTCGCCACTGAAACTCAGTCTCGGATCACGAAGGAGCAGATTCAGATGAAACTGTCAAAAAGCCAATCGTACAGACCCAAGAAGAAGTGGGGTATACGGAAAGCACTCCAAAAGATCCCCAAACGCAAGGCCGCGGTATTCCTCCAGCTGGCATCCGGCCATGCCCTCATTGGAACACACCTCACGCGCATAAAAAAGAAGGAGTCTGACATCTGCTGGTGGTGTGACTCGGGAAGAAAACAGACTCGCGGACATCTGTTCGGAAGGTGCAGGGCTTGGAGGAGAGAGCTGCTGGACTTGAAGAAAAAGGTCGAACGGCTCAAGGGGAGGCGAAGGGGGAGAGGGGCAAGACTGAAGGTAGTTTCCTTATTTCAGGACGAGCGGTTGACGGATGCTGTCCTAGAATTCCTGGAACAAACAGAGATAGGCAGACGATATGAGTAGGATACCATAAAGGTACCACTCTCTTCTTTCTTTATGAGATGCTACGGCTTTCTTTCTTCTTTTCTTTCATTTTTCTCTTCCTTTGTACGGCGGTTTTTATGGGATTAGGAGATTAGGGGGCCTCACCAGGTGGCTCAGACCACGAGGACGGGATTTGGATTTCTTTTGTCCTGCATGGGCCTTTCAGGCCTCGGTCAGCGTATGATTAAATAAATAAATAAATAAATAAATAAATAAATAAATAAATAAATATGCATCTTCACTGCCGAGTTTCACAGAACCTCGGAAGTGCAGGATCATGAATGTAGTATCTTAAACCCATAGAAAGTTCATAATTAGCATTCTCCGGCGCAGCAATCCGGGAAGCATGCGACTGAGAACCCCCTCTACTCTCCCTCTCCTCGCCGTCCTTCCCTAAACTCCTCCCATCTTTGATCTATCCATCTTCGCCACCATCATCCTCACTATCACCACCTTCACCGCATCAACTTCCAAGCCTTAACCATGGTCTTCGTCCCCGGCCCATAGAATGGTCCAGCCGCGGAGGCGCAGCAGTCCTCCCGAAGACCCTTTCGCTGACCCTCCCGCCGTCCCAGACCGTTCTGTCGTTTCTCAACACCACCAACCCAGAAGCTCCTTCTCCTCGGCTGGACACAGCGATAGCGGCGACCGTGACTATGGCGACCATGACTATCACGCGCGAGCACGTTTAGTCGAAAACACAGCAGCTTTAGTATCTGTCTCCTCGCCATACTCAGGCGATAAGGGAAAGCATAAGTGGGATGATGTAAGTACCCATACCCGCAGCCAGCAGCCTGATCAGATACTGACACTATACCATAGCCTCGTCACACACACCGTCTTGGCTCCCGTGCCATTGCAAGCTGTTCCTCGGCCGCCAAAAATCTCCGTGGGCACGCAAGCTCTCTAACCGCCGCCCTCAAGCCCACCTCATCCGCGACGAAAGCTATCGCCGCATCCGAAACCGCAGCGCGACAACGCGACGCGGAGAGAAAGCTGGAGGCACAGAAGCAGGAAGATAAACTTCAACAATAGAGTATCAAGGCGGCGGATATAGAGACTGGTTGGATTATCTGATATCGCTCCATAGTCAGCTTCAAGTTTAGGATTAGTTAGGTTTTAGGTCTTTCTTAGGGCTTTAAGTAGGGTTATGTAGAGTAACGCGTGCTTTAGTATTCTGATTCGTCGCCATTCCTTGGTTGCAGATCTTAGCGCTTTGTGGTGCCTTGATCCTTGTTGTCCTGCCGTGTTGCCATGATTCTCCGGTTTTAGTGTACTGGGAATCTTGGGCAGTGACATGCTTGGCGCGTAGGCTGAAGGCTGAAGCACTTTTCTTATCGCGGCTTGATGTTACACACGGATTGATGTTGCGCCGGGCGAATGTTCGAGAAGAAGAACGAAGATCAAAGCCGATCAGATACTACAACGAGGGGCCTTAAAGTCTATGGTTTTCCTGGAGTTTCTGTGTCATGTCAAATGTGGCGTAATGTGCTGTGCACCATTCGTGAAATACTTAGAGTACAAGTCGAGGAGCCGCAGAAAACGCTACTGTCGTTAAGAATTTGGTACAGTAGTTGTGGACAAAGAGTCGCGGTTCTAGCCCATGTCACAGGCGCGGTTTCTTCGGCCGAGAGGTTCACAGCCTCACAGCATCACGAACATGTACAACCGTAAAATCATCAAGCAGAGATTTTAGTTACGTAGACTCAAACAGATGCATTACCACATAGAGAAAAAAAGTCGAAGTCCCCCTCCACATGTCAAGCGAGTGCCCGTGAGTTCTCCACGCATTCCTCCAACCCCCTCCCATCCAAATCAAAGTAAAACCAATAGCAAGAAAAGAAAGTACCCAACTCCTAACACCCTAATCCCACTTCTCTGTTCCCTGTCCTATCGCCAATTCCGCCTTTGCACGTCCTGATGTTGCGTCTTCAATGTTATTTGGTGTTTCTGAGCTGTTTTCATGAGAATGCGATGACATGTTACAACGACAGAGGATGTTTCGATATTATTGGTTGCTTAGTTATCGTTGGCCGAGTTAAGAATCCTAAGGATGCTGTTTGCAAGTTAGCAATCATTCTATCGAGGACATGTCTCCAGCTATAGCCTATCCCCCCTTGCTTGCCTCCCCCTCGTCTTCTCGCAACCTCACCCCCCCCCGGGATAAGGAGTACTTACGCCAAAAACAAATTAATGATATCGAGGTAAAGACTGATAGCAGCCATAATCTCCTCCTCCACATGACATTTCCTCATAATCATCTGCGTATCAAACATAATATACGCCGAGAACACCACAGCAATTCCCGCGCTGTAAACCAGCTCCAACATACTAGACTGAAAGAACAGTCCCACGAAACCAAAGATCACCAAGCCGACAAGCGCGCCATACAAGTAACCTCCCCAGGCAGTGATATCATAACTCGTCTGACAAGCAAACAAAGTAAGCGCCAAGAAAAGCGCACCAGTAATAAACACCGCCTGAAGTACAATCCTTGAATCATAGAAACTCGTAACCACGGCAACAGTGTATGCCTCCATAAGGGTAAAACCGCTCAAGAGAACAAGGTTCATAGGGTAGGATCGAGATTTCCAGTAGGTTAGCCCGAGGAAGATAAAGGATCCGAGCATAGAAAGTATCATCATCCAGGTGTTGGTTTGGATGAAGGCTTTGAAATCGGTGGACCAGAAACAGGCGGCTGATAAAGCGGCGGTGGCGGCGAGTTGCACGGTTAATATGGCGTAGACTTTGCGGATGAAGGCTTGTCGGATGTCGAGGGTGCCTTCGGATACCATGCCGCCGAATTTGAAATCGTCGGGAATCTATTGAATTGTCATGTCAGCTCGAGTGCTCAGGGTTCGCGATCTCGCTTGCTCGAGCTGCTCGGGCTGCTCGGGCTGGGGAGCTGACGAGCTGGAGAGCTGGAGAGCTTCGGCAAGCAAAGCGAGGACGCGACACAGGGGGTAAACTCACGTTATCTTCCGAACTCCTGGGCACACCACTCCTCAACAACGTTTCATCATCGTTATACGACGGCGGGGGGCGAGTGTAGTTGCTCGTCGGATCGGCAGCTCCATAATAGTTCTGGGGTCCGGAGGGGCCATCGACGGGCTCGCTAGTTGGTACGGGTGCGTATTTCGGAGCAGCCATTATTGCGATGTTGCGGTGGACGTGTCTTTGTTGTTCACTGCAGTTGTTTGGTGGTGATGGTGATGTTTGTCAGTGGTGGTGACGGTGGGGAGAGGACTAGGAAGGGATGGATGGTGGATGAGGCACAGCTCTAAACTTGAACGAGCCTTAGCGTTGCGGGTTGCATCATGGCTTGTTTTCAAGGACATCGTTCGACTTGCTGCGGCTGGCGGGATGGAATGTACGCGCTGACTTTGTAACCGAGCTCGGAATGTCACGTGTTACACGGTTGAGGCGGAGCGATACGGGGTACCGCTTTGTTGCACGCAGAGCTGAGCCTCAACTGATGCAAAGAGCATTCCGAGGGTATGCGCAGTAGCTGAACTACGACAATGACAAGTATCAAGTAACAAGTGGTGTATGAAATTTCTGTTTATTCCTTGTAGATGACCAAAAACAAAACCTACAATGTGCGTACAAAGAACAAGTAAAAACCCAGATCAAATCTTCAACGCCATCCTGAACCTACGCCGTGTAATATGTAAACATAAACGAAAAAAAAGCAGACCATGACAAAAAAAAGGGGTACATAGATCTAGTTCAGTATCTATCTTATTCGTCCCAAAAGAAAAAGCAATACGCCTTTACTACTGTACGTAGTGGGAACGAATTTACCCTGAGTACTCCTCTCTACAGTTGACGGAAACGATTTTAGGATCCTTCGATGATGAAGAAACAACGAAAGCAGTCAACTTGCCCCCGCGAACACAATTAGTGTCTAGCCCCTTCGACAACGGTCGGATATCTAGTCCTCGCGCTGCATAGTGCCCGTATCTGCAGTACATTAGCGAGCCGTTTTCAAGCCAGCCACGGGTCGGGTCGCAACTCACATAACAGTCTTCTGCTCTTTTGCCTTAGCCTCGAACCGGTTCCAGAGCTTCGCCCAATGCATTCCATCCGTATCATCGCTCGGGACTCGAAGCTTAGAATGGATGGAACGCATATTCATGAGCGCGAAAGGATCCTGCGTGCACATTAGTCAATTGCCCTATCGCCCAATCGCCTTCTTTGATGCGTAAAGTCCCGTACCTGGTTCTCCAACTCAATCCCCTGCACAAGCCCAGCATGCACAACCGCGACATTACCGAGCCCCATGACCCCACTGGCTTTGAGAATCAAAGGACAACTATCCAAATATTCCGCCTGCTTTTTTGACATCTTTCTCGCAAGCTTCTTCTCCTTCCGAACCTTCTTCATCCCCTTTACAGGGGGTTCATCCTCCTTTTCCTCTTCCTCGGTACCGGCGCGCGCATGTATCCGATGGTAGTGTAGTAAGATCCTATCGTCGTGGTTTCCTCTAACACAGCTCGCTTCTTCCTTGCGTGCAAAATCGATAACCTTTAAGGACTCGGGTCCTTTAGATACCATATCGCCGGTGAATACAAGGTGGTCGGTTTTCGAGTTGTAGTGGATTTCATGGAGAAGATCTCTCACTGCGCTTTGTCAGTAGCTGGTTCGGGCGGGGTGGTGGGTGGGTGATCAGATCAGGGGGATCTGTGAAGGGGGCGGGAAAACGCACACTCCTTGTACATCCCATGTACATCCCCGATAAACACCAATCTCTTCTCCTTCGCATCATTTTCTCTGGGGATATATTTCTCCGGAATCTCCTCCAGCTGTTTGTAATCGAGTAGTTTTGCATGGTGCAAGCCGACGTTTGGTAATGCTAGGACCTCGTCGGGATTAAATGGAGCTGGAGTGCAGTAGTAGCTGTGCATTCCAACTGTTACGACGCCGAAAAGAAGGGCGTAAAGCATTACTCGTAGAAAGCAGCGACCGCGGATGGTTTTCGGGCTTGTCGCAGGCATAGGTAATGGGTCGTAGAAAGGCGATTTCTCGGATTGCGACTGAAGCGACGACTTGCGGATTTGTTGTTGTTGTTGTTGCTGCTGCTGCTGCTGTGCAAATCGTTGCTGTTGCGCAGCGGCGCCGGGGTAGGTGTTGCACGACATTGTTGTTGTGTGTGTGTGTGTGTGTGTGTTGTATGTGTTGTATGTGTCGTTGTGTGATTTAGTAGTGATCGTGTGAGTGATCGTGGGATGGCGTGGCAATTCAAAGAGAGTCACTTTCTCCGTGAAGCGCAAACAGAACAGATCTCGAGGTATGAATGTATGTTCGAAGCGGCGCGCTCAGGTTAATGTACGCGGAGGTTCTCCGAGCTGTGGCTGCAGGCAGGCCAATCTTGACTCCCGCTCCCCTGCGATCCGCGTTCAGCTAGCTGAAAGTCGAAGAGCTGTTGTTTTATCTGTAGCGCGATGATGGCTGAGTCCAAACCGCGCAGAAAAACAAACTTCGAAGTCCGAAAAATGAATTGTCGTGAGTTGAAGTTGTTGAACGAAAGCAAATTGTACCACGCCGTTTTGTACCTCGAGAGACTTCGAACAAGTCACTGTATGCTACTTCCAGCGCGTGGGTGGGGGCCAGTCTTATAAATGCTCTGGAGTCACACCGCAGTCGCGCCGCCCGTCATCCTTTATGCAGTAGCACGAGTACTCCGCAGTCACTTTGATTGGCCTCTGAGCGAAACCCTTGTGTATCACGTAACAATGTTGCTCCCTCAGCATGCCAAACCCCACGGTCCGGAAGGCAATTTGATGGCGTCGGTTGTCGCTCTAACAAATTTTCCTTTTCGTTCGTCAATTATGAGGTGTTTATTCACCTCCATTCCACCGAAGCTTCTGAGCATCCTGTGCCATGCACCTCGAACCAAATGAACTCCCTGACCTCTGCAAGTAAGCAAAAAGCTTATTTCCATCCCACCCGAGGATTCTCACATGGGGTGCACAAGTGTCTCAGCCCTCCACCCTTGAAACTGACTGGGGAAAAGCTTGCAAAGCTTGTTACCTGTTGGTCGATTCCAATAGGCTACCATCCGCAATTTTCGCCCGAGATACGTACGCAGTACCACGTCCCGGGGGTAGGCCATGCCTGGGCCTGTCTCGATAGGGGAGAGGATGGGACAGCAATGCACAGAAATGGCAGTAGGGAACAGTGTCCGCCCGCCCATGGCTCCAGGGACATGAATTTGTGGAGCGCCTGCATGAAGCTCTTAAAGTGAGCCTACGACACCCATACGACGCTCAGCTCCTGAAGCTGGCAAGATATCCATATCCGTGCGATTACTCGATTGATTAACACCAGGATTCGTAACTGCTCACGATACCAACTTCCGAAATCGCTCATATGGACGGTTGGTAAGTATCCAGCAAAGGGGTTGTAGTCGTGTTGCCTGTCCCATTGTGCGTGAGGCATTGCAATTGTTGATTTGTCGAGGAGAATACTCATCATGATAGTCGCCGACGCGACTATCACCCATAACGGATACTCCGGTGTTGACTCAACAATGTTCCCTCAACACGGCATCGAAACCGAAGCTCGAAGCTCAACAGCGTCCGGCAAGTTCCAGTAAAGCCCGGTGCGACAGATGGTACGCGCGATAACTTGCGACTCACCGGAGATCCGCACTGATCCGATGGAGGCCGAAGAGTAACGAGAAGAGGCACGAGAAAAGGTACGAGAACAGGTGATATATTCGAATCGCCGAGCGTATCGGTGGCATATCCGCACTTCCTCATCGGCCTTGGATCGAACGCAGCATCGCATCAAGTGCAGTAGCTGGTGCTATTTTTGCACTCAGAAGTCATCGGTAAGCATCGCATTGGTAGTCGGTCGGTGATGACCGGGGGAGCACAGTTACACTCACCCCTCATCGCCACACCATGGGTATTTCCTTCAGGAGCACTGTACGGTATCTTCAGCCTTAAAGTGCCCTGCATACTGACTCCCGTGCGGACTTCTCGCCTGATATGGGGTAAATGGCCGGGATGCGGCGAGTTTCGGAACTGCCGGAGATAAATAAGCTTTTTGTGCCAAGGCTCGCGTATGCTGGGTGGAAGATCGTTGCCGTGGTCCGGGCCGAGTGTCGATCGCGGGGGAGCACGCGTTTCGCAGCTTGCATCCAATTTGCCTCCCGAGTCCTGGCTGTCCACTCGCTCCACTTGTTCGTCACCACGCAATGGTTAAACGAATCTGTCAGGTATCCAAGTCTTCAGCTGTGTATGTATCCAGATTCTCGTCGACGGCAATGATCATGACGCTGATGGTGGTGATGACAGGAATGGTTGTGCCTCGATGCGAGTCAGTCCTACGAGATAGAAGTCAGTCAAATGTGCCGAAAATTCACTATACCATTACTCTGGAGATTTGTGTAATCCTAGATGCAGCTTGCAACAACAACCCTACTCTTCCGGACCGTCGGACCAACTGTGCTTCATCGGGCACAGGAAACAATAATTCTTGGGCATGTTGCATACCTGGCTGTGATTGTCATCCCAGGATAGCCTCAGGTTTGTCCCCGACAGCCATTGTTGCGGTAGAGGCAAAACATATCAGGATCATTAGCAGAGCGACACAGGCAACCTTGCAGCAGTCTTGGGATATGGTTAGTGGTGGCTTCGGTTCTCGAATATGCATCTCCAACAAGATCTCTAAAGCAGCAGAAGAATGTCGAAGCATATGACACTGCTTCAGATTTCGACAAAGTGCTGGATTTTCCACCCGGTAACAGATGAAAATGAACATTCAGCCAGCCAATCATTTCATGAAAGACGATGATTAGAAGGCATCACAATTCATCGCAATTCGATTGCAAAATTTCATTCGACGTGGCAAGAACAGAAAAGATGGAGATGGAGGTAGCGAATCGTGGAGTTGTCAGAAAATATGGAGATGGCACGATCCATTGAAGCACGACAAGGATATGCCTAGACAACCGTTTTACACTGGCAGTTTATCACTGTCGTTAGTACTCGTTACTCATTCACCAAGAATGCAATGCACAACAGTCTGCATGAGAGCAAGGATGAAGCTAAACTAGATCCGAAATTTCTCCAAAGCTGCAATACCCTACAGAAACCTAGCACAAAACCGAAACCCTTAGACTACATGGCAATAAACTCCAAGCTCTCCGACCCAAACCGAACCGCGCAACGTCTAAGTTGACCAGTATTTGTATTCCCGCTGGAAACCCCAAGGTGGTGGTGGTATTCTTTGTCCTTTCCATTCCCAGTTGGTTGTTGCTCTGGTTTATCCGACCTCCCCCGCCTCCTACCAGCCGTGCTCATCAACCCCATGATTCCCTTAGACCGCCTCTTGTCCTCCGCGCCCTCTGCGCGCTCCTCGACGCCCTACTTCTTTGTAGGCGCTCCGTTATCGCCCTTCTGGCTTCCGCCCTGTGTCGCGAGTACTTTTCGACGATCCACTTCTTCTGGTGAGTTTATTCCATAAGGTTTCCCAGAAACCCGGCACTTTCGGTCGGCGATATCTTCCGGTAGTTAATACGCTGGCATCTATATAGCTGTCGTCCATAGATCTAGCACGGTGGGGTTTGGGACGTGCACCAGACTGTGGTGGAGGTGGCCTGGTTCTAGCTTGCGGTGATGGAACCTTTGCTGGTGTGGTTGGGAATAGTGATAGCGACGCAGAAGATGGTGAGAGAGGAGATAGGTGACGGTAAGGAAGAAATGATAGATAGGAGGAGATGGGAGATGGTAATGAAGAAATTTTGGAAGGGTGTGGGAGAGTTAGGCAGCTGCGCCACGCCCGTTTCTCGCCGTTTGCACGCTCCCGGAATGATACAGCCATTCTATTTCCCGCCACTTCGGAACAGATCACTCGTCGCAAGAAGCATGGGTATCAATCCTTAAAGCATGGTCAAGAAACGCCAAGACAACCGAGTGATACAAGAAATTATCCCGGTCATAGAATTGACCATGGAAGCGTTGCACAAACTAGACAACAATGATGAGGGTGCACAAGATTTGGGACATTTTCAACGTACAAGGAGGAATTAAAGAAACAGAACCATTTTGATTAACCCTACAGAAACCAGTGAAACCAGTGACCCGATAACAAACTCCAGCCCCTCAACACAGATGATGAAGATCCTCCCGATACTGTAACGGCAACAGTAGATGCTCGGCCGAGAAATATTCATCACCTCCACACTGTAGAGCCTCTCCAATCTTACTTGCGAGCCTCCCACTACTCCTTAGATTCTCCGTTGGATCTAAGCAGGTGTTTGTTTAACTGCAATCCTTCAAGCAAATACAGTAGTACAGACCTTCTGCAATTGGAAACCGAACCCGCCTGACGCGCTGAGCCAAATCCTTCATGACCTGGTCTCTGGCTGATTGAACACGTGATCGTGTTCTCGACGACCAAGACCCAGGCCGACAATGGCATTGTCGGATCGGAAATGGAAGACTTCCGGATATGGAGAGTTTTTGCCGATCCTTGGCGGTATCACACCAGCTTGCTTAAAGAGGTTTCTCCTCTCTCAATAAACATCGCCCTTTTCATAACTTCTATATATCACGGTTCCATTACTGGCCTCGTCTTACATGTCGTCCAACCACTGTTTAAAATCTGGGTTATGGTTCACGTCTTCGTTGTTGGCTTGCGTAGACTCTCTGGCAGATGGTTGTTGCAGAGCATCGTCGTTACGGGGTGGCGAGGTCTCGCCTTCGACGTTGGAGGGTTGCATAGAGGTAGGTTGATCTTGCTTTGGAGGGGGGTTGTGAGAGGGGGAGGAATCAGGATGGGATGAGCGAGACATGATGAAAGTGTGAGGCGGTGAACTTTCAATGGTGAGGATGAAGATGACGATGGTAGTTCTGGTGGAAGGAGGCAGGGAAGAGGGGTACTTATGGGATAAACGAGACGGGAGGATGGCAAAGTTTGGGAGCTGGGGAGCGGGTTGGGAGGGGTGTCACAGCTAGAGCCTAGTCAAGTCTCGTGCGGATGATTCGAAAGAACAGAAGGAATGGATGTGCCAGGCAGCTGCAGTCAGTAGATTAGCATGGGCGAGCAGGAATGGGTCAGTAGGAAGCCGCACTGGCGGCTTGCCGGTTTCTGATGCTGACGGGTAGATACAGAAATTTAATTCTGCGCATATTCGATCACTCGGGTGTAAATACAGGCTTTGGCCACACAGGAGCATGAGGCAGTAGTTAATCCTAAACCAACCCCAGCCACAATTCAAGACGAGCCACTCCCTGGACGGGAAAACAAAACTGGAATAACTGCGAGTTGAATTCCTGTACACCATGGCTTAGGAATACAATAACGAAGCTCGTGATTAGATACGTCTAACATTGTGTGTATCCTCACGCGCGAGCACCCACTCTCCTAGTCATACAGCCCTGCTCTACCGTGGTAGTACCTGTGTTTCATCCATTTTCTTATATCGTCTACCGAAGAACTGTGAAATTCTTTTCCTTAGCGATGGTCGATGCTGCGTTTGCTCCTGCTCATCCTGCCCTTCAAGATTATCCTCCAATTTCCCACTTTCATTCAACTCCCTGATGCTAACAACCGTGTCATTGGAATGCCCCGGAAGTCTGCCAAATATTCTGCTCAAACGTTGCCGGGGTTGATGTTTCTCGGAGCTTTGTGAATCTGAATGGTGATATGATTCAATAGATGGTGAGGGTCTGTATGTAGCTGATGGATAACCGGCCGTCTGTTGCTGTACTTGCTGTGAAGTGGAAAGCCTCGCTGAGGAGGTGTATAAAGAGAATTTACTCCGTGTTTCGATTGCGCGCTGGTCACGGTAGTACTTTTTCACTGTTCTTGGATCGGCGGGGCGAGCTGGTGGGAGGACTTCTGTGCTGGAGCCGTATAAGAGGTAGAGATCGAGGTCTGATATTTCGAATGGTGTTGTCATGGCGGGCAGTGTTGAATTGGTGGTGGTGATTTTGTGACTTTGTTGCGAGAAAGATGGTCATGAGGATAGAGATGGCGGGGGGCCCGGGCGGGGTCAGATTGAAAATCATACGGGGGTGGTTCAACTCGACAACACAGGGCCACGACTTTGGTGATGATGCTATTCCGTATTCTATTCCCAAAGCTCGATCAAATCACTCACCGTAGCAAAAATGAGTCAATAAGAACATGATTTAAACATAGGAGTTAACCCAAAACTAGCCTTATCCAAACTCCACAGTGCAACCATATAAGCTCCTGTGAGAATTCACTCATTGGCCACAGGATATGGTCTGAGCTGGCCCATCTCGTTTGAATTCCGCTTATCTTCTCTGCGTTTGTCTTCCCGCTTCTTCTTAGCTGGTTTTCCGAACAATAGTGAGATAGGGTTTCTGAAGTGATAACCTCTCTCATCGGGGAGCTTGTGATAGTCCTTCCTATCGCGTGGCAGGAGCTCCGCCGGTAGCATCGAGGATTTATCGGGATTGCGAGGCGACATGGTTGTTGTGAATATTTATAAGTTTACCGGAAGTGCAGTTTTTTGACAGGGGTGATGGGATGGCCAAGATGATGCTGTACGACGAGGAGCGGGGGGTTTATATAATTTTCGAGAGCTGGAGAATTTTTGAGGCTTGACATGTTGGGCTCATAATTGAATTCAGGATCTTCGGATTAATTGTATTGTGGCAATGATGATTCGGGTTTTTATCGCACGGTGGTTACGAAGACCTGCGCCGCATACTTCGCGTGTTACACACATTACACTTTTCGATGATGGGCGTTTATGTGCCATTGCATCGGCTAGCGAGACGATTAGCCAACCATCATAAGCGAGCCAAGCATGATTGGGCTCGCTCCCAGTTTGACTCCGTGCGAAAAACTTCAACACCAACCAGCTTTTACGTAGCAGAGGAGTTATGTCCCGAGGTAGGGATAGATTGCACTACTTTGTCGTGCAGGCCGTACAAGTTGGTGTCGCACAGCTTACTCTAAGCGGGGCCAATAAGTAAAGTTCACGATCGTGGTGCAAAAACAAGCTTCGAGAATCATCACGGAACTCATGTGATGCACACGCCATGCATAGCACAAAGAAGCAAGGGTTCAAGCGAAAGCATGCGATCTAGTCAATAAAAACAACCCGACCATCAGCCCTACAAAAACGTAAAACTCTTAACCAGCGAAACCACCCAGCGCTATAATAGCCTTAACCACCCTTATGCCAAAGAACATCAGCGCAACACCCCAGCACTTCGAGCCATAGTTCTCTTCGTTTAGATCTTGATTTGTTTAGGCCTTTGTGTCCTCCCATGGCTCATCGCCCAGCGGTGCATACTGATTCTCAGTTAAAGCAGTATGATTAAAAAAACTTCTGGCTCCACTGCGCAGGCCCTGAAGCGCTCCTTTCGCATACTGTTCCCACAGGATAGTCAGTATCACAAACGCACATCAAGTTAGAGGGCTTCTTACGTCTCTGCGCCTTGTCCCTTTTTTCTTTCCGTCCTGCGTGGGGTCGTCGTCACGACCATCCCCGGCGTCCAAATGTTGTCCTGCAGAAACAATTGCATCAAAGGTAGTCGCAGGATAACTCGTACCATTCTCGATCTGTGGATCTTCGAAAGGCTGTTCAACAGTGGTTTTGAGTGGTAGACTCGTACGCCTATAATGCAGGAGTACTCACATTCTCCAACACAGTCTGGTTGAGATTCTGCTTTTCGGATTCAGAGAGAAACGGATTAGAGTTGTTCTGACTCTAATAGCAAGAAGGTCCGGCAGCAGGTTCTATGGCTCTTGAATGGTTTCTAGACGCTGTGATTGTGGTATGTGGCGACTTAGAGTTGGTGGTGCTGAAGTTATCGGTGACGATCGCAGTGTTGTGTGATGTGGAGAGAGAAGAAAGGAAGAAGAAGAACGACGAGAAATCTCAGGACTTAAATTAGTACTCCATGGAGGATCTTGAGCAACGTTCAATGATGAACGGTTCATGCTTTCAATGGTCCTGAGTTGAGGCGATCTTCTATTCACTCAGTCGAGTGACACGCGTGCCTAGCTGCTCTGAGTGAAGTTGCACCAGATTCCATAACGGTGACGAAGGGAAATTCTGCTGTGCAACATACACCTGTTAGTACCCGCTTACGGGGGTCGTGCAGGTAGCACCTGGCACTTGCCTTGCATTGCCGACACAATCGTCGCAGCCCGAGTTCTAGATGCAATGGTTTTGACTTTGGATTTCGCACCTTGGAGCCATTCTAGCATGCAAGATATACGCGTAGTCGAAATGCCCAACAGAATTTTCGGATGATATTATTTCCACTCTTTCCGTCTCCTCGGTACATCTGTCACTGGGATAAGAAAGGTTGGTGAAAACGCATTTCGTGCGCCTTGCACAAGCACATGTCAACCGTTGCTATGCGCCAAGAAACTATGACGGAACACCAACCTCGACCCCGGCTTCACTTAGATCCAAAGTATCACGCACCAAGATTGCAGTACAACTAATTTGAATTCCAAAAGATAAAAAACCTAAACCAACGCCATCTACAACCAAATCCAAAACCCGTAGCCCAAAAGAAAACGCCCAAGCTCCCTAACCAGCGTAAAAACTTCTCATATCGTCATTCCACCCATTTACGGCGACGATGTATGTTTCTTCGCAACCTTCTTTATCTTATGAGCCAGATATGCCTGTTATAAATCTTCCTTAGCAGCTTCAATGATAGTGATTCTCCTCCGGCGCGGCTCACGACCCCCCAACATCCTCCAAAGATCATCATCATGTACTGAGCCGCGTTTTGCATCCTCGGCTTTACATTTCCTCAGGCTCTCCCGCTTCCAGTAAACCATCTCCTGCTCAGTCTTTTGAGCATCATATGCTTCCATGAATTCGCGTGCAAATCTTGAATTCTTCAAAGAGTCACAAATGGAGTTACCGCGTCGTTCAGTTGTAGGATTCTGTGCTGAGATGGTTAGTAACTCAGCTTTAGCAGTACTGAGCGGGCTGCGGGATAACTTACATTTACATCTATGTTGCCGTAGCGAGAATGGCGCTTGTCTTTGCTTTTCCTTGATTTCGCTTTGCTGTCTGATTTATTACGCGAATAGTGACCCCTAACTCCATCTTTAAGAGGCAGTGTAGAAAAGCAGGAATCCACGCCGAAATGATATCCGTCGTCCACTTCATGGTCGTAGTTTTCCTCGTCGACTTCAACGGCATATTTCTTAATTCGATCTTTGCTTTTCTTCGACTTCGTTTTGGTAGCTGATTTAACACGGGAATAATGACCCCTAACTCCATCCTTAACAGGTAATGTGGACAAGCAAGATTCCAGAACGAAAGAATCCTCCTCCTCGCTCTCATAGTTATCCTCGTCGATCTCAACGGCATGTTTCTTCCTTTGCGTACGAAGTTCACCTTTGTGCGGGTGTGGAGTTGGGGTTCGATAACGAACACTAGCACCATGAGATTCCTGCTGTAAGTAGTTGTTATTGTCAACGTTATAATATTCGTCGGCGTCATCGGCCTGCGGATATGGGGATCCGGGTCTAACACCGGTGCTTGAACAGCTAGAACCGGTCACTGTCTGATCAGAGTCGCTATCCATGTCTTCATCATAGCGGTAATATTCCTCCTCATCCTCATGGTTGATAGCCCACGGGTGATCCAATCCCTTTCGGAATAAGTAGACGGGTGATTCGTGGCGGGAAACGGGACGGTAGCGCCGGAAACCTGGGTGGGTGTTGATGCAATCGCAGTCTGGAGGGCATCCGGGCTGGGTTTTCATGGCTGCTGTAGATTTGGGGTGGGGGTTATGGGAATCTGTTTTGTAAATAAATGTTAATGTTGAATGTAAGATAGAAATGTCTTGCGAAATATAGCTAGCTACAGGACAGCAGTATGTGGGGGTTTAAATCAAGATTGAGGCATCTCGTCGGTTATGGTAGTGGCGATGTCTTCGGCAGAGAAATGGCGACGGATTAGTCATTCCATGGTGGTAACTTGGAATATCTCGGTTTAGTCATACTAAGACTTTCAAAATCTCGTTTTAAACCGCGAATATTCCGATGCTTACAAAGTGCAAACTCCTGCATAGACGCACCGTAGATTCAGAGGGTAGTAAAGGGCATCATGAAGTGTAAAATTGAATGATTAGTTGCCATACCCGGCCCCCATGGTGTATGTAGATGTAATATGTATTCTGTTGTCATGCCCGAATTGATCGAGCATCGTTATGATGTACTAATCAAGGAGTCACATCTCAAATTTGTCAAGTGGAATCGCAGTGTTATTGCATGCTGTGGTCATAATGAATTCTTATTCATGCAAGCAGCGATGTATGTCAACTTTGAAGTGCGCTGTGTATGGAAGTGCAATGATGTTCAAAAGATCCTGGTGTAAAAGCTCAGCTCCAAATTAATAAAACAATAACAATAAAACAACTAACAATGCCAACTAAAAATATTAGAAAAAACCGCGACACCCATTCCTCCAACAACCCTTAGGCATTTCTCCAATCAGAGCTATCTTCCCGCTTGTTAATATGGTACAATATGGGGAGTAAGGTACTATGCGTATCTACTCCTCTTGCTCCTGTTCCGATTCCCGTCTTTTCTTTGGTGCCTTCGGTTCTTGTCTGGTATGCACTTTGTCTTTGTTCTCGGCCTCCCAGATCTTCTTCTGTTTTTCGATCTCTACGTTGAACTGCCGCCAGCGTTCGTCTGATTCTCGGCGCTTAAGCTTCTTCAAAGCTTTATCCTCTTCAGGCAACGGCTCCTTAGCCTTATCACCCACTAGGAGACGAGGAATAGCACGGACACTAGTACTCATGCTACGACTCAGACGCGCCCTTACACTTTCCTTCCGGTCTTTAGAAACATCTGATTTTCTCTAATCGTCAAGAACAGAAGGTTAGTAACCACCGATTGATCAAGTACAAAGGTCTGAGCACGGAGATACTTACGCCCCTACGAACGAGACTGAGAAGTTTCTGTGACTTGGTTCTTCTGACCAATCCAGTTTCGGCAAATGAGATATCACGGGGTTCCATAGTGATTGTGTTATTTGGCCTGCCTGATAGTAAACCAACTTCACTATTTCTGTCGTCGTCGGGTGCGGTGGCAATGCCGTCCCCGCTGCGTGTTGTGGGCCGACTGCCGAATGGGCTCTCATTGTGCTGGTCGGCGAACGGATCCGGGTTGGTGAACGTGATACTTCCGTAAGGCATGGCGATATTATAGGCGTCGGTATGTGGCGAGAGTGTTCAGGCTGGTTGGAAGCAGTAAGAGTGGTAGGTGGGTTTCAACGCGATGATGAACGCGGTAAGGGAGATGACAGGAACGAAGATGAGAAGGGTGATCTAAGGCGTTAAGTATGGTTTTTGTCGGGTTACATTTGACCATGTTGGGCTGCATTACTGAAGGTTCATTTTCTTCGAGGGGTTGGAGTTTAGCATTCATGAACAGAAGTTCTGAACGTTAATTATCGACGAGGTATCAATACGGAGGTAGGTGCAGCAACGACCCATTTGTATAAGAGAAGGTGCAAGATGGTCGGGACTTTCTTCGCTTGGTTTGCCAGCACATCTTCTTCACTGACACTTTTTGTACCGAGATTTCATAGATATCTTCTTCGGCTCCCAGGCAATGTAGGAACTCCGATAAAGAAGAGTTAAAATCCGGGTATCTTTGCACTCATACTGTTGCCGAGATGTGTTAACTGATATTTATATATATATCCAGAGGAGTGTAGTGCAAGAAAATGCTTCTGGAATTCAAGAATCAAAGTTACTCGGAAACCCTGAATAAAAGCCTAACCCAAGGGCAGCATCTTGAATTCTCACGATGCTTAGTCATATCGCCGAGTTACAGGGATTCACTCTAGTTACCGTAGCACAACAACGACGCACGTATCTGATGAATCTGCGCACCAAAAGACAACAACGCTGTAAAGCAAAGAGTAGTGCAATCTGTATGTAACCCTAGACAAACCCTAGCTAAAACGTAAACTCCTGACTTGCCCGGTATGTGCTTGAAAGCTCCAATGCGAAACTTCTCCACCCGCCGTTTGTTCCACTGGAACATGCTTGCCAAGACGTGCCAAAGCCTGTCCCTAGCGACGCCTCATCGGTTGCTTCCCCTTCCCGTGGCCCTTTCCTCCTTTATCTGCTTTGTTCGACTTATCCTCCTGTTCCTTTACCTTGTGCCTATCACTGAATGGGTTCCCCCCGACACCGTGCGGCCTGGCGCTTTCTTTGAGGTATTGCGCGTAAGTTTCGACGCTGTCGTCCGTTGATTCTGTATTGGTAACGCTTACGCTTGACCGGTTGCTTTGACTTTTGACGGACTGGCCGTCGTCAACTACTTTCCTCTGGTCATCGAAAATCTGACGCGGAGGGGTGGTCAGTGGCTTAACTCCCTATCACGCAAAAATAGTGTGCTAAGCATCGTGTAAAATGCATTATTAAAAGATGTAAAGGACACTATATAAACGTGTAACGGACAATATTTAAATGGGTAACAAACTTGATTCTAAATGTGTAATAGACACTATTGTAAACATGTAATAGACATGATATATAGAATGGCATTAAAAAAAATAGAATACCCATCCGGATGATCGAACCTATGACTTTCTACTTCCGACACCTAGGACAAGACAGTGTATACCTAATCTCTAACCACTACGCCATAACAGCTTCATTGAGGTTTTATGTTTAGTTTAAAAATATATGTGCATTGCTAATAGGATGTTCCAATAGGACCATTAGCATTTAACGTTATTGAGTTCTTCACAACCATTATTATAAGCGTTTTACGCTATAACATACTTTAAATTTAAAAAAAAAATAAAAAAAAAATTAATGCCTTGGCGCAGATTTCATAAAAAAAAAACGTGTAATTTACACTATTTAAATCGTGTAAAACAGCCGAAAATGTAATATAGATGTTTAAACCGTGTAAAGTACACGATATTTGCGTGATAGGGACTATAGTTATAGAGTGCCGGAATATTTACATTGGAACTGTTGGAGGCAGCGGTTTGTGACTGTTTGTAGATGGCTTGGGATGGCCCACTGTCTCCAGCTGATCCTGAAAAATTTGCGCCTTGGTAACCTGAGCCCGCAACGTGCTTCGTGCTGCGGTTTAGAATTGGAGGAGCTGCATTATTGAGGCATGGAATGGGCTTCGTATTTCGGTTTGGACTTGGAGGAGTAGCACCGTGATTACCGGAGCGTGGAACGGACTTTGTCTTTCGGTTTGGAGTTGGAGGAGCGGTGTCCTCTTCGTCGGGCTGCTCATCAAAGGGGTTGGCTATACTGATTTGCTCAGGGATTTTGGCACGTCGGTCTGATCGGAGATATTGATCCACTGGAGGATAGATGCCTCTGGTCTATTTATGGGGGTTATCTTGTTGATCTGACATCGGGTAGCTTGTGATAGTAATGTGATGGATGGGTTTTTTGATGCAGAGTAAAATAGGAGATATGAGGATGATAAAAGGACACAAGAAGGTTGAGCAGGATGAGAAGGATAAATGGGAAAGATGGAAAGCGTGGGAAAGATGGGAACGATGGGAGGGACGGGAAGGATGGGTATCACAGGAAGCCTGGAAAGTTGGGAGAGGACAATTGCAGCCATTTGCGGCTCACTACCTAAGGTGTAGGCAGCAGCAAGCAGTGATGATCCGGAACACTTTTCTATGAGCTGGAGTTGAAGCGGCCTTCACATCATTCATACTGCTATTTCTATAAGTGGAGCTGAATTGGGTTACACAGGGTTGGAAACGAGCATGGCAGAGGTATTGCACTGGTTTCCGGCGACAAAATTGTGGACTTAAGAATCAACCATTTAAACCCTTATCGTATGCGATAGTGGTATATAGCATTCATGGCTCCGGAGTTATCGGTAGGCCATGACGAGTAGGGAAGTAGTCGATGCCTTGGCTTTGGTGTTGACCAGGAAGTGCAGAAATAAGGCAGAGTTTGCACAACCAGCCACAGCAGCTGCCGGGATCATGACAGGCTGCATTAGGCGTGGAACATTCGGAAGATTGATGTGACAGAATGCTCGCAGAAATAGCACACATATATTTCGCAAAGCAACGCTAAATCATAACCCTAAAGCACGGAATACAGAAAGGAAAAATGAATGAAAGCAACACACCCTATGAACATAAAACCGGCGTGATTCCTGTACCTGGCATGATTCAAGGGCCCAGCATGAATCCCACGTGTAACCAGCAGGAAACCTACCCAAAAAACCGTGGCAAAACCCTTCGTTACCATAGTAAAACCCTACTGTATTCCCAGGGTTTCCCACCATTGTACCAGTGTCATACCCCTCCTGGAAGATAAGTTAAGAGAATGGGGATTCTCACAAGTCATGACTCAAATCATGACAAGAGTCATTACTGGCCACTCTTTATCCACTTCCGACAGGATGGAAGATAATGGGGGGGCAGGAAAAAGAATAGTCAGTTATGTAAGGGGTTAACCTCTGATCTTCTCAGGCCACTGCTGCCTGCCAGGTGGGACACTCTAGTCATTGGTAACTGAGTCAGCACAACCTGGAATAATAAGAACATTGGGCCCCAACTCGGGAAAATCTCAGAGGCAAAAGGTCACTGAATATGAAGAAGAGGAAGCTTGTGTAGTATAGGATGGCCCTAAATGACCAGACATAAGCAAGGTGGAAAGGAATCAGACACACCTCAAATGAGAAAAGGTCATTGAAGGCAAGGGCATGTTCAACATTGGTGATGAGGATGAGGGATTAAAGGACTGGAGGAAGTTCATCAGATATTGAAGAATGAATTGAATGGATGTTATGGCAGAATGCCCAGTCCAATTGAGTATCATGTGTTCCTGAGGGAGCTCAGTGCAGATCATCAGGATACCCGAAGGAACAAAACTAGATGTCAACAATCAACTGACTATGCAAAAGTGGTATCTAGTTGGCAGAAGTAGATAAGGATTGTTAATGGGTGATAAAGACAAATATGTGGTGAAGAAGCACTGAGGCAGCCAACAATACAGGAAACCAGATCAATAGGCAATCTTAGACTGGCACAAAATGACAAGTCTACAACATGTGGTCATACAGAGACAGATGCTGGATCCAATTGGATAACACAGGAAGGCCCAACAATATCTACCATGGTGGAGAGTTTGCAATGCTTGCGAAAGGCAAAGGACACTGAAGGCTAATGCAAGAACACATCAAAAAACTGGCAGAAAGACATAAACACTCCGCCACAACTGACAACATAAATATAGAACACAATATGTGCCCAAATGCCGAATGGGGCAATGTCACTACTAATGACACATCAACAGAGTACTAAAACGGTTAGCAAGAGCCATTTGATTGGTTCAGAAGGTTGTCATAGTGATTCTAGATACAGTTCCTGCAATGGGAGGGCTAGGGACAAAGGCAGGCTCCAAGGAACTTACAATCAGAGAACTCGAGGGATGTAGGAACAAGGATGTGGGATCAGGACTAGAGGGCAAGGACAGGCAAGAGCCAGAGGACAGAGAGGTAGGCAGGCTGAGGACAAGGACTGGGGACAGGACTGGAAGACTGGGGCCAATGGACAAGGACAGGTAGAGAGGAGGTTATAACTGGAAGGAAGGTTGTATTGTAGAAAATAGAGCTTCATTCCATCTATGTAGAGATGCAAACACAGCCACGTTACCTCTAAAAGCCGGAGGAGATCTCGGGACCCTTGGATAGCATAAGATCGGATAGTATGGTATTCCCAGGGGAGGGGAGGGGGGGGGGGGGGGGGGGGGGGGGCGCAGCGCAGGAGCAGTTTGTCAGTGAGTTAGAGAGCGTAGAAAAAAAAAGCGGAGAGTCTTTCTTAACGTCTCTGTGTGAGTGACGGTGATAGGGTATGCCCTGGTATAGGCCTTCGGCTCAGAAAAAATGGGTGGTGTATGCGGGGTTGGCAGACATTGAAGATGGAGGATGTTGGGCTGCAGATATTTTTGGACAGCTCCGCCAACAGCTCCGCCAACAGCTCCTCCAACAGCTCCTCCAACAGCCCCTCCAACAGCTCCTAAGACATCTCTTGCGGCAGCTCCTCCAGCAGCACCTCGGAAAGCTCTTCCGAACGCTCTTCTGCCAGCTGCCTCGGACCCTGTGCGTCGTCCTCAGTAACCGGGCACTGGGTTGGCAAGAGGAATTTGTTGGAAGCGAGGTTTCGACCGAGGGCCATCAAGACACCGGCGGGAATCAGAACGGCAAAACCCCACCGGGATTCCCTCCATACCAGCGGTAATTAAGACACCGGCGGGAATCACAACGGCAAATGCCGGCGGGAATCATGACGGTCCTGCCGGGCTTGACGTGGTTCCCACCGGTATGCCCGCGGAACCACGCCGGTTTTATGTTCATAGGGACAATCATCAGCCCTACGGAAACTCTAGAGTTTAACCTAGCGACATGCAACCAGGGATACATAGCCGCTAGATCTACCACTAGTCCTACGCCGGTGCGAAACTATTCCCACGCGAAAAGTGCCCTCAATTGCATGGCAGACGCCAGGAAGAGATTTGGACCTCTTCGCCCCGGGATGTGTAAGCCACGCCTGCGATTTTTACAATCGCAGGTCCTGGGCCCCAACCGGGTGGATCAAGAGCATAGTTAATAGTAGAGCCTGGCCTGGATGCAGAGGTATTATTTCGTTCATGTGGGTATTGGTCATCGGGAAAGTAAGTGTTCCGGAACGAGTGAGGGTTACCTTGTTTTGCTGCAAGCTCAAATTCAGACTCCTGGGTTTTCGCAGCAACAGGCTGATTTGAGGAACCCAGATTTCCGGAAGGCTAGTGGGCGGGATTGCTAGTAAATGATGCGAAATAGAATTGTGGTTTGGGGATACTTACACCTGCTACTGCACTTCCGGGCTTGAGTGTCTTGGCCGGTGGGTACGCTTCTGGACTACGTTGATAATCATGTTTGTCGAGGTACTTTTGCGAAAGCTTACAGTCTTCACGTTTTATCCCATTGTGATCCAGGAAGGTATACATCTCACTTATGATTTCTGCTTCTTTGTCAGGAGTTAGGACTGTTTTAGGCTTAGACCTATCTGCCGTGGTCGAGGGTTTGCTTTGGTTGAACCAGTTGAAAATGGTGATCGAGTGATGTTTTGATTGAGATAAAGAGACCGTCAAAGTATCTTGAAGCTTCAAAAGAGGGAGAAGGTAAAGATGATCGAAGGAATGAGAACAAAGGGAGATTGTGGACAGTAAAATAGTTTTCTGTTGCGGCTCAGAACCTCGGTTTCGGCAACGATTGTAAAGATGCACAGATGCTATTGTTTGCCGGTAGCATATGTTTGCGCGGTATAAAATGCCTCTAACATAATTAACCGTAGCAAAAGGACACTGTTCCCAATCATTGTCTGCAAGCGAACATGCACATTGGGAGAAAACAAAACGGTGTAGTCAATCAAGACTCCCAATTGTGCAGAACCAGAATCTTTAGTAGCCACTTCAAACCGCAAAACGGGCAGGAATTAATTAGCTACAGGTAATGGAACGGTACATCAAATACATACCAACCTTGCGCGATTCATCACGACGCCGGATTGATGCATGAACGGTCACTCATTCAGGCACGAGATGAGTGACCCGGCATGAAGTCGGCAACATGAGACTAGAGATCAAGGCAAGACCCCTTCCGGGACTTCAAGGCTTGCACTGATGCTTTTATACATTTTAGTATCATTGTGGGTAAGAGAGATACATTGTCGCCGTGGTTCACAGTAACCCAAAGGTCTATTGCACTGGCTCAGTCTGTAAGTCCTACGAGCAGGTGAGTGCGACATGCCGTTCTTTCTTTCGCGAGAAAAGTGGATTTTAGCCGTAGGGGTTTAATTATTGTGCAGTTTGTCTTCCTGCAAACCGGTGTGACGGTTAGAGACAGAAACACTGCGACACATTGAAAAGCTGTAACCTCTGCTCCTGACGGGCGAAGTGCACCCGAAGGCTTGGAACTGTAGGACTCGGGAGCTAATGCTCAATGCGCCGATAATGTCTCCCAAAGTGGTAGTCGTTCTATGGGCCTGGCATGATACTCATATCCAAGGTTGACGCGGAGGACGAGGAGAAGGTAAGATTGAGGACATGGTGCATGTATCACTTTATCACGATAGAGAATTTCCCAACAACCATTTTATTCGGACATCTAGACATCAACCAAACCGAGAAAGGCCCGCAAGTCGTCGCCCCAACCACGTGCCCGTTGACCCGTCGCTAAGATCCTGCCCGAGTTAAGTGTATAATCTGTCTTTTACCAGGCGGGCCCATCGCCACGACCAAGGTCCCCAGTGCCTGTTCTCTTCATCTTTCTAATCTTATCCTGTTCATCGTCCTCCCCATCGTCCTCCTGTATTTGCAAAGAACGCTTACTCGCTCTGCTTGTGCTTCTCTGAGGACCACGATCTCCCTGAACGTCCACATCCATCCTGTTTCCAACGCTCAGAAGACTCGAGATCCCGGGACTTGCGAAGGAAGTGTAGTTTTGTTCACTATAGAACATGTCGTTTTGCTGATCACAGAACATGTCGATGTCGTTGCTACCGTAAGACGGAACAGGAACGAAGAGTGTGTTTTGCTGATGTTGGTGAAACTGGGGCGGCGGGGACTCATAATCGCGGTTGCGAAGATCACGCACTGCTAAATGCGGTGCACCGTAGGGGAGGGTCGAAACCTGACTCTGGTGATGATACTCGTAGTCGACCGGAGCTGCAAAACCATGACGATAGTTGTTTTGATGATTCTTGTGAAGGTTTTGGCCATCGTTTTGCTGAAGGTATTGAGGCGGTACTTGGTTGGTCAACTTTGTGGGCGCAAGACCGTACGTGGGATTTTGCTGAGGAGATGCCGAGTTACGGAGAGCTGCAAGACGATCACGCGGGCTGGAAGCACTGGCAGAACGCCGACCGCCGGCAGGTGGGGTGTTAGGCGTGTCGATGAGCATGCCGTCTGGCATGTCATAATCCTGTTGGTTCATGTTGCTGGTGTTGTGTGCAGCTCGGAGGGGGACGCTGGGAGCGCAGCTCGATGTCGATTAGGAAAGAGTAAAATTTGGGAAGGGCTGAAAAGTATCCAGGGCCCATCGCTGGCGGTGACTATTGCAGAGCAAATGGTTGAGTTGTCACCGCAAGGGAGGGCATCCTGCTATTTGAATGTGTATAAATGGCGATTTAAACGCAATAAGCCTAAAATTCGGGAATCTGCAGGAGAGAATGAGAATCATGACTTTATCGCACCAAGGCAGTCATGGTTCATGGATTATTGGATATGAGGCAGCTGATTTCTCATCTGCTTCGTGGATGGTCCCGAAACTTCGGGTCGAAGGGTGTTGTGGAATATTTGAAGCAGGGCTATCGTTATGGCTTGAAACCATTGTGGAATTGGGAGCGATGTGCAATTTACGCTGTGTCACCGAAAACGACTTTATGGAATGGAAATGTGTACATACCACGATCGCCAACCTGGAACATAACAACCTCTCGGTACAGAAGCGAATGCACAGAAGGCGCATGGAACATGCACGATGCAGATCGCATAATAATGAAATCAACGAACTACACCCTAGTACATGACAGAAACTCTGATTCACTCTTGATCTCAAGGGACTTGTGTTGTGATCGACTTGATCTTTTATTCCATAGAAAACATACTCCTTACATACACGAAATTTGCCAATCGGCCAAACCAGACAATCATCGGATCAATAAACCTTTGATCCGATAATAACCATAAATCCCTCAAGCTATCCAATAAACATATAACTTCATAAACCAGAAAGGATCCCTAACGGATGCTTTTTCTTATACCAACTCTTCTCAATAGGTACGCGAGTGTAACCTTCGGGATACCTCCTTCATCGCTATTCTCGCTTCTTCTTCGTACTGTTTTTGGAGACTTTCTGGCTTCCTTCCTTCTACTTTCTTCATGCATTCCTTCCCTTCTTTACCTCGTTGCCCTCTTACTTTCTTATCCCCTCAACTTTGACAGAATCTTGATTTCACTCTTTGATCTTGGGACTTGGTTTGTTGTGATCGATCGACTTGATTGATTCACCACGGAGTACAGAGCTTTTTAAATACACAGAAATTTCCAATCGGCCAAACCAAGAACAATCATCGGATCAGTAACTCTTGATCCGATACAATGTCACAAATCCCTCATAACTATCCCAAATACATATAGCAATTCCGATAAACCATTCCATAACCATATAAAATATCCCAAGGTGATTCTTTTAAACCCTTCTCAGTATGTCGAAGCTCTAAGACGTAATCTCCGGATAGTCGTAATATCCGTCAAACTTCGTTAGCCTTGTTACACTTCTCCATCACTAGTTTCTCCTGCTCTAGTTTGCCCGGAATTAGTAGCTCCTTCCGCTGTTGAACTAAATATGCGGATACTCTATCCTGCATTTTCCTTGCTTCCCATTGTATGATTTGTAACGCTGTTTTTGTTCTTGCTCTTTCTTCCCCGCCCTCTTACGCGTCACCATTAGTCCCTGCTGATTCTTCTTCTCTTCTTTACACACCTCACGCACCTCGTATTTGCCGCTCGCTACACTTGTTATACCAGATGCGTCTCCAGATTAGTTGTCAGTCAGAATCCTTTCGTAACCCTTTCGTGTAGCTCCTAGATACCTACCAGCTATCACAGTAGTGACCTTCCGATACGTGGTTTAGACTGTTGCAACGCATGCCCCGATTATGGCATTTGCCGGCGAAGATTGTTCGGCCATGATTGGATCGCACTCTACGGGGGCGATCGTCAAGCAACGGTGGTGGTGACCCCAGATAAGCGGGTCCGCTCGACGCCGAGTTGCTGTCGGATTTATGATGCGCTAGAATACGTCTTGCAACGCGGATCGGAAATGTTCACAGGGTAGGGTATAGTTGTGAAGGCGTGTTGGAGCTGCGCACGGTTTCTTTGCGGACCGGTAGGATTTCGCAAGTTAGGGAAGCGCAAGTAACGTGAGAGATCAGGAAGGGGGGATAACAACATATGGGCTCAACGGATCTGCTGATGTGTGCCTGTGCCGCCTGGATTGTATTACATTCCATGTTTATGAATCACTGCGTACGTAAGTGGCACAGCAGTCAACAACGGACCGAGAAGATTTCAAAAGATAATTATTTCTTGACTCTAAATAACTCCTAGCATAAGCCTAAAAAGGAGCCATTTCCCGCACGTAGCCACTAAGTCCTCCATCAAATTTGTAGCCCCTCCCCAAAGCTCCATCCGAACTCCATTGAATAATCAATTAGGAATAACCTTAATGATAGAGCGTCTAGGCTGTCCCTTCTTCCGTGCTTTCTTTAACTCTTTCTCATGTTTCCTTCGCATCTTCTTTATTGCCTTTTCGTGCTCCTTCTGATCTAGCTCTAGCTGACATTCTTCCGGTGTTTTTGTGCGCTGCTTCTCCGGCTTCAACGCCTGCTTGAGGTCTGCAACTTTCGACACGGCTTTTCTAACAGCGGAGGGTTTTGGTAAGACAGCTTTTCGAACGACTGATGGTTTCGGGGGGAAACGGATCATATTACGAGCTTCGTCATCAGACATGTTGGTAGTGTGCCTTATCGTTTTCGATGTAGGATTGATGAAGATCGATATTGTATTGCTTGAAGTGAAAGAAGCGGGCAGACAATCAAAAGATTGGAAAAATATCGTTTCAACGGGCAGGCTGTGAATGGGATACTTAAATTTATGGCTGTTAGATCATGCCTCTTCTATATTCCATAACCGTAGTGAAACTGCACAAATTTGAATGGTGAAGCAGAGAGGAGGTCCGGAAGCCTCCAGCTTTCGTGATAAGTTCGGTTCAACGGTAATGGAGCGGCTGGACCATATTTATGGAACGGTACATGGTGCGTTTGAATGAGTTGTTTGTCAAGATCCTCGCGTGCTAACAACCGGATTGTTGGTGCGGCGTGTAGATCTCGCAAGCGCGTCGCGTCGTAGGGCTGCATATCCATGTTGGAACGCGTCTGTTGAGCCCGGCCGGCGTGTTACGTCCGGGAATCAACGCGTCATAATTCATTTCTCCGCGGTACATCCGTTGGCGAATGTTGTTGATGGCGTGTAGCGGTTTGTGCTTCGTGAGTTGAAGGGGAAGAAGCACGTGGGTTCAACAATATCCCCAGTAGCTGAAGATGCACTTCTTGGCGCCTAGCCTGACGGCTCGCCACAACACGGTCCTCTGCAACCCTCATTATCGAGCGAATTACCCGGTATTAAATCATGATTTTGATGGAATAATCGAGGCAAAAAATAATGATCAATGAAGTTAGCAATCAAAATATAGCCCACCGGTGTTCAGCGAGCGATGGAGCCATATTTTCAGCAGGATTACATTTTCATTACCGAGGTTGTAAAGAAACGCAATATTTATTCAAATAAGTGCGATACACACACAAAATTACCCAAAGTCTAAAGATGAGGGTAACGTTTGGTAGCCCCCGAATATCGTGATATTCAGGGTCAATATTGCAATTTTGGATGACTTCCCGTCGATCTATTGCTTGAAGCATCTATGACAATAGCAGAAGTTATAGATGGGCATGACTTCCCGTCGTTTTCCCGAATTTATCTATACCGTAGCCCCATTTTAGCCGTAGAAACCGTCGCCTGGGACTTCCAGCTAGCAATGCAGATGTGTACTGGCATCGAGTTAGGGCTCAGTCCTAGTTTAATTAATTACGTACTTCGTGATTCCAGCTGTCCCGGTAATTCCAAGGGAATCTTCCTTGCTAGAACCGAAGAAACCTGGAATCATTGAAGTTTAAACCCCGGCATCCCTCTCTTTTTTTTTTTCTCCTCCTCCATCATCGTCTTCCACATCTGTGCTGCTCCACCAGCCACAGATGCCAAAAAACAAGGTAAGAACTCCATTGCGTCGCGATCCAATTGCAATTGACTGAATTATCATGTAGGGTGCACCGGGAACACGCAGTACCCGCGCAAATGCAAGAGATAACTCACTTTCTCACAGTGACCTGGAACCCTCTCAGGAACTCCCAAGTAAGAAACGATGGACAGGGAAACAGAAAGGGGCCCAAAAGTTCACGGAGGCCGATTAGTCCAGGTTACTTGATATCCTGGAAGAGATATTACCCATCGGGCATGACATGTGGGGAAAAGTATGGAAACCTGCTGCGGGGTATGCGTGATTATTGCTAACTCATCATTGCAGGTGGAAGAGAGATATAATGAGCTAAAAGCACTGGGCACCTGCAAAACCCGCGACTCAAAATACCTCAAAGGTTATTACACCTCCATCATGAAGACCAAAAAATCGACCGGCGACCCAAACCGTCCAGCTAATACGAAGAGAGCGCTAAACCACAATCACTACCTACATCCACAACCACGATCATTAACTGTACTGCCATCACCATCACCATCCCAATAACAATATCACCATCTACAACACCTCATGCTCCTTTTCCATCTTCTACATCATCAGTAATCAGTATTGCCATCCATACATCCGCATCGACACAGTACTTCGACCTCCAATTTATTTAACTGCTGGGCTGTAACCCATCATGGCATCAGGGTCATATGTTAGAAAGTAGTACACGGGGTGAAGATTGAACACAGTGAAATTTAGTGTATGCTTTATTTTTATGGAGCCGGCAAACACCCTGCAATATTGGCGAAAACACAATTTTCCATTGTTGCAATATTCGCCAAGAATATTGCACTTTTCCAATATTGCAACATTCATTCCGCGGGGCTGGCAAATGCAGCATAAATAATCCATTCCGCAAGCTACATCGTTTTTGTCAAACCCATCTTCACTTGAATCTACAACCCTAGCGCAACCCTAGCGACATCCCGAAACCCTCATTAGCCTGTTGGCTGCAGATTCCACGCGCACAGGATTCAAACTGCGTCGCCATCCATCCCAATTTACCCTCCACAATAACCTGTATCTTTCGCTTGCACCCAACTCATTAAATTCTTCCATAACGGTCTTGTCCTTTTCCTGTGATGCGTCGGATCCCTTGTTTCACACTCTTCCCCACATCAGCCAAAGTAGTCCGGAGGGAGCGGTTAGATTTTGAGGAGGATACCGATCGACTGGATCCAATAGATGATATGGTAGATTTTATGGTAAGTATACCGGATGAAATCGATGTAGAACTCACCTTCTTCCGAAAAATTCTTCTGAAAGAACCGTGGGACCCCGTTGCAACCAGGGGGCTTGTATCATCGTCGCTGTCGAAATCTGGAATCAGTGTGGAGTACCGCTGACCATTAGGGCGCCGAAGCGGGTTACTCGGAGGTGAATGTGGATGCCGAACCGCGTTGAATCCGGCACCTGATGGAATGTCGTATGTAGATAGGGTAGCAATTCTCGGGAGACAGGGGGTGGGGGGGGAAGCGTCGGACTAGGACGCGGTGAAGGTGGGTCGATACAGACTGTGGGAGGGTTACCGGAATATGACGGATCGTCGGGTGAAACGTCGCAAATTGACACCGGGTCTGTCTCGGTGGCTGTTTTGAAGGTGTCGGATAGACCTTCGTTCAGCGACGACGGGTGAGATCCCATAACGTCATGCGGACCAAAGTACTGGTATTGGCGTCTTTGAGATTCCGATGACATGGTCCTAGCTATTGCGGTTCGTGAGACTTGCGACTGTAGTAGCACCAGAAAGTTGTATCTTCAGCTAAATAATATAAGATACGTCACGATAATATACTAGTTGCCTCTTACCAATGATGGAGACAAAGCTTCGCCTTTCTATGGGTGAAAACATTTTGCATTTTCTAGCACCACAAGAATTCCAGCGAGTTGGATACCTAGTTCAGGGAAGTGCGGAGCAAAAGGTATGTTCATAGCGGAGTTCGCTTCGGAAAAGTATCTCGACTTGAACTCCATGTGAGGAGTTTTCGTGTTGAGGCGATTAACGCTGGTGGTACGGTAAATGGGGCACTTTGCACCACGGGCATCAGCTGGACTGTCGAATCTCGGTAAGACAAAGTTCGGTAGCGGTGCAACGGTCAAGAATGTGTTATCTACGCTTTCACAACCAGGTAGCTTCCATTTGTTTCACCATCCGACGGATTTGGATAAGTAATGATTTCATGAAAGAAATGGGGTGGTTGTGGAATTAGACTCACGCGCGGGGAATAAGCGAGATGCACATATCAAGGTAACTGCCTGTATCGGTTCAGGCTCCTGCAGAGCTCAGGCAGCATCGGCTAGAGAATGGTCTTTACGTTCTATCTACATAAGTATCACAGTTTCTGAAGGGAGGATGGCGGTGTAAAATTCGGCTCGCTTATGCTAGCCAAGTACGATGAGCAAACTGAGCTCCAAACCTGGATACTAAGAAAACCAGGGGTCCCTAGTGTTGATGTACATGCACGCCTTGTGGTAGTCACTCGTAGCAAGTTTTCAAAGACGATATATGATAGAGCTAAGAGAACTGTTTATTATCCTAAACACCAATCTTTACCGTGCACCATGGATTGGACACCCTATTCATGGTTACTGTCGCATAGATGTGAATGACATGTGTTCAAGCGCGTTCAGTCTATCGCTCTGCGCTAATAGTTGTCCTCGTGGGTACTACGAGTACCTACTTATTTTATTCCCGTGACGGTGGAAAATGGTTGTTCCATATTTTCTCGCATCTGTCCTTTTCCTTGTCCTCCTCGTCTTCCGTCGCTGATCGTTTTTGATCACTATTCTTGAGGTTGCTCATCGAGCGCACTTTGCTGACTGCTCTGTGCCCGATTTCCAAAATCTTATCTTTGGCGATTGTCAACGACCCAGATCGTTTGTGGACGAATTTTCGCGATCTAGAGTCATATTCTGTAGATGATCCACGACTCTCGCTCGAATGGTGTTCCACCAACGGCTCACGCCGGTGGCTCGGTTGGGGTGGACCATACGAAGACCGGTGGGAAGTCGGAGATAATAGCCCTGGATTTGGATCGCCGTGAATCTGACTGAATGTGAGGTGTGCCGGGAAAGATGAAGACAATACCGGTACGTTTTGGTTAAACTACTGATGATAATCGTCGAAGTGGTGATTTGGCGTGAACGATCGTCCTGCTGGAGAGTTGGGTTGGTCGCCCGCGCGCGCGCATCTGAAGCTGGAGATGACCACATTAAAGTAGGTACCGGAGCTGGGCTTTTCGGTATGGCTAAAGGAAGGCTCTGGTTGTGTTGCGTAGCCATGGGACTTGTGATGCTGATGTGCGGCGCCGTAGGTGGAGCTCGGGGTGTAGTTAGGATTGTGTATTTGGGGCGGATATTGAGACCCCCACAAGCTTAGGTGCATTAACTCCTGGGCGGGCGTATGCTTCCCTACGCTAGACGGGGCTATATTGCGCTGATCAAGTTGTTCTGTGGTTTGTGGTCCGCCCCACTGACGATACAATTCTTCGGGGCTAAAGTAGTTGGCGGTGCCATATTGTTCCCCCTGGGGATCCATATCTTCCGCTAGAGGCGCTCCGCTGTACTCTGCCATTTTCTGCTGATGTGTGTTCCTCCTGTTCAAGCGATGCACGTAGCCGATGTTGGTGGCGTCTGCCGATGTTGATGATGTAGATGTAATGTATTAGGAATCAGGATGCTGGGAGGAGAGCAGTGGTTATATGTGAGAATTCTTGGGAAATGGGACTCTTGGGGCTTCATTTTACCGGGTGGAATGTTCCCACAGCAATGTATTTTGTATGGTTCAAATTCATCGAACAACACCCACCGTTGAAGGCACAATAACGAGTGATCTCACATGATGATCCTTGGGCTGTACGACCTACTCAATGTCTAGATTGTCGGGGTGGCGTGCGGCGAAGTAAAAAGAGTAGTAGTTTCCGAACGGGATGATATGGGTCTGAAGACCGGTTTCTGCAAGTCTGCGTAGCGGCATGAAGATTGAAGTGCTGTAGTTAAATGTTCACGGTGCTGAGTAACACAAGAAAGGACTTCGTGCAATAAAAATTTTCATGCATGTAGAAAAAGCAAACCTTCTGTGCACAAGCGCGAATTGATGCACATGGGGATTCCACGAGTTAAAATACAAAAGACGAAATACATGCAAGGCAGCCATCAGCCCTACCGCCCTAGCTAAACCCTAAAAAGAACCGATACAAGACAGACTTTAAACCCAGCGGGATCAGACAGCCATTCTTCCTGGTCTTCCATATGGTCCTCATCTTCGTTTGATAAACAATTAACCGACCACCGCCGCCCCTGCCCCTGGTCATCATCTCTGTTCTCTCCAAGATCCTCCCCTCCAAGTACCGGATGACGTCCAATCTCATCAGCACTCCCGCGTCTATACTTAGGCATTATGGCTTTCTTTAAAGTACGCATCGCAATAGCGACGTCTTTAACGGTAGATTCAGCACGTTTAAGACTATCAGCAATACATTGGCGTCGTGAAGGACTTCGCTGTCGGGCAAGATAATCAGAGATAGATCTCCGACGCCCATTCTCACTTACCGGTGGAGCAAGGAAGCCTGTAGCTGTCTCCGGTAGAGTCTCAAGACAGGATGCCTGGGATGCGTTAGCGGTGGATACCCCCAAGGAAAAGGAGTCCCAGCTGCTCGCGGGCCGAAACTGCGTCGGGGCCAGCACTGATATAGGTCATCGGAGTATAGGGACGTTCGTCGATCAGTTCTGCTGAGTTCCGGGGATACGCTTCTGTTCGAATTTGTATATCCCCATACATCATCCTTCGGTAACTATCATTGGTGTCCCGGCTGTCCCTACTGTCCAGGCTTGCGCTGCAATCGCAGCTGCCGCTACGGGGTGATGGACATGGTGAGTGATTCTCAGATGAGTAATCAGGAATCTTGATGACTGGAGTCCCTGGAGGGGCCGGCGGTAAGTAGAAGGATCAAAGGATGGACTCATGATTGTGGTTTTGACTGTAAGATAAGTCGATAATGTTACAAGCTGTAAGTAGAAGCTGTACGTAGATAATGTGTGACAGGAACATCTGGGGAGACATGGACGCGATAAATACCTTCTATGGTCTGTGGTATGCACCGGAGTATTTAGTGTGATAACCATTCTATTCATGATAACTGTGGCTTGGATACGGTCGAAGTGTGGGTGATTTCGGTGGCATAGTAGTCATTTCGAGCTGTTATTACTTCAATAAATTTACACTTTCTTGGTTTTATTACTGTGTTTGTTCCTGACGGTCGTTTATACCTAGATCTTGGTGCAAATCGCTTTGACGTTGAATTGAGGTCAGAAAAAACACAGCCAATAAGAAACAATGTAAAAAACACGACAAAGTGCAAATACGCATCGCCCGCGATACACCAACAATGGGGAACTTGAAAGGAAGTTGAAAATTGGAAGCTTCCATTCCAGCGATCAAAACCGTTTCGAAATAATAAGTATTCCGTATCAAAAAACTGAACATTAAAAAATACAACTCCCAGCATTCAGTCCTCCAAGACATTTCGACCTTGGTATTAGTTCTCGTCCCTCTGCAGCCACCCGCCAAAACTGCTTCGCTTGCTTCCTTGCGCTCCGGTTCCGGTACTCAACCGACCTTTCATTCTCCTATCCTCATATTTCTGCTGCTTCTTCCACATCTTCTCGAGATCTGCCTCCTTAGAAAACGGCCCGGAAAGTCTCCGCATGAAATCGCGCACACCATTAGAGATTGAAAATGAGCGGCGATCTCCGGAAGAAGATTCGGCATTCTGCTCGTTTTGAAACTGCGACAGATCGGAAAAAGAAAACCGCGGCCGTAGCTGTGGCTGTGGAAGTTGGCTTTCAAGATTTATAACGGTTTGGGGTCGCGCAGAAAGGGGGGACGAGTGCATAGGTTCTGATCCATTGAACCAGCCGGAATATTCCGTATCGCCATAGAACTGTTGGAAGGTAGATCCTGAAGGCACCTGAGAATACTGGGGGTTCAGGTTGATAATGTTCGCGGGTGGTCCGTATGGGCCCGGGTTGTGCATCGGCTCCGGTCTGTAACACCCGACAGATTCGGTGCTTTCGTGGCAGGGTCGCGAAACGGATGCATTCTGCATATCCTGAACGGAATAAGCTGGGGCAGCTGGTCCAGGAGGCACCTGAGTGTACTCGGACCACGGGCTGGTAGTGCTTGCGGAAGGTTCGGATTGGCGCGAGTATTGCATCGGCGCTGATCTGTAAACCCCGACAGATTTGGGGCTTTCGTAGTATGGTCCCGAGACGGACACATACTGTACCCAGTACTGCCTGCCCTGTGCGGAATTATCTGGGACCTGAGTGTGAGAAATGTGCTGGAGAGGGTGATGCGCGTGTCCACTAGCAGTTACCTGTCTGTCCTGACCGGAATACGCTGGAACCGGTGGGCAAGACATTCGATGATGAGGGTAGGTCATTTCTACTCCAGTATAATTTCTCCCAGTGTGATGTGAGGGCTCCCCTTGCGAGTCAACGCCGTTAGACGTGTAGCTGATGGGTCGAGGCGAGATGTTTCTTTCGAATCTGCTCAGAGATTCAGGGTCACCATAAGATTGTGGGAAGGTAGATCCCGAAGAAGGCATCTGTTGATACTGAGGTGTGGGGCTGATAGGAGCTGGGTCCTGTGGAGAGGGCACTGCATAGCGAGGGTGGTACACAGAAATCATTCCCCATGTTGTAGGAGATGTCTGGCATTCCGAAATGACACTGCTGGTTTCGAGGCTGTTGCTTCGCGAATGGTACATCGTGTGATCTTTGAACCTGAACCTGGCCTCCTGATGTGAGGGTATGTCAGTTGGATCATGACGCCACGGGTCTTGATCCCCTTGGTCTTCTTGTTCTTGCTGTGATGTAGAAGGTGCTGGTTTGCTGCTGTGCGCTTGTGTTTTCTTGTGGAGCCGTGATGTAGGCCCATAGGCATGCGCCAAACTGTGTTGAACTTCTTCAACCGAGGGTATCACCACACTGTACCCGCTCACGGGACACCAAGGATCATTGCCCATTGGGCCGGGGACATTCCCTTCGAAAGGAGCAAGGTTTTGACTCAGTCGTGTATCTTCCATGATGGCGGTGGGTATCTGTGAACGATTTGAGTTGTACGCGATGTGGATGTCGAAGTCAGTCGTTCTAGAGCACGGTAATCGTACGCGTTGCGATAATATAGTGGTGAAGAATCTACAATTCTATACCATAGTTGAGCCCGTCTGGCAGTTTTTGACCCCGGGCGTCGCGAATATTGCGATACGTTTTCCATGACAGGAATGTGTTTTGGAGTCTTGAATGTGAGGTTGAATCCTCCAGTTCTTTAAAGCTTGATTGACTGAGCTAGATAGTGTGAATGGACCAAGAATCTCTTACAGATTGGTAAGTATTCTCGAATGCTTGAATGAGTTGGGGTTGGAACAAAAGTCTGCAGTCTGCGAAGTTGTCCCTCGTAATGCTTGGCAGATATCGGGTTCCAAGTCGCAGGGTTGAAATTGGAATGCAGCGGCGGTATCGACAAGCGAAATATAGCTTCCAAACCGTGACCAGCTGCATAATCATCAAAACTTTGAATAGATACAGAGATTTTACTCCAGGTATCTGATCACCATGCTTCTGATCTCCGGCGCAGTCTCGCAGACGTGCGATCTCGCGCATACCGCTTTAATCGTTTCAATGCGCGTTGTAAGTCGATCGACACGAAGACGCGATTTTTTGCGATTGGAGACGTATCGAGGGGTCGAGATGGAGATGGCGAGGTGCCCAGACATGGACGTGGACAGCGATGTGGAGATGGAGATGCACATGGGGCGAACATGGAGGTGGACATGGGGGTGCCGCGACAGAATAGCCGCGTCTGGATAATTTCGTAAATAGAACCTGCCAAAGAAATGCTTCGACGAACCTGGCGAGCAGAGAACTCGGCAAGATTGCGAGTTTAGCGGGGCGCTAACTTCGGCTCCGTTCAGTGCAACGCGAACCTCAACACTAAACACGCCTACGTGCCTTATGCATATCACTACAGTACACCGTTTCATCACGATGTCTCCTTCAGTGGTCGAGTTTTCATCACGGCTTTAATGGGAAGATCTAGTGGAACATGATTTTGGATCAAACGGAGCACTATTTAACATAGCATCATTTCAATGTGTTTGACAGGAAAGTAATGCATTATAAAATTCGAGATTTGATCCGTATCGGCGCGAGAACTCATCACCCTAGCGGCTTCCAGTTAACCAGACGACTTTTTTCCATCCGCGGATGTTATCAAGTCATCCACACTATGGTCGGCATCGTGAGCAGGATCATCGCGTGCTCCAGTGGCAGCCCGTCTAGTTGCTAATCTCTGTTATCCACCTCCCCAAAAGCTATCCTAGACTACCCGTTGCCCTTTCCACATCTTGTTTTTCCTTCTTCTCCTGTGCCTTTTTATATTCTTTTTCCTCTTCCTCTTGTACCTTTTTCTGCTCCTTTTCCTGCTTCTCTTATGCCTTTTTGTGCCTCGTTTCCTCCCTCTACTGTGCCTTCTTGTACTCTTCTTCCTCCTTACTCTTCCTTCGGCTTTTGAGTCGTGCACTTATCAGTCCAAAGCATGGGTGTTGAACGGTAAAAGGCATGTTTGAAGCAATCCAGAGAGTTTGGAGTGGAATGATGATACTATGAGAATGTATGTTCTTTTCATGGCCGTTACTCGTAGAGTTTTGGTCGTCTTTAAGGGTTCCAACTCAGCTAACTGTCACCTAATGATGGTCTGCGTAGCTATGGTCGCGGGTTGATACGGGATTACTCTATATTCCATTCTTCCCGGTGGGGATTGTCAAACGGGTACCTCTGTTTGGCTGATTTCTCGCCCCTCTTTAATTTACTATGGCCAGTTTTTCCCGTAATACCTCGGTTGCCTGAACCCCATGGAGGGTTGTCGTCTCGGTCTGCGCTGTGTGATCATCGATCTTACTGGGATTGGCGGATATGTCGTCGCGTTTAAGTAATGATGGGCGTCATCCGCGGTTATCTCTATCGATAAGCATTGCTGGAGGATAAGGATAATTTTGTGAAGACATCGGGTGTGGGAGGTGCAGGTCTGGCCATGATCACACTGCGAACGCGATCTCGGCTAAACCGCACTTCTCCCCGAGAGTATTGGCACTGAGATTGCGTATACGCCATGCCGAAGGGATTGTCAAGATACGACTAGAAAAAGAAAGGATAAGTGATTGGAATCTGTAAATACTAATATCGTCGTATCTTGATGATTGATACATTATTGCGGTTGATTCACTGATGGCACGAGTGATTGAGCTATGATTGGAAAGTACGTGATACGATGCGAGTGGTGTTGTTGTGATGTTGTGCGCTGAATAAACTTGCATTGAACCACACTCGGTGTTGGATGAGTGGCAAAACAGTCAAAACACACACAATATAAAGTAAGTCCTTTTTTTTATTTGAGTATTCAATTAAAAAACCGTCCTGTGGCTCAATCTCAGGTGGTGTAGCGTAGTCACCAATTAGGCAACGCAGTGGCTTCTCAGCGATGCAATTTCGATAGCCCCGAGGCATTCCGCTAAGAAAGTGGTCAAAATCATCGCAAGTCCAAGCCTATTCTCGGAGAGGGGTACATATAAGTACGAGGCGCGGGCATTCCTAATCTCTTCGTCAAATGCTTCACCAAGTGCGAAAACACCAGTTGACATATTTATAATCAAATCTATTCCTCCGTTAATACAGCAGTTTTCATCCGGTAGCGAACAGATGCATACATCTTATGTCCTTTCATCCCTCGCTTCAATTTGTATTGATCCAAAACTGTCATGAAATTACCGAAGCATTCAGCATAGAGCTGAGCAAAGGATATGTCAATTTCGTGACTCCGAGCTCTGATTTCGGCAACCTCCATCTTCAAGCTCAAATCCTTGAGCTTATAGCTTTTAGTTAACTCGATATTTGGGATAAAACCGCTGGCATGTGCGTGCATCATTTCCTTGAGGAGTATGGAAGGAAGCTGAGGTAGGACTTCGGGGTTGAGATAAGAAATCGTCTGAATCCCGCTGTCGATCGGTCGTACAATAGTAATTGTCATTTCGTCGTATTATTGGCGTCAGAAATTGCTAGTTATTGTCTTAACTGTAGCTTTTTAGGTATTGAAGGAGGATATATCTGGGTAGTTATAGTTCGAGACACCCCCACGATATCAGGACAAAACACCACACGCAAAGAAGTGATTGGTTTACTCAACAGTCAACACAGAAAGAGACAACTCAGTATCTACGTTAAGCCATGGTAGAGGTGCAAGAACAACGGAATCCAGAGTAAGCAAGGGGTCGAGGCTTAATTCTAGGTGTAATTGCTGTATACTTCCAGCGTGGCAATGTTGATGGGTTCCTTCCTACCGTATGCACGTTTATTTTACACCTTGAATGGCGCCAATAAGGTTGTTCGCGTGCACTTTATCGTCATGAGTTGTAAAATTTTCAGTAGTTCTTCCCAAGTGACACGTCATCAAGTAGGCCGTAATCGAGAGAAGTGTTGGTCCGCAACTGCACATTGATAGGCATCGATGGCGCGTTGAATGCTTAATTCTTCTGTGCTGGTGATTTATCCTAGACGAGCAAAACCGTTACAAATATAATGCAATGATTGAATCAATGAGTACCGTAAATCGTATCTTGGTGACCGCTTGTCGTTAACTACGTTGAAACCAATCTATCTGTATATGTTTGGTGGTTTTATTCAAGATTTTATAGCCAGACCTTACGATTTTTGACGTCCCAAAACGCAGACCCGGGTGTATGCATCAACAAACCACATATTTGGCTGTGTAAGTTTCCGTGTTTGTGTGTTGCACTATGCACATTGCCGAGATGCAAACATCAGTTTTACACTAGTCAGTTGGCAAAAGTCTGATACACCTCAGCCATCATCGATTAGTACTACACACTACAACTCGTCCCTCCTGTCTATTCAACCACAATCTGACCAGCGACAGTGCGGAATCGTCGGGATGGAGCCTCGGAATCCGGACCATGTATTATGATTTCGATTTGCGTGTCATGCGACCTTGTTGCAGGCCCAGTGAGTGCCTCCACTCACATACCCACCCGCAATTTTGCGTGGATGTTGATGTTTTTTCGTGCGTCACCTCAGGAACTACTGATGCCAAGTAGACTAGCAACGTCCAGCCCCAGGACGTTATGAACGAGTGAACGGGGTATTATGAGAAAGACACTTCGCCTAGAAGGCTTAGCGGAAGCTTGAATTCCCGCGTTCAAACGGGGCAACGACAGTTGCCTTGAGTGTAGCTTTGGTTGGGGTGTCAACGGGTCCCATGAGAATCGCTCGGGTTAGAGGCGGGCTTGGCACCGTCTGCTTTCTTACGCTAGTAATTTCGGCCTCAACCTCAGAGTTAATTCTAACGGCTAATTCAAGCACTCATACTTACACGAACCTCGGACGCGACAATGCAGCAAGTTAGGAAGGACGACAATTAGCGAGAAGTTTCAACTCACTAGGAAGATCGAGGTGGGAGAGTTATAACTTTTTTTAATAGCGGAATCAAGTAGATCTAAAGTTGGAACTGGAAGAAGATGATGGGTTTCAGAAAAGAAAACTACATGATACCCATAACAGAAAGAATCACCAGAAAACAAAAGACCAGAAAACAAAATATAATAACCGCGTTACAGCCAAACTCCGGAACAAAGATAACAACCGCCAAACACTAGCAAAAAATACAGACGCCAACATATAAGAAACCGAGAACACAAACCAGGAACACCGTCGCTATGCAGAAAAAGAGAACGATTACCATATACAGTATCTGGCCGTGGAAGATATGTGCCGATCTTGAGGATTGGGGCACCGCTGTAGTGATCACCTACTTGCAGTGATTGGTAGGGGTCCATCCGCTGGTGCCGGATTTGGCAACCTTATTGCCAGAAGAAGTTCAGAGATGAAGGATATCCTTCTCCTTACGAGGCTCAAGTGACTGGGAACCTTCAGTGAGGGCGGGGACCGGGGTGTTGACGGGGGCGTTGACGGGAGCATCAGCGTACTCGAGGGCGGACTTTGCTTCGGCGGCACTCTTGCGCTCGTAGTATCGCCTGCGCTCGGCTGCAAGAGAGCGCGTCAACCGTTCCATTTCCTCAATCTCCATATCCCTATTGTCTGAATCATATGAAGTTAGCCGCCATCGTTATCAATTATCATCCATCATCATCACAATCATCGAATAAACTGAGGAAATCAGGAATGAGACTTACCCAACTGCATCTAGGCTTTGGCCAGGCGCTTGGCAAAGTGGGCATTCTTAATCTCCATCTCCTTCTCAAAGTCGGTCAGGACATTTCAGAGAGGGGACGTCTACGGTCTGGCGGGGGCAGGCCTGTTCTGGGCCAAGCGGTGCATGCCCGGGGAGTTGAAGGGGGTGTGAAGAGGCATATCTGGGTTGAGTCGTCGGTAGGAGTCATCGGTAGGAGTGTCGGCGGGTTGGGCGGGCTGATCAGGGCGGACGTTCTCTCGGTCCGCGGGTTCGGGCTTGATCTTTTGGTTCGAATCCATGAGTTGGATCACGAGACGTTGATCCACCCGATTGACTAATGGGCTTGGGCTCGTTAGCTACGCGTCACCAGTAGAGAGTGACCTGAACAGCGAGGAAGGTTACCCACTACTCAAGTAATGTAAGAACAGGATGAAGAGGGTGATGAGTTGGATATCAAGATTTCGGCTCTCTTGAGAGGACTGTGGACTCCTTAGCGGATTGTAAGATGCGTCACGCGTCGAGTGGGAACTTTGGATGAAACTTACCAACTTATTATGGGATCCAATTTTGGATAGATATGATTCGGTCTTTGATGGTGTTTTAATGCAACTTGGATGAGCTTAGACTGGTACCTGGGGATGTCGACTCCGGTGAGTTGATGGTTGTGTAGATGGACGGGGCTCCAAGTGGTGTTTGTTGATGGGATGAAGGAGAGAGAGTGGGCAAAGGAGAAGGAAGAGAGTAGAGGGAGAAGTCTTCTAGCTAGATCCCCTATTCTGGATTATTGAAGGACATTGTTGTAGCGGGTGACATGGGGTGAGGTGTTCATGGTGAGTCACTCGGAGTTGGGAAGATCGTCTAAGTTAGCTTGAGGGTTGAGATCAATCTAATTGCGGTCACATTAACCGTGATGGTACAAGCTACCTACATACGTGCGTTCTGATATATAATTTAGATGTTACAAACAAACTACAAGTCCCGAACACGTGTGGAAAGCAAGCCCAGCTGAGAAAGAAAGTAGTCGTTAATCTCATCCAAACACAGTTGGTCAAGTTCATCACCCAGCTCTACAAATTTTTCCCAGACCTCATTATCATCGATTTGATCAGTATACGGATGAACTGGACTCAAAATCTCCAGAATGACCTTAGCGCGATGCTGTTCCAGCATTCGTATTTTCCCCCATTCGTTCTTCATCAATATAGCCCTGCGTCTTACATCAACATCCCCAAATAACCTGTGGCGTTTAGCCCTTCGCTCGCGTTCTTCGAGGAGGTTGTTTATGCGAGATCGGATCGCTCACTCTGTCCTGCGATCTAGATGATGAACATTGATCTTATCGAGGAAAGACTTTAGCCTGATCCTTTCGTCGTGGTTCCGGATGGTAGATATCCTAGGCGGGCGAGTTTAGCTGATGGATGACATGGCGATGTTTGGCCGTTCGTGGTTGAGCTCTTGGATAAGTGTAGTGATTGTGTTGGATGATGAGTGAGGAGATAGTCCAGAAGAGTTCTTTTTATCCTCAGGTTTGATGCAATGACACCCAGAAACTCAGGCTCAACTTTCTATGGGTTAAAGTGCACACACACAATTATGCATCAGAGCCTCAAGGCTTGGTGCATAGTTGGAAAAGATAACGTTCTCCGGAGGTGTGGTGGAGGTGCATTATTCGGGGTGCACTTTTTAGTCAGCTGGGGTCTGGTTTGGTGATGCTATAGTATTTTTGGTTCTGTCGTGTGTGTCTAGACGCTGTCGGAACTTTTGCCGTGCTTATGTGGCTAGCACTTGTATGATTTAATTCAGTCGTTTGAGATTGGGTGGAGGTTTCAGTGGCTGTTGTGTTTTGATCTCATCAGGGTGACGCGAAGAGACTGGATTGAGCAAAAGGAATGAAGAAATAATAGACCAGACAATGTAAAATATAAAGGAGGAGGCATTTGGAGTTTATAAAGAACGGTAAAGCTTTTCCTGAGACAAGCAATCTGGTTTTCCCTTTACCTCCGCCGAATGAGTTCTTGAAAAGGCAAAATGTGCCTGGAGTAGATTAAATTATCGTGCCTCGTACTGGGGACAGAATAATAAATGATTTAATCAAGATGTTTTGACCTCACGTGTTCGTCAGCGGGTGTTTTGGTGATTATCGTCAGTTTGCGAGCGCAAAGTTAGAAGGATTGAGAATTGTGCAGCCGCAGGTTAGCTTACTAATTAGCGAAGTAAACAATAATATCAAGTGACATTTTTGCAGGCTATGTATCAGTTTTTATATGTACAAAACATACAAATGCTCGTGTGGTGCAGTGGTATCACATCCCGCTCTTGACAGACCTAGTACTAGCCGTTGATGGCAGGAACGGCCCTGGCTTAGATCTGGGAAGATTGCTGGTTCAACTCTAGCCACGAGCATATTTTTATTGCTGTTCTTTTTGCTATTGGTCGCGTTGGTCTCAAGTGGCACGGATGGCGGATGACGATTTTTTTCCTTCGTGCTTCATGGAGACTCACTCGGATACGTCACGGGGACTTTGAGCCTCATCGCTTCAGCTAGTGCTTTAGCACAGCACATTCTAAAATGTTGAGAGCCATTTCTTGTTGTATTTTCTTTTGGTTTCGCTGTTAGACTCGAAAAACCATGCTACCCCAATCTTTATTTTACAGAGCTTAGAACTGCCCAGTTACACCCGGGATCACTCGGGTCCGTCCTCGGAACCAACTTCCGTGACTAACTAGCCCGCAAGAAAAGATAAGCACCTAGCCCGGCAGTAGGGTGGAAACCTCCTCTCACACTCACCCTTCCTCGCCTCTGTTATGAGGTCCGGGGCCCAGCGACTATCCAACTGATGTCTGTTTGGTGCACATGAAAGATAGAGAAGGGGGTGGATGGGGGGTTGGAGATTGGCAGCAAAAACTTCCAAGGTCCAAACTTCAATCAGGCAGGAAGACAAGTAGGTGGTCAGGTATCATACTGCGTTGTCTCCAGTGTCTACGACCACTCCTCTCGCGTAAATACTAAAGCTACGCTGCCACGGCGATTGGTGTTGGTAGCATAGAGTTTTAATGTTTACCTTCGCGGCTCACCCTCAGAGACGTACGGTAAAATCATGTCATTATTTAGTTTGGAAAACTTTGGATAAGAAGTTGGATAAGATGTACACATTCCGGATGAAAGTGGGCTTCCGATTGATTCGCCATGACCAACGTCACACGTGACGGAATCATGGGACGGGGCATAGATACTTTTCGTGCGGCAGAATGAACTGGCATAAGTTTTTGACGAGTCGCATCACGAATAACGGCGTACAATATTCAAAATAAGTGCTTTCAATTTCATCCAAAACAGCAGTGTAATTTTCAACCCCACATTGAATCCAAAGCCAACGGGTTCGAATCCCGTGTCGCTCTCACAGGTGTCTCTTGGTTACCGGGGTTTGCCCTCAAAGGAGGTTTACCCGGTGCTCAGGATAAGTAGTCACTCTCTGCAGTGAAAGGGTACTTGCCATGTGTCAAGAGTAACCCCGCTTACCTGATTTATGCCTTCTTAGGTATAGACAAGCGTTGGATTAAGTTCGGGAAAAATGTAATAAGAATTACGACTGTCATAACCATTAAGGTTGCATACAGAATGAAAGATTATTATTATTATTATTATTATTATTATTATTCAATCCTAAAATCTAACCGCCAACAGTAACCTAAACCCCATCATAACCCTGAATCCGCCATCATCGGTAGAATAAAGCATCGATTTCGTTTATCTGTTAGATGGTTGGTAAGACTTCATCGATCAAGCAACCAAGGATCGAGAAGTCTTACTCCACAGGCCTCAGCTCACGATCCAGCATAACCCTCATCTCTTGCAAACACTTTTCGTCCAGTTCCTTAGACCTTCGCCTGGAATACTGCTCAAGTGTTTCGCGAGTATATCCATCCGACACTAGCTAACGCCCAGCCAAAGTTCTGCTATAATCCTCCTCCAGCCCTTCCTTAGCCGTAGCGAACTTTTGCAAAATTATCTCCGCTCAGCTTCCAGAAGACAAACCCTATGACCCGCTTCTCCTCATTCACGTATTGGACGAGATGTCGTATTCCTTCTTGGACATTATTCAAGGGTTTGCAAGCTTGCTCCTTCATCGTGAGCTCAATGAAGAGATCTCTGAGCGTCTTGCGATTTCTGACGCTTAGGAGGTACGATAGTGGGTTTCCATCGGCGGTGGAAGACATGGTGTTGTTTCGTAAGTGGTTGAGTTGTTAGAGAAGCGTGGGCACGGATGTGTGGTGTCTGTTAGTTGGAAGAAAAGAGGAGTGAAGAGTCCGGAAGAGAGCTTTTTACCACTGGGTCTGGATGAGGCACTCCCGATAGAAATCCGGTCATGATAACTTTCTCCACGGACGACAGTGTTGCCTTGTTGTTCACAAACGTCTTGGGTTGTCGAGTGCGGGATCGTGCAACTGTCAGGTTGTAGGTAGGCATCAACACCTACATTAAAATGGATAAGGCGTAGAAACGAACGGATTCAAGGAATGACGGAAGGCCGCAGTTATCGATCGTTGGAGATTAATCTGGAAGGTCGAGTTTAAGAGTGAAGCGTGCGCTGTGCCTCATCAGTCAGGCACCAGTGACCACCAAATAAGTATCGACTAGCTGCGTAAAGCCCGTTCAGTGATAATTCCTTACACAAAACACATGATTCAAGTATCATGAATCACGAACCAATCGTATTCGGATCACTCTGTGGCCCCTGCAGGTTGCGCGCGTGTGTTGCCCCACCTTGACCGCCCCATCGCCTTTCATAAACCCCATCTCTTCCCTCCTAAATCCCCTCTTACGCTTCACCCGCATCACGCATCACAAAATGGAAGAAGTCGCCCCGGACCCACCAGCTATCATCGAAGAAGAAGAATCGCCTCCTCTCCCCCATATCCCCGTCGCTCTACCCCCAACTTGCTCAACACAAGTACTTCGTCTACCGGTCGGCTTCGCTATGGTAATCGACGACTTTCTTACCGGGGAAGAGTGTGCGTCACTTCTTCAACTCGCAGAAGCCACCCACTCATGGGAACCCGCGCTGGTGAACTTCGGAAATGGAGCACAGATACTTGCGCTTAGCGCTCGCAAGTGTGGACGGATCATAGTGGACTCTCACGAGCTTGCCGACATGTTATTTCAGCGCATCCGGCCGATACTGGAAGAAAACGAAGTAGCGATAATTGGAGCCGATACGAAATGGAGAATAGCGAATGCGCCATGGAAGGTTACGAGGATCAATGAAAGGTTGAGGTTTCTGAGATACAAACCGGGCGATTATTTTAGGCGTGAGTCTGAACCGGTGGGGATGTACTCTAGGGGGTTGCTGTGGCAACGGCTGGCTAATGAACAAGGCAATTTCTAGCTCATCAGGATGGTCATTACTTTACGCCCGATGAAACGGAGCAGAGCTTTATGACCCTCCAGATTTATTTGGGGGAAAATTTGCAAGAATATGAAGGAGGAACTACGAGATTCTTTTTTGGTCCGAAGGAGAAAATCACTGCTGATATCGAACCGAAGCAGGGGCGCGCGCTAGTCTTTCAGCATAGAGGGCTAAGACATTCGGGAGAGCCGATGAAGAGGGGTCTCAAGTATGCGATGAGAAGTGATTTTATGTATACGCGAAAGAGGGATTAGAGTAGGGCTTCAGGAGCTGGCGTGGAAGCCGGGAGAAGCGAAAAGTACAGGAGCATAGGGTTAGGGCCGGAGAGGCTGATGGCCATCGCGGAAGTACGAAGATACCCAGTACTTATGTTTCTGAGCTATGAACATACAATTTTCTTTCAATTGGGGATAAGATTAGTTTAGGAAAGGGAACGGTTTATTTGATTAACGAATTTCATCTGCATTGTCTACTCCGAAGGCGTACTTGTGGTTGTGCAGGGCAAATCTAGGCGGACCAAAGCGTTCAAGTGTCCCGCTGTCGCACCGGCGTGCGCATCGATCTCTACACTTTGCATTCGGCTTGGATGAACAACTACAATGAATCGAATAACTAATACGGAAACTTTCTTTGATGGAAACGAATATATCGATACCCCAGCCAGCTGTAAAGAACCCAAACAATCGATAAACCCCCATCTCCACTAGGAACATAGAAAAAACTTAAAATAAAACCAGCCAACTCCTTGGAACCCGCCAAAGCCCTTCTAGAAATGTCTACTGTTCAACCCACCATGGGCTTGATTTACCCATAACGGTAAACCCTAGTCATCTGATCATCAACCGCCTTGTCCAATGTTGCACTCCTGATCAAATACTGTGCCGCCTTAGCCACCGCACTGTACTGCTTCATAATTTTAATCCGCTCCATCATGATTGGCGCAATGTTCTTCGTGTAAATCTTATCTATGCCCCTCGGATCAGCAGTAATAGCACTCATTCTTTTAGCTTCCTGCATGCAGGCGTTGAATCTATCGACCTCCCTTTTGTCTTCTTCCAACTTTAGACGAAGCTTTCGGCGTCTTTGAAACTCGGTGAAGGAGTACCGGAAAAACTTCCCCATCATGAAAACCTGCGCGCGGTTAGTAGTGCTTTTGGCTCGTATTAGGGAGGGGTGTGCGATAGACGATTTAAAGAATGTTAAACTGTAGTTTAGTATCAAAAATGGGTGTATTGCTGCGCCGGTGTAGTATTGTTGAATGTAGTGGTTAATCGCTGAAGACTAAAGACTGGGGACTCGTTGTTTTGTGCTCTTTCTAGTGCAGGACCGTTTCACGGTTCATATACCTACGTCAGTGCGATCCCTTGTAACATGTCCCACTCTAGACTTCCATTCCATACTTAAAAGACTGTAGAAACCATCAAGTTGAAAGCTGTAGCTTGACATTTTCAACGGCGATATGTATGCTTATTTGCCAAAACCATATTCCTGTGTGCTATAACTCATAATTTTACACAAAGTGCGAAAGCCACCCCGTTTTGATACCCGATTTTACTATCCCATCTCACGACCGTTGAATGCCTGAGCTGAAAACGTGGCGTTTCAGCCTCTCGTGTGGCGGTGCATGCCAACCGCAGGCAATAGACTGTGGCTTGGATTGGCTATCTGTGGCGTTTCTCAGCGGTTTCTTTACATCGGCCCGCGTCGCGGCTCGGACACCGTGCCGCCGAAGAATCTGGAACTTGCGATCCCCGGAAAAGCCGTAACTACGTACCGCTCGAAAAAAAAACTCAGTTCGCTACTCGACTCCGCCTCTACTCTAGATATATCTACAAAGAACCCGTGTAATATTACACATTCACAAAGCAACGCTTAATGATTGTACAGCAACTCCAAACCCGCGCTCAAAATCCCATTACCGAACCTCAACCTCGACCATGCAAAATGTACAAAAAAACGAAAGACAACGCCAACTCCAGACACCCCCAACTCCGCTTTTACGCGTATGCAAACCGCCCTTCTCTCCCGCCCAACACCAACCGCGCCACCCTTGGCAGACCTAGCACCTAGCAGACCCAGTAGACCTCGTTGACGAGCTAATAAACCACACAAACTTGACTCCCCTTCTCCTCACCCTCAATCATAAACTCAAACCCACAAGCTCCAGTTTGTAATTCAATCTTCCGTAATTTATTCCATTCCCTTCCTCCAGGTTCATAGTTTTCATAGATTTCCTCGATTTTATTTTCCATTTCATCCAGATATCTTCGCCGGAGATCGATTGCTGCCATTGTTAAATCGTGGTCCGCGTCAGATTCTCCCTCGGCAACGTCTAGAGTGTCTAGTCCTAGTGGAATAATCGCTTCAAGTGTCAATTCGCCCAGTCTGGTCCGTGTCGTAACTATGTCTTCGCAGATGGATCGGAGGGCCCGCTTGTGTTTGTGGAAACGTCGGATTCGTCGACCGGTGGGCAGGGTGAAGAGTTTTTGGAGGAACATCTTGACGAGGGTCCGGCAAGGTCTGATGAGGTCTGGCGAAGTGAGGATTTTCGATGATTGATGATGTCAGAGAAAGCTCGACAAAGTCAAGGCTATGTATGACGCAGCGCCGCCTTAGCCGTGCGCCAAATGCCGTTCGTCACTGCTGATATGGTTGTGTATCTAGAGGACATTAATCCGTGTTCCTGAGGAATTAGAAACGAATCTTACCGAACGTTGAATAGATAAACGAATGGATAGGTTCACGGGTATCTATGATGGGTGCTTTCAGAGATCCAAAGAGTCCTAAAGAGACCTAGAGAGGACCAAAAGGTCAGTTACCATAAGACACCTTTATTAGATGGCGATGGGGCAGATAACGGGAATGTGGACTAATCTAAGGCTACTAGCTAGTGAGTGGAGTTATGTGCTGTACCCCGCGGGACGCGGAACGCGATGCGCCCCCAACTACTCTAGAGTAGCTACTCGCCAACTGGCTTGTCCTTGATTCCCGATATGTACCTAACGTGGCTCGCGTGGCTGAACACTTTCCCTTGCATTAGTCGTGAACTATTGGGAGTTCCCATCGTCGGTTTGATTGCTGGCCCAAGAACTCGTAAACAGAGCTGGTGGGGATTGGGTTTGTCGAAGTCGGGCAAGTTGCTCGCCCAGGTTTTGAATATGGGTGTTGGTCTCTCTCCTTCTCGAGCCTCTCGTTTATCTCCTGCTGTATCCATTCCTCCCAATCGTGCCTCAGCCTGACTTTGTCGCTCTTTAAAGTTTAAGATCTCCAGCTCGCTTCCCCTGTCTGGATTCTGAAGCTTTATATTCCCAATGAAGCCATTGATCGTGTGATACTCCATCTCGAATATTTCCTTCCCCAGATCGAGGATCCTTCGCCCTAACTCGGGATGATCCGGACTAGCGCAGAACTTCTCCACGGCTCTATCTCGCTGATCTTCGAGGAGGGAAACCTCACATCGCATCCTTCGTAGTTCTTCTTCCGCTTCATCGTATGGAGTCGATGATAAGTGGTGGTTCTCTGCGGCTGTGTGAACGCCCAGCGTCGACATCGGGAGGCCGCATGACGACATATTTTCAGAAATACCGCCAAGTGCACGTTGCTCTTGTCGGTCGGGCATAATGTCTTGCATGCTGACAACCTCCATTCGCTCGTCTGTTGTCGGAATGGTACTCACCAAGCAGATTTCTGTAAAAGTGTTGACTACAAGGGAATCCGCCGACCCGTTCCTCTATTTCTCACAGCCATTCTGCAAGCACGCCGCATAGCTGGTGAATTCAAAGCGTCAAACCAAACATCTTAACCTTTCAACGCATCTAACTTTCAACGCGTGTACTCGAGGCATGTCGCATCCTCGTCCAACCATACAACTGCGCGTTGAGTAAAGGAGTTGAAGGGTTCGGTTTTATAGGGGTTTGCCCTCGCATAGTCATGTGGATCCCGAATATGCAGGTGCGAAGATCTGGAAGATCCTCCCGGGGGTTTATGTTTTCTGTCATACGAAGCTGGAGATGAGCCCGGGCTCCCCGGCAGATCCGGGGGTGGCGCCGTGAGGCGGGACATCGCGTTTTGGAGAAGCGTTCCAGCGGGTGGCGTGGCCGTGGGACAGCCACAGAGAAATAGAATGACGGGTACGCACGTTTGTAATCGCGATGGAAGTGCAACTGCACAGGCTTCGTCGCGCTTAAAAGGTATCAAAGATGAAAAATGCAACGCCCAGCTTCATTTGCCTACATAGTTCGTGATCTTCTGTCACAATCTGATGCCTCATCTAAACCCAAGGAACTGTTCCACGATACCCGCGACCAGCGCTGGAGACGATATGCATATCTCCCCCGTCTTTCAGCAAGACAGTCCATCAGGATCATCGCCCATCGCCCTCGCTTGTGCTTTCAGTATCTTGCACCGCGCTTGCATGAACCCGCGCCTTTAAACCCAGTTCTCTACCGAATGCTTGGATGTCAGTAAATAGGGTCCCCAGTAAATAACATGGGAAAACATGGTGGTCGCGGGAAGCTACAGTGCTTAGCGTTGCACATACGGCCCTCCGCAGCGAAATAGGTGCAAATCCGTTGGCTCCCTTTTCCCCTTCAACTTCTTTCTCCCCCTTTTCCCTCCCTTCTTCTTTCCTCGCCTTTCCTTTATCTCCTCCACCATTCCCTCCTCAATCCCCCTTATCAAGCTCCTATCCAACTGAACCCGAATCTTCTCTATGTACTCCGTAAGCGTTGTTGTCACCTCATCCTTCACAAGCGAAAGGTCTGCAATCAACTTCCCCGCTTCCTCAATGTTGATTTCCAAGTCCTGGTATGGCTCGCGAGAGATTCCGGTGCCTGGGGAGCATTTCTCAGGCCAATGGGCTCCTCAATCGCCATCTTCAATTCCTTAACCATCCGCTCCAGTTCATCCAATTCTGGGTCGTGAGAAGGTCCTGCTCTCTCCATAAACTTAATTTCCGGGTCCTGGTCCGGCTCATGTGAGTTCCCCGTCCCCATTGGACGCAGCTCGATCCCCAGTGTTTTATTGGCGATATTTTGCAACCTTTGCAGTGTTTTCTCCGGGGGGGGAAAGACGGAGGAGATGAGACCATAGGGCTCGAAGCGGACGGTGTCGATCGAGGGCGGAGGACGAATGGGATGTATCATTGTGGATATTGGTTATGATTGATCTGCTGTGGTTGATGAGAATACGCTTCTGTTGGGGCATGGCAACTGCTTAGTTGCACTGCGGAAGATAGATCTCTTCATTCAATGGGGGGAAGAGGGGCGTGTAGAATGGGTTTAGGATATGATATGGTTTTTGAAAGGCGTTTAATGTTCTATGATTCTTTACTATGCAGGGACTTTGAAGGGTTTATTCTGATACTTACTCTAGATACGCGATGTGGATGCATCCTGCCATTCGATCATTCTAAGGGCTCCCGATCCCGGGGCTCCCAGGGTCGAACGGCGCAGCCGGAACCTGGCGGCGCAGTGGGTTACCGCGACTACTTAGAATGATAACGCCGCAGATATGCATACCCTATGAGACTTTGGAAACCGAGACAGGCTTTTCTGGTTGAGACGTTGAATTTGAGGAACGTGAAACCGCAGGTCGCGTCAACACGGGCGCTTGAGATAACATAGAATAAGCGCGGTTTTAAAGGACCCGCGTGGTGTTAATATCTATCGCATGTTTTTAGATAGAAACTCTCGGCTGGGGGAATTACAGTAATGAAGAGTCGGAGGGAGGAGTGAGTTCAGTGATTGGTTGTGATGAAGTACCCGCTTCGGGTCTTCGAGCCAACGGCCAGGGAGGGCTTCGGAGCCTACGGTATGGTCGTATAACTGCAGGGCTACCCTCGCAGGGCTTGAGTAGAAGACATAGCGGACGGAGTTCCCGTCGAATAGCTTCACTCAGAGTGCATTGGTAAACCTCTCGTCATGTCGGCGACGTATGTAAGTAGTATTTGCACACCGACCCACGTATCATACTGATCTCACTAAGTATTGGCAGTTACGTCTGTCACCGTCCCGGAATTGGCTAAAACTACATATTAAGAGTATCCCTAATACTTATTTGTCGACCGTGGGTTGGTTTCATGCATCATTTCTGGGGATGCATTCGTGGTAAGTAGTGATATTTGATGATCGGGGAGCGACGGTGGAAGTGGTAAACCGATTATTAAGACGTATTGGACACATATAAATCACTTTAGACGCACTAGATTAGACCTTATGAATCAGAAATCCATAGGGTAGGTAATAGACTTATTAAAAAAAAGATATTTGATGATCCGGGTGCAGGTGATGTAATATGGTGGTTGATTGCCGAAACCCTCAGCACATATCCACATCCACGTGGAAGTCTCTCATCCGCGCTTTCGCCTACTTAATTAGCTTTATTTGGCGTGTTTAAAAAATTTGCACCTTCTATCAAATTCTTTGTTAGAGCTATTCAATGAGTATTCATGCCCAACCCCACTATGTTGCACGGTGCGTGTGCATTCAGTTGCCGAAGTCATTTGAGCTGGTAGTTGGAAAGCCAAAAAATCGTAGAAGAAGTGTATTTCTAACCGAGAATCTCATAGAGTTCGGAAGTTGATCTGGACGGGTATTTTTGAGGAATTTTACAGACAAGATACCCCGAGAATTAGCAAGATAACTCAAAAATACACACATTAAAATACACTTTATTTAATTCTAGGTTACAATCTTTGCCATGAATTGATACCTTATAATTCTCAGGAATTTTGGTTATCGCATTAGAGAAACGCTTCCTCTACAGAAACAGACATATATAAGATGATGCGTGGGCCATCGGAAATCCCACTCCCCATCAACCGTCTTCATCACACAAAACTAGCTAGTCATTTAACTTCTCTCACCAGTCAATCGCGCTTACCAACACCCATTCACGTACTTCTACGCCATGTCATCCCTCGATCAAGTTCTAAACGAGATTTTCCTCATGATTGCCGACGACCTATCCCTCGATGACTTGATTGCTCTTTCTCTTTGCAACAAAACTTTTTACAATGCACTTGTAGAATTTCGAACCAAGTTAAATAAATCTAGACAAATTTTGTCGGATTACTACAGAGAACACTTTCGGCAGCTACAACTGTCTCCCGACCAGCGGAAACAACCTATCCACCCCGTCGAAACTCTATGCGAATCTGTTTCTGATAACAACAAGACTTCGAAACTTAAAGAGCTCGAAGACTTAATCAAGGCCGGTCTAGACCTTGACAAACGCATTGTACCTGTAGTTCTGGGCGTCAATCACACAATTCCGAGATCAGGTGTCAGTCAAACTTCAGTGAAAATTATCTTGAAAGGGTTTCCCATCAGCGTAGGAGTCCTTGAACTATTGGTCGCAAGGGGTGCAAAGATTGAGAGGTCCGCAATAGGGATTGTACTCCGACGTGAAGGGTTCTTGCGGGATTGCTTCCACTGGCTTTGCAATCGCCAGACTGATGAAGATGGTGATGCCATAGTAGCGACCAGCAGAACGTCTCCCAGCATATTACACGGAAATTTACCGAATACATCCAAAGTACGAAAAGCGGGAACAGGGCTACAGAGGAGGAACATGTAAAGCGTGATGCTGAGCAATATGAGGTCTGGGGGGCGACGGAGGGAGTGGGGAGGAGAAAGAAGAAAATGAGGAGATTACAAGGCGAAACGATTGTGTATTTGTTTACTATAGCAGTGTTTTGAGTTTTCTGGCCGCTTTTTTCTTGTATGGATTCTTTATTGTTTATTGTGTTCTTCCTTTCTTGATTTCGGTACCTGCTTTTCTACTTTTCGCATGCTACTTTTACGGTCATTATCGGGTACACGGTACACCTTCTTCCCCCCTGCCTTTGGTTTTTTTTGCTTTCAGTTATTTCGTACTCCAACATGCATTTTTATTTGGATACTCTCGAGATGCTTCAGTTCGCGATAAAATGAGAAACATAATCAGCCGAACATTAAGCCACGACGCGACCCATTCTACATGCGCTCCGTGATTTCCTCGCTCTGCAAATTCAACGGGTATATACATTCTTCAAGGAGTAAGCTCGACCCATGATATCATCCGATCTTAGAAATAATGATATTAAAATAACGTAATCATAACTGTTCGTCGTGGGGCTAGAATGGAAAACCGCCGCGATTCCGAAAGTTTTATCGGCGATCCTCATCGACTACAGTGATGTAAAGACAGCTCGGAGCTTGGTACAATAGTTAGCTCATAGCAGGGTACTGAGATTCAGAAGGAACCTGCCTAGGAGTTTGCCGCTGTTGAAGACGAGATGCTAGAGGACATGCGAAGGGGAGAAGGAAGCCAACCTGTGGATAGCGCGTTAGCTCTCAAGATATGGCAGATATATTGTAGTAGTAGATGGGATGAAGGTGAGCCATACAACCATGTATGAGTACACAGCGATCGCCTGTCGTGACCTTGAGGGTTTGATAGACTGCTGAGAGAAGTGACGAATAGCGGGGACCATAATAGCGATTTGAAGTTTCGTTTGCGATGCAGCTCTTGTGTTTCTATACCCTCAATATCTGCCAACCTCTTGGATCTTCGATGCTCTTATATGCCCCCCCCGCAAAGAACAGTTCATAACTCGTATGACCGTCACGTGATGTGTAGCGTACGACTTTCGCATTCATTTACATGGTACCGACACACCGGGTTTAATAACCCACGTACCGCAGTTGTGGGGCGATGTGTATGGGAGCATATATGCGGGGAGCGAGCACGTCGGATGATATATACATGCTCCAGGGGCCGCGAATCGGACGATTTATGCGCTAAGGTGAAAGGCGTCGAAGCCCCGAAACTGTTGAGTGGGCGGAGTTGGCCGATGGTATCGCTTTGAGTGCTTCGTTTATTGAACTCGACGCGCATGGCAGACGAGACTTTGGAGACTGTTGGGGCAGTGCGTTTTTAGTTACCAGGTAAGCAGCATCGTGGTCGGCTCGACGAATCTTTGGAAGTAAGTGGGTGAAATTGAGGAACCAACTGTGGCGGGCGCGAGGCAATCAACAGTGTCACTCAAGGGAAACACGTTGGCGATGATCTAGAGTAAGTAGCACGTCGCGGCCGGCTACGCAACTCGCTAAATGTTGATCGTCAAGAATAGAGGAGGCCGCAAGTTTCATAATTAGCGTATCGCTAACTATGTATATTCAAACCGCTGGTCGGCTCATTTATCTCGCATGGGATACATCGCTTCGGGCCGGGCGATCACGTAAACTCAGTGGGTCTCTAGGTATTCGGTTCACATTCTCGGGCAAATCTTCATCGGAGCAGAATGATACATTAGGGCTCAGGGCCTGCAGGCCAACCCTGTGGTTGATTTCCATACTCCATGTATCCTCCATCCTCCATCACCTAGCCAGACGCTCAGCTCGCCACGCTCAATTAATCGCATTCGCAACAGAAAAAATGAAAGCACCCATTGCACATCTTTATCTCTGCAGGAGCCACTACGAGGCAATTACAGCACTGTGTGGGCCTAGTTCCGCGATGAATCATTTCTGTTGCAACAGGATGAATTTGAGCAGGAGCCGTTTGCACAGCGGCTATGGGTATTTCGCGTTAGATTTGGACAGATAGCCTGAGGGACAGATAGCCTGAGGGATAGCTTACGCATTTTGAGTTAGATAAAAGATGGAAGGGATCTGTTTGAGAGAAGTCGATAACGATGGGGTCGAAATTTGTTTTTCTGGAATGGTTAGTGAGTGAGTGAGACGAGATATGTTGCTGAGTTGCAATACGCAGAATTGAATGATCAACTTATAGAAACAGAAATCATGTGCTATTCGTAGAACTTCGCTCACTGAAGTTGAGAGGATCGCTAACAATCATGTTGAAGCCCGTAGACCCGCGAGCCTTGACAATATCAGTGTCTTTATGAATAGCTCACACGTCTCATCTTTAATTAGTACATCTAAATAAGGTTCTTTTGGAAAGTTAAGAAGCTCGCTTCTCCTTCAATGTTTCAGCTTTAGAACCCTTGTTTTCGCCGATTCTGAGTGCATTTTCTTCGGCTTTTGTCCGTTCGTTTCCCTGATTCCGCGTGCAATAATATCGTCTAGCTTACTTCCGTGGCATTTACTTACCGGACATTTCTGTGTTTCCGACGGCGGCCCGTCGGTCTAAGTTGTGTTAATCACTGTTGATCACCTATGAATCTTAGGCTACGGGAGTATTATGGACGAAGTAAGTAAGTACCTTATTTTTCGACTACTTATCGTTCACAAGAACTACAATAAGATTACGATAGCGTAAATTACAAAAAAGAAGTTTTGTTCCTTAATCATAACCGAGCCAGCTTACAACAAACATAATCGTAAAAGATCATTCGTACAAATCCGCCAAACGCCATTCTCATTCCCATCATCACCCAACACCAATTTTGAACCATTCACCAACAGCCACGCGCTCTTTTCTCTCAAAGTCTTGTGAAGAGGGCTCCACAGAGGCCAGAACGTAGGCGATATCCTCCTCGGCATGACAGATCAGAGTAGAGGTGGCAAAGGACATGGTGATGTTGGTGATTGCGGAAGTTATTCCCTGGAGGACGGTAATCTTGATTCTTCAAACAATCGACAAGAGTAGTGCGCCAAGATAAGCACTAGGGCTTAGCATAGATAAACCTGTGTAGGAAGATGTGGAGGTGGAGGCCGGGCCAAGATCTCTCGCTTCGTTTGTCTGTGTCTGTGTCTGTTGAGCTGCGACTGCTGCGACCGCCTGCACTATTCTCATTATCGATTATCTCTGGAAGATTACCGTCCTCCTCCAGGCCCAGATACTGCGAATTAGTATAAAACCCAACAGTATCCTCCTTCTCATACCTATCTCCAAAGTCATCGGCAGAAATCTTCTCAGCCGCGAAGTTAGCTTCCGAAAGGGTGGTGAAGGGACCGAGGTTGAAACAGCGGGAAACGGAATGGTCGACCTAGAGGCGGTGGATTATCTATTGTGTGCTGGGTATGGAGATTGCGTTGAAGGAGGTCGGGGAGGTGTATGGATAGGGACTGGAAGTTGTGACTGAAGTTGTGTTTGGCTTAATTACGGTGGCCATGATTGGGAGTGATCCCAAATTGGTAAAAATCATAATAATATCATCCGGGCCTCAGTTCTCCTGGCCGAGCCGCTTGTATACAACCTGTCCATTGGACAACGCTTTCGTGCTGTAATTTTCGCCAAATTCAGTAGCGCATAGCTTTGAGGCCGCCAGGTTGGCTAAGTAGAGGGTGGGGGAAAGGCCGAGGTTGATACATGGGGAAATGTTGAGGCTTTCATAGCGACGGTAGACTATGTAGCGAGGGCTGAGTTCGTTTGTAGAAGCGTCGAACTCGTGGATTGTGTTGGGGTTGAAGGGAGCCATTGTGAAGACTGTAGTGCGTGTAGATTGTAGTAGCAGTACTAGTTGCCGATTGTCTTCGAGCTGAGTTGCAGGCTGGCGATGCTGAGGATGAAGTGGAGGACCGTAAGTTGTGGACATGTTTGGTTTCACGGTGGCCATGATTGGGATTGATCCCAAATTGGTAAAAATCATAATAATATCATCTGGGCCCCAGTTCTCCTGCCCCGTAGACGCTTGTATACAACCTGACCACTGGACGACGCTTGCGAGCTGTGATTTTCGCCAAATTCAGTAGCGCTTAGCTTCGAGGCCACGAGGTTGGCTAAGTAGAGGGTGGGGAAGAGGCCAAGGTGGATACAGGGGGAAATTGTGAGGTCTCCGTAGCGGCGGTAGACCATGTAACGAGGGGTGAGTGAGTTGGTGGTGGCGTCGAGTTCGTAGGCAGTGGTGGGGTTGAAGGCCATTGTAAGGAATGTGAGGTTGTTTTGTGTAGATTGTAGTGAGTGTAGGTTGTAGTAGAAGTACTAGTTGCCGGTTGTCTTCGAGCTGAGTTGTAGGCTATCGATGATGAGGATGAAGATTTGGGACGAGGAAGGAGAGGCTTATATACTATCCGTCGTGCAGCGGATAATCTTGCGAAGGGTGCCGTCACGGGGAGATTGGTAGAAGAAAGGTGATATCGATGTGGTGACAGAGGTTCAGTCGCATAAACCCTTTCCCTCGTTACCAATCCAGACCGCAAGCTCTCATCCCTCATAACTGCTAGCATATCCGGGGTTCTTCGAGATCTCGAGTCCGATTCCTCCGTCAACATATATGATCCAAAGTTGGATATAGGTATTTCCAGTGGAATGATCAGAAGAGAGATGGCCCTAGGGAAGTGCTGGAAGCCGTGAGAGAACGGGTTCCCGTGCTGCTGGGCCATGCTGGTGCGTACGGTGACCATGCTATAGCCTTAACCGCAGCAATATGCTCGTTAAATTTCCATAAGTGTTGAGAACTCCGTGCATCCCAGATGAAAAGTTTGTTATCGTTTCCAGTGCCGTCACTACTGGGCGTTCAGGTTGATCAAAGGAGTGGCATTGGTAGGGCACGGGCCAGCTCCGACGTGGAAGCATGTGCGGACTCGACGATCTATAACATGTTAACATTAATCCTCAAAACACACATCGTAGTCATCAGAAAACTTACCAAATCCATAGTAGGATAATCAAACACATCGGGAACAAATCCATCGCCGTGAGACATGGTGGCACAATAACAACCAAAGTTGGTTTATGGTAGTCGTTGTTTGGTACCTCCCTATGACGCGCGATATGGCGCGTCTGCAGAAGAAATGCTGCCTGAAAAGAATTAGCTCGTCTTGATAGCGATTACTTTCGATATAGAGAAACTTACTCGATGAATACATCCGGTGATGTTGCAGTCGTTGATTGAAGCCTGAGTAGGCTTACGCGTGTGAGTCGTTGGTGATGAAGTAGAGAAAGGTGCCGGAGGAAGAAGATGTTTGGGAACAGACAGTGTGTAGCGGGGCTTTTATACCTGGGACGCGTTTTAGACGCGTTTGAGTTGTGCGGGGTCGAGGTCGAATCATGGTACGTCACCCGATCGGTCCGAGTTTCCGAGAGTGAACGACGCGAGGGTCGAAATGCGTGTTAACTACAACTACTATAATTCGTCGTACCGATCTCATGTAGCGGACATCATCTGTACAGGCTCATCTGCGGTAGCCCCATCCATCCAATTCTTCCAGAAATCTACCTTTATTTGCCGGCCCAACTTCCGAACCAATGGACTCGGATCTAATCGAGTGATTTCGTATGCCTACTTCATTATCGGCAACTCTGCACCCTTATCAAAAGGTTACATAACTGTCGTGGATGTCACCTGTCAGGTCTCTGATTTGCCCATCCCATGAGTTCATCGACTTATCATTGGTAGCTACACACCCTGTTGGTCCCGTAGCGCGGATGTGTTTTCTATCGATCACCCTGCAACCTGTAAAAGCACAAGTAGGCGCTGTCTCGCCTGTCTTGACTCTCAACCAACCACCACCTTCATCCTGAAACTATATCACCACTACGGCGACTGATGAAGAACTAGAACTTCACAATCTTTCGCCGCCATTCTCTACTCCGCAATTCTTTCAGGAGGGAGCTTAAATCTCGGCCATTCATTGAAACAGCACCTCAACTGAGAGCACATGATTTGCCTATCAAGGACAGCGCTAGCTCGGCCTAGAGCAGCATAGAGATGGATTTATGTACCGTCGATCTATCAACTAAATTGCAACCTCAGCTTCGCAAGGCTGTCGTGCCAACAAACTGATGAGGGCCGATTAACGGAGATCTTGGTGATCTTGTGCATCAGTTTCGCTCGTAGTGATGGGTATTAAAGAACAGCGAAGGGCTGTGTCCCGAGTAAGTGGACAGTGGGTGAACTAGTTAATACGGCACGCCAGACGAACAGATGTCAATAAGTGACAGTTTATTTGATTTTGCTACGGGAACTAATATTACCGATGCCATCAAGAATTTCCAGGAATGTATCGTGAGGGTGAATCACACTAGTTTTGGGCAAGGAAATCCTGACCTTGGCGGGATCGGGGTAGGTCATCACTTTAATTCCTCTCGACGATTCTTTAAAGTTTTCTATTAAGCAGTGCTAATTTTTCATCAATAACCAGGTGGTACTTTCACTCTACGTTCTCTGCTACACCTGCACCATCTGCTCTATCCTCGTCATCGCCCTCGGCTTCACCTTCGATAAAAAAGCTCATCGCTGGGGCTCCAGCAACCGTCAAAGCCACAAAACCATCTTCCGTGCTCTCCGCCGCATCAACGCCGCCCTCACCACTGCCTTGCGCTCATTACTCGACTCCGCCTTGTACCTCTCCTTGACTATCCAAATCGCCGCCATCCTCTACGGCGGCGACATCAAACCGCGAAAGGCGCCCTACTTTGTTATCGACTTATTAGGAGGGGATCTCTATAACTTTATCCTTACCCTCTACACCTCCATCATCACCATCTGCCCGGTATTGACACTCATCAGCACCCCATACCTTAGAACAAGTTTCCGGAGAAGAGACCTAAGGCTCGTGATAGTAACAGCGGCTATTGCATGCGCAGGGCATCTCAATATTGATAGGACAAAGATATATAAATCTCTAGCACCGGAGTTTCCAAAGGAGGGTTGTGTGCCTGGATTTCTTGTCGACCTGCTGCCTGAGGGGACGGAGTTTAAGTTACTCAGGACAAGCTGGGCGCTATGTGCTGCGGCGTTGGGGTTTTTAGTTTTTTTAGAGTGGGAGGAACCCGAGAAAAATGGGGTGCCGAGATTTTGGAGGAAAGTTTGGGGGTGCTTTTGTGGGAGGTGGTGCTTGGCGGGAGCTTCAAGTCAATACCACTCGGGTGATAGCTCGTGCAACGGCAACGAGGCAACTTACGATCCCACCTCCACCTCCACTTCTAAACGCTCACCGAGAGCAAAGAAGTTTTTTAATTGCATATGGGTCATGTACTTTGGTATCTATATATGGAACCATGGCCTGCCAATATACCTCCTTCTTAGAATCAGGTGGATGCGTCGTCACCTAAGATCCATTATACAACCGCCGGGTCCGAGTACGATTATTTATGTCCCGGAGTTTGCGAATTATCATGCAGTGTTGACGGAGGAGGCCAAGAATTGGGATAATGATGATTGGAGCTTTGGACAGGTGCTCACTATGTCCTTGTGGTTCCCGGCGTTTTTGGAGATGGTTTATGTTTTGTTCGGTAAGTCCCGCACCACCCCCCGAGGAAGGAGGAGAACAGGTGATGGGGATTGGGAATTAGGAATGGTGGCTGACGAGGGGAATAGTTGGTGAGGAGCCAGCACTTACGGGGACGCTGCCGGTCAGGTTTAAGGCGGTGGAGAATCCAAGTTCTGAGAGCTTGGATAGTTTGATATCCCATAGGTCGGAACCTTCGGATGAGGAAAGGAAGACGGGAAGGATTGTGGTGTGATGGCGATAAGTATTTCAGTACCTTAATGTAATGGTTCATGAATCAAGTATGCTAGATATATATATATATATTTTTTTTTTGGGGGGGGGGGGGGGGGGGGGGGCATTATTTCGTGATAGTTTGCACGCGCGTCCCAGCGCGCGTGCGTAAAATGATATCCATTAACATTATTTTGTCTATTACCATTACATGATATGCCCCTCTAAATGCATTACAAAGGAAACCTTTACACCCGACATGAATAACGCCTGAGATTAGCCCCATCATCCCTCTCAATATCCGCAATAGTCCAGTAGTCCTTCACGATATCGTCCGCCGTAGTATGCTCTGATCGGTATGATGCCAGCAACAACACCTTTCCCACTTCCGTGTTCAACCTGTCCAAGCCCGCTCGAAACACGTTCTCCTTCATAGTGTCCCTGACATAACTCTCATATAGCGTTCCGTTCAACCGTTCCCGAAAAAGAAATAGTTTACTGAAATGCATCTCAATCGGCTCATTAGGGTTCGCTCGATAGCCTTGTCCGTCGTATTCACCTATCCAGTAGACCGCCTCCTGATCCAAACAGCTTTGTATGAAATCCCCGAGCGACTGTTGTTCCTGCCATTTATGCTCAATCCACCATCTGAATGTCGGCTCCCTGAGGTATACGATTGTGCGGTAGATATGTATTCTGAAATCCAAATCGTTTATAGGCGCTTGCATCTTGAGGAATTCGGATCGTATTCGGAGGAGTTCGCTGAAGTATGTCTTCAATGGCGTACGAGGGAAATCCGTGTACTTGAGGCTCTCAAGCTTCACGCGAAGTTGAAGAGCATGGTAGAGGTTCGCGGTATCCAGTCCGGAGCCTATTAATTGCATCGTGTCGACGTGAGGATCGTGAGCGCGTTGAGAGTGACGTTAAACGGGATCTCAGGGGCAGCGAAGAGTTGTGTGAGTGAGAACGAAGATCTTACGCGTTTTTCCGATGGAAGATCAAGAAGATTAGAAGATTCTTCCTTCGGCTTGCTAACGGCAGCAAAGGTGATTCAAGTTGGGAAGAGCGCGGTCTGGCCGGTTATTCTTCCGTGAACTACAAAACTTAGCGCTTTCTGGCGCTGCCTATCACGCGATGTGAGACAGATCCTTAATTTGGCAATGCTGTCGTGTACTTTGAGAGGCGGAAACAATTGTTGGATCGTCGTGAAACAAACAAAGAGATTAAAGCATACTTACCTGTAGTGACTGGACGGGCTTGAGTGAGCTTGGAGAGATTGAAATTCAGGGGCACGTGAGTTTTCAAGTCTGAGCGTGAGCACGTGCAGGCGCGGCCCGCAAGCTCGTAATCTCCGAAATATCCGCAAGAGCCTCAACACGCGTTTTCGGTCATCCACGCGCATTCCCCCGATCAATAAATGTATTGTAAGTCCTTATATAGAGTTTATTGCTTTTTGATATTTGCTACCAGAACGATATTCCAACTTTATGCTACTCTTCATGTATTTATTTACCACTTTACCACTGAAAACGACCGACAGTTCTGAATCACCGAACATCACCGTATAATCATAATCTGCAGATCACCCCACATTATGTATCCAGGAAGGTACCTCCAACTTGTGCCGGAATTTGATGCCGGATCTTTGTGGCGATGCTGCGTGGCACCGCCTATCATCTTCAAACTTGCTGGTAGTGACAAGTTGATTGGACTCAGAATGAAGCTGAACAACTTCCAGAGAAGAAGGTGATTACTCTACCGACTGTTTATAAAGTCTGGAAAGACCCGAAAGAGATCCTTTCGTTTTTAGAGAAACGAAACTCCATCACACGTGACTCATTAGCGTGTAACCACGGCAATCTCCGCAACGTGCCTTGACACGTCTTCCACATTTTGCGATGCGTCCACGGTGTGAGCCCGCATTTGGTTTCTCTCTAAGTTCATCTCTATTTATTTCAATTTTTTACCTTGAAGAATTATCTAATTCGATGGTCTATCAAATAGGCTACGTAATATTGTGTTGCTGTGAGTAACTCGCCCCATCGATCAACCTTGTTTCGTTGCTTCGTTTACTACTTACTCACCGCGTTTTAGTGCTCTCCATCGTTTCCATCTCCGTTTCCACGGTTCCGAACCTTACCAATAAAAATCTCTCAGAACCACCTCATTGAACCGACATTCCAAGATCCCTTCCGCTCCAGGATAACTCGTTCACGGATAGATTACAACGATGATGTGATGTCCCCAAACCCTCGACCAAGGAGGATGTTCAGCACGCATGTTTCCCGCCGGTAAATCTAACTGGACTCAGAACTACATATGATAAGACATCTCATCCCCTTAGTCTCGCCCTATTAGCAAGGATCAGCTCGTTGGGACTCCCGAAATCTTGGGAACGGTCGGGGACGTCAGAAAAAACTCTTGGCCTTGTCAGCATAATTGTTTGGATTTTCGGGTTCAAGGTTCCAGGAAAAGAAAATTTACTTATGTACTCGCAGGGTGCGTTAAGTCGGGCGCACCCCATACAATTCACCCATAGCAACAGTATAACTATGAATTCAGAGGTTTCCAGAGAAAAGGTAAAGGATTAAGAGCCCTATGATAGCCAATTTTAACCATAATCATCAAAAGATATTTGGTGCTTCATGGAAGGCAGTGGTCTTGGCATTTCCTGTTGTATGGGGGAAAAAGGTCAGGCGCAGTGATACAACAGAGCGCCGGACTTGCCCTTGTACTCAAGTACATCGATTGAGGCTTCTTGTTACGACCGGAGAAGGCCAAAACAGAGAAGAGGAGGGGACTGGATGGGCTTGGCCAAGCACATCGAAAACGGAGATACACGAAGATGATGGAATGGGAAGAGGAACTACGGAATGCACTCGGGTACTGTGGGACCAGTGGCAAGGTCATACATAATCGCTGACTTCCACAGGGCTGGCGGTGCGGTTTTGTGTGCACGAAATTCTAGACGATAGATGTTTTATGCGAGACCCTTTGAGCCTCCACAGCAACATATTCGGTGGAATCTTCTAAAGTCTGGACTCCGGATTCTCAACAGCTGAAAGAGTGGGATATATTGAAGCCGGTGCTGCCGTCGAGTTCGCATGAAAAATGGAAAACGATGGCGGAAGTGAAAAAAAAAAAAGAAAGCGGACCAAAAGGATCTCAAGGTGGACCAGGCATAATCATAGGAACGGAATGCTTTGCTGAAGCCGATGTTTTGCTTATGGCCTGATCATCGATATATGGTCTGAAATTCTGGGAATTCTGGGAAGATCTTGAAGTACCGGCGGGTTTAAACAAGTTAACTGCGTTAAACTCTGCCGATTTTCCATGATGTTCCGCTGATGCGCAAACATTTATCTCTTGGCTTTGAGTCTGTGCTACTTACTGGTCCGCATTCATCCCGCTCGTCGCCTACGTAGGTGTATTATTCGATAACCTAATTTTTCTTGTCTTCAGAAATGCCTTGGACGCTTTCGTGGCCTATCCTTCTGAGAAAGGTATATGGTACTCCGGTAAGGCTATTCGGTAACCTAGCGAGACGCAGTGACAACTTATCGGCCGTCTGTCATCTTGCCGCATCTATCCTCAGCCTCACCATTTAGGGCTTCTTACTACATCTCTTTGTGTGTTCCATTTTGCAGTTAAAAGCTAGCCAGATGTCATCCTACGGAAAAACTTCAAACGATCGACATCCGTTATTACGCTTTCAATACCAAAGCTTTGAGGACAGTTGAGTAGTGCAGAAACATTACCGTGCGTATAAACTGCAGATATCATGAAAAAAGGTCATCTCGGTATATATTGCTGAATGTTTTGTGGTACTAATGCTTACATAGTGCTAAATGTTAATACAGTGGACATACGCTCACCTCCGCCTTCAATCACACGTTCGCCCCGTTGCAGCGTCATGGACCCAATTATGGAAGAACGATTCGATGAGAAGTACGATGAACAAGATTCGGATTTGGATATCTCGGCCACACCCCCATCCACAAATCCGTCGGGTAGTCCGTCAGTTGCAGGCACCGAAGAACCCCCAGAATTATCTCCGCCTACAGGCTGGGGAACTGCACCGGTCGATGAAGAAAGTCAACAGACTCCTCGCCGGAAATGTTTGAACTGGTCAACCTCAACCATAGCTGCAGTATGCGTGTTCGGCCCGACGTTACTGCTACTGATAGTCTTAATAGTGGTTAGTGCATGGTTCTTAAGGATACATATGCATGGAAAGATATACAGCTGATGTTTCTACTGCAGTGTTTGGTCATGGCGGAGCTGAACAAGAATAAGAAGAAGCATTGAATTCCGTCTTTTCTGTTCAATTTCTTTTTTATGTTGATCTTTGTACCATACTGGATTCTTCGGCGTTAGGAAACGGTACATACTGTCGTCACAGCATTTTCTTTGTATACCAGCTTTTTTGTAACAATAGCATCATCATGGAAAAACGAAGTTGTCAATTTTTGCTTCGTGGAACAAGATTTCATTCTGGAGCTCGTTGTTCGCTTGATGTGGTCTCGACTCTTCGGTGATGCGGAGTATATCCCGCAGCTGATGAAAACGGACAGATAAAGCGCGCCTACTTGAGTATCTGACGTATCAAACCGCAGCTTTCTCCCGCCAAGTCTCGTATTCGATGAGCAGCTCGATCTGTTGCCGTCGATGTGGTATGTTCCTTTTCAGCCCGCGTCGGGGGTGGCCCCAGTAGTGTAGTGTTTGTAGTCCTTGCATCTTGGTGTAGTGGTATGAATCCCTGCAACTGCGCAAAGCCAACGGGTTCGAATCCCGTGTCGCTCTCACAGGTGTCTCTTGGTTGCCGGGGTTTGCCCTCAGAGGTTTACCCGGTGCTCAGGATAAGTAGTCACTCTCTGCAATGAAAGGGTACTTGACATGTGTCAACAGTAACCCCGCTTACCTGATATATGCCTTCTTAGGTATAGACAAGCGTTGGATTAAGTTCGGGAAAAATGTAATAGGAATTACGACTGTCATAACCATTAAGGTTGCATACAGAATGAAACATTATTATTATTATTATTATTATTATTCAGCCCGCGTCCCAGCTACTTGTCAACCTCTTGATAAGTCCTTACGCCTGTACCCAGCTTCACGCGAAGTTGAAGTACTTACGGTACCTGTACCTCCCCTACACCAATATTACTAACCATCGACTTAGCGCTCCTTCCACGTGTTGTAAGCGATCGTGCATCGCGATAACTTTAGCGCGAAGCCCTTCGGTCGTCAGGCTCCAGCCTTATGTATCTACACTTTTGTCGGGCGTTTCGTACCTGACTTTTGTGCGTGCAGCCAATTTGGCTTGGCGGCGGTATTTTTAGACTCCGACCCGAAACTCAGAGCTTGCCCGAATTCATATCATACTTCCATCTCCATCTCCATCTTTCTGTCGCCCGTTTACCATTGAGATTTCCCCTGCGTCAGTTACTCCTCTCATCCCATCGACCTCACATTAAACATAACAGTATCTTTCGCCCAGATAAGCAGCATCTTTACTTCTCCTTTAATATGCTTTCGTATTTCCAACACTTTCAGACACTATCTCCACAATGAACCACGAAGTGCAACAACTCGTTACTTGGAACGCCGTACGATTACTGGATCCTGATACACGGGAAACTACCAGTATGCTGTGCCTCCGTTACACCACAGCACAGCTGAAGTTTTGGATTTGCGACCTCCGACGACTTCTCGTTTGAGTTCCAACAGAAACACTAGATGATGAATAATTCAGAGACGGTCTTACATATTTCCGCGAAATATGGCCGCTGTGGAAGTCAAAACGGGAAACGACGTCCTGATTCCTCGGTAGGTTACCGTGGCTGAACTTTATTATGCGAATTTCTGCAGCGTATGGTACGCATAATCGTGTATAATTTATGCTAGTGCAGACTGCGGAGCGGAAGATAACGTGATTACTCTATCGGAAGGTAGCACTGACACATCCTTTCAGCTGTTTCGCGAGAACTCCGACGAAAGGTGTTGCTGAGGTTGGAGGAGGGTTGTTTGAAGATGGATCCACGAATAATCAGGCTAATAATCCTTCTTATATTCGACAGCGTAGCTTGTAGGGCTGATACCATGGAAGGTTACCCAGACGCTCTGCATTTGCAACTTGTCACATCCTTACGGGTGTAAATCGGACGGCGAAACATCCAGCAATCTTCCGATTTACAACACCCGGAGATCCGCGGAAAGCTTTTGTATAGTATCTACAAACGGATGTATCTTCGTCTAGGCAGCAATTCACTTTCTTCATCCGGCTCTGTCCACGGTTCCAAGCAGTGCTAGACGATATTCCTACTAGGATTCTTCGGGTAGTCAACATAAATAGCAAATTAAGCGCCAGTCAAGCCATGTGCGGAGATCGATGCAACCTTAAGGGTTCCCCAAGTTCTCAGCCTCCGCCATTTCTCTTCTTTCCATACTTTCTTCCTGCATTACTACTTGAACGGCCTTATTCGATATTCTGTTATGAGATTCTGTGTCTCATAAAGACTACACCTTAGCGAACCGCATCAGCAATATCGACAAGCGCTGCACCAACGATCCCCGCAGCAACGATGAGGACCCCGCGCGAGATTACGACAGCTCTACTGTCAACAGTGTGCTACGCGCTACTTCTTGCCTTGACTACCGTTAGAGCTATTGCGTTAACATCGGAGGATGTTCGACAGTTGAGGATTGGAGATGGACAAGCGCGAGATGGAGATCTTGCAAGGCGCCAGAATGGACTGGGGCCGGGTTTGACAGTCACCCAGGTTTATTCTTACGGAAACCCCGTCGCGACGACTACACTCAGCACTGTCCTGCTTACCGAAATTGCCGTAACTACAACTTATACGAAACGGGTCAGACCTGCATCAAAGAATACTGTGCCAGCTGTGGCATCAACAAAAACCTTAACGTCAACCGTCACGGTACCCGCTTCAACAAGCAGGGGATTAAAAAGGCGGCAAGCTCCAACCATTCAAGCCGTAGCCCCGTGGACAACGACAGTGACAAGCCTTTCGCAATTCGACTACACTGTAACTAAGACAGTCTATACAGAAACTGTCCAGGTTTCGAGAACTTATACGAATACTATTACAGAGACCCCAGATCCGCGCTCCTATGCATTGATCGATGGCCCGGTTATGCAAATTACTTGGGTACTGATTACCGAGACGGCGAAACCGGAGGGGCAGACCGAAAATAAGACCAAGGGCGGTGCAAATGGAGGTGCAATAGCCGGTGGGGTAATAGGAGGTGTAGCGGTACTGGGCATATTAATCGGAGTAATCGTCACGCTTCGCAGGCGCAACAGGCGAAAGATGAATAAGAACAGGGAGAAGCGCGGCACGTACGGTGTCACGTACGGTGGCTATTCCGGTCCTTATTACGGAGGCAACACGGGCTATACCGCGCTTGCTCGTGCTGGAAAGGAGGCGAACGCCGAAGATCGTCTCCGAGGTCGCTCCGAATCGTCCGGACTAATGATCGGAGTGGACGCGCCAATGACGCCAGGCATCTTCAACCCGCCTCCTGTAACACCGGGAACACCACCGGTTGGTTACGGTTCCGGTGGACCTGCGTCGTCCCCTCCTCCTAGAATTCCAGGCACTCCTGTCGTCATCCCGCCCAGCGAAGCTGCTCGGTCCCTGAGATCTGTCTCCAACACTACTACGGTATCTAGCACAGTTTCGATGCCTGCTCAGGCAAGCACAAGATATGATGCTTATGCTCAGCTGTCACCACAGATCTCTGCGTCGAGCTCCCAAGCGGCGAAACCCGATTCGTTCAAAGATAATATCGCTCCTCCACCGTTGCACCACTATGAGAGATCAGCAACGACAAAGGACTGCGCACCGTCTTTGGGACCCATTAATCAAGTCCCAAGGATTAGCTCGTTCTTAGAGGATGTAACTGAAGAGGCAAATCGACGCACCGCAGAGGTTGTCAGTCCGTTGTCCCCTAATATCCCAGACGCTTCGGGTACCTGGGGTAGAGTTGAGCAAAAGATCCCCAGGAAGCCGGCGCCCACGAGTGCTTTTACTAGTCCGGATGTAACAGCAAAGGAGTGGTCTCAGTAATAGGATGATCGAAAACCGGCGTTGGTTGTAACATAGACAAGACTTAAAACGTGCATGTTTTCTCCTTTAGGCTTTAAGGTTTCTGGTTTCCTTTGTTTTGATTTGTGTCATGGGGGAGTTTACGTGTCATTCTGGTAATGTTTTGATTTGAGATCGGACATGCTGTTGTTCTATGTAGAGTAAGAGGCTTGGGTTTATGACTGGGATTGACACGCGGGTTTTCGTTGGTTTATGGTCGAGACTTTTCCTTCCCTTCCGTTATCCGCACGCGTACTGTTCATATCATTCACCAAAACAAAGCTATCGTGATTAACCATGAAGCCGCGCGCAGCCCGCAGCCGATCATAGTAGATCAATCGAACCCCAGTTGCAACCCCGTGTAATCCTGTGCGACCTTGGTGTTTCGGGTTCGCCGGCGAATTTCGACGTCTACTGCACGCATTATATGCCGTGCCAGGGTTGTCGCTGTCTTTTCTTGATGAATTTTATCGCAGTAAATTATATTGAAAACTGCGGAGTGCGTCTGTGTGTCCCTTTGATGGAGCAAGCGATACGGCACGCCCCCAAAAATCATGAGAGCCCAGGGTGCAACGACATCAGTACAACGATGTCATTATGCATGAATTTGGTCTGTGAACAACTAACTCCGGTAGACAAGGGAACAAGGGAGGGACATACGTCAAGTAGAATTTATCATTGAGAGACGTGGTTAGAGACGCACGTGGATAGTGACTCCGTCGTCCGTCTCTACTCTACAGGACTCCGCTGAGTCTCCGCTCGCGAGACCACCCACGGAGTAGCTGGGTAGCTGAGTAGCTGAGTAGCTGAGTAGAGTAGCTGCCTGACCTAGCGGGTATCTAGAGTCGCCAGTCGCCATTTTTTGCCGATATCGTTCGACCATCACCACAAGTCCTCCGCGACCTCCTCAGTGACCGACGCTACAGAAAGTTAAGAGTCGGTTTGGACTTTCTTTGGCACTTTGTAGTCCGCCGTGTGGATTGGACAATTGCACAATTGGGTTCTTCGTTCTGCAAGTGGTAGGAAACTCCGCTAGTAATCCAGCCCACCACATTTCCCATCAGCTAGCTGAACGTTAATGCGAGATGACGAAGTTAAAACGTTAGAACAACACCCGAAAACGATGAAAAATTCGCGTTGTTTTGATAGACACAGAGCTTTTGCTGCGCGCGGGGCCCTGCATGCGAGAAAACTCTATGTAGAGTTTTAGACAAGACAAGATCTGTGCAGTGCACAGACATCGCAGGCTTTCCGGGCTCCCAGAGCTCCAGGTAAGCTATCCGATACCCCTCACCATAAACGGCGGACAAGGCGGCGTCATACACCCGCAAGACCGAAATTTTTTTACACCAATTGATACCCGATATCAGCTGAGGTCCCGTCCTTCTCTTCAGCTCTGTTTCTGTTCTGGTGTGATGCTCGCCAAAATCGAACTTCCAAAACCCCCCGCTAACTTATCTAGAGTTAACATCAGCATGAAAGTGGGGAACAAAGCACCTCAAAGCACCTCAAAGCACCTCAAAGCACCTCAAAGCACCTTGAAGCACAGCAAAGCACAGCAAAGCACACCTCACCTCATAAAAAAGTCGTTCAAGCTCCAGCCAACCATATCTTCAATCTGGCTTTACACACCATGTTCGCACCATCTTTGATGCCGCTTAGTTGCCCGCTGAGCGTGATGGGAGCGAGCTTCGTTGTCGCTTCATCGTGTGATAGCTTCTGAAACAGCACACCAACTGCCACTGTCTATCCCACCCCATCCTCCCCGCCCACTACTTCCACCTAGACCCCTCCCCCTCCCCACCAAGGGAACAGCTCACACGAAAACGAGCGGGTGAACGAAGTAGGTGAACGACAACGATGATGATGATGATGATGATGCTCATCCCGCATCAGCATCTCCCAGCCTTCGCCTTCGGATATCCCGTTCTCCCGTCTCGGGAACCTTGGATGACAGATAAGCTATCTAGTGTCATCAAATCATCAATCATCCATCAATCAGCTGTGCGAATTTAGTTTCGGAAATCGTCGGCAACTGTCTACGGACGTTGATATCGAATTTTGGTGTCGAGTAGTGGGGTTATGATAATTCGCAATCGAGTTCGCAAGTGGAGCCGAGAACGCGCGAGAGACCGAGGCGAGCAACGGAGAAACAGAAAAGTTGAAACAGAAACATAGGTTTCAGAAAAATCAAACAAGCGGATATGAGATGGCTTTAAAACAAAAGGCGGGGTTGGTTGCAAATCGCCGGTTAAGGTAACGTTGGTTCCACACCGCATCTTCGCAATTGTTTCGAAATTCGAGTGATCACCAGACGAAGTCTAGCACTAAATTTTCAGCCACAGTTCTTTAGTTCGCCGACGAAAATTTTGCAGATTTGCAGGATATTCGTACCCCACCTTGGCTTCGTTCGGGCTTCGTCTGAACTCAACACACATCGCGACGGGTGCGGGGTTCGAAGGCGAAAGGCGGCGTTCACGGATAAAATCATGGTTCCAGAGAAGCTAGAGGTTACTAGTTTCTAGTTCCATCATGCGAACCTTCAAGTCGAGTCGTCCGTCGCAGCAGTTTCCGCCTTCGCAAGCAGCTTGGCAACTTTAGATACCGGTCCTTTCGGTCATCGGTTATGCATCCTTGGCCATCAACATCTAGATCCTGATCTCTTTTTTTTCGTCAATATGAAAAAAAAAACGTTGCATATGTGCATAATCGCGGACTAGGGCTCGAAATCGATATGCAGAATCTATGGTGACCCTTCAAGATTCCCGATATCAGTGGTGGTGAGTAGATAAAAAAAGAAATTGGCGAGCCCTTGGTAAAGGTGAAGGTTGCATGTTGTGGCTGACTTAGGGCAAGGTCTTCTGCGGGAAATCATGCCTGCCGGACATCAGCTATCATCGCTTCCCACCAACAGTCCATCCAACCATGGTTACAGACCGCGCTTGAAGAGGTCTGCTGAGGTCTGCTAAGGTCTGGCCCCCGCCGCTTTGATGGTGTGCTGCTGCTGCCCTATCTAAAAGCCTAAAGGTCTGGCTTTGTATATTCAGGTATTTTGCTCGTGGTATTTTGCCTGGTGACCGGTGGCGGGGTGGTGCGGGGATCTTCTCAGTCGAATGTCGCTCCAGCGGGTCTGGTCTTTCAACAAAGAGTGAGCGGGTCTCCGTGACGACCCACCAGCCCCCCTCTGCATGTCTCAAACTCTCTGTCTCGCCCCAAGGCCGCTGACGCAATTCGTTGGACCGAGCCACTGATCTCGTACGTAGTCAAAATCTCGATATTAAACACTATTGTTTTGATCTAGACTGACCTTTGTTTCTTGATAGTTCTCCGCAAACTTTCTTTCATCCATGCCGCGTGTTAAGGTCTAAGCTGCTGGGCTCCCCTCCCTGGGCTCCCTAGGCAAACAAGCAGACAAGCAGACAAGCAGACAGAGAAGCAGAGTCCATACAAATCGTCCTCCACGGAATTCAATAAGAGGAGATGCACGTGTCATAATGAAGCACCAGAGACATTTGACTGTCCCCGCTTGATACTTTGTCAAGTTTGATGGGTTACTCAACAGCGGCCAGTCATTTCTGGAATAGTTAATCGAGGGGAGGCAAAGCAAGTCCCAGCTGGAATGACTGGCGGAGTGTTTTGCGGGCATGTGCGGCCACTAACAATTCGCGCATCAGGATGCATCCTGCAACCACAACCGCACACCTTCAAGACGACCCCAGTTGTACGCAAAGCTGCAAAGCTGCAACACGTTATCCCTCCAAGTAACTTGTGTAAAGTTTCCTGACTTTACTTTCCCCAGCCTAGGACTTCATCCGAATTCATCAGACTTTGTCAAGCCAGCCTACAGCTAGGGTTTCGCCATAACCTTAAGGTTGCAAGCGTAAATGACAAAATAAATAAATAAATACAGCTAGGGTTTGCCAAGTTTTCGATATATCCGCATCCAGCAATATCACGTTCCCGATTATGTTCGCTCATCCCACTTCAATCACCTCTATAGTGCGGGTAGACGGGCGCTTGATTGCTATTCTTCTTGATTGCAACATGTATTCTTCTCAAACTCTACCCAGCGTACAGCAACGGGAATGTTAGCCGGTCAAATCGAGATGTACCACTCTAGGGATCTTTGTTGAAATCCATGGGTAAAGCCTTTTTTAGTGCCTCCTTCCTTGTTTGTGCATTGTTTGGTTGTATCCCTTTCGGATCTAGGTGGCAAAACAACTGTCAGATGTATGGACGTCGACTCACCATCAGCTCTAACCAAGTTAGGCAGACATATACGCTATGTGAGTTTTATACTGGCTGGAACGCCTTAAACAGACATGACAGACATGGCAAGCTCCCCACACACCTTATGGACGTTTCTTAAAATGAACCACTTAATGAAGTTTACCGCACATACCGACTCGATAATTGGTGCATGATGCGACGCTACTGTCGTTGATCCGATCAAGAATGCTCTGCATATCCATCAAGTATCCCTCTACCAGCTTCTGAACATTTCCCAACGATTTTCCTATGAGTTCTGGCATACCTCCACCAAGCCACGATCCACCTCATCATCTTTACACTTTTATGAACTTGCACACTTGTTGACGTGCATCCTCAGTTTCTCGACATCCATGGAGGCGACCTGGAGGCGAGTAAACTAATTGTCGATCCCCGCGGCGAGACGGAGCAACTGAGGAAAATGAGCAGCGTAGCGGGTGTTTCCTTCAATCCCGGCTTGCACAACAAGTTGCCATCCAACCATTCTTTCTGGGTGTATAATAATCTGAAACTTAATGGTTGGATGATAAAGCTCAATGCAGTTCAGTACGGTGTTAAGATCCTCTCTATGGTGGCCAGCAAAGCAACGCACAGCAAAAGCTCATAAACCATGGCGGAGTAAAAGGTCTTGCATGGCGGAACCGGTACAACCGGGTGAAGCTGGCTGAATTCTGAGGTGGTTGAACGAACCAGCCTGTTGTTCGTGTTCCATGTATGCTCAATGCATCCTGATTCCTCCTCTTGCTGCTGCTGCCGCTTGCTCTGACGAAATCCGACTGGAAGACTTGGAAAGGGATGTCAACAGTCCGAGTCCACGAGGTCCGTCTAGTCCACGAGGTCAATGGGGTTTGAGACACGGCAGTCCCACGAGGCCACATTCTAAAGTCCTACGAACACTTAGCGTATTAGATTCACTGCATCAATTCAGTCATTCAAGTATTCTGATTCGTTACGACACGATTACGAACTTCTCCCTATGGTCTATTATTCCTGTAATTCTGTCCGCGCGGCAAATACATCCCATAGCCATTTGGTCTTGTACTACATCCATCTCCCGGTGGATAATTCTCAAGCTCCGTATCGTTCCAGTCTACAAGACGCACAACGCCGTTAACAAACCCGGATTAACCCTGACGGTCAAGTAACCCTATCCCGGTCCAAGTATCATCCGTCATTCATTTAATATCCGTCCTCATTTCTTGCCTTGTCCCGGCTTTTATACACATCGAATGTTCTTAGTTCCTGGAAGCCAGTAAAATCAACCGGTGATTCCATTGCATCCGCTGCTAATGCTACACAATCCCTACACAATCCCTACACAATCCATAAAAATACCGTGTGATGAGTGATGAGGTGGCCGTAGCTGGGGCCGGCAACGCTATTTCCAAGCCCTGAGATTAACGAAGCATCGGCCCTTAGTATAGGGTATTAACCCCAAAATTGATCGACACATGTTGCAGGAGGAAGCGACGAGCAGCAGCAGCCAGCAGCAAGCCACCGAAGCCTCATCCGAGCTCCACCAAAAAACCGAGAGATATGGGGAGCTCTTAATAGTAGCAACACGGCAAAGAAGCTTTCTTGTGGCTCGGTGGCTGCCGGAGGGTGCTGCAAAGCAGAGCATAGTGGACTTTTTTGTAATGCCAATCTTTGAATCAGTTGGTGCATCATGGGAAGGAATTGACGATCCCGCAGTCCTAAATCAAATACCGTTTGAGATATGTACATTCCGAACGTTGTTTTTCACTCAAACAACCATAAACTTTACGGTTGTACCCGGCGAACTACGAATTGGAAATTTACAACTTCTTGTCAAAGTAAACGGAACTGAAGATCGTTCATCCCAGACCATGCCATCCACGTTCCGGATCTTTCCACCCCTGTAGAGCTTTGTTCAGGCAGTACCGATACGCTGGAACCAGCAACAAAAGAGAGCCGCAAAAAGTCCCGTTACACAGGGCACCAGCAATAGCAGGCCATTCTTGAGGGACATGTAATTGGGCTGACCTGGTTAGGTTTGAAAGGTAGCTAGCTGTGGTCTCAAATCTGTGTACTTTGCTCTGCTCTGTGTGTAGGTGTGGGTGGGGGCCAGATTCTAGCTCGTGTCAAAAGAATTGAAAAGTTGGAGATTTGATAATGGTTTCGGCTTTGGTGGTATTCGTGGAAGCGGGTATTCGTGGAAGCGGGTATTCGTGGCGGTGATATTGAATGCTCCGGAAATGAATTCCGTAACGCACGCCGCACGGGGCTCATCTCGTTTTGTCTATCAAGAAAATCGAAATCGCAGATAAATATATTACACTCTGCACAACGCAACACGGGTTAATAATTGGGGAAATCTTTCATATCAGAAATGAAATCGACATCTGCTATCGATATCCATCATCCCACAATAAAATTGATAACCGAGCCTTCTTCGCCCGGTTATCATGAACTGCTGTTGAAATTCCGTACATATGCAGGGCCTCATTCAATTTTCTTCTTTGTCCCCGCGATCGAGGTTTTCGTGGTTAGATCTTGAGAATCGGAAAGGCGATGCTGGGCCTAGGGTTAATTGCAATTGATTGTGTATTGAGCGAGAAGGGTCCGGGACATTTCATTCCTCTTCATGGACCGCGTCATGGCAGCTGAAAAACGTTTCTCCGAACAATACCGATTCCTTCTCAATTCCCGATCGTGAGGACATGTCCCCACTTGTAGAGATATCCCGCGCTGCTTCGCTTCTTTATGAGTCCGCCTTGTCGCTTACAGAGCAGCAGAAGTTTGATGAAGTTGAAACTAGAGATAACGGGCCAAGCCGGAGGGCGCGAAGACGCGCACTATCCCGCGGCATCTAACGCAGTAATGAGTGCATAACATAAGAGGATCTTCGCAAGAAACCGCCGGCGAACGCAAAATGGCAAATATTTAGGGCTAGGGTCACAACTACCAATCGCTGCCCGGCGGACGAAATACCCGTCCGCAGCGGCGATCATGGTATATCCCATCGTTGAGGCAGAGAAGGGATGAACCTGTGCAACGTCTTATTTCACCTGGGGAGAATAATATCTCAGGAGATAGAAAGACTCAGACGTTTCAATCCCGCACGAAAAAAAAGCAAGGCTCGGCAACTCGGCTAGAGTCTAACTCGGCGAAACATGACAAATAATAGCCCACGTAGTTATAGGCGGTACAGGCGGCCTGAAAGAGGAGTCAGGAGTCATGCAACCCATTGGCCACATGCGCAGTAATCGTGTGTGTGTTGCGATTTAATGATACGCCGCATTAAGCGACAGCTGGACCCACTTACACCTGGTAAAGGAGGTTTTATCCTTGCGTTGAGACTTATCTAAAGCAGCACAAGCGAAGGTCATAGATTCTAGAAGACATGCGATCGAGTCGGTGGTCACCCAAACATATAGACAGGCTGTCAAAAGGCTGTGGTCAGCATGCACTGTCACTGCATCAACAGATACTGCATCAACGCCCACGCCATGAAGGTCTGAAAACATAAAAAACAAAAGGTTGCATTCAGCTCGAACGCGTGACTGTTGATATCTTAATGATGTCTAGCCTAAATCATACGTTTTTTGAAAGTTATAGATATCATTTAAGGATAAATAAAGACAAGTCGAAACATGGTTAGGACATCGGGGTTTGTGGTGTGGTTAGACTTTGACAATTTCATCAATAGCCGATAACGGCCATCAACGGACGCCCAAGTTCGTCAAAAGTCTACCGAGGGCTTGCCTAGCATATGATGAAGATTTTTTGATGGCTTGACAAGGACATGTTGAATCTTGCCGAAGGAAGCCCCCAGACGCCTCCAGAGGTCAATTAATGGTTCCCTCACGCAGCGGATGTCTAGTCCGTTACATGGTGCGTTGTCTGCATCCGTTTGATACATTTTAGTAATTGACTTCTTCCCGTTCATGGTTTTAGGTACATTGTGGCTTTTCTGAAGCTTGTCGTAGCTGAGATCCAGGAGGCAAAGACATATCTATTCCAATTCTTCAGGCCCTTCTCGGATATCCTCATCTGCATCTAGACTGTAGGGTATTATCAAATCTCCACCGGATTCCCGCGTGAGTGCATTGTTATTCTAAAGGCGGACCGAGTACCACGAAGCAACGCAACCGTAAACTCGGAATAATTACAACTATTGTTGCAAGACAAGATATGCGAAATCAGTCCGTATTCAGACGAGATTTGATAATCTCCACCGGGTTCCCGCCTGAGTGCATATTGCGTTTGACTCTTAGGTTTGTACTCGGAGCGGGATACCGTACTGCGATGTAACATATCTCGTGGCTTTTGATAGTGTCAGCTTGAAGGGATTGATACCTAGAATACAAGCGAAGGGACAAAATATCCATGCTTGTCTGTGCCTCTGACCGTTGTGTCTGTGTTATCTGACTCCTCGGATTCGGGACGAATACGTAAGACGGAGTTGAGCGATGGTAACTCGAGGCCAGCGACAGTCAGGTACCACTTGATCCGAGTTGGGAATTGAGTCATGGCTATCAAAGTCCCTCTAAGCGGATCCATTATGGCGCCTCGTATGAACTCTCAGGATGAGTCTAAAGGGAGCTGTTGAGGATACTGAACGTCGAAAAAGAGAAGGTCGTGAAGATCAAAGTGATTGGTAATTGAAGCACGGTTAAAGCATCGTAAAGCATATGCATATTACTAGGCCAAGAACTAACTAGCCAGGCTTCGGTCACATGCTTGGGCTCGTATGAACCATAGGATCAAACTTCCCCGGATTACAGGTTATGGATCCACAAAACTAAAAGTCCTACAAGTACGTACCTCTAGACCAAGCTTCGACCACGATGATTACTGTAGACCTTATGTAACCACTACTTTGATTATCTTAGACTCAATGTTAGCGGCGTAGATCGATAACGGTTCCTCGAATAGTTCGGTGAAGCACCCGGAGTACGAAGTGCAAGTGTAGAATCCTATTCATAGCTTCAAACTTCTGCATAGATTCGCTCCATAAATTCGGTTCGGCGTAAAGTCGGAGATGTAGGACGTAGGATAAAGCTGCACTTTTACCGGCAGATAGTCCAAAATTATCTCCGCCCATGGATACATAGATAGTTCGGTGGGGGCTGCCATTGGCTTCCTAATAGTCGCACCCAGGAACACTGAGAGTACCATGTGTAATCGGGAATTTCGGATCCGAACTTCTCTTTAAAGTGGGTCTCATGAACGATAAACGAAAAGTGCAACAAAAAACTGGCCGAGCACCGAACGCCGGAAAGCCTCAATGAGTTGAAACCTGGATGTTGCATTGCGTTACGCCTGTAGACGTAAGACTGCACCGCAGATGCCCGAAGATGTGTACATACATACTCATCATCATCAAGCCCAAACTGATGCTCATTGATTCATCGTGGAATAATCCCCGGACGATGAAGAAAAAGACAATTCGGCTCGGCATCATTCCAACGAGGCGAAGTAAATGGTGTATCCCCCGTGGAGCCGATATCCCGGGTACACAACAGTCTTACATACAGTGACAACGCAACGGCTTCGTACGCAGTTGGAATACCCCCCGATATGGAGGTGATTGCATACCACAGACAGCATACGGCGAACCGAGGGAACCTAGGATACAAGACCAAAATCTTACTGACATACGCATCTCAGCATCTCACAAGGCCGCATCCTTCGAAGCCTACTTATTCGCATAAGGAGTAGTCACGAAACACGAAGTACGAAGCAACGCTGCAATCAAAACAGCCTCAATTCAACAAAGTCGGAACCAACTTAACCGATGAAAGTACAGCAAAACCGCCGACGGCCGTTTTATGGACTTGAAAATCTTGTTGCATACTGATATACCCGAGGTCACGGTGAATCTTCAATGTCGAGTCTTGTGTTGCGGTGTTGCAGTGTTCAGTTGTTTCTGTGTTTCTGTTTCAAAATGCTACTAGTGAAGCCGTGTATCCTCCTGTTCCTTTAGCCCTCATCTCAAATCAGGGCTGCAATCCCGCGGGGTCGTAGAGTTTATTCCAAATCCTGTTTAAATCGAAATCCCACAATCCCCATCCGTACCAAGATGGGAATGTCATACCTTGCTTGACGAAATCGATGAAGCAGTTCATGCCAAGTTTATCTTTTTAGGGCGGAATTGGTTGGTTCGTGAACGCTTCAAAACGATGTCACAGATGGGAAGCGACTTGAACCAACTTCCTCTGACTACCGTCAATAGTGTATCTACTCTAGACCAGTAGCGAGACGGGAAGTTTCAAGTTCCCATCCATCTCGTTAACTCACCGTTACCAGCGATCGAGTATTGCTGATCCCCACTATGATTTAGGAAGTGCGATATGCTACCGCGATGTGTTACGCTATTTCTTTGTGTCCCAGTTCAAGGTCTTTACACTTCAGTTGTGCTACAACTCGAGGGACCGACTAGTCGCTACAGTATATTAGAGAAGGAAACTGGTGTTACAGAAGTCACCCGAGGAAACCAAGACGTGCTACGCGGATGGTATTACAAACGTGGGGGAAGCAGGTCGCATGTGAGTTTGGGTCATTGTGCATATCCCCCAGACCCTAGGTTCCCTCATATGGATGGTGTAGTTCCTCTGTAGTTCCTGCAGTTCGTCCTGGCTTGCGAACCTGGGGAGCCCCAGATTTCAACTGCTGGTTGACGTTGATCGCGGGTCCTGACGTTTTGTTTCTAATTTTATTATGTTCCCTCATGCAGGTTTATGAGGCTAGTGGAGGAATCTATGGGGTGAACTTTGCCTTCTTCAGAAATCCGTTCGCCGATCATAAGCGGCTGCTTGTGTAGAAAGGGATAAGCGAAGAGTGGCTCATGAGAGGCTTGGTGACGGTTTATATAGAGGCGGGACGTGACGGTCGGTTTTATATGGGGTTCACCATCACGACCAGAGGACGTTAAGATGAAGATCGTTTTTCATGCCTCACCCACGGTGTTGGTTTGGTAACGGAAGGATGATGTATGTGGCTGGGCAACCCGACCTAAAACCCCAGGAAGAGAATGCGAGGGGCAGTAAACCATCTGTCATCAAACCCGAACCAAACCTCATCAAACATCCAAGCCTTCCTCAAAATTCTTGAACACCATCCCAAGTCAGCCCAACACATTCGAACTAAACGTCACAGAAGCTTCGGTGTTTCTAAAAGCATTCCGACGGTTCGTTTGCTCATCGAAACCCGCCGTCATCATCTATCTACCAACTATATTTCGTTTAGCGGTTGTTTACTAAAACGATTCACTAGTAAAGATGAGTTTGGTGTTGTTTCTACGCATGTGCACCTGCTTTGTGGGGTGATTGTTAGCGTCAAAACCTACGGATGCTGATCACTTTTATTATTTGGGTTTAACGGGGTGTTCTACGGCATCAAGCGGTGACAAAACCCACGCGAAGTCATAAACGGATTCTAGTAAAGTAAACTACGCTGTAAACAACAAAAACAGCCGTAGCCGCGGTGCTAGTTACGTTTCTCGTGGAAATGTAGCGTCATTACTCTAAACACGGTATCGTGAAGCCAACATAGTACGCATAGTTTACGTTTTTGATGGGCTATGCAAACAGAAAATAGCATCAAAAGATATGCGTGCGCCTCAAAGAGCCAGAGTTCAAGTCACCGCGTCTCTGGAAAAGCCACCAAAAGAACCAGAGACATCCGACCCTCGAAGCGCTATGCAGCTTTTGCACGCTCAACAGCATCAGTCCCCAGTGCTTATCAACAACTACCTAGGCTCTGGCTGTGAGTAAATTAGGAGTAAACATAACCGAACTGTTTCTAAAAATGCACTTGATGGTTCACCGTAATGGATCCAGTGAACCAGTAAGCTACACAACGCGGGACGCTCGGCTAGAATATTCGGGCGTCTTTTTTGTGAGGGTTCACGCGGACGCGGTTGTTTTTCCCATCTCGGAGTGTTTCTATGGCCTGTCGCGGCGAAAACAAAGCAAAGCCCCGCGGGCTTTGTTGCATGAACCCAGTGAACCTTCACTCCAACCCACCGGGAATAAACAAAACATTCCCAGGGACTGGTATGGTAACGGCCCCATCCTAATACTCGGTAAAAGTTGAACGAAAGTCCAAGGATGTATGTATGTATGTATGTATGTACGCAAAGGCGCCGTGAAAAGATCTCAGGACTCCGTTATACATCGGAGGGCCCGGTATGTTGACTTTGTTAAACCCTCGCCAAAAGGCCATCAAAGCCTACCAACAAAGTCTCCGAAATGTTACCGGCGCCTAGCTTCCGTTCTGTGTGCAAGTTCGGTCCATAAACTCGCAAAGCCCGCAAGCTCGGTCCATCCATCTACAAGCTCGGTTGCGGATGTCTAATCTCCCGGTGAATCTCCGTATCGAGGTATTGAGACAATTTGTCTGGGGTATCTTATCATCTCAACTCTAGGGCCATCTTTGTTGCGGAGGGTCCTGGGGGTCCTGGGGGTCCTGGGGGTTTTAGAGTCCACGTGATGAAATTCCCTCCCTTCGCCAAAGAAAACAGCAGATCGCTTACGGCGGCGTGTTGGTAGTGGCGGAGACAAAAGGGCACCACTGTCTCAACGTTACCGGAGTTGCTCAGGCGGACCACCCTCCACACTACAGTGTAGGCCGCCTGGGAGAGACGTAGGGAAGTGGGTCCACGACTCTGCGTGTTGAGTCAATTCGACAACAAAATGCGGAGGCGAAGGAGGCTTCGCGGTGCAGGCGATGGACTGTGGAAGACCTCTGTGGACACGGACGTGCTCACGACGATGCTTTTGTTGCTCTGTCTCAACGCCCCGAGTGGTCCCGCCGTATCGTACCCGACGAGAGCGTGTGCATCGTGGAATAATTGTCAGTTGGAGTATGCGGGCTTTGTTGAAAATTCAGTTGAAATTCGGCGTAGCTTTTGCCGCAGCGACTGGGAATGTTGTTGTCTTGCAATTTTGTCTTGAACTTTTGAGGCCTTGTCTTTGTCTCAGTGATCGCGCAGAATGGGTGAATACCAGGGTGAACTCGTTGGTGTCTCGCGACATCGTTCCGGTGCTTGAGTTCATCGCATCTGTCTGTTTTGCTGTGTCTCTCTTGTCGTCGCCGCGATCTGTGGGGGTGTTCCCTCGATGAGGCCGTCAACCAACACCAAGTTGCAACGAAGCCGAAGCAAGGGATCAACAACATCTCCACTCATCAGATCTTATCTCCTCGGGATCAATTACTTCCATCTCCATGTTCCCCTTCCATCTCCATCTATGAATTTTACGCCGCCTACCCGCGATCTTGCCTTACTTCCCGCGATCGTGTTCTTGATGCTCCTTGATGCATCGGTGAATCGTATCCACATCTCGGTAGCAAAATACCTCGTTTACGATCGTAGATAGATACGGGTGGAGTTCATCGGGTTTCCCGTTGTTTTGCATACAACCGAGATCCCCGCTTTGACAACGTTCAATATCAAGATTCACTGCGAAATTTCTTGATGCTGAGCTTGTTGCGTTTTACTCCCTACCACCCCTTCATGATTTCGCAAGAGGTTCTTCGTACCGTCTCCGCAGATAGCATCATTTTGCATTCCCGCAGCGTTTCATCACATTTATGTTGTCATTCTCCCTTCGTGAAAACTTGTCCGTGGAACTGTTTCGTGCAGAAAAAACGTCGTGCATCATAACACAGCATTATTTTTCGCCGTGTGTTCATTTTTTTTGTGGGGCCTGGTTTACTTTCCAGAAACTACAACCTACCTTACCTGCTGCGTTCTGACGTGAGTCTGCCTTGCCAAAGTGTTGCCAGAAAACACCTGTACCACCTAGTATGGTTGTCGTTGTTCACCAAACGCTGCTGTCCTGTCCGCCCAAGATCTGCACTGCTTGCTGCTGCTATCCACCGGCTACGTTTCGAACCTTGGAGCGGTGCAGTGCAAGTGTTCCTTATTTCGTACCACTTTCAAGCACCACGCGAGCCCCTTGTAAAAACCTTCGTTTTTTCCACACTGTGCAATAATTTTTATTCTTTGTGGTAAATTTTATGCCCTTCTTGTAGCTGGGGGTAATTTTTATCAGTTCTCATAAGTTTTTTGCTGCGTCAAGACGTATTTCCTGTACAGTACAGTATTGAATTGCACCCGCTGATGACTTTGGCGGTTACTTGCACCTGTGTACCGTGAAGTAAAGCCGCAAAGGATAGTTGGAGAAACAGCACCTTCCAGATAAGCCGTCTTTGGTTTCCGTTTTGTTCGGTCTGTGCAGATAGAGCTTCACTTCTTGTACTCTTCTTCTAGCACTTCCAGGGGATGTTGGACGTTTACTTTGGCGTTACGAAGCATCACGAAGTTCACCTCCATCCCACGCGGTCTCCACTGGGTCTCCCGGTTCTTCGAGCCGGCATCGTGGACTTGGGAGCCCTGGCTGGAGATTTTCATTTTCGTTATCTCCACATAATGCGAGGAGAGATAGTTGGTGTGTTCATCGCCGGTGCACCGTGTCTTCTGTCTTTGCCTCATGGTTGTTATGTTTCTTGAGGGTGAGGCTCATGGAAGTTGGCCGGTGTTGGGTTCTCCATCTCCATCTCCGGCGTTCCTCTCTAAGCTGGTGTTGCACCTCCGGTCCTTTGTTTCTTCGCCGCATCCTCATCATCGTCGTGGGCCCTGAAGAAAAACACTGTGGACGTTCACTTTCGTGTCTCTTCAGACTCCACTTTCGTCACCTTACGTCTCTGTTTTGTTCACATTTGCACCGCAAGCTCACTTTTTTCACTTTTCTCTACATCTCCGTTGCTCTGGCTTCTGGCTTCGGGTTAGGTCCATCTACGCCTTTGCTGCCATCGCTACTTATCGCTATCTCCACTTCCCATTCCAGCTCCGGTTGGTGTTGTTCATCGACGTGAAGCATCTTCTCCTTCTCCGGTTCTGTTTTGTTTCTTCGCCGCATACCTAGCTTTTTCTTCAGACTCCACTTTCTTTAGGTTTCTTCACCTCGCGTTTCTTCGCCCTGGTATCATAGACTCCACGTTTTTCTCACTTTACATCTCCCTCTACATCTCCCTCTTTGCTGTCATTGGTATCTTCACTTTCTGCAACCCTCAATTCACTTTGTTTTCACTTCATCTTCACCCCCAACTTCATCGGCGATTTGCCCTTTGTGCTTCACTCCCAATTCAATTGCTTCGTTCGCTCCACCCCACGGTCGTCTTTATCGCCGCTTTGTTTTGTTTGGCACAAACGTTTGTCACTTGATCATATTTTACGCGCGGAGAGTATTGTTTGAAGTATAATCTTCATGATATATTCATCTGTCCCGTAATAGTAACCAAGAACGCAAAAAACGCAACCCATAAACCCGATTCCCAATGCTATGCTATTTCCCCGATTCCTTCCCCCTAAACCTTGAAAACCAAAACCCAAAATACAATAAAAGCAAACACCATGCGCCCCGCCTTATCCCTATCTATAATAAAAGAAGAAAAAAACAGAAATAAAAATACAGAAATATATATATAAGATGTTATAACTCGAAAATTTGCGCGAGAAAGGTAAAAAATATGTGACGATAAAGTTACATCCTCACTTTCAAGCTGTTATTTGCTTGCTGATAGCGAGATCCCCGCACACCCCGTTTTAACCCTGCAAGCTTCTTTCGCACCACCCACCCGCTCAACAGCTTTTTCGCGTCGTGCCCGCGTCGCCAAAACTGCAAGTTGACGCAAAGTTGCAAATTTTCCCGCTGGCTGGTAAAGCCGTGGCGAAAAGGTTGAGCTCGCTCGTTCGCGGTAGCTTCGTCGAACTCTTGCTGGAACTTCCGTTTTCGCGTTTGTTCCCTTTAGTGACATTTGGGAACTGTTGACCCCTCTCGCTCTCTCGCTCGCACGCCGGCGTCTTGCCGCCCGCTGGTGTCGAACTATCATTGAGATGGTGTGGGAACTGCTGTCGTTGGCAAGCTAGCACTGGTAAGGTGGTTGGGATGCAGTGCTTGTGCTGTTCGGGGTGCTGCTGTGGTGTCGCTATGGTGCTGCTGTGGTGGGAGGTGATATGACGTATCCAGAGAGTATCGACAGTATCCCCCCTCCCCCCCGGGTTGCAAAAGTAACGCCCTAGTGGGGGCTCCCCGTAGCAAGGCGCAGAAGGAAATAAAAAAAAAAAAAACAAAAAAAAATACCACCATAAATTCATAAAACCCATAAAAAAAACAAAAAAAAAAAAAAACATCCCAATAGGAAATAATTTGTTGTGATAATAATGACATTGATGAAACGAATGCTGATGCTTGCTATCTTTGGAGATTGAGATAACGCGCGATGATGATGGAGATAGTAGGTAAAGCGAATGCGGAGCGACGGTGTGGAGAGTCGACTTTTGGTTTGAGCGAGGGTGGTTTGTTGCTTGCTGTGCTGGTGATGACCCAGCTACAGATCCCTCTCGGGATGCTGGGTGCTGCTGCGGCTGTTAAGCTGTTGGAGTAGATGCGACTATTGCTTGCTTTGCTGGAGATAGGATAGAAATGCGGAACACTGGAATACCGCATCTATCGTGGTTCCCGGACTTCGAGGGAAAAGGTGCTGAAGTCTATTGATGGACGACGGAATGATGCGCCGGACATTGAGGAGGAGAAGGCGGAGGGTTTACGGAGGTTTAATTGCTGGGGAGAGTTAGCGGGGGAGTTCTGACGAGAGGAATCCTAAGGGGGAGAAATGGAGATTGAAGACGTACTCGGCAACTGTCACAGCGTCCTCCTGGAATGTTGACACGGCCGCGGCACCCCCGGGGTTGGTTTACACAGGAGTACATTGTTGTTGTGTGGGTGTTGAAGCTGATGCTAGTTTGATTTCTTCTTCGCTTTTGCTGCTGCTGCTGCTGCTTTGATCTGATGCTATTCGTTGCGGGTTTCGTTTTCTTTGTTCGTGAAGCTTTGCTTGTTGATGATGATGAAGAAGTTATCGTCGGTGTCGTAAGATAGTTATTTGTATTTCGAGTTATCTTCGTCTTCGTCTTCGTAGTAGTTGCTTTGTTGCTTTCTTCTTTCTCAATCAACGTATTTATGTTTTCGTTGGTAAAATTCGTAGTCAGAGGGGAAGCTATCTTATTATATGTATTCTACGAACGAACTTTGCAGCGGGAAAAAACTGTATGGTAGGCTTGCTTGCTCTTGCATAGTAGGTTTAGTAGTATTAGGATTATTGTTGGCCTGGCCAGGTAGGTATGGTATGGTGGTGTCCTCCATGGCTATGACTAGAGAGCTAGCAAGCGTAACGATTGTGAGCAGGGCGTACCAAAGGGCACTGAAGGGAGCGAGGAGCGAAGGGAGCGAAGGGAATCTGAGACCCAGAGACGAGATGTGACTGGAGACTTGACTGGGAGCAGGGCGACAGGAGCCGACAGGGATGTTTGCGACAAGGATAAAAAGTCCCAATTCCTTAGCGTTGCCGGGCTGGGAAGTGCAACTGGGACTTTCGCTCCCCTGCTCCACCTCCACCAGGCCAGGCCACCACCACCACCACCACCACCACCACCACCAGATGCTTACCACGCGGATTGTACACTACGCACTACGCTTGTAATGATTTCCTACTATGCGCATGTTACGCGATAATCTACACTCGCTAGTTGTCCTTTGCATCATGGTAGCTGTGATGCAAAGCTGTGTCTATAGTACGTAGACCGTAAGATACAGGAGTGGGTTGACGATGATACCAATACCCTACGGCAAGGTATCTATGTATCAAGAGTACAACCAGTCTGGATGGAAAGAGTCAAATTGCCTGCTAGCATTCATAACGCTCCACTTCCACTTCCACTTGCAAAGTATATATCCTCCATATCCTATCACCACCAATCAACACGGAGTAAACTGTACTTATCCGCAGTAGTATGCATCTTGAGGCCTTAGCTGCTGCTACTGTCTCAGGATCTTCCTAGATATGCGTAAATATGCGTAGTATGCGCAGAGACCAGCATCTGGGCCCGCGAAGCCCGCAAAGCATGAGAGGCCTGACTGAAGCGTTTGCCATGTGCTATGCTATGCTATGTTAGATCAATTTGAAGATTTCTGCGTGCTCGTCGGTTACATCTTCCTTATTGTTTTTTGTTATTGTTTTTGAGGCCGTGATGATCGGGTCGCCCTATTTTCTTTGATATCACGCGCGGTACATAGCAGCAGTGGCCAGTGAATCATATCTAACTTCGAGCTTCGCCAGCCCGCTGAGCAAAGGTTGAGCAAAAGTAATACTCACTCGACGTAAATACGAAGTGTGTCAAGGTTGTAAACAAGAAGTATAAAACACAAGGCGAACTAACTTTCAATTATCGGGGATGGGTGAAATTTGTCATGGTTGCTCGGGTGTCTCGACTTTCCTGGCAGGGCTGCCTGGATGTCGCTACGGATGCTGGATGCTGGCTGCATCACCCTAGCGAACAGCATAGCAAACAAATTGACGAGTAACATGCTTGCCCGGATGTCCTGCTTTCTCGAGCGCAACTCCTAGCGAGCTCTGAGTCGAGTCGCCTGCTGTCTCTAAGCTTGCCGGCTGCCTGTGTGTCTTGCTGTCTTCATCCGGCCGCTTGTCTGAGCATGCAAAGCTGAAATTGACAATTGACGACACCGGTTGGTTCGGTTGAGTTCCAGAGCCCAGACAGCTTGAGCTTGAAGTCTCAATGGAGCCGAACAGCCAGTAGTCTTTCATAGGTGGGTTTTCATAGGTCGTGTCTTTGAAGGGTCTTTGACAGGCCACAGCCGAATACCGAACAGCATCAACAGCATCAACAAGTTACTACAGCTCCGTACCACCGTCGAGCCGAACGCTTGACAAGCTGTGAATCCACGAGAGCGGAAGCAAAGCAACGCAACGCAAAGCTGGGCCCAGGCCACTATGATATGGCTACTACGCACACGCGTGGAACGCACCACCGCACGGACTCTACACATCCCCGGAGGATAACCATAACCAATCTTTCTACACCTTGGAAGAGCACGTTGCTGAACTAGTATTTCCTACGGGCCATGCCGCTTAACCTTCTTTAGCATGCCTCGCAGGGGCCTGGCAAGTCAATTCCTCAATTCGCCTCCCTCAATAGTAGAGCCGCAATTGAAGGTACAGTTACCGGTGAGTGGAATTAAAGCTATCTAAGGTCCTCCTTCTCGTTAATCGGCGGCCGGGGAGGGACTCGTTCATTCAGCAGATATTCGGTAGGTAGATGATTTGCCATCGTGGAGGCATGGCAAATCTGTATCTACGGTAATCTACCATGTTTCGGCAGGTAGATAATTGAGCCATCGTTGAGGTACATCAAATCTGTATCTACTACCGACTCTAGAGACACACACACACATCAAATACCTAGCTATTCAATTCATTTGTCTGTCTCTAATTTGATTGCGGATTCGTGGATTCGCAGATTCACAGTTCTTACCGCTCCGACGTATGTATGATCTTAGTCACACGCCAGATTTTAAGGCTTTCCATCAGCCTGTCTTGCCTGTCGTCCTCTTTCTGTTTGTTCCTTCGTTTTACCTCCTTCCTCAGTTGACTGTAACTTTCTCGCCGGCAGCGCAGCTCTAGAAGAAATACGCATGGCCAGCATGTCACCAGGTTTAACGATATCCCAGCTGTGCAATTGAGATCATTATCCACTTTATCCGCCCGCCGGATTGGGAAATGTACATTCATCAACATTGGGCGACGTCAACCGGCAATGTAATGTACTTACCAATGAACTGTGGGCTGGAGGGAAAAATGTGACACCCACGATGGTTGTACAGAGAGGTAGGTATGGAAGGCACTTGCCTCAATTGATCTTCCGGATCATAATCATCATATAACTTTGGAGATGTACATACGGATATTGGAAAGTTATCTGCGGACTGCGGGTCAAAACTAAATTCAATGTCTTTTCTTTATCTACCCCGGTTACTCCGTGTGCTTCAGTAGTGGGTTTCGCGGTTGTGCTTCGCGGTTCCTTGCGGTCAAGACAAAAGACGGGGGGTTTCAATGTTTCATATTTCTGTGCGGTGACGGGGATGTTTTGCGTCGTCGGAGGGTTTCCTTCCTCGAGCTTGAGGATCAAACGTTCTCCTGCCCGACTCATCTGGTACTCCCGCTACCTGTAATCTCCGCCTCCGCCAATTGTCTCGACTCAGCTACAGTTCTCAATAGAAGCACAGTCGCGCGCGAAAAACTCATCCCACCCAGCCTCTTCTTGATTGGATCAAATTTTATCAATTCGTCACGCCGCCAGCGAGTCAAGTCAGGTACCCGCCGTCACCTTTCATCGCTGCGTCGCTGGCTGCGTCATCTGCCCGCTGGTTGAGACAAGAGACAACTCAATTGCAGGTCCAGTCCCCCCCGCTGGTGCCTTAGGATTCTAAGGTCTTTCTTAGGCCGATCTTCCGGCCGTGATCAATGTGATGAACTTGAGGTCCTGACGCGGTGGCCGTGGTGGTAGGAACAACGGAGAGTAGCAACGTCGCCACACTGCACCGCACTTACTCTAGATACCACCGAACTGTATGGAAACACCCGAACGGCTTTTCTAGAGCAAGCCCCACCTGCTCGTAGAGGTATGGTGTTTTGCTTTTTTCGAGATGCTGGATGCAGGGCGCGTTGGGAAGAATGGGCCTATGACGCAGTTGTTCCAGCCTTACTATGGCCGAGCAACTGCGCATACATAACACCCCATAATCCACGGACTACATATCCCATCGTGAAACGAGGGAAGAGCAGGGCGGTGGATTTTTCTAGGATTATAATTGTCCGGATGGGGATATCCTGTACGTGTCTGTGGCCTTTGATGCAGTAGCTTTATTCCCCTTGTTCACGATACTGAAAAGCTGAGGGTGGGTGCCTTCCTTGGGGTGGATTATGGTTATGGGTTAACTAGTCGGATTCTCGAAGGCCGAAGTAAAAAGGGTTGGGAGGAGTGTACACGGACTTATGATACGGTTCCTGAGTATCGGGATCTCAATGACGTAGATTCGCATACACAGACTCCACTTACCCATGACTTTATCTCTACTTTATCATATCTACAAGCTACAGATAATTGTAATTTACTAGCTGCACGACACGAATTGTTTGCATTGGGACATTTCAGGAGCAGTGATTTCCGCTGCCCAGTCTTTCTAGCAACCACGCGCTCACAGCCTCGTGAGTTGCCGTGTGAACCTTTGGAGGAACCGCGTGTATCCATCCATCCTTCTATCCAGCCACCACGCGTAGCCCTGTCATCGCAGGAACGAAGACCCTGAGTATCCACGTTCGGTAACCGGAGCCTCGTGAGTCAATTGCTTGAATGCGAAGCCTTTGCAGGAACCACGTCGGAGCCTCGTCGGCCATCGTCGGAGTTTTTTTTGAGGCTCCACAACTTCTTCCACTTCCATGTTCAAAGGGAGGGTCATGGGAAATTCGGTCAGGAACCAAGAGTCCCATCTTTGTATCCTCATCTTGGCTCCATCTCCATTTTTGAAGCTTCCACGAGTCCACCAACCGCCCCCAAGAGCCTCGTCACATCACGAACGAAGACTGCATCAGGAACCACGTCCGCCATTTTCACAGCGTCGTCGCTGCACCAGGTACAGACGCTTAATCAACATCCTTCCAGAAAGAATACACTTCTCTTCTTCCAGGAACCGCGCAGGCACGCCGAACGAAACTCCGCCACTTTCTAGAGCCTTGACAGCGTCCATTTCCATCTTGGACAGCGTTTTTCCCAACCTCTCGTTTGTACAATTCCTCGGAGACGGACAAAGAACGTGGTATTTCGTGTTCCTGGTGTTCCTGGTGCAAAATTTTGCCTCGCCCAAGGATGATCAGGTCCATCACTCAATCGGTGTTCCATCACCCGCCGAAGATGGGATACCTTCTACTCATGGCGGAGCTGGACCTGGCTGATGACCGTCTGGTGCAATTCAAAGGTTGAGGTGTATCTGTTCAATTTGCCACGTCTCTCCTCCAACTTCCTATGTTGTCAATTGCCGCGTGTTGAGACGCTCGAGGACTTCCAGCCTTGTTGGGCCTTGAACCACCGTCTTGGATAGCGGCCATGGGTTGGAAGTCAGCAAAGCCATACCACAGCCATACCACAGCATAGCAGAGCGGGCTGTTATGCCTACCCAAACCGGTAGTGAGGATGTGCAGCGGAGGAGGCGTGCCCTAAGGATTTTCTACCTTCGCTCACCTTCGCCGCTGCTTCGGATCGTCAAATCCAAAACCTCAGGGAGCTTCCCTGGGATCCCAGGATCCCACCTCGGAAACCCTCCGAATTCCTAACCAGACCTCGAGGATCCTAACATTCCCGTGGGACACAATATCTCTAAAGGACTAAAAGTCACAACTTCTCGGATCTGGATCTGGACCTCTTAACTTCAAGCTCCCACAATACTTTAATTTCACTTCCTCTCGGTGGGCCGTAACCGCATCCCATCCTCGAGAAAAGCCTTGTGGTGGCTCAAATTTTCGGTTGTCACCTTCACAAAAAGACACCTAAAAAGGCTACAGAACCTGAACCAGGTGCTCGGAAAATTTTATTCTGACCCCCCCTCCGGGGTCTAGGCTGATCTGCGCACGTTTGTTGCACTAACTTTCCATCCATGATGTGCAACTCCGCTGTTTCTTGGGGACCATACGCGGCCAGACCAGAACTGAGGGAACAGAAGCATGAAACGAACTGTAGCCTGGCGGAATCGCAACGCCGAACAAAAATAGTTGGGCCTGCTCAAGAGCGTCTTTATCAGCACTTTTCTAGGGTATGGAGAGAGCTGTAATTTCTCGAGCCGCCGGTATACCATACATCCACGGTCCAGCCCAAGAAAGACCACCGGAGACCCTGTGATATCCGCAAACACAAGAGAAAACTATACAGAGAGACATTTCGATTTGAACAGGAAACTGAAAAGTAGAGCAAATTACTACGATACCAGAGATTGCAAGCTGCGCAGGAAAACACAATTACTTCATGGAAACAAAATACGCCGGAAACAGAAACCTCTGCCCCCATGTATCCGTCTGCTGGAACGCCGGAAAGGAAGAGTACTTGCGATGGTTGGTAGCAATAGATACGATGGTTCTCATGAGATGACCTGTCACCTATGACAAGCTTCGCGAATTCGCGAACGAAGCGAGCTGTTGGCGGTATGTTGTACAGCAAACCGGTGTGCTCAACATGGCATTTCTGAATCCCATACATAGCCTTGACGAAAACACGGTGGACGAGGGTGGGCAAAGACGGTTCTGGGGAATTTCATGATGCGGACTATGATCACGAGCAATTGGTTCGTACGAGTTTGCCAGCATCCAGCCGCTGGTCGATATCGTCGTGGCGAAGGCGAATTCCACGATGGCGTTGCAGACAGACCTACCTGACCGCATTCGCTGGCCAACCAGACCAGTCTGCCAACACGAATTACGCCAGCCAGCCAACTGAAGGAAGGCGTTGATAATCTCACGATAAGGGACTATCTCCCCCAACTTGGTGTTGCAGTTAAAAGGTACCTAAAGAGAGGTGTTTTGCATGAAGGTTCTGCACTCCTCCGGATCCACGTCGCATGCTGCTGCGCATCGCCCGGGCCAGCCCAGGGAGCCAACCGACTACTCTAGGGCTGGATGGGTCGGCGCCGCGACGGTCGGACTACGGCTTGCCGAACTGTTAGGTGCTGGAACTGCTAGTAACTCACGCTCTCTTATCAGAGATCCATCGGAGATAGCTCGTCTTTCTCTGCCCTTTGTGAGTCCCGAAGTTTTGGACCCAGCGATACTTTCTTTGCTGGACCTAAAGAAGGTTGCGAAGACCTGGACTCAACAGAATGGTTCGTTTCATCTGCTAAAAAAAATAGTTTCCATCGTTTGTACTTACCGAATCCATACCTTCGGGTCGTGCCTTCGCTCCTCTCCTTAGCCGCCCGCGAAAAATCTGTTGACATCCCCCGAACCAAAGTTTGATTGCCAGCGTTCGAGTGCGCTCCATGATCTTTTGGCCGAAGCCGTGCCGAAAATCTGACAACCCGCTGTCGATGGACAGTGGGGTCACAGCATCTATGGATCCCCTATGTAAAATGAAGGAGGACGCGAGCCCGAAGGAAACGAAACGCGATGGAAACGAATCTGGATCTAAGAGGAAACAACATTTGCATGACAGGTCGTCGGGAAACAAAACGCGCCAAAATTGCAACATCCGACGCAAGCTTAAAAGATATGGAATGTTCTATGGTTCCAGCCCCCCGGTGAATGCCCAAAACCGTGGGGGTCTTGATATGCCTGAGGTAAAATTGGATTTTGACGATTCCGAGAGAACGTACGAGAAGTCGTGAGGGGTAACTCGCGAGAATTTTCAAATTCTATGGTAGTCTCATGATGATTGCGAAGACATTGAGCATTTGATTCGACGGTTTGAGCGAGACACGAAACAATAGTACTGGGCAGACATTGGCACGCTGATACTCCAAGCAACCAAGCATCAAGCACCAAGCCGAAGTTCGAAACTCACAATCCAGGCTTGTCTGAGTAGAGTACTTGTCAACATCAGACGAGAATTCTGAAATTCGCCACAGAAAGACTATGAGATTGTTATGGTCGACCAACAGATCTAAGACGCTGCTCGCGTTCGCTCGCGGAGAATTTTCATTTTCGTACAGCACAATAAACACCACAAAACAAGCGCGATGCACGGGATAACTTGGTCTGAAGCTCCTACATAATAAGCGTCCTGTCTGATAAGAAACATGGCCACGGCTACCTCCAACGCACAGGATGAAGGTGAAAGGATACATACAACGAAATGAGATGAACATGCTTCTAGACGTTGGATGGAAGCTGAGGGGTGAAAAAAAAAAAAAAACAAAAAAACAAAATCGCACATTCGCACATTCGCATATCCCCTAGCAGCTCGCGTACACAACGAGAGAAGCACGAAAGTAACGAAGGAACAACAAAATGCACAAGACGAAGGGACGAGCTCGCGTGGAAACATAAGCGTAAGAATTTCTGCAGATAGAGATCACAATCTATAATCGACAATCTTACTGTAGCCTAAAAATTCTTTTGACATAACACACGAGGTCACATCTGAATCCATACCGACATATCGGCGTCCGACAGTGGATCAGTGTTAAAGGGCAGGACCCTACTTGTCTATGTACATACTTGTCAAGTACATACATACGACTTTCTCCACATATGTAGCAGACAAAGCACGGGGCAAGAAGAAAAAACTTGCGGAACTTTACCTACAGACATCTTAAAGGCTATGGCAGATAGAGTATCTGTATTTGCCGAAGGGGCTATGAATGGGTAAATGATAAAGAAAAAGGTACCAAAAGTACATAGTTTGTCAAGTCTCGAAGCCAATGAATGTAAGGGGTGGAAGGAGGAACTGCAGGGTTGCACTGTGATTGTATGTAGAATATGAGGTCACGGGGATTACTTTATGAGGAAGGGTACGGCCCTGTTGTCTGTATCACATTCTTCGAAGGAGCTGAAAAGACGTCGAGATGTGGAGATATCAACCACGTTCTGCACGGGACAAGCTTGGCGAAGCCTTCATACTTCTACTCCGGAGTCCAGATACTCTATATGCTCTAGACACACAGAAACCAAAGAGTTGGTGTAAATTATTGCCCGATTGAAGTAGGAGTAACCTTATTTTGTGATTTCTGCACTGGAGAGCCTGTAAGTGTGTAAGTGTCCGGGGAGCTCGTAAGCCTGACGGAGGGAAATAACAGATATCGAAGATGCTGTATGTACATAGAAGCCTATAATCAACTCTTTCCTGCCTTAAACCTTCTGGTTGCCTTCTTGGGGAAATTGGAATGAAGAATCTCATTTTGTGCACCGAAGAGCACTCCACGGTCTCTTCCGCCCACGCGCTCCGGAGACACAGATATGGAAAGAAGGGGCAGATTATCTACCGAGTGGCAAACAGTTGACAGACGCATGCAGCGCAACAAACGCAGAGCACGGGACTGCCGCGGGACACAGCCGTTATGGGAGGGCGGCAAATAGACGGGCAGGAGGTGGAGGTAGATGGAGGAGGACCGGGGATATCTGCATTCCAACGGTAGCAGTATTCATAATCAATCAATTCTTCACCGTTTTCCATCTTCCATCTTCTCATTCCCCATGACACCGGACGTCGAAATCTCCGTCAATACTTCATACCACACCAGCACTTTGTCACATATGTTCGCCTTCCGATGTCAAAGAGGCAGAATACAGTATTTACCGACGACCGGCTTCAAGAGCGACAATCCCCAGTAGGCAATCCGTCAAAAACAACCGACATGAAGCGGTGAAGCCGACGTTGTCAGTACGTTGTCAAGCCGGCAAACGCAACAAACGCGAAGCAAGGCCTCATGGGACCACTGAGCCAGGTTTCGCGCCGGAAAGGAATCACGGGCTCACCGGGTTCCCCCAGGGACCGCGTCAACTGAAATTGCCAGTGTCAGTCTCAGCTTCGTACCTTCTCGAAGGTTCATGATGCAACGCCGGTCGGTTGATTTTCGAATATACGATACGATAAGATAGAGTAGAGTGTTTAGTATCACAGGACGTCGATACATAAGCATTTGGATATCAGGTGCGTCTGTAGCAAAAACATTCTAGAAACTCGCGAATGTTACTTGTTATCTTTCAACGGTTGGTTCTGGCAGGTGCTGTTTTTTGTGCCTGACAGCCTCATATAGTTGGTTGAGAAGTGATACGGCTATTATCGAGGAAACAGCCCCATACCATCCCCATAAAGATATTCACCCTTGCTAACTCAACCTATCAAATGTGAGCAAACTTTTGATGAACATTTGTGACAGCGGAAACGGCGGCGAAATCTTAGAAAACGTCCAGAACCAGCTTCCATAACGGTGTCCATACGGCGCACCTTGTCCGAGCCTGGGAGCCTGGGTCAAGCGAAGTCTTCACCAAGCATCTTTCCAAGCATCCATGGACGTTTCCCAAAGAAACAAAAGGAAACGAACAGGAGCCTGGATGTTCCCGATGCGAGCCTGGATCTCAAAGGTGGTGTGATGCCCAGGGAGTCCAGGGAGCCAAAAGGCTGGACAGGACATGGACGATCAAAGGGAAGGACCGAAATGCGGATGCAGGGCACCCGTCCCTTCCGCTCCGTGCTCGCGTTAAACTTTTGGACCCGAGCTTCTGTTTCCTTCGCCGGCTTTGCCCAGTCATCTTTTACTCCACGGCGTTGTTGACTCGTCTGGGCTGCCCGGGCTTTGCTTTGCCAGGGCTCCGAGGCTTCCAGATCCAGACCCGAAGATGCGACGGGCGACGTCTCTTGTGGATAGAATGACCATGGCAGGAGGGCTGTGTTGACATGAGCGATTCTATGTGCTTCTACTGGTCGACGTTGCTAGAACGATCGGAATTGAAATGGCATGATAGCTGAGTGGATTCTGCTTCTGCGGTTTCACTGTGACAAATCTGCGGATGGCAAGCACGGAGCATCAAAGCCCTCCGAAAGCCCTCGAATCTTGTTCCTGGTAGCTGGTCCTTTGATTCTCCTTCGGATTCGCTGCTGGGCACGGGATCGCGAAACCAACTGGTGCTATCTAGCCGGCGATTCCTCAGCTGGGATGAGGCACGAGTGTTTCAACCCCATCGGAAGGCCCGTAGACTTTCGTTTGGAACGTTTCGAATGTTACACCACCCGTGCCGCCAACGAATCACGCAGAAATTCTACAGTTCTTTTCGAAATTTCACCCCTGGTTATCAACAATTTTCAGATACCAGGGACTATCTACCCCAAAGCACAAAATTAAAGAAGGCACGAAACAAAGACACGTTGTCGATGTATTGTCATCCTCAATCCCGTCCGGGCCTGGGAGCCTGAGCTATCCCCGGTTGACGCGAGGTAATCGCCACGGCTCTAGCTCCAGGTCGACAAGGAGGGAGGATTGAAGTGATCCTATATCCACGCGAGCCTTGTGAACTGAACCAGCATCTACAGAACCTGGAGATACTCCGAGAAGCCGAGACGCCGACAGCGACTCATCCTCACTGCTTTGCTGCGGTACAAAGTTTCGTGACCTCGACGAAGTCCGACATGGTCGGCTGGGATCAACGGCGTCCGGCACAGGTACGGGGTGGCTGTGTGCTCACTTACATGCTCACTTCCTTGGCTGCTGCTCACGAAGCCGCAGCATCTATCGCGGACGCACCACCGTGGATTGGGCTGCCCAATCCCAATAAATAATAAGGTTCAGGGCTGCTGACTTGCTTGAAGGGTCGGAAGTGCGCTTTGGCTGTGCTTTTGCTGTGCTGAATACGAACGAACCACTCGCCCTGGAAGTAGTTACGTGCGATTACTCTCCCTTTCTTTCCCCGTTAATGGTCCTACATTCACCGTGTAGTCCACATAGATCGTGACCTCTACAGAATCCAAGAATGGCGAGGTGGACTCCCCTGGTATACAGGAGGAGCGACAGATCTCAAAATAACATCAAATAGTGATGTCTATGATCATGTGGAGTAGTAGCTGTCTACAGGTCCCTTCGATCCGGACAGGAGACAGACACTGCCCCTTAGGATTCCGTGTCTAACGGTTCAGCCTGATCTGCTTACTACTATTCCTGGGTACAAAAGTTGATCTTGAGAGCAACTAGGAAAGCTAAGAGCAAGACATGAGTGCTAAAGCGAGCAAAACTTGCATACGCGACTTCTATTTATGCGTCAAAAGGACACGCTATGCTCGACATATGCTCGACCTGGACTACTGGATGCTATGTAAGGTTGATATGTCTCTGATGCGCGTTTGGACGGGTGGAGGATACGAACTGAACAGGTTCGCCTCGATTTTGTGACCGAGACTCACTTGCGATCTATCAAGCGCGAATTGACAGGATTATCGAATTTCTGAGGTCACTTTCTTTTTAGTCTTTCTCGCCGTAAGTTTCCCTGTCTTTAGACTTCAACTTCGGTCTGTCTTGCTCCTTGTTTTCCTTCCCGACAATTGCCCTTGTCACAATCCCCTATCCCTATCCCGAAAGCTGACTGGGGTTCAGTTCAGTTTCGTCGGGACCGAACAACAGAAAGGGAGGAACACTATATCCCCGTTTACCGCCGTAAAATCACATTTCTAACATTCCCATCCCTAACTATTCCTTGACATATTGTGATAGAGACTATGAGATGTTTCTGATGAGCTGGCCAAATTATGCGCACCACCTGAGCAACTTTGGCCGCAGGATAAGGATAGCAGGACATCGGAATCTGGTTTGGCATGGTGCGCATCAAGACAATTCCTTCGACAAGGCTGTTGGTTTGCACCATCACCGCCCATTGCCGCCGACGGGAGCCGAAGCACCGCACCCGCACCGCGCCCAGAGAAGGCTACAGGATGCATACATGCATAGGGGCGCTGCTGTAATGCGCACAAGGCATAGGGATAACCCAACGAAAAATTCCGTTTGCTATGCACCTTCCTGTGGTATCAAGAGGAGGGGTCAGTCATAAGGAGATTGTGCTTGTGAAGGTTTACCCGAAGTCACGATCCAGCCTACGCTCAAATCATACAGTTCCTGCAACTACTGGAGAAACTAAAGCGATCGCAGGTCTCAGAAGCACAATGCAATATTACTGTTGAACTACCTGGTGCATGCATCGTCTGATATCGCACGATGTACTTCAAGTGCCAGGACTACATTACAAAACTTCAAACACCTGCAAACTATCCACAGCCTTATCTCCAACGACATCACTGCGGGCGGGAAGACTGTATCAAAAAGGGTACATTCGAAGCGTAGAAGCGCTTGCTTGTTCTGCGTGTTCATCATACAGGAACCCTAGACGAACTTTATCAGGAATCATGGCAAAGAAGTTTGTCATACAAACACCTATGAGACTTCAAGACACCCCGGATTGGCAATACCGAAAGGATATCCAAAGTATCGGGAACCTGGACCTTCATCAATGAGACCCTGATTGCCGACAACACTTCGTTATCCGGAGGCAGAACTGCCTTTCAAACATCTGGGTCCTGAGCCTTATGGAGCTGGATTACCGAGAAAAGGAACTCAAGAGAGAAAGTCAAAGTCTAAAGGGCACTTCCTGTATGTAGCTGTCCCGCTGTCCCGCTGTCCCGCTCATCCCTCCCGCGCGTCTACGATGAAATGATCAATCGATGCAGCTGTTCCTTCGCCTTAGGGTTGCTTTAGAGTCGGGTTACGAAATCCCATCAAGTTCTTCCCGTTCACGCCTTTCGAATGCGTTGTAGCGATGAACTATGCATAATTGGAGCGCGCGTATCTACTCTAAATGTGCATATGTATTCTCAAGCGATTTGATGACTACAGCTGAGACGCTGACGAATTGTGGAGCAGAGGTGGCTGCGGCGCAGATCCTTCAGCAAGTTCGGCTATCTCCATCGCTGGTGGCTGGTGGCTGATGATTCTGCGGAGAGTCGCTTGTCTTGATTCTTCAGGCTATCCTCAGACTAGCAAGCCTTGTGAGGGAGCGACTTGCTTCTCGCTAACCCACACTCCGGCTTCGGAGGTTCAAGGTTCGGGGTTCGCATCTCTCAAGAGCAGTTCATAATTCTACTAATCCGCCGTCATATTTTGGAGCTTCGCTGACTCCCATTTCAGGTAGACGAGGCAAGTCAAACAGAACAGCGACGAGTCATGCCAATTTCGCGACAAGACTTGACGATGCGAGCTATTTACCCAGCTTGAATCAGCGAGACGAGACTGAGGCCTTTCCCCATTCTGCTGGTGTTCGCCTGCCTTTGCGACTCACTTTCTCCGACTCGCCGACTTCATCTAGTAAAACCCACTAATCCGCCGTTGAACGAAGCCAATATCGTGAAGTACAGGAATGCGATCATATCCCCCTGCATCAAAGCTAATGGACGTAGAGTACAATCTTATATCACAAAATTTCCTACGCAAATGAGCAAAATGTGATAAATGTGATAAGACCAAGGGGAACAAAAGGCCACCTGACCACGATGACCACGATGACCACGAAGACCACCATGTTCAGACGAACACACCGCACCACGAGACGTCAAACGAAGGCGTAGTAGATACGCAGGGTTCCCCACGCTTTCCGGGGACGTGGTTATCACAATTGTTCATGTCTATTGTCAATCCCTCCCCCGGCACCCCATGGATATCCGTTATCCCTTGTTCATCCCCATATCCGTTATCGTGGTCAATGACATTAAAGACATTAATGACAGCCGACCATAATGACAGCACCCAGGGAGAGACAATGACAGCTTGACTTGCCCTGGGAGGCTGGTCGCTGGCCACTGTTTCAACTGACGATGCGCATCTGCATCGGGTGGAAGGAGGTGGGGTTGTGGAAGAGGGGGATAAGTTTAGTCAAGCCGCGAGCGGGGAGATAGCAGAGACAGCAAGAGACGAGAGACTTCGATACCTCACTACCACGACACCACGACACCACGACACCCCGATACCCCGATACCCCGATACCCCGATACCGACGGAAGCAATCAAGCACGTGGTCGGTATTTGGAATTCAATTGTAGAGGATTAGGGATGGGATGGGATTTTGGAGATAGCGATAGTCAGTCATAAACAAGGTGCGGAGACGGATGAAGCTTGTAATCTAAGGGCGATGTGTTCGGATCCGAAGGTTACTACGTTAAGGACCTTGGAGCTTAGAGTAGGGAACCCTGTCGATTATCTTGTCAGACTTCATGGAGCTATGGATGATACTGGGAAACATACCACAGGTATCGCCGACATGGCTTTTGGCAAGCTTGTCGGACCTTGAGCTTAGGATTCGCGTCGTCTTGGACGGGATTTACCAGCTCACCAGTCTGTCTCGACTCTCTCGATTATGAAGCTTGAGCTATCTTACTCTAGAAACCTTGGAGGTCTCGACGGTCTGCAAGTTCTTTAACAGTCTACGACAAGCTAAAGCTATGTACTGGGTTCTGGTAAACATTGGCCTTTGCTGTTAGCATTTGGCTGACCTTAACAACCAGAGCTTGAGACGATCCCGACATTGAGGCTTGAGCTTGTCTACTCTATGTACCTTGAAGCTCAAGCTATGGCGGCATATTGGCGACAATTTGGCAAGCCGCAAGCCGCAAACTGCAAGCTGTAACAAGCTCCCAGCTCCGCACGGTCTTCAAGGCGGTGAGTGGTATGCCTGATAATTCCATCCATAGCTCCCATAGTTGACGTCTTGTTGGGACCCTAGGAAGGAGCTTGCCAGGCAGCGATACTTGCGATTACCAAAGCCCAAGCTTCGCACGTGGAATTAAGTGACCAACTAAATTCCATTATAAACACGGCCCTTTTCGTGAGCGGGGAGAAGGGAAGGGAAGGAGGCAGCTAGATACCACGACTATTAAGCGGATACCTTTAGCTGATGCCTCTAGCGGATGCTCGTAGCGGATGCGGAGGGAAACTATACCATTCCAGGCCGAAATGGGAGAATATATTGAGTCGCGGTGAGACAGAGCTCCACGGTGTCAAATTGTCGGTGTCGGCTACGATTCAAAGGTTGGCTAGAGTAGTGAGCCGAACTTGGTGTTGAGGTATGTATCGAGGTGTCATCGGTACGATTGGAATGTCGTAGCAACGTAGCCGCGGCGTTGCTCATACGCGTCGCTGTTTCAAGCAGGCGCATCAAGAGTAACTTCGCGGACATAGCTATGTTGAGAAAGCTATCCCCGTTGTCGGTGACAAGATTCGCGCTGAGAGCAAACGCGAGTTCTTGGCATCATGAAACTTGAAGTCGTCATTCAGTTGCGGTTTTGTTTGTCACCATTTCAGACAAATGTCTCAAGATGACTACAGATACACATAATTTTGTTTCGTTTTCGCTTTGGAGATCCATCTTGCTTTCCGAGAGATCTGTGAGTTGCAGATGAAGTGGTAACTTAACTTCCTTTTATCGAACCGAACTTCACGACATTGGCGGGCCGTGATTTCCTTGGCTTTGGCTTTGCTGTGATCTTTGACTTAACTGACTTCGTTTGACTTTGTTGCCGGCCTTTGGTCTTTGGTACCTTTGTCGGCCCTTGGTTTGGCAGGTGATGACAGGGACTTAAGATCACCAAGCTCAAATTGGAGAATGGAGATCGTCGACTTTGAGCTTGAGCTTGAGCTTGATCCCTTTTTATCCCTTGATTGACCGCGATGGCCAAGCACGTTTCGTGAGTTCCGAAGATTAGGAAGTAGGAAGCAACCAAAACGCATTGACCACATCACCGCCCGTGCGTTTTGGTCAATTGTTTATTATTTCTTTTCTGTGACCTTGAACTTACCTTGAAACTTCCTCCTCCGCATCCCGAAACAAAACAAACATGTTAGGGTATCTTTAGAAGGTCTAGAGTAGCTAGCTAGCATCAAGTTTAGCTTGCTATGTAAAGGCTGCTAAAGGCTGCTAAAGGGGATGTTAATCTCCCGACCGCCATGTAGGCTTAGCTAGAGTAAAGCATTTCTAACTACGTATCCCAGTGCTTAATTGAGAGAATTCGAGTTCGGGTACCGATTCCAACTGACGGTGGTTTTATTTTGTTTATGTAACCAACTATAACTGTAACTATGAAGTTATGGTTAGCTGTTAGCTGTTAGAGAAGCTTCATACCCCACCAACCGGTGATTGATAGTGCATTTGTTTGTCACACACAAAACAACACAAGTGACGCAACATGATTGGCCCGGAAATTTCCTCCACCTCCCGATCATGATCGGCAACCCGCATCCTGGGATGTGTAACCATGGAATTTTTAAAATCTCCCATGGGAAATCAGATGCGGAATTAAAGATTACTCTCTCTCCCTCTACATAAGGTATCTAGTTAAAATGCGGCTCGGCTAAGTAGCTTTTGCGAGCGCCATAACGAAAATCAAGGCCAAGCGAAGTCAAGCAAGCCTTAGCAAGAGAAGATCAGGATCGGAAAATGATGAATTATACCAACTAATGAAAGGCACGATACCCGTGTATCCCCGGGCGCGGGTTACGCGGGGTCCCAAGTGGTCCCAAGACCGCCGCTGCTGAACTTGCGGGAGGGACCAAACGACCTGTAACCAGAGGGACTTACGATCTGCTTACGATTGGAATGGAGGATTTACAGTCCGACGCAGTTTGGTGGGGAAAGCCGTGGCAGGGACTATGAAGGACTCACGATGTGAATTGGGGATCTACAGCGCGAGGGAGTGGGAAAAGCCATGGCAGGGACATATTTTGAAGCCATGAGATGGAAGTAGGGTAGTCTTTCGCAGGCATAGCACAGAGGATATCTGGCATGTTCGAGTATCTTCGTGGGCGTTCAAGCTACGGTTAATTCGGTTTCACCCTGTAGATAGTTCTCGAAATGCAATTCAATGCCCCCAGTGCTCTCGGTGCATTAGTTTGGAATTCATTGCTCTCAGTTGCGTAACAAGTGAGACAGTATGAAATCACTCGTTGTGACGCCTCACTTTTTTGTGCTCCACATCATTCTTTCACCGCCGATGATTAAGCTTTTCATATTTGGTTAGAGTTCGTCTACCTCACTGTCCTCTGGTAGCCTTTGAGCCTTTGAGGAGACTTCGTCAAGCACCTCGTAGCAAAAACGGTATCGTGGCTTCAAGATTACAAAGCTGACGATATGACGCTAAGGACCCCGCTAGTCTCTAGAGTAGGCAATTGCTTTTTTTCTCGGCTATCAGAACTCTGTTTCACAGGCGGATTGTGGGAATCTTGATTTCGCGCCTTTTACTGGAGCGGAAATTGATCGACCGGAGATTTCCGCTGGGTCTTAGTGGGGCAGCTTTTTGAAGTTGGGGCGACCTGAACCAACACTATCACAGTTACTCCAAGGGATCTATGCACTGTTACGTTTGTCCGTCCATTAAACTGATACTATTTTTAATATGAAGGAGGCATACATACAGCAAATGGTATTATTGCTTCAAGATAGTAGATCTGGAGGGTTGGCTGGGAAAACCAAAAGACGTCGACTGTGACGGATCAACATCGACAACAGCAGAAATCTGCGGGCGCTCATGGGTGTTTCATCATACATATCTGCCAGGTATGATTTCTGGAAACGCCAACTTGTTCGCATATCGCGGTGGATGCCTCCACCATAATCAGGGCGTTGAGTGGGCGTAGGGAAACAAAAAAAGGGCTGTGTGACTCAGGGGCCACCGGCCATCATGATAGGGACCAACTTGACCTCTTCCCCGCTCGGTTGTGATTCTCCGAGAATCCATTCATCAGAATTACCATGAACGTTCATGGGATGCTGCCATGGAAGTTATGAAAGTCCGCTAATCTTCGGGCTTCATCTACTGACGTCTCTGAGTTTCAATCAGAGACTAGGATACACCGAACCTAGCGTACCCAACTAAACACGGTTGCGGGAGGTTGACGTTTCTGACGTCGATTTGTCGACCCAAACCTCGATCCATAATTCCATTTAGCACATCTAACTAACCCGCCCAACTTCCCTCACCATCATCAAAAATAACGAACCGGGGACCCGGTTGGGAACCAAGTAGAAATAGCTCGAACTAACTGGATCTCAGGAAGGAATCCTGGATGCAAAATTCACCGTCCAAATCCTGTCCATGCAAGACCCGATTTAAATGATGGGACCTTTGTGGGAGTCTGCACGTGCGTCACCCTGTTAATTATGGGAGGGGAAACTTTCTGGGTATGTGGTACCGTCAGGACAAGGACCCTACCAGGTTCAGCCGCGGGATGATAGAGTGTGCCTGTAACGGGAAGTGGTGGATGGGACATTTAACACCGTGCGAAGGGATAGGGTTTAGAGTAGACTTGTCGGAAGTAAAGTCCGGAGGATCTAGCGTAGCCCGCGTAGCCCGCGTAGCCCGCGTAGCCTGCGTTCGTAGCGAAAGTGTGTGGAGAGTAGTAAGGTGCTGTGCGTTGACACCACTCCTTTTCGATGACACTGTACTGTATCATACCGACTTCAATTAATTACCACTCTTACCTTTGCAGTTAACAGGTTCATGTTGCGTGGAGGTCAACGCCCTTGCATTTGCTGCATTCTGCATTCGCATCTTGCTTTCTGATGCGCTGAACACACCCCAAACGCAAATTCGGAAACTAGAAGAAGAAGCCCTGAACGTAACCTGCGAGCTGGAGAAAATAGTAAAAAGCAAATTTGGGAACAGTGGCTGAATGCACGGCGTGGTTATGTTGAGGACCTATTGAATAATCTCGCTTCGACAGCAGCTGTTACTCCGCATCCTTCGTTGTATCGGAGGCGTTCACTAAAGAGACGCGTACATTTTACTGGCGTGTCTCTTTGATGCGTCTTGCCCGCCCCCGACGCAGATCCGCAGACTTTATGGAGGCGAATTGCGGTTACCGCGTCTTGATTGGTCCTCGAGTGATGGTCTGTGCAAGTCATGTGAGGCGTTTTTCGGAAGTTCCCAGCGCCATAGACATCACCCGCGCTTGCTTAACGGCGCCTTTGATAATTCAGGAACAACGATGCGTGGGGGGTTAATGTATTATCATATACTAGCTTCGAGCTGAATAAAAATGCACCGGGAATCCACAGCTACATACCAATACACTCCACGATACGCCTTCTTGAGGGATAGGCAGAAAAAAATACCGGTTTTGGGTTTGGCATGCGTTTGCAAGCGTAAAGCCACCAATTAAAGTTTGTGACGCAACTATGTACAAAGAAAGTAATAGCAACAGTAGGAAGCATACTAGGAATTTCTTTCCCGAAACCTCATTAATTTCACCGATATAGAACACGGTAGGCGATACACTACCTGGTACCTATTATCATGCGGTAAGGAAGCAAGCAAACGGCACTCGATTCTCTATCGAGTTACCAAACTGAATGATCATTACCCTGATGGTGTTGAAAAAGATCTACATTGACATGGGCATAAACCTAGTTACAAGTTACAAGTGCTGCTGAACAACATGAACTACATACCAAGCCATGTTGTATCGCATAAGAACTGTAGGATGCCTGCGGATACGGTTGTACATACATGTACACCTAAATCGAGGGGCAATTTGTAGATATCTGCACTTGTTGTGATGTCTACTGCTAACCGTTCTGTGTACGCCTCGGGCGGCGACTTACAGAGGTGGAAAATATATGCGTGTAATGAGATATGAATTCAAGGTCCAATACCCTCAGCAAACGTCGAAGATTGACAGCAGGTTTTGACACAGATGACACAGCATACTGCAGGTCTCCCGTGAACTAGGAGCACATAATTGGGAAGCATACTAGCGAATTACGCACTTTTTTGCCGACACGCACGGATATTCTTGCCGTGACTTGGACAGCGGGTACCAGCGTTTAGAAGGTGTCAATATAACCTCCAAGCGGCAATGAAGTAGCTCGTATTTGTTTCGACTACTAGCGCGGCGAAGCGTCCGTGTAAGTACTAGGCCTAATTCGGATACAACTTATTCCCAATGTGCTCAATCGTTCCTTCAACATGTATCATGCTCCTAAACCATCATCCGAGTCACCTTCGTGCTCAATCCACCACGGAGACGGTCGAATATACTCCTAGACGCTCCCTATCTGAACATTCCCTATATTTTGGGGGACCCCACGTAGCCTTAAACGGCCTAAAAATCCACCGGGAACAAATCAGATTCATAAGGGCTTGTGTGGACAAATATACTTATCCCACGCTCACACCGCGCCTAGCTATTACCCCCACCCCGCCGCTTTTGTCTAAAAACCCGCGGTACCCCCACCGGCGAACATTGGCATTTCCAATCTGCGAACTGGCGAACCACCAGGGTAGATACAGAGATGATCTCCCTGCATAAAAATATCAGCGATTCGCCCAAGGCAGTTGGAATTGCCTAACATGTATGGAGACGGCAAGGATTTACGTGGGGCTTTGAGAGGGGTGAGATTTCGATGAAGTGCGATGAGTGCGATTGGTACGCTGTCTAGTGATGGAAAGCTACGTTGAATGACTTCTGTGGATCTTATTGGTTGGAAAACCAGTGATTGTAAATGGAAAACGAATCAGATCGATTCAAGATACAGATACTGGGGAAAGAATATACGGGCAAATCGGGGCGCCTTGCTTCGATGCTGGCTTGAATGCTGGCTATGCTGCTGCTGCTGCGGCCCTCCGCTTATCATTCCCTAAATCCCCTAGGTACGTAGATTCGGGTAACGGAATGCCCTTGGTGACTGAGACAATAGTTCGATGATGGAAATGACTGGCTTCGCAGCTGACATCGTTTGATGCGGCTTCTCTGCTTTGCTTGATGCTTGTCATGATACTTCTCTATATCACGGCTGCAGCCCTGGCGGAATCGGCAACCGGCAATGTTTGAATCTGAAAGAATGTGCTTGTGACCTGATAGAAACATCAATGACCCTGCGTTGAAGTTCTTGGTTGTACCGTTTCAGTAATGGTCATCTGTTGAGGATATATCATGTACAGACGAAAACATTGAAAGAGAACGGAATGTAAAGTAAGGGCAGTGTTCGACAGATTCGTTCTCGTAAGGTCTTGGCGGCCGTTGGCAAGCTTTTCGCCCTATCGACCATAAGGTTGATTGCGGTTAATGGCATTGAGAACACCGAGATCTAGAGTTTATGTACTCCCAACTTCAGGGGCTGCTGCTATATCATGCCGGATACCCATGATATTCTTGTGTAGCTTCATGCTTCAGATACATTCGTTCAATCGTTCCTGGATTCCAACTCCAGAGAAGGTTCACGGCAAGTCACGGCAAGATCGTGTCTTCGATTGTCTAAGATTGACATCAACGCCTTTCAGGACACGAGGAAACACGAAGTGTCCTCGTTTACATAAGTTTCAGGTCCATAAATTTCGGCAGCCTCATACAGGATGTTTCAAACTCTAAACATTTGAGTCCACGGCCACAATAAGTCACTCGCTCACGAAAACGTCGCGTCGTGGCCCTTCCACAAAGACTCACAACAGTTTCAAGGCGCCTGGCGTTCTCATGGTAATCTGCCCGTGCATTATTGTCTCGGGTTCTAAATCCGCACGGAAAGCACGGAAAATAGAATATCCCCTACGCAATGAGGGTTCAGCTCAGCTCGGGCGTATGTGGAGGAGGAGTTGTTGGAAAATTTGACAGCCGAGCCGTAATTTCCACCGCAGTGCAAGTCTCGGAAGTATCTGTCACAATCGCCGAGAATATTCCTAGAAAATTTCTTTCATGTCGGTGCACGGTGCGTTGTACTGGAACAGGTTGCCGAAGTGTCGAAAGTGCACCGACAAAAGCTCCCAAAAGTGCATGTCTCGGATCCAGACCTCAACACAACAAACCAAGGTCCCAAGCCCGAAAATTTGGCACCGCGTGGCGTTTGTAACATAGATGGATGTGCAAGGGATTAGGGGGTAAACAGAATAGAAAAGAAACCGGCAATCCCCTAATTTTATTAATGCCATAAAGAAACCGTTCTCGGCATTTCCGTCTCATTCTGGGCGACAACTCTTTATTTTCTCGTGGCGCCTGCCATGGTTCGCTTCGCCGACTAATTCCACGCGTGGTTACGAATGTGGCTTGATTATAGAAATGACAGATCTGGGCGTTCTTCTGGGCGTTCTGCAGAGGAATCAAACTAAACTCCCGAATGCATAGTGCCTAATCTTTGTAATACTACATAATACTTTGTAATACATTCATCTGACTTCTATGATCTTGGGGAGAAAACAATGCATTTCCGCGGAAGTTGGTAAAATTCCTTAAGAGAATCCCTCACGTACATACCTGGTGATGATGATCATCACCACGCTGCACCCCAAAGGCATCCTAAACCAGATGTACAGTTTCATCCGAAACCGCATGAAAAACAGTAAATTCCTCGGACGTCAAGAGTAATCGGAGGGAAACTTCTACCTTGAAACATTGTTTCAAGAATGATCAAGAAAATGCAATAGAACGCTCCAAAGGTGATTCCAAGTCCGAACCTTCCTTAACGTGGGTAAGCCACCTCGGGCCTAATAAAGTAAGGCACCAGGGGGATTTCGCCGGTATGCCCTAATCTAAACATATCCCACCGTCTCGGCAACTTGGCGTTCCTGCCTTTTTATCTTATCCACGTTGTTGGATTTCGCGTACATAAACCCTATGCGCACCATCATACGATGTGGCTGCTTGCCGATCTCGGTGTAGATATCTTTGATTCCTTCGATATATGCGAAGGCTTGTGGGATGTTCTGATCGGATCTGTGATTCATAGGGTCCAAGATTCAGGCAAATGAAATTGGGTCACAGGTTCTGGAATTGAGGCTTGAGCGGAAAAAGGACGAGTGATGAAATTGGTACTTCTCATCTACGGAGGTGTTATCGTACCTGCAGACATCATCAGACGTCTAAACACTGTAGTCTTCCATAATCTAAACTTCTAGAATAGTTATCAACATATCATAAAGTGCCACTCCTTTTTTAAGCCACACCGTGCTTGACAGCACGCTGACCACTCTACTCTACAAGCGCCTGCACCTAGCCTGGCATCATTAAATCTCACCAATGTACGCTGTGAAGTTTTCCGCCAATTTCCTTGTGCCTTCCTCTATGCTCCATCCCCGTACGCCACACACAAATCTCACTGCATTCTCCAATGCCTCGTCCATTTCATTACCCGCGGTATGCAGGTCGCTCTCCACCAGCACGCATTCTTCAGGCAGCTCTTTTATCGTCTCCTTCACTTTCTCCATATGCCCCTTTTCCTCCCTTGCATTGATCGTTGTACTAAAACTGAACCACAACCGACTCGGCGCCGGAAAACTCAAGTACTGCTTCAAAACACCTATCGGTGCCGAGAAGCTGTGCAGGCATATTCTTGGTGGATACGGTTTCGGCTCATCCTCGTCCTCGGGATCACTCTCATCCGAAGGGTTTATGTCCGGTAGAATCTCGTAAACACCAGGTGCCACCTTTCTTCTCCGTCTCCGACGATCCCTAGAGCGTTCTACTTTCCGTTCGTAACCAGCCCATAAAACTTTCAGACTGTCGAATATCACCCCGTGACACTGAACTCCATGTACCGACACGCCCCGCCTCATCTCCCCCGCAAGCCTGAGTTGTGCCAAAAAGATAATCCTTTGATGATCCATCGAAACATGGTATTTACTTAGTCTCTTGGGCTGTTCATTCGGGATCGGTAGTCTGAAAGCTCTATCCAACCCAATCTCTCCCACCATGGCCTTGGGAAACTCCTCGAGATTATCACGGATCTCTGCTATAATCTCAGACAACTTCCGTGGCGGAGGTAGCTTCTCCATAAACTCCTTGTCTGGTACAGGCGTCAATACGGAGGAATAGTGCTCTTCGGCGTTGACCTCCTCGTTCTGAGAGTCATCGTAGATCATATGCGAAAACCACGGGTGGTAACCGAACGAAGGCACGATACGATCGGGATAGGAGCGAGCGAGCTGAGCGACAAGCTGCTGGTCGTGGGAACGGGTTCCCATAATGGCGAGTTTACCGGCTTTCATCGAGGGAATCGAGGCGGTGGCGTCCATCGTGTCTGTCGGGTGGCAATGGGCATCGTGAACGCCGACGCACCAGGGAATCACCGGTTGGTCCGAGGATGCTGAAGATTCGGACATGTCGTCGGTTGGATAATGATGGGGGACAGGGAATGTAAGAGGGAGTGAGAGGTGAGATCTTGATGAAGAATCTTCTGGCGGCGAATGACGTCGGCGGGGTTGATCAGGCAGCAGTTTGCAGGGATTCGCGTTCGTGCGCGACTCCGCGCGCGGGGTCGGATTGACTCACCATGTATCATGCAAGGCCGGGTAGATTCTGGAATCTGATGAAACTTTTCGTGCATGTCGGCCATGAAAGATAATTACACCTGAGTAAGGGTACACGATAATCTTACCGGGGCTGCAATGTGCTAGATTGGCAGATATTGTGAGTGTTTTGGCGAATGAGGAACGCAGTGGGAACTTATGACGTTACGCATCGTGGAATTACAAACGGAATATGTGATTGAAGCCATGAGCCTCAAGCTTGCCGTCTTTTAATGACGGCCACCGCGTCTTAATTGGATCTTGAGAAGAACCGATAGCAAGTAGGTAAGGAGACGTTTGTCGCGATAAAATCCTATTCTTAGCACATTGTGACTGCTGTGTTTTTACTATTCAATCCCCATGATACCCTCTTACATTCCTTTCTTGTTCACACCCCCGTCAAATTTCCACAGCATGAGTAACCAGCCCATCAGAAGAGTTTATCCTGAGCCTCCATTGGGGAGATGAGGAGGGCGCTGCAGTAACGAACACTGACTACCTGCTCATGTCCCAATGGGCTCTTAGGGGAAGCAAATTCTGGTATGCAACCTGAATTAATTAAGAAGAATAAAGTTTAGCAGCCGATAATTAACCTCAATTATGACCGTACAGATGTCACGTTTGTGTTTCCTTCAGCTGAAAAGTCTATGCAAAACTCCCCAAATCAAACCGGTATTATAACGCCAAAACAAAGATCAAACCGAAAGCCACGATTAAAACATCAACTTCCTTTGCCCTTTCTCAACCTTTGAATCCTTCTTGCCTGCCTTCTTTTTCGTCCCAGTTGTAGTCTTTCCCTTCCCACTCCCCTTACCATCCCCTGATGACTCAACCCTTGGCGGCGACGGCGGCCTTGCTATCTTCCTTTCTCCAATTTCCAAGGATTTAGCAAAATGCCAATCCCTATGTTCCTCCCCCTCTTCTATCGGTATTTTTGCCTGACAATCCGGGCATTTATATACGAAATCCTCTAGCCCTACATCATCCTCGATTTCGCCAAGGGCCTGTGCAGCGCCGACAGCACCGGTAGTTTCACCACCGTCACCGCCTTCAGCGATCTCTAGAGCCTCTCCAGGATCCTGATAATCTTCCTCCTCCTCTCTCCTCGCTGTGAAGAACCTCCCAATACCCCCGCCATCCCCCACCTTCCGTTTCTTCTGTACCACCTCTCCCCCCTCCTCCGCAATCCTCTTCACCGCGGCATTCCTCGCCGCATCCCCCCTCAAAAGGAACCCTCCAATACCCATATTCCCCTCCTCCCTCTCCTCGAACCCTCCCACCTGAAGACTCATCCTAATAGCCGGCCACGCTCCTCTCTCCATTTCCACAACCGTTCTCAGTAGTCCCTCGGCCGTCCTAACCAGCAGATCTCTGCTCATACTCGCAGCTCCTGGTATCTGTCTTATCTTACTCCTACTCTGTCCAATCTTCGGCGTGAAGGAAATGGCCATAGTCTTCGGCCTCCGTTTTCCTTCCATAACACCTTCGTCTTGCAGCCTTGAGTAGATGTCGGATATGAAGACTTGCAGCCATTTTTGTGCATCTGGAATGGAGTTTGGCAGGTGTGGAGGTTGGAATGATTTGGCGGAGAGCATGGATTTGAGGAGAGTTTGAGGAGAGACGACGGAGAAGTCTTGGCCTCGGATGAGATGGTAGACATAGGTGGCGGTGTCTTCGGGGAGGATCGAGAAGAATTGGGGAAGGCGGATGTCGAGCAGCTCTGTTAAGCTTTCGGTCTTGAAGTGCTCGGAGATTTGGATTCCGAGTTTACCGCCGAGGTTACGGACTGAGAGAGTTAGCAAAGATGGAGGAATTGGGAGGAAGGTGAAGGGGGGTTACTTTTGGTGAATTTGAAGGTTGCTAGGAAGGGCTGTACTGCGGATGGCCTGACGACAGTCTACAACAGTGAGCTCATGACTTAAGTTTTGTTCTAGAAGGCTTACCTGTTGGTTGGGTTTCTTATACCCCGCCCCCAGCTTCGCCATCATCTTATTACTCGCAATCCCCGCTGAGCAAGTATACCCCAGCCTGTCAAAGACCTTCTTCCTAGCATCAGCGACAATCTGTGCTGCCATAGACATAACCACATCATCCCAATCCACGTCTTCCTCTTCCTCTTCCTCGTCGGGTAGTTTATCCTTCTCCACCAAATGGCTCCCATGCCACTCCAACTTCGTCCTCGGTGGCATAGGTAGGTATTCCTCCTCCCACTCCCTGTCTTCTTCCCTCAACTGCGGGTATTCCTTAATAAGCCTCTCATAAATATCCCCCGATAAATCCAGGAAACTCTCATCGATACTCGCTTTTTCGGTCATTTTACAGACTTCACGAAGCACAGCGAGGATCTTCTTGGATTCCCCACGGTACGGGTCGAGACAGGATTTGCTGTTCGCCATGTCGGGCGAGTCGCTGTAGCTCCATGAGGTACTTCCGGCGGCCCAGGTGGCAACGTGGACGAGCTTAATTTCGGGGCATATTTTGAGGGCTTCGACGCCGGAAATCTGGGGTGCGTGAGCTTCCGAGCTACGGTGTGTATACGATAGGAGGAGGAATACGGACATGACGGGTGACTCCTGCGGCCCTGGCTGGATAGTTAACAGCAATCAGATCTATCGTTTGTATCAGCAATTGTTCATCCCTCGGATCATAGGAGCTAGGGAACCCACTCCGCCACTGCTGCACCGCCAACGGTGTCTCCGGATCAACACCCAGTCGTTTCATTTCACATTGTGCCTATTCTCCACCCCATCATTAACTTCCCTTCTAAATCTGGTATGGTATGTAACGGACATAGAAAGCATCGAGATCACTGAAACGTCGTGAGTAAACGAGACCAGTGTAAGTGAAACAAATAGCTGATGGAAGTGCCGTACATTAAGGCTATTACGCGTAGCGGAGTGTTGACTGAGTACTTTGAAAGGCCGGTGAGGTCGCGGTAGGTATATCGAGAGCGGGGGGACATATTGGCGGGCGGGCTGTTGGACGCGTCGGACGCGTGGAGGGGACGTGTTGAGGCGCGTGGCAGGGTTACCGTGATGTTTAGCACGTGACTAGACTTGGGCAAAAGTCCACGTGATACATGGATTTCGCGACCGTGGATAATAAGTACGTAGAGAGCCGTATGGTACACGACATTCATTCTGTTTGGAATTTTTATTCGCGGATATATTCCACGGTTTAAGCCGGCTGAACTCAAGTAATGTGTAAATTTTTAGGGACTTTACAGACGCCATTACCGACGTTGATGCCCACAACATTGAGGCATCTTCAAAGGCATCGATCCCGAATATTCTCTTGAAGTTTTGCCCTTAGAATTTATCTACAGTATACGTAATTGATCCTCAAAGACTCATCGAATAGGTACCAACGAAATCAATGAGAATATTAACTCGCCATCTCTCTTTGCGCGCACCCCGAATTTCATACACAGAAGCACCAATAACGAATTTCCGGCTTCTTTTCGTCTCGGTGCACCAAAAGCTACTCAAGCACTTTCTAATATCAAAAATGGCCCCTCATAAATCAAGAAGAAATGGGCTTTGCGCCGGTGTTTCCATAGCATTCAGGTAGTTCCCATATGTATGTCACATTTTTGCTTGGGCGCTGAACTAATCATTTCCTCTTCAAAGTAAAATTTTACGACGCGATATGGTCAAGATTGATAAAGATGAAAGATTTGGACATTGAAGTCGATAGTCTCTTATCCGTGAATAACGTGAGTCGTGAAAGCATACTGGAAGATTTCAAATACGAGTAGAACTCAGGCAACGTCAAGAAGATCATTGACATCCGCAACTACGTCGACGCTTTGGCCCCTGATATCGACAAAACATACACCCAAAAGATATTCCACTCCCAGATACTTCTATTACGGCGGTTCTGCCAAGAAACCGAGGAAACCAATCAATACTATGCTCGTCATGATCCTGAAGCACTTACCCTGCGGCTCGAAAACATTTGTGCACACTTGTATAATCACGAAACAATAGCATCCGAGGCCGAACTCCAAACGAGAGCTGTATATGATCTGGATCATCTCCTTAGATTGATAGAACCGAGGGTGATGGGTGTTTATTTCGGCCAATCATACCCCGCGCGTACTCTGAAATTAACGCTGCGCATCATTAAGCTTCTCGCAAGGCAGTCACCCAATTTTCAGTTGGGAGACTTGATCTATAAGAACGATAAATATGCAAGGCTCTGCGCTGTTCGAAATGGCCTCGGAGCGTGGAAGGGAGAGTTTTCTAAAGTTTTAGACGAAGTCGTAGAGCTCATTAGAAAGGAGCGTAAGAGGATTTGATTTTTAATTTTATCATTCTATTTTGACCCCAGTCCGGGGTATGCTAGGTTATGTCCTCTTTTCTACATCTTTTCTTCTCCGCTTTTCTTCTCCTTTTTGTCTTCGTACATTATTCTCCTCCGTTACATCTTTTTGTTTTTCGCTCTTCATGCCTTGTCCGTAGTATATTTTTTGTTACTCATCCAATTTTGCGCCTGTTGTAATTTCTTCGCTTTTCTTTGATGCCACATTTCTTTCACTTCTTCCATACGATTCTCGTTTCCTTTCAAACTTCTCGTCTTCTTATCCGTTCTCGTTCTCATCCCAGTTTATATATCCTTCTGCCTCGGCTTCTTTCATGATTTCTTCTATAAACAGGTCAATTTCTCGTATCCTTTCTTCTTGTTCTTCTCTTCTTTCGTCCTCTTCTCTTTCCTCTGATGTTATCATCAGTTCGATCCACCCTATCTCCTCGTCCCTCTCTTCTTCACTTTGTTCCATTGCCTTCTCCTTCGTTCTGTTTCCAATCTCTGTTTCTTTGAGGAATTGGACGATGGCGGGGGTTGCTTCCCGGTCCGTGAAGAGGAATTTTATATCTTCGTTTTGCCATATATGTCGTTTGACATTTTTTCTCAGTGTTTCTCTTGCGTCTTTCCATTTCGGGCATTTCTTGAGGAGATGTTTGACGTGCTGGCATTCTCCCATGCGGCACCACCAACATCTGTCATCGTTTGTTGTTTTTATGCGTTTGAGGTGGACTCCTATTACCGTGTGTCCGGTTTTTAATTGGTAGTATCTGGTGGCCAGTCGTTTTGTTGTTGACATGGCCGTGGGGTCCGGTTTTGATTCCGTTGGTAGGCAATAATTTTGTTTGATTGCCATCGTTTTCAGTAGCCACTGTGTTCTTTGTTGGTTTCTTTTTTCCTTTGTAAAGCGGTTGATTTGTGAGATCGATGTAAAGTGTTCGTATGGTGGTATTCGTTTGGTGTTTTGTTGGGCAGGGTATGAGGCCGCCTCTTTTGCTGTTTTATCGACGATTTCGTTTCCTTTTATTTCCATATGGCCGGGTACCCACTGAAGTCTACCTGGTGTCCCAGTTCTCTCAGCATGGATTCCGCTTCCACCATCTTCCTTACTATCCACTGTCCAGGGGCAGGGTTTGGGCCCTTTAAGCGGTTGAGGGCTACTGTTGAGTCGGTGTATATGTCGACATCCTCTGAGGTGCGGATGTTTCTCTATGCGCTAGCGCCACCGCTTCCACGATTGGGTATAGTTCGGCGTTGTATATTTCCTTCCTTTTGCCTAGGTAATACTTTTCTTTTCGCCATTCTCTGTTTGGTTGTCTCCAGACCACTGAGCATCCCACGTATCCTGAGTCCATTCTCCACCCATCGGTGAAGATCGCTCCTGTATCATTGCTGGCTTTTCTTCCGTCCTCGGCGGCTGCTTCTCTGTCTTTTATAGTAACCTTGCCTATTACTGTGGCGGTTGTTTCCGTGATGTTTTCCATGCCGTGGTGTTTGTTGATGGCGTTCTCAATGCTCTTTGCGAGTCTGTTTCCCCGGTCTGAGCTTATTGTTCGCAGTTGTCGCAGTGTAAATTCCAGGTCTGTCTCTTCCAGGGTTCCATTGTTTAATGCTGCAGGAAGTACGTCCTTGGCTTGATGGCCTTCCGGTAGTGCCAGTAATCTTGCGGTGTATCTTCGTTGTCTGTCGTTTAGGATTGTTTCTGCTGGTAAGATGCCGGCTTCTGCAATCAGAGGGGCGATTGGTGTGGTCTTTATGCAGCCCGTAAAGGCTCTCGCAGATCTATTTAGCATTTTTTGGATTTCTTCTTCCCTGTTCTTTTGGCCGCGCCACCAGATTTCTGATCCGAAGAGCGCCGATGATTGCACTGTCGCTATCATGATCTTTCTTATATTCGCCGGGGTCATGCCGAATTTGCTGTGTAGCCTCTTGATTTGGTTTTCCGTCTGATGAGCTTTGGCCGTTCTCTTTGTGTGGTTTTCCTTGAAGTTAAGGGCCGAGTCTAGCCAGAAGCTCAACCATCGTGTTGCTCCTTTGTTGTATTTGACTTTTACCCCTCCGCCGAGGTATATTGTCAATTCTGCGAGTTTTTTGCTCTTTGTGAAGATTACCACTTTGGTTTTTGCGACATGAAATTCAACAGCATTTCTGTCTGCCCAAGCCTTTGCTGCCGCTCCGCATGCTTCCAGCAATTTCGTGATTTCCGTTATGTCTTTTCCTGATACCAGCCAGGAGATGTCGTATACGAATGATGACCCTGTTGCTCCCATCACTTCTTGTTCAAATTCCTCGAGTATGACTGAGATGTAAATTGCGAAGAGTATGGGGAACACTGGCGATCCTTGTGGAATTCCGGTTTTGGTTTCCTGCATGGCGCTCTCATGTCCGTTTATAACCAGGGAGCCTTTGCGGTCTGTCATAAAGCTATTTGTCCATTGTATGATTTGTGGATCTGTTTCCAGTTCTTCCATCCAATTGGTTAGTTGGGTTTTTGACACATGGTCGAAGGCTCCTTTAACATCCATGAGAAGGGCACCGGCTATTTTTCCTTCGGTCCACACTTTGTACACTCGTCTAGTCAGACATGTTGCCGCATCCACAACTGATGTGCGTTTTCTGCTGCCGAACTATCCGGTGTGCAGTTTTGGCTCGATCGTCATCGATATCAGCTCGGTTACCACTTTTTCTACTGTCTGTCCCAAGCAGTTTAGCAAGGAGATGATCCGGTATGCTTTCGGCTGGGTGTAGTCAGGTTTATTGATCTTTCTTATCACTATTCCCCTTGTTGTTTTCCACGCCTTCAGATGGTATCCTAAGCGTACGCATTGTATCGTAATGTCGCCTATCCTTTGTTTATCCCAATTCCATAGTAGTCTAATCGCCTTGAAGTTTAGGAGGTCCGGTCCTGGCACTTTTTCTTCTGACTGGTGGTGTATTGCCTTGGATATCATTTATTCCGTTATCATTCTTCTCAGTAGCGGTTCCTTTTCCTCTATGATGGTAGCCAGATTGTTGTTTTCATCCCGGAATGTTGGTATGTTCGCCCCCTGCCGCTCCTTGGTACAGTTCATGCTCTCTACACTTCATTCTCTGCGGCCTTTTGCAGCCACCCGTTCCACATTCTTCTCTTACTTCTCCGAATCTTTGTGTATAGCTCCTTATCCTTCTTTTTTGCCTCTTATTCCGTCATTATTCCTCTTCTTTGTTGTCTTCTTACTCTTCCCGCTATCTTTCTTGGTTCCCTTACATGCTCGTTCCACCACGGTTTGGACTTCTCACACATTCTAGATACCAGCGCATATTTATCTGACACTTTCGTTAATTTTTCTTCCAGCCACTTAGCCTCATCTTCAATGTCTTCCGCAGTACATGCTTCTTCCAAATTCTTCTTCATTTTTCTAATTCTTTGTAATATCTTTTTGCCTCTTCTTTTTCTTGGTCTTCCATTCTGTCTATCTTCCATCCTGTTCTTTTCTTTGCCGTTTCTTTCTTTTCGCTTTTTCTTCTTGCATCTATTTCTTTCTCTTCCACTTCTTCTTCGTTCTCCTTCTCACCAGGTGTTGTCCACATTATTGTTTTGTGGTCCGATAAAGTGTGATGATCTTCTTCATCTAAGATTGCCCAGCTCATGATCTCCGGTCCCGCCGATAGTTTTAAATCGATTATTGGTGGTTGTTGATTCCATTGCCCTTCTCTTGTGTATGAGCCGTTGTTCGCGATATAGAGATCGTGGTTATCTATAAGCTTGATGATGTGTTCGCTGTATTTTGTTGATGTGCTGCCCCATCTTGGGTCGTGTGCATTAAAATCCCCTGCGATTATCGTCCTCTCATCGATGATCTCCTGCCACCCTTCCAATTCTAGTATCCCTCTTCTTCTTCCCTCCTCATTTCCTTTTATATTTTGATCGTACACGTTCACTATCCTTGTTTTTCTGCCTTTTTCCCATTTTTGTTCGCCTTCTATTACATGCTCTCGCCGCTTCTTGTCATACATGTCAAATATTTGTACATCTGGGCTGGTGCTCATATCCATTCTCTCTTCCACAATGAACTCGTTTCTTTCTTTCTCTTTGTTGACTTCCAACGATACTCTTGGGCTTCTCTTTTTAAAGTTTTCTGTTTTTTCTGGTTTGTATATATTGAATGTTCTTGATGTCATTTTTGCCCTTTTGCCCACTGGGGGTTCTTGTATTAACACTATATCATATTTCATATCTGTCGCCACCACCGGAAGGGCTTGAACCACTTCTGGCGTTCTTCTGCAGTTGTGTTGTAACACACAAATTACCACATGCTGGGGGTTGTTTGGGTAAATTTATGGTGGAGAGGTTGTGGGAATTTCGAAGTCAAGCAGATTTCCACTTAGCACGTTTGTTTTTCCTGCTTGATCTTCTCTCTTTTTATATAATTCTGAGATCACGGCTTGTCTCACTTCGCATTCTTTTTTGTTCCATGCTGGGTGGGTCCTCCGCAGTTGCTGCACTTTAGCAAGGTGTGCTTGCAGATTAGTCACACTGTTTCGCAGTTCTTTACCTTGCCCTGGTGTGCGTCGGTGTGGTGTTTACCTGCACATATTCCACATATCGGGTTGTTTGCTGATTTGCAGGTTGCTGCGCTGTGTCCGTATTCAAAGGATGTACTACAGATGGTAGCTGGGTTCTCTTCCATGTATTTTTCTACCTTGCGGCTTCTTCGTGTAATGCGTATCTCCTTTTTTGTCATCCATTCTTTCGCTTTTTGTTCTTCGCAGACGTGGGCGACAACTGTGGTGTGTTTTGGCAGGGTTCCTTGTTTGGCCTGTTCCATTTAGTGTGTGACAGATTTGATCCATCTCACATTGTTTACGGTGAGTGCGTATTCCGACTGGATGCGTAGTTTGATTTCCTCCAAGGCTGCTTCTGAAGCTGTGTAGACTCTGTCGGTGTCTCCGCTGTTCTGTGGTTCCGCTGCAAATCTTGGGTTGGTTGGTATTTGGTGTATTTTTATTTTTTGCCACTGGGTTATGGCTCTAATGTTTATGATGGCTTGATCTGTATTTCTTGCCGATTCCAATATGATCTTTTTAATCTCTGGGTGGGTTAGCATTGTCGCGTTTGCCTTTGGTTTGCTGTATACGTCTTTTTTGCGCGGGGTTCTCAGTGTTTGAAACTTGGGGGTCTAGGAAGGGGGGGTTTTGTTGTGTTATGGGGGGTGCATTGTTGATCTCTTGGTCTGGCTTTCTGGTGTCGGTGTTGGGTTCTTTTTTAGCGTCGTTCTTCTCGGTTGCCATCCTATTTTCTTTTTCTTCGTCGTATTCTTCTTCTTCCTGTTGTTCTTCCTGTTCTTCGTCATCTTCGTCTTCTTCGTCATCTTCAAAGTCGGTTAGATCTGAGAAATCCGAGGCTGTTTCCTGGGGTTTCTCGCAGTACTGTCCGAATTCGGGTCCAGATCCGGGAGCTTTTTGGCCTCCATCCTGTGGACGATTGGACGCGTCCTCCATCATGTTTCCGGCGGCAGAAAGTCCTTTTGGGTGTTGCTCTTGTTGTTTTGTCTTCGATTTTCAAGAAGTGGAGGTGGATGTTGGATGTGGATGATGACTTTGGGAGCGTAAGAGGATGGCTACTGAGAAAGTCGTTGATGAGCCCTGCAAGTCGTGTTCGGGGAAACTTGCGGACGCTCTCGGTAACAAGTCCTTAAGTACGGATTCAGAAAGACACTCGAAGGTGGAGAAGATATTGTATGGACTCATGATGGGAGCACCAATTGCGACATACAAAAAGCGGGAATTGCCGCAACCTGACAACATGGTCTTGGGATGGAAAAGCGGTTGTGTTTGAGGGGTAAATAACAAAATTAGGAAACGGGAATTTGTATCACGAAGTTTGAGGTTTTTTTTACGTTTCGTGTTTGTGGTTTTGTCCGCGACTCCGCGAGTCTTTTTCTGATGTTTTGTATTCGTGTTATGTTTGCAATGTCATGAATTTGTATGATTTGATGTTGTCTGAAACTTCTCTAGCCTACTTGCTATGTCAAATTGAAAAATTACCATGTTTTGATTGAATATGAGTTGCGGTTAACTGCTGCCATTGCTTACGCCGTGTAAAAGAGCAAAAAGACTGGATTTGATGGGATTCGGACTTACGTCCGGGCTCTACCATTGAGCTGAAAAGCATGAAGTTGCTTGTGGGAACGTGTACTCAAACTAGTAGGGGTGACGGGTGGTGCTAGAAGAGCCGCATCTCCGAGTGTCAGACTGACAACACCTCAACTAGAGTCAGAAGCCCTACGGAGAAACCTTATCAGAGGATAACGCAGGAGCTCCAATTATGGGTTAAAGAAATCAGCTGTTGAATGTCAGTCTACCGGTTATTGCGGTTAGCCACGGTGATCGATCACCGCGCCGTGGGATAGCGAAGGGTGACTCACAAGTTATCACCCGTTAACTACCCTTTCACCATCAAATAGAACTCGGGTGGGGAGTTTCGGCTATCTCGAAGCCATGCTCCATACTTCTAGCTGAGATATATTCTTTTCAGCCTAGTTATTTCTCGAGTATTCAGCGTCCGTTCAGTTACGTCATGGCGATTCGGTTCTTCTGCACATGCACCCATGGAGGCCGGATATGACGTTTGGAAATGCAAATTCCTCAGACAGGAAAATGCCTGAAGAAATGCAAATGCTGAAGAATCCAACTCATTCAAAGTTTAAGCTAAAATTCCCCTGATAGAAGATCGGTATTAATAGGATCTACTTCCCCCTCACGGTCCTACTGATCCTCCGTACCCATCGCCTCACAGGATACTTAATCACAACTACATCGGAAGCAAGGCTTTTTTATCTCCTTACTTTGCACACATTCCAGATTTTTCGACCTTAAATATCGATCTTAGATAGTTACAGAGCGCAGCTTCTAGGTTTCAAAATGCTACCACCGGACGACGATCTCAGTTGCGCCACTGCCATCGCTATCGCTAGAGCTTTTGCTCCCACCAGAAACCAAGCTCTTGCTCCCATCAACAATCAAGCGTCTGCTCCCATCAACCATCAAGACATCAAGTATGTTAACAGTACTGCATTCTTTGCAGAAGCTTCAACTAACTCGACAATAAGGCTACAAAACATCTGCGATCTCATAGATTACAGCCTTATGGATCTGAGTGTCGATGTCGACATAGAACCGCCGCCGAAAGCAGTTCACCCAGCAAAGAGAATGCGCAGCGTCTTCCAAGGGAAAGAAAAAACAGAGTTATTGTTAAAGAAGGTGTTAAAGAAGAAAGGAGACAGTACGTATTATCTATGGAATCTCTGGATCGATATCATGATCCGATTTCTGTTGGAACGTCAACTGACAAAACTGAATATAGAACCCGTGGGCTATGGCCAATTGGCATCTGAATTCTTGAAGCGCCTTGAGATCACTCCAGAACCAAGGCGGGGATCTCAGGTGGATTCAGAGAACCCGGCGCTAAATGGCCTAAAGTATGCGTGGCCAGAAGGTATTTTAACCCGCAAAAGTTTTATCATTGATAAAATGGATGCTAATTTCTTGAACACAGAAACTTTCGACTGTGACGAGATGGCGTGGGAACTTTTTTCACAGCTTAAAACGGTGATACGACCAGAGGAGGAACGCTATTCTATGGATGTTGTACCGACAATAAAAGGTATTTACAAAGACCCCCAGATGAAATTATGCACAACCCGAGTTTCTTCTCAGCGTTAGGACGAGTCCAGCTAACAAAAGTGCTTCCCTTATACAGGATCTGTCAACTACGGTCGTATGAACCAAGAATTATTGTGGTTTCTCTTAGCTGCCATTAGCCAACTCTGGAACCGAGACGGTAATAAAGACTTTGATTGGTACCCCAAGATTCACATTGAGCTGGACAAGGGTACGGTATTCAGTTATCATCCGTTTCTGGTTGATACTCTGCGTGAAGTGGAAAGGGAACACACACAGAGGGATCCAGACGACAAAGATTTCAACGCATGTGCTTTGAATGAGATGTACGATACTTTCCGCCCGGAAATGTATAACGACCACGAGATGACTAGGGTATATCGTATTCTCTGGCTTTCGTGCGAAATTTACAGATCTCTACGTTATGCAGAACAATTCAGGGTTGAGCCGGTGTTGGTGGTGAGGACAATGCCCCCCAGATTAATGAAATAGATATTTAGAGATGGAGCGACTCAAGTGCAGGGTGATAGACTAACTTTTCAGTTGTAATTCATTATTTTTAGAATGCATGCTTTGTAGATAGAAACTATTGATATTGGATTAGAATATTTTTTGAGGGGATTCTTGCTAGTCTGTAAGAGTTGTGGAAAATTCGTCGTTGTGACAGGTTGTCTGCTCCCGTCATCCAAGAACCCATCTAATAATTTCTCCGCGAATCATCGTTATTACGATTGGTGTTTATGCTGCGATTTGAACATGAGTCAATTTCATTCACGGCCCACGCTTTGAGATTACGGCAATCAGGATCCCAAACATGTTCTCCCATGCATATTTCTGAATGACGGTTTGCGGCCAACTTAATGCCAATCGCTCAGCATATAAAATCAGCCCGGCCTTTTTTTTTTTTTTTTTTTTTTTTTGGGGGGGGTGGCATCCGCGTAAACGTGGCCGTCTTTGAACCAGCAGACCCCGAGAGTCTGAAGCCACTCCTTACATAATGGCGGAGAGTGTGGGAGGTGGCCTGTGGAGAAGTTGGCTCACCACCTTTAATCAGCAGACCTCGAGTGTCTGAGCGCACTCCCCATACGATAGTAGCCCTGCAGGGGGGTAGCGTCTGGTGAAGGTTCTAGGTGGGCACTTCGCGTACAGCAGAGCGGCCTCTGAGGTCACCCCCTCTCTTTGCCTACAGGGTTTTCGATATGTTTTTACCCCTGGCTCCCATATTGTTGTACTTCCCTCAGGAAGTACAATAGAGATGGGAGTTAGAGTGGTTAATGGGTAGTTCAATAAACGGGCTATTTGAATAACAAGGAATTTTGAACCCTTTTAGGTTGAGCAGTCCTTGGAATTCCGAGAGTAACCCGTTTGTTCGACTACCCCTCAATCACTCGGAGAACAAACGCGGGTGACAAGACATGATTAGAGTAATAACATTGGACGAACTATCTGGAGATCACTACACCTTCAACCATCAAGTACCTATTACGAGCACCGGAGCTCACATCTCTTTCCTGGTACCTACCGACCTATAACCCCTAATCGACACCAGCAGCGCAACTACGACTCTTACGTACCACTACAGTACTCCGATCTTCCAAAACCTTTAGCTAACAACTATCACCAGTATCGGAGATGGCACACACCCTCCTCCCCCCCTCCCCCAACTGATTCAAGATAATACTAACACCTGGGTACCTCAAACCCGATAGTTGCTGCTTATAACATGGACCAACGAAGAAATCTCCAAGGCAATAAGTACTACCAACAACCAGTATCCTTCTCTTCCAACACGTGACCACACCAGGCTATGAATTCAGACTTCCAATCTTGGAATTACTTCTTCTTGCATTCGCTGTTTCTTTACCAGCTATCTCGCTGTGTACTCTAGCCCTTTACTCTGCATTCTTTTATACCGACTTTCCCACACTATCGACGGAGATCATTTTGGCCTGACTAGAGTAAGAACCTTGCACCCCGATCCAGTCTACTCTAGCGCGCTGTGTCTCTCGAATCCGTAGCCGCTAAACAAGACCGTCTTAGCGCAGCCTCCACAGCCTCCTCCAGCCCAGCCCAGCGCGATCGCACCGACATCCGACATCCATAGACGTCTTTCACCTCTCAGTTCCTGTAGCTCCAAACACCAGAAATAAGCCCCCGGACATACCCTCGACTCACATCCAGGCCAAATCCGACACCTCAAGTCCCCAGCGGCGGCCCAGACTCCACAGAATCGGGCCCGATATTGCTTGTCGCCCGCTGTCAAACGCCTTACGCCTTGCCGCCTCGTCTCCATCTCCGCAATTATATAGATTTCCAGATATGGAGGTTGGTAGCGGATTGAAAACGTTTTACTGACGGTCCGGATTTTCTTTTATTGCTTACCCGCGTTTGCAGCGTTTTATCAACAGATCTCATGACCGGAAGCGAATTTCTGTGGAACAGAAACTATGGGGAGATTGAAGATGGTGTGATCCTAGGACTTGGTCTTGGTGTTTGACCTGTGTAGAACGCCCTTGACTTGAAGATTTACCTACGCTCCGGAAGCGAATTGCCGTGAAACGGAAACGTTTACCTTAATCCAATGGTCTAAGTAATATCGGGTCCCGCTTCAGAACTTCGAATCACCCTGGACTTACTTGGATTCGCTTTGGACTCGATGTTTCCCTTGTGTTCTAGGAGAACAGAGCCGAGAAGATTCAAGCTGACCTGCTGCCTAGAAAGTGAATTTAATCGAGCCTCCGGAGTCGACTGTCACATAGCAGAATACAGAGCTGAGTTCAGACGACGACCACCTTGGATTCAACCCGTATCACAAATCTCACCTCAGCTCAATCCGAACTCTAGAAGCACAATGCCGCTCCCTCTATTGCTCACGATTTCCTAGGGTTCCTTCGCCCTGACGATCGAGTATCGATATCTCCACCGGCGCAGGTAGTAGAAACCCGACATCCCCTACTTCCAGTTTTGAGGCAGATCCGAGATATCACAAAAACAACGTGGTTTGGGACCCTACCTTACCATTCCACGTAGACTCTTTTGTGGCCTTTGTTTCTCCGCTGGCCTTTGTTTCTCCGCTGGCCTTTGTTTCTCCGCGGACCTTTGTGTTATTCCGATGGGCCATGCTTAGAGAAATCATATTTCTTCTATCAACAACTCTTCGCCCATACCGACATGATGTTTGATGAATCGAATCCCTAAGATGCTGCAATCCAGTTTGCCGGTTCAGAGATTAAGACAAGAAGTGTGTACAGTTGTACGCACAGAATACTTATCTCAGTTTCCCCCACGACTGACGACCACCAATCACCAAGTCAAAACCGAGACATACATTGAAACTCTGGCTGGCTTGGTTAACGCGGCTGTACGCAATTATATCGTTACATTTCTCTATCATCTATCCTGTCAATCCTTCAACTCAGCAAGCGCTGGGCGTGCATGGTGTGCGTCTACGGCTCATCGACGTCTCAAAGAGACGTCGACCGGTTCCAACTAGGATTTGTTGCGTGTGTACAAGGTAGTTGTACGCAACGAGCAGACGCAATCATACTGCACTTTTGTCTTGATGATAGCAACTAGGTAAAGTAGTGGGGGTTAATGTTAGTGTGGAAACAGATGAAGCTAACGAAACTTTATTCAATCCACCACGTGGGTTAGCTGGGATTTGCACTTCTCCGCAAATCGAGGACCGCACATCATGGGGGTCAATGCGTTTGAGTTATGTTGCCTTATCCACTCACAGGACCAGGTCTAGGACAGAAGCAGGACTAGACGTCAACGGGGGGACCGAAACCGGGGAGCGATGAAGAGGAGGAGAGGTAGGTGCAATTGTTGGGGACATAAACGAGGTAAGGAGTCATATCACAGGCGATCTGTGTTGAATATGGATGGGTCTCTGAAGTCTGATTGACGTCAATCGGTGTTGGACTGATGTACATGGACTAAAATCGAGTCCCATGGACCAGGAAGTCACCTAGATGGTCATTCACTTGGTCAATTCGAAACCCGAGACTCCAGAGTGACTCCTAAACAGCTCTGGATATGCGGACCAGAATTTGACGACCTTGCTGAAGGTCAACATGAATCACTCCTCCTCCAGGTTCAGTGATCAGTGGCTTTCTGTGTTCTGTTCCAAGTCCATCGGACCTCGATACACACGTACAAGCTGACTCTTCAGACCCAGAAGACTTTCCGTACATCAACCTTTGGAGTCACCATATCTCCACCCCATGATTCAGCTCAGCTACCGGAGGCATACCAGTCATTATCTGTCCTCAACCGTGTCTTCAACCGCCAAGACGTACCGCATGCAGTAATAAACCCCCATGAGCGACCGATATTCCTGACAAAGTCTCCACAGTGCACACAGACCAGCCGTCATAGCATAGCATGGTAGCCGTCTTTTCCGGTGTAAAACACCGCCTTCTCTATCCCAACGTACCTAGCCTTTCTGCCTGATCTTCGAAGCTAGAGCAACTCTAGCATACCGATCCTTTCACAGCAAAGTTACCCAGTCTTACTAGTCTGCGCCTTGTTGTTGATAGCCATCTGCGCCGCAGAGGTGCATATTCCGGTCAGTTATCCCAAGCCATCTCTGTGACATCTAAGCAACCCTAGGAACTCCTAGCTAGAGTTGCAACTCTAGTGAGGTGCAATTATATAATATGAATCACCATTTCTTGGTGTACGCCTACTCCAGGCTGCCAACACTCACTAGGGTTACTCAGGGTTCTTCATTAACGATTAGACGCGTATAGCGACTACCACCCTGTTTGGCCGCGCGTCCGGTCAGTTGAGTAAACTTACCGCAACATAAGGAAGGCTAGGGGACCCACTTCACCGGGCCTTGCCGAAGGGATCAGCCGAGAGTGCATATTGCATGCGTGAACCTTGGAAGAGCTTGGGAGAGCCTGGGAGAGTTTGGGGGACACATAGCTCATGATCGGTACAAGGTACCGAATGCTTGGGGGCCGATCCTAGCCTTGCTGGATTGACTGAACATGCTTTGTGCTGGTGTAATCGGCGTTCGGCCTGGTGATGAGTGTGTTGTGAACTTTACAACGGCCATTACCGCTGGATGCCCAGAAGACACCAGTCATCGATGCATAAACCGTGATATGATATTGATTAGAAGACGCTGCAAAGCTCACAGACAGAATAACATTGTGCATAGATATTTGACTGCTAATTCAGTTCGCCCTAGTCTAGACTCTACATAGCTATACTAATTAATGATTTATATAAATATAGACTTAGGTATTTCGTATTGCCGCTAGGACCGCCGGGGGCCGCTACATATGTCAAACAAAGAAGTTGAATATCACCTCCCTTCCAAAGGAAGAGCTGCGGTAAAATCTGGGATTCTGAGATTCCGGCCCCCACGTTAGCTAGGGCCCCAAGTACTTTACAGGAGCTATGGTTCCATACTAGCATTGCATAGGCATACCAGGAGCTATTTTCAGTCCTCGTGCTTGTTTTCTTTCTCGGCTCCGGATAATTGCGCGTCTCACTCTAGAGTTGCCCGAGCATTGCATAGCATTGCACACATGCGGAGCATCGCCGCACCATTACTATGTAACCCTGATTTCTGACTTGCTCTGCTGAGACCGCTTGCCAGGCTGCTAAATGCTGAGGCACCTACCTACTACTTGCTTAGATGCGAGTAAGTGTTGTACATCATTTCATATAAAGTTTAAGATTCGAATTCAGTCCAGCTGTATCTGCGAGTATTATGTACTTTACTAAGTTTACTTTGCGAGCTCTTGTTTTTCCCAGAAACGGCGGGCCGTGGATTTTCGTAATTGATTGCATTTTGGCTTGTAAGACTGTAAGTTGCGGTGAACCATGATGCGGATATTCAAACCTCGGCCAGATCACCTGCTGCGTTGTTGCTTGCTTGGAAGCTGGATGCTGCTGGCTGATGCCCAAGAGTAGATTGTATTTCCAATTAGTATTGGGCAATGACGGTACCAATCTGCGTGGTTTATAACGCCTACCTAGCCGAACTGGCTAGAATCGGCCATCTTCGGCGGTCTTCTTTGACTCATTACTGCCGCCTGCGTATCCGTACTTTTTCGTTCCCGCACCCGTAGCCGTAGATGAGCCGTAGATGAGCTATAATCCCTTCCGTACTCGATAATGCTCAATATATAACACAATGCTCATCAATCAGCCCTCTGGATACCCGTGTCCAGTCCCCTACACTCAATCCATTCCGTCAGTCCGTCAGTCCATCAGTCCATCTGGTTTATCAAATCCCCTGGTTTGCGGTGTGCGGCGTTGCCTCGCAACCCGTATCCACCCAGCCGGGATTGGTAACTTCCTTAGTCCCCGAGTTCGGTATAGTTGGTCATCGGTATTATCGGGGCCGAGCAGCATATTTTCCGGCAGAAACGAACATCGGATACGGAAGTAGCGGTATGTGGCGTTTATCCGACGAACTGTGCTTAAGCATTATTTACTCTGTTATGTAGACTCTAGTTAACTCTTAGCCCTATTACGGTTTACCTAATACTATACTTGCTTGTTTCAAAAATGAGGTAAGGCATTAGAACTTGCACTGCATCGTTGCCATTGCCGGATTAGATGAACTACGCCCTGTGGCTGTGGAACGGCGCGATATCTGTCCGTCCCGGGATAGCACGTTAATGGGATGGGATGACATATGACACTGGCAGCTTACTGAGTTTCCTATGAACCTCGAAAGTCGAGGGACTTAGAGAAGAGGGACTTAGAGGAGAGTGACTTCCGACTTTGTAGAACTCGTGGAGTGGAATTCACTGTCTTCCTGGCCCCTGGGACTTCCTACTCTAGACTCCATCTGATTCTACCCATAGCACCCCTTGGACTTCGTCAGGACTCTCTTCAAAGTCTGCCTCATGAACCTTCTAGAACTCTGAACCCCAATTATAGCATGCTTGTTTCATGACCGCAGCCCTATGTAAACGGGATACGGGATACCAAATGGATCCTTCCGTAGTTCCATCGTTCACCTGTTCACTTGTTCACCTGTTCCCTCCAGATGGTACGGTAGTTTTCAGTCGTCCAAGATTATTCGCTATGTAACTGATGGAGCTAGCTGGCAGCTTCTAGCTCAGCCCTAAAGTCAGCACCAGCTGCATCTCCCGCATCGCTATGCCATAGCACTAGAGTAGTAGAGTAAGTACGTATGAGTGATTACTCCGTGATTAGAATTTATTACGACTCCAAAACTCCGCCTTGCATGTCCAAGCTTCACATGCTCGTGTTTCTAATCCCGGATGGGCTTTGTCGAAGCATGCATAGCTTTGCATGGCTTCGTCGAGCTTCGTTGAGCTTCGTTGAACTTCTGCCGGCTAGAGCCCAGAGGTTTGCTTGCAAGTTGCTGTACCCCGAGAACGAGAAACATGGAGTACCTACTCTATGTCTCTCGTTCCCGTCTCGGCTTCATGAGTAGGGAACTTTGGCAGGCCTCCGTGAGCATATTTTCTCTTGATCTCAGCTCGAATTGTTTAGTCCAGACTGTCCAGGTAATCCATCACGCGAGATACATCACACTAGCATTAGCAGTGCAGCATGCTGCGTACTTGATGCTTTGCTTAGAAACCCCGGTGTAAGGCAACCATGGTGGTGTGAAGGTGGTGTTTGAGGTGGGTACTATGGGAAGCTACTCGTGAGCTGTGATAGTTGGTGGTAGGGGTAGGTTGTTAGGCTGCTAGCTACATACAAAAAATCCGGGGTAGCTAGGAAGGACTAGAGGATTGTGACCGACGTTATTATGGCTTTGTGAACTTGTGGGTTTCAATTTGAAAGCTGCTGATCTACATCGGTGACTTGATCATGCCAAAAAACCGGGAGAGATGGCATAGATACCCAGTGACCTTCTACCGGAATCTAGGTCCGGTGTCAAAAATCGCGCGAAAATACCCGGGTTTGACGGACGGGTCCTCACCCCATCTGATGTTCCCAGTAGAGCAGAGTTGCAAGGCTGCAAGTGTGATGTAAGACTCATTCTTGGAATAGATACACTCTCAACCTGGAAACCTGGATATGGATACCTGGATATGTACGCCTTTTTAGTTTCAACTAGTTCAACTAACTAGAGTAACTGGTTCAAGGTCGAAACATCAGGTCCCATCCCATCAAAGACCCAAGTTGCCCAAGGTTCTTTAGGACTAACCTACAACAGTTCACAGCCTTGTAAGTTTGCAAGTCTGCAAGTCTGAGGTCATCACGACTGCATCTCGATTCTCAGGCACGCGTAAATCGGTAAATCGGTTAATCGGATTATCATCACACTATTGTCGGATATCGAGGTCCAACGTCCCAACGAACGATCAAGAGAAAGCTGGCAACATCTAGAGCCTTCGTCATTTCGTTCCGGACCTACACTATCGCAAGGAGCGAATCAAATTCAGTGACCTTGAACCTTATGGTTTGGAGCCCAGGGCTTCCGCAAGCTTCAGGACTTACACTATCCAGCAGTAGTTCTGAGGTCATCCATCACCATCGCGCTATGGGGGTCCCCGCTATGGTTGATACGGTACCGGGATTCCTACTACCTCAGCCTGGCTACTTCCACTTTCACATTCCTACTTCCTACTTCTCCCCGGCATGGCACATCGACCCGAAACATCTCATCATCAGATTAGTATCAGTTACGGCTGTCTCGCGTATAGCGGGAGGATGAAAAGATGGGAAGATTGGAGAGATAACGAGAGATAACATCTCTCGATCATTTGCATCTGAGAGCATCGACAACTGGGAACGACATTCTGAGATGGGGTTCCGAGATAGTAGCGTCGTCGATCAATCCCGGCCATACCTACCGCATCGCCGCATGCCAGCCAGACTTCCGCGAGATAAGATCTCTCGATCTCTTGTGTCCTTGAAGATCTTTTCCTTGTTCATAAATTACCCCTGGAAGATAAGGTCCTACTACCGGGTTGGAGCTAGACGGATGGGATGTTAGATATCCAACTTCTGAAGACGCCGAGATAAGATCTGCCGTGATCTTCGCAAACGGACTAAACGTCAATGGACGTCAGTTGTTTCAAGATATCGGAAACTTGGCAGGACAGAAGTTGCTAGAGTATTCTAGGAGATATACGGTTGATGTAGCCTTTCGTGCATAAGGGATATGGTCCGGTGGATGTTATTTTCGGTAGCTTCCCAAGCAGCTAGTCAACCCGAGTATGCCGAACTAGAGTACGGGCTGAACCGATAAATGCTGATAGCACTGATCTCGTTAATCTCCACAAAACGATTCTCTAGCATGTATCCGGGTTTGTCGAAAAATGTTCAAGGTATCAAGGGGAAGCGTTCCAGGTATTAACAGGTCGGAAGTTCGCCACCAGCGAGGTCCGTGGTCGTTGATGCCGAGAATTCCCCTGAAGCTTGCGGTGCTTCGCGGTGGTTCGGAATGTCTTTCCAAGACGCGAAAGACCGAACGGTTCGTTGTAAACTTTTGCTGGGCAATGCCGAGATCCCGTAAGCTTTGTGAATTATGGTTTACCTTTGGAATGCTATCTGATCACTCGCCATCGCTCCGTCATGATTCTCTTCCCCAATGCTCGTCGCCAAGGTGATCGACCCCGTAAAACTGGGGGGCAAAGATGGAGGTTGCGCAGAGTCGGAGAGCTTCTAATGGATTTCGGATAGTTCACCTAATCCCTAGAGTAACTAGCCCGATTTCCATGCACAAGTCAAACGAACGGCTTCCGCTGTTGCATAAAGCTAGAGTAGTGGGGGGATTTGATAAGCGAATTCCAAGCCATCCCCTCCGGGGATTTAAGGAAAGGGCGTTACCCGCCGCTGCGGCTGCCCTGCCGTCCCGAGTGGGCCGGATCGGATGGGATCCATGGGATGACGAGTCTTCTGCTTGTTTGAAACCCGAAACTCTCCTGACACGGAGTTCAAACTATCCCTCAAACGGGCGGTTGAGGTTCGAGCGAATCAGCCACAAATATGCTACGGTGAACGATGTCAGCCACCCGTTGTCCATTGAATCCAAAGAATTCATGGTGATCAGGGCCAGACTCGCCACATAGAAGAGTCCAAAGCATAGAAAGCGCTTGTGCATAGAAGCCGTCCAAACGTGTCGCATGTTTGGGTTTGTGGGGCTAGCTATTATTAGTCATCCTGAAGCGGCTTAGTGGGTTTCGTAAGCTCCCATAACTGCGCCCTCCTTGTGGTGCCATCCATCACCCGTCAACCTTCTTCTTCTCTTCAACATCTTCACTTCGCTGTTCACCACCAAAACAACAGAAACCAAAACGACACGACAAAAAATTACACAGGATGCGTTTCTCACCACTCATCCTCCTCGCCCAGGCGGCGGTTATGACTACGGCCTTTTTGATCCCGCCTGAGTTTAGCGAGGACCAGCTAAAGGAGCTTATGATGCCTATCGATATCGGTGCTGGCCTGGCGCTCAGCAAAATCTCGATGAGCAGGATTGTTAGAATCCCTTGTCAGGGATGCCCGGTTAAGGAGGAGGGTGTTTCTACTGATCTCGTGAGTACTCTTTGTTCTATCGCTGCGGGCGGAGCGAGCTCGGAGCATGCGACCAGCGACCTGCAAGCTGCGACATGCGAGCAAACAGCTCTGCATAAACTTGCATAGAATTAGCTAACGCATCTTCAGATCCTCGATTTCAACCTCCCCTCTACCTCCCACCACGTCATGACGTTGAATGGCGCCACGATCCTCCCCCTCGAAGAGACCGAAGTGAAGCTCCTCACAGCCTCACAGATCCCTCGCGGCGTTGACACTATTCTATATTTCGTCGACCGTTCCCACTTCCCCGTTGTCACCGTCGATAATGCACGCTTGATCAACACCGACTACATCGCCGCTGATGGGTCCAAGCAGTATACCTTGGAGCTCAATATCCTGGCCGTCGAAGGTGTCCCCGTATCAATCGAAGGTGTAGAAATGGTTATCAAGGAAGATTCCAACGGCGATTTGTCATTCGGCCATGTCAACCCCTTGAAGAAGGGAGCGTTGAAGAGCTGTGGAATGGATGTCAAGTGTATGTTCAACAAGATGTTGACCAGAGTTAAGGAGAGTAAGATGGTTAAATGGGGAGGAGGATGTGGAGGAAAGGCCCATGGACAGCTCGAGGAACCCAAGCATAAGCACCACCACCATCACAACCATGATGGAAACCACCATCACAAGATGGGTGTGTTCATGAAGGTTGTTACCCAGGTTCTTGCACCGGTGTTGGTTGGCATTGTTATGGGAATGGCTGCTTCCCTTGTTGGACTTGCTGTCTCCCATATCCTCTTTGTTCTTTATGCAAAGGTTAAAGGAATCAAGCGATGCCGCAAGGCTGGTGGACGATGTGGACGTCGTGCTAGAAGGGAGCGTGAGCGTCTTGCTGCTGAGCAGGCAGATGGAGAGGTTGAGAAGGGACTTTTGGTCGAGGAGCCCATTACTGAGAGCCCGCCGGCTTACAAGGATGCTGAGACTCCGGTCGAGAAGGAGTAAGTGGGATGCAACTTACTCACACTTATACCCGAATACTCGTTATTGGATAACGAGTAGTGATAATTGTTTCTTGTAACTGGCTTTAAGCACACATGGTTTTTTTTAGGCACGTTTTTTGAGCACGCACGTCGTTAGGGTAGACTACTAGGTCGGTTTTTACTGCTTTACTAAGGGGAAATTGAATGCAAATCTATTGTTATGTAAGCGTATTTAAGTGTGCGAGATGCGAGACGCGAGATGTGATCTAAGAAAAGGTGATTTAATAAAACCCAAGATTCGAGATTTGCCACGAAAGTCACCATACAGCCCATAGATTATAAAACCTTGAGAACCCATATGGTGATGTCTGCATAACTGCATAACCATGAGAGCTGATTGGATATCTGCCCAGACGAGTTCCATCACCGACTCTTCTCGATAGGCCCGGTCAGCGAGGCCTTGCCCTTATCGATCATGGGACTCCGAGACAAGTGAATCCTGGAACGTTCGGTAGCTGTCATAGAATGTCACCCGAGATTTCGACGGTCGTAGATGCATAGAATAGGAGATAGCAGCATTGAATGTATGGAATGGGATCGGATGCCTCAGTGATACCGCATTCTATATCATCCACCAGGTACCACTCGTTTGCCTCCGCTCCCATCAAGTGGCCAGTGGCCACCGGTAGGTTGGGGGCAGATGGGTTGGTGCCTGGTCGCTCTGGAAGTGCAACTAGTGCAACTGTCTATGATGCATGCAAGTTACATCTTTGCTTACTTTGCACAGTAAAAGTGTCGAAACAAATTATCCCTAGTTACATACACGGCTAGGGTTTTTTGTTTCATCGGTTGATGTGGATGAACTAGGGGCTGCTGTGGGTTGGCAAAGATTGTGAAATGTGGTTTTTGATGGCGTTGAGAAATAGCAGGAGCAGTTTAGGAAAATGAAGAAGAGCTGCGGATTAATACTGTTTATGTGCCTTCCCACAGCCCTTACTCCCGTACTACCATGCTCACGATCAATGTCTTAGTCTCGGGACGTGATGGCGTTTGTACTCCACCCCTCCTCCCCTCTGCCTCTCCGCGCACTTGTGATTTGCATGTAAAATGTTGGACAGTCTTTGTATTCATTTACTTTATTTTGGTAAGAGTAACTATAATTACTAACCATGACTCCGTGGCGCAAGGGTAGCGCATCTGATTCCAGTCCAGAAGGTTGCGCGTTCAAATCGCGTCGGGGTCAGCTTGTTTTTTATGTTATTTTCTTCCGTAATTATTCAGTTAGATCGAAGGGCCTAACAGGTGTTTATCCGATGGTTGTTGGTCTTTTTTGCGCTAGCTTGTCGAAATTTCATTGCAGAGACTCGAATACTGATTTGGGATGCGGTGGATTAGTAGTAACGATGATGGGCTGTCATCTATTTATTTCGTAGCATACTGTATTGATGAGGGCCGAGGCAAAGTGGTGGATAGTTGTCCTATAGGACTCCAAAGTGGCGGGATATCTGATGCCGTTGTTATCATCTTATCATCTTAGAAGGAAGCGTTAAAACCAGGTGATGTGTCGTGACTACTCCAATGATGGCGAATGGATATTTCAAGCCCAAGGTGAAACGTAAATCTTATGCTAGTGACCGGTACTTACTTGTAGCATGTGAAAATGGAATTCAGTAACTCACATACAGCATAGGAATTGTAGACTTTTTAATGGATCCGGAGTGTTGCGAATGCGTGGTTGAAACATAGGCTACTCTACTCAACACAGCTTATGTAAAGTGGCACCAGTGCTTGATCCGGAGTGTCTGGAACAGCGAACATTTCAAAGCCTATCCAAACTTTTAATTTTCTTTGCTGCGGGGATATGAATTTGATGATCTTATGCTGAAGTGACTGCTTATGCTAGATAAAGGAATCACAAAGCCCAGGGCCTCTAGTACATCCTCAAGTTAATACTTGATTGGAGAAAGGACTAGAGATGATTCTTATTAATAGAAGAAATCCGGGAAGATCAGCTAGCTGGAATTGTATGTCTTAAGTGAAGGTAAAAGGTATCAGTGAGGAAGGGCGAGAAGACACAGCGATGGGTGTAGGAAGGAAATAGAAGACAAACGCGGAGTCATTGAGAATTGAAAAAGAGCCATGGGCTACCCTCGCGCCCTCGCGGCTATCAGGATTTAAGGCCTCCTACGGGTGTACTGTACTCTAAAGTAGAGTAGCCGCCATATTTTTGGTCGACTGGAACGCCCAGAATGTGGATCAACCACAGTGACTCTTGACACACCCAATGCCATTGGTAGAACTCTCTCAAACAGGCTCTATTACATAACTTTCACGTGATCTTGTCAGACAATACTTAGCTATTTATTATATTAATTTTGTACCTCATGATTTGCATCACATGACTCCGTGGCGCAAGGGTAGCGCATCTGATTCCAGTCCAGAAGGTTGCGCGTTCAAATCGCGTCGGGGTCAAAGGTTGATACACCTTCATGGAAGTGTACCAACTCGGCTTTTTTTTTAAGGTTGCTTAGGAGGATGGGGAAATAACCGTGCCTGAATTGAAGGTGCACTCGGCTTTAGAGCTTACGCTTCATGGATACTGATGTGGAGATAGCATTTCGGGATGATGGATTAAGATAGAGAAATATTGTTAACACGTGTTACTTAGATTTGATCAAGTACATTTGAACTTTTCAAAGGTGTATGCCCTGCCAGTTGCTCTGGCATTGAGAGCACAGCTTGGACTCATATTCGCATAGGGCGCTCATGCTTCACAGATGATCAAGCGAGGTCAATGATGGGACTGATTGCAGTATTTTTCGGGTTACATCGGTTTTTATAGGGGAAGTATAGTTCTATTTAACACAGCTGACGAAGCGACAAAGTGGGTTGGCTTTGGATCACAGGAACTCACACCTTTATCACAATCCGCTACCGTCATCAGCGCCCAAAAGAAAGTGCACCGAAATGACCTACAAGAACCTCACGAAAGAAAAAACAAAAGAAAGAGACCGTGTGGATTGTCCACCAACCTATGGCCTTTAGCGTCCCTTTTGCAAATACTTGCTCTTTGGTTTCCTATTCCTATCCGGAATGGTCGCGATGCTAAACAGTGACTGTAGGTACTGCCGGCCAGCATGATGTTGTGAAATCGCCACTTCGGCTGAGAGACGCCCCTTGATTACTGTGTAGCGCACCAAGGATGTATGGCGTGCCGAGCAATATCCCTGACTCTTGCCCTGTCTGAGGTAGCTCATCCAAGAACTGAGACCAAAACCTATGGCCATTAGGCTGAGTGTGGATTCGATACAGTGGATGCGTGGTACGCGGAGAAGGCGCAAACATTGGGGGTGGTTCGCTCAGCTTGAGGAATGCTGGTTTCTTGGTTGGAGGCGGGGCACTCAGTTTGTGCCCATATTGCCGTGCGACTGGAATTTTACGTTGCCCGGATTTTCGATCATCGGTTGGCCATGGCAGCAGTTTTGCGTGGTTCTTTAACACTACCTCCATCCATTCAGGAGATAAGCCCCAGTCACCTTCCCATTGGCTCATCTGCTTCTTGCCACGTAAGAAATGGTCGGCGATATGTCGCTGTCTCCTGTCCCAGGACTGGAAATTCATGCCACAGAATCCACAGCGTGATTGCTCCGGAGAAGGCTTCTTGTGCTGAGATATTTTTGCAAGCTCTCGAATACGGTAATTATGGTCGCCATCCTTGAAGTGTATCGACTTTAAATGCTGTTCAAAGTGGTCTTGTCTTGAAAATGTTCGCGCTTGAATATCTTTCTCGGCACATGAATGTCCGCAACATCCCTCAAGGCCCATGCAGTCCTCCGGTAAACGCTCGCAGTAGATACACTGACCAGAAGCTTTATCGAATGGCCCGTCAATAGCACATATCCACGTTTTCGTAACCAAATGAACACTTTCTTCGTGTCTCGTCCAGTTGCCTTGAATCGTAAACTTCCGATTAGGGCAAAAGGTGCATTGGAAGTGTGTGGGGCTTATGATCTTACTGATGGTTTCGTATGATTTTTTATGTTTTCTTCGTCCATTGAGAGAGACTTTTGAACCAGCGGAGCGAACGGATTTGAACGAGTAAGCGGAAGCGACTGAGTAGGTCGATTTTGAAGAGCCACCGGAAATTGCTGATCTGAAGGAATTTGCACTGGCCATATGACGAAGAGGCGGCGTATCAAGACTTGAACGCGGGAGAGATTCTGAAACGGCCGTGAGAATAGCATCAGTGTCGACTGCTTCTTCATCAGATGTATCAGATAGATATCTATCCAACATGGGTGGGGTTGTCGAACGCCCAAAATTCGGTGTTGAATCTGGATAGCCGTCCGGTGACTGGACACACACTAGTTCACTACTTGGCGTGTTTGCAAAAGAGTTATGACATTGGGATGACTGTTTTAGAAGATCTCCATCGATGACGGATTGATATTGCTGTCGTACAAAAGGTTGAGACATCGGTTCCCCCATGTTCGGTGTAATGTCGTGACGTTGCTCTTGTGGTGCTTCCTTTTGGTAATCTGGGGTTTGAGTCCGACATTTAGTTTGCGGTACCATACATATCAGCTCCTCATGAGGCGTTGAGGCTCCAGTGGAATTTTTGTTTTGCGACGATTGGCTCGGAAGAACAAAGCGCTTTCCTAAAACCAATCGCATGCCGCATAAAGTCGCGTACCGTGTCCGGAGATGTATGATGCCGGAATTCTTTCCGCCCGCTTCCTTGAACCTCTTAGAAATGTTCTTCCATGACAATTTGTCATTTTCCTTCAATCGGAGAAGTATTTCGTCATCCGGCGAGATCTCCCATTGACCCTTCTTCTTTCTCTTTTCCTGCGCCTCAGATATGTGCGGTGATTGGATGTTGTCCGATCTTTGGTCCGGTTGATCTGAATGCCTAGATTGAATAGGTTGTTCAGGCGGTGCGAGCGATGTCGGTGCCAGAAGGGCAGGACCCGAAGCCGATATTGCTTTATCTTTTGTCTTGGAATTTCCAGTCCCATATAATTCCGGATTTAAAGGACCGAGTCCCTGGGCATCTAATGGCGATTGAAGCATTGGCGATGAGTACCCCAAAGTCTCCGCGTGGGGGTACTCGTCCAGCGAATAGCCATGTGGGGATGCGTGGCCTGAATTTGCATTAGTATAGTGATGGAGTGTACAATCGCACGAGTCAGAGAATTCGCGGTAGTCTTGCTGATCTGCGGCTGGTGAAAAGGCCTGATGTGCGGTTAGCAAATGGGCGACAAAATCTAGGAATCTTTATACATACCCCTGCCGGTTTATGGGGCCCACTGTGGTGCACATACGAGTCATGAGCTGATACTTGGTCGTACATACTTCTGCCCCCGCAGTAGATTTGCTGATTACGGCTATCGAGAGGCCAGGGATTCGATGCGTTGGGGAACAGAGCGTCCGGATTACCCTGTGGCTAAGTGTCAACCAAGATGGCAGGCAGTTGGATCAAAAAGATGATGAATAACCTGTTGAAAAACAGCGTTACTGCCGTCTAGATCCATGAGAAACCCTTCTATCGTTGATTGATCTGGGTTGTAGATGCTCTACCTTGATGTCAATGTACTATCTCAAATGATAATTTATGGCAAGCCGCCCGTGGAAGCTAAATACCTCGAAACATTCATAACCGCCAAAGTCCGACCTAACACCGGTAAATGTTGCCGGTAAAGTTCCCTCCATGGGGAGCCCGTGAAGGATATGTTCCATTCTCTCCGAGGTCGGTCCCAATGGTGTATCAAAGTCTATCTCGAAGCCGAAATTCGAGTTTTCCGTGGTCGTGAAGTCCATTGTTGTTCAAGAGTTCACAAGTCTGCCGGGTGTCTTATGTATAGCCGTTTTACGCGCGCGGTCGTTTTCCCTACGAGCTTTAGTTGTCTGGGATGTGCTCAGAATTCCCCTGCATGTTTGACGAATCGTATTGATATTTTCCTTACGACGCGCATGTTGAGCGTGATAAGATAATCGCAGGTATCCTAGACAGTAGTGGCCGGTGGGGCGCACAAAAATGAATACTTTTATCGCGGTGGGTGTGCGGACCGGTTCGCTTTGCTCATCTGAACGCAATACTCATCTTGCCCCGCCTATGTAATCCTTCCCGCCTAGCCAGATAGATTAAAATGCGGGGTGATCGTATGCAGCAGAGCCTCAGCCACATAAACGGCAATATTCTTACCGACCCATTGCCGTGCCGGTGATTGATACGAGTAGATGTATTGCGCACATTGGCAACTGAAAGCCTTGTTCCTATCACATTGTTGCCTAGGAGGAGCATTTAGTCTGGGTCAACTTGCATCGTTCCTAAGTGAGCTACCAAACACCGATTGGCTTTTTAGCAGGAGCTCTGCATTTTGTGTGACTAGATTTGTAACAGAACCGACCCAACACAGCTGAAGGATCAGGCGTGCGTTGATTCCTCCATTTTGCCACCCGATGATCCATCTGCTGGGGTTGAGAACCGTAATAGCTTACGTACATGTACGAGCCGCAGCCGTTGCTGTGAAAGCCACCGCTGAAGGGATCCACAACCGACGTTATTCCTACAAGGAACATTTGAGCACCAAGCCCAAGGGATGATGAGTAAGAAGTTAAAGAGAAGAAGCGAAACTCCAGCTGTAGCGGATCCGCGAGACTGCTGAAGAGGAGGACCATTCTGAGATGATGAGAGGGTGCGCCCACTGGGCACTCGCGTAAACCCTGCAACCACCTGGTTTACAGCCTTTTCCTAAGGAGGGTATTTGCACCATTTATCTGCGGAAGATTTCTGTACTGTAAAGAGATACATATGGTCAGAGAGAATATGGAGGTGGAGGATGCGGAGAGGCTTGACGAAGGTGCCTTGTATGCCAGAGAGAGGCGGGAGCTCCATGACGGTGTGACACGAGAAAAACGCCAAGATGTAACTATCACGTGGATTTATTCACGTGATAACTGACTTCTCTGGACTAGGAACCTGGCTGCGGTCACAAGCTTGGCATAGACACTCCTCACAGATTTCGTGGCGCGTGCACCCAACGCCACAAAGTTGACGGACGCGAGGGAGAATATGTCGTAGGTGGCGTTTGGAGCGAAAACGGGGAATTTCTCCGGAGAAATTGTGGTTATTACTAAAGTACATAGCTGCGAAGCTGCCGCCACACATCCGTGTCTACCGAAGCGTATATCTTTGATCGAACTACAGTAGATACTTGTGTACATGAACTTCAATAAATTGGGCTGTGAGAAAGAAAGACAGCAGATCTAACTCGGGGAAAAGCAGAGATGGCGAAACGAGTTTCAAACAAATCGAGTGCAGTTGCACCAGAGAGTAAATAATAATATTGAGCTGATGCATGGCTTTTACCAGGGTAATAGTTGCATTGAAGAGTATATGGGATTTCCTTAATGCTTTAAGCTTGGCGTAAAGCGTACCTGCGTTCTTCTTAACAACCTTACTAAGATGGAAGAAGTACATAGAAAGTATACGGGCGTAAGTGAAAATTTTAACCTACATATCATAAGCATAGAACATTCGAAGGGAATAACGGATAAGTCACAAACGAAGGTGGCTCTAGTCATTGGTCATGAATGTGCAGAAAAATATGTCAGACGAAGTCTGGCATCCGGAGAAGCGAGTGGCACCTACAGTTGTATGTACTTGTTTTTTTAGGTCCGGATACTCAGGTTCCGGGTTAACACTGCCGGAGAAACGACAAAAATGAGTGATAAATCGTGCACTTTCCTCTAGGGGCATATTAGTCCCTCACCATGGTATCCAGCATTCAGAGTACAGAGATAATCCAGTATGCCTGGCTTCGTGGTTACGGCTCACTACTTTTTCAAATGAATATGACAACTCCACATGACCACCGCCCCAAGTGTTTCTTTGAGGTTTATTCTTTAAAAAATCGTCACAGGGCTACCGCGAAGTGCTCTACTTCTCCATGCCACACAGCCACCTCCACAGTGCACTTCCATCCATCGATACTTCCGCTGCCCGCAACTAAAACCGATGATCCTGAAACTCAAGTAACAAAATTCTTTGCCAAAACTTTGCGTAGGCATGATGTATCCCACATACGGCTACCGTTCGAAACTTCGAGTCGAACTTACCTAAGATATTACCCGTCATATCTTTCTAACTTCCCTCTAGCTGATGACTGTACCCAGCATATTCATGCCAATCCTGTGCCACATCTCACCATTCCCCGCCGCCGACGTCTACTCTCAGATCCCATACTATCTCCAAGAAACACAGGAAGGACATATATAAACCACCTCCATCACCATTCTCAAAATCCTCATCCCAACAACCGTCTCTCACTTAACGCATTCCCCATTTACCAAATCACAACCTTTTAACTTGCTTCACCAGCATCACCAGCATCACCTTCCATCACTCCTTCAGCAACCCTCACGAACTCACTCCTTCATCATGCAATTCCTCACCCTCCTCCCCATTGTCCTCACCTCCCTCTGCACCATCGCCACCGCAGCCCCCGCGCTCGCACCCGCACCCGCACCCGGCGGAATGCTCTCAAAAGCCGCCCCTTCCTACGACTGCCACTGGCATGTCTTCAACACCGCGACGAAAGTCAGTGATCGCAGCAACGGCAAATATGCTTGCTGTACCGAAAATGGAAAGGAGCCCAATGGTAAACCGAAGTTGAACTGTAGATATAATAATGCTAGTATGTTATCCCCCCAATGATCATCCTCTTCGCAGCAGGCTTTGCCGAGCCGCGTTTCTGGCTAGATGCGCAAAGGCTAACAATACCACAGTCTGCGAAGGAGGATTCCCAAAGACTTGGTGCTGCCCTGCATCCGGAAATATCAGTGGTGGTCAGGGTTGTCAAAAGAATTTTGTTACTACTCCTAAGAATTAAAGAACTAATGGCTTGCTATGCATTGCTTACCATTGTATGATTAGCTAGACATGGACGTTGGGTCCGGGCATGATTCATTATATCTTTTCTTTGCACTGAGTAGCAGACTAGCAGTTGATTCGGGGAAGATGTTTTTTTCTTAGTCTTGGTTATTCTATGTTTCTTTGGTTAGAGAGAGATTAAAATTGGACTACTTATTCCAGATACAGGCAAAGTTTGATGTGATGGTGCGAGTGATGTGTGTTGTATGGCTGTTTTCGGACCGAGTGTGGCAGGCATATCCGGGTGAGAAGATATGACCAGCACAAACCCAACGGAAGCAAAAAGCTATCCCAAGGGTGACACGAAGATACTGGAAAAGAAAAAGAGAAAAGAAAAGGAACATATGTAGTAGTAGATAGGAAGATATTTAGCGTGGCTTGGACCGGGGAGAGAGTAATAAATGGTGTAAACAAAAAAAAAATCTTCCTAGCTGTGTGATCGTCCGAGATTCGTATACGAGTAATTGAATTACAACCAAACTTAGGCCCTGTAGTCTAGGACTAACGGCTGGTGGCGGTGAAATGGTGGAGGTGGAGCGGGGTTAAGCTTCAAACGTCATGATTTGAGTAACAACCCGTCAACCAGACCACGGTGATATGTGGTGCCTCCGGGGGGTCTCGATCTCGCATCTCCCATCCCCGTCCCGTCACTCCTCCATCTATATCAGCCAACAAACCTTAGAAGCAGGAGCAGCAGCAAGAAGTAGCTTACTACGGTGACTATGACACTAAGACCGGTAAGTCTTCCCTCCCCCATTCAGCGGATACCATGCCTAACAACACCCAGAGCTTTACTCCACCTCTGACAAAACCTCCTTCGCCTTGACCTCCGCCATCCAGTAATCATGACGCAAGCAATCACGTACATTTTGCAAACCACAAATGTTCTCTCCGAGAGCAACGACACCGAAAAACAATGCATCAAAGAAGGGCATGCAAACGTCACCGAACTTACCACCCTAAACGACCAGCTCGGACACGACTGTCAGCTCCTTCCTATCGTATACGATCCTTCCGTGCTACTAAAACCCCACCCACCAGTCTTCGCTCAACACTGTAATGGAGCTTGCTACGAAGTATGAAGAAATTACCGAGAAGCTCGGCTCCAAGGGTGCCGACAAGACCTCCTCCGAGGAGCATCTAGAGAAAGAAAAGCTGCTCTTCATCGAAATGTGGGTTGTATGGTGTGGACGCATTATTGGTTAAGAGGGAGGCAATGTAATCCGGATGGAAAGGTCTTCGTTGCTATCAATACTTTAGAGATCTCCAACACAAAAACATCCCGATCCCCTCAACGCCGATTGTGCCTACTTCGATACGAATCTTGATTCCAACACCGAAATTTCTCTGCTCTTAGCTTTTACCATGTCCAAGGCCTTCGAAAGTTTCGCTTACCCCCGAATCACCGGTGACCGTTAATAACAACTGCGAAATCACAATTCACTACCAAGACTGAAAGAATAGAAACCGATAAGAGTTTACAAATCTCGCTGAGTTCTCTTTCTATTGTTAGAGCCTTCTGCGGTACGCCTCTCAAGTCATGTGAATAGCGTGTAGCACCCTCGTCTAAGCCTACACCCAGAATGTTAGTGTTACAAGTAATGAACCTCGGCCTAAAACTGCAGGGATTGTGTGGAGAACTGGGAAGGGCTATGCCCCCAATACGACAGGGATGATGGCTACGATATAGCTGGCCGACTTTCGGTGGTGGCTACAGTGTTACGGATTAGGAGATGACCACTGATCAATGGATAGTAAATTGGACCAGGAGATTAAGCACAACGGCAATCCGGCTACACACGAGGAGAGAGAAATAAACAAATTGTTCGGTATCTATCGCACGCAGAAACGGAAATCGATTCACATGAGCACTTATGGGTGAGTTGCAAAGATACTCAAAATTACAAGACGATAAGATACTGAACGATGCACTAATGCAAATGTTAAACATCGGCAAAATATACATATCTATACAACAAAAACACCAAATCCTCCTCGAAAATTCTTGAAACGAGCATTTGTTGACATATTGGTTGCTTCATCTGTAAGGAAGCGGAGGAGGAGTAGGTCGGTGTTAATAATGTGAAGCGCCTTATGTTTGGGTCGACCGGACTGTTCTTGGGAGAAGCTTGAGGACACGACGTTGTTTGGGCCCCTCGGATTGAGCCTCGTCAGGTGTATTATTTTGGCCCTTATCTCGCCAATTATTATCGGATGCGTTCCCCTTTGATGATAATGAAGTTGTTGATCCAGCGATAGAGTGAATTCTTTCTCTCCAACTGCTTCGACCGATGGCAGAGATTTTTTCGTTTTCGGTTGGATCATTGCCCTCCAAGGACTTCCGGAGGCGACTTCCGATGGATTTGATTGCCTTGGAAAGGGGGGGTCGTGGCTTTTTCCGGCTCCGGGATGTTTTTTGCGTATAGTTCGGCAAGAGGTTGGAACAGCGGGTCGCCGTTGGTCGCATCCTGGACCTCGTCAATGCTATATCTATGAACAGCATGATTTCCTTGGACTATAGCACCGGCGGGGCTGGTTGGATGGGCGATTTCTAAAAACGCTTCAACGTCTGTAACTCCTAGAATATTTTTGACGAATTCCGGACTTTCACAAAGCCTTTCGTGGACATCAGTGCGGCGAGTTGGATCAGTCACACCGAGTGCTTCGTAGAGCCCGGTCACCATCTCTCGGCAGAGCGCTTTTCTTTTAATTTCGCGGGACTTCTCGAGACTTTCCTCGTCTTTGGTATTCTCACACAATTTTTCCTGGAGTATTTTATTCTCCATTTCTAGTTGTTGAATCCGGCTTTCGAGGGACAAAACTCGATCCTCGTTGGCCTGGCACTGCTTTCGGTAGTAGGATACCTTTTTCTCCACTTTACGCGCCCACAGGTATACTTGTTCCATTCTGTCGAACATTGCGAGCGTAACAGAGGTCGTGCTTTCCTGCGATTGGATTTCTATATACTTGAAAAGACACATGTCAGTTACGTCTACAACATTTATAACAAGCGCGCGCCGCACCCAGATGCTACAGCAGTTGCATCGCCTAAGTGCTCACGTGGCGTTTTATGCGAATGACGAAGTCTTAGAAGTACCTTTGAGCGCCATAATGATTATACAAGTAATTCAATGTAGGCAATGTCGATGAGAACGTGCCGGCGGTGGTGGGGTTTGTGATAAACTAACAAGGTGTCGTGGAGATTGCAGTTGCTGGTGTTGGTAATGAGTTGAAGAATTTACGCGGTTCGGCGTTCGAGTTACTCCCTTAGATTTCAAAGAATGGCCGCCATTTCCGCGATCCGAAGTGCCAGGCCTACACGATCTTACCACTAGCGGCCCCGGAATACCGTCACAGCCACCATCAATGTGTCATACCACGTTGCACTATAGAGGGTTTTATACGTCATTGTTCTTTCTCAAAGGCGAAGGGGCGGGCTTCACTGGTCCACGGATCTTTGCAGACACAAATTGCAATTACTACGTTGCTATCCCTTCCCCTAACGGACCTGTTACCGATGTGTATTTTCCCTTCTTCCCAATCCGCAGAGCCAAGAAAACTTTCGACAACCCACTCGCAGTCGCACGACGTCAACCCTGTTTCTCACTCATTTCATCTAGCTCTATAGGAATCACCGTCGTATCCGACTTCGCATCCGACTTTACATTCTGCGGCGCCGCATCTTCTTCCTCCATTGGTTTGCAACCAAAGACTACATAACTGCTATCATCAGTTCCTTGTGATTCAAAAAAGGATTCAGAAGTTCTCACAAATAACAGTACATATGCGATCGACGATCTTGTACAGCTTTCAAGGCGTCATCACACATCTTTCTCGCTTCGGATTCGGTCATCCCCATATACCTATCTTGATCAGCCATAACTCTTCCCTCTTCACCATTCCGGGCCCTTGAAGCTATTCTCAAACAACCTTCCTCCTCGGTTCGTGTGGGGGGTCTCTCAAAACCAAGTACCTCGTAAACATAACCATAGCATAAGCATGGAAAGTTGAATCACAACTCATCAGAACCATTGTACCAATCCTCTTCAACCTTTCATCCCTCGGCCATGGCGCAAGCGGCTGTTTTGTATCCATCCTCTCTATCCCGACATATCCGGCACATTTCAAATCATCGACCATATCCGCTCCTAACATATGCCCTCGTCTACCCGCCTTTATGTGGGCTTCTACTAGGAGCTCGGTGAATAATTTGCAGCTGTTGGTGGGTGACATTGTTGAGTCGTCGGAATGGACTATGCCGCCGAGTTCGGCGAGTTCGATTTTGCCGCCGGGTTTGAGACAGCTGGAATGTTAGTGGGTGTGGGGTGTGTAGAGGATTGGGGTGCAGAGGGTAGTGACGGGGGAATGTTTGGGGGGGGAGGGGCTTCTGAGTAGATGGGAACACTGGGGGAGGTACCGGTAACATTCTGACAGCAAGAAGTCCCAGTTTTTTATCGCCTGGCCGATGTTCCGGATGTGGATAAAATCAAAGGAATCGGATGGGTATTGGAGTCCCAGCTCCACATCGTCGATCTCGAAACGACTGTCGGGGTTAAGTAATTAGTCAACCTGTTTATCACTCTGCATCTTGAGGATGTCTAGCCTCTGCGCGAAGACAACAAAGGGACAGGAGGGAGAGCATACCAATTTACAGGATGTCTGATCAATCAGAATCGCAATCAGAAACTCTTTCCAATACACGGGATAACAAGGTTGACGTACCGCCCACTGTGTGGTATTGGACTATTCGCGTCAAGATCAGTGGCGTGATAACTCATAGTGAAGATCAAACGCACCTTAAATCTATCCCTATCACCTCGGCCTCTGGATAATCTACTGCTACATCCATTGCCCATATTCCAGTTCCGGTTCCTATGTCGAGGATCCGCTCGGGGTTTTCGAGAGGGGCTAGGTGGTGTTTCCCGTGTAATAGGTCGAAGAATACTTCGTGGTGAAGGTCGAGGCGCTCTTGTTCCGTCTGGAGTGTGTTAGCGAGTGGCAACTTTTTGAGACTTGATGGGAACCGGTATGGCGTATTGGGGGTATTGAGAATATACGCGGAATTGATGGTACGGTGCCGGGAATGAGCGGAAGGGGTGGTAAAACACACTTCGTCAATGGGCATAAGATACTTTTCATCTCCAAAATAGGTATGGTATTTCCTCCCGTGTTCGATTCGGTATTCGTTGATAGAGAAGCTGTACGATACTATGCTTTGTATGTAACTTCCGTAACTATTATCTTCGATTAACTTTATTTCGATATGAAGGATGCGGGGTTGGGTTACCTAGAGGAGGCATCCGAGTGATACTTTTATGTCAGCAGGGTGAGTAAGCACCAACACCTTCCCTAGCGGAGTCATAAATAACACACCGAATCTTCCGGTTCCACCTCGATGGGTGATATATTTCCATAATCCGCCTCCGTATTCTCTGTCGTAGTTATGGCCGTGGTCGTGGTGCTCTGATGCATTTGCATTATATGATGTATCCCGTAAGCGTAGGCGGTCCCGAAGGTTGGCCGTTGATTTAATTAATTGCTGGTTCGTTTGGGTCGATTTCAAAATATCCGGGTTCAGTTGTACAAGTTGACGAGATGTTAAGCTGTTATTAACTGCTGCGGGGATCCGACAACCAGGCTTTTGGGTCTTCTCAAAAATTGTGTGCCTCAAAGAGCGACGGAAGTACCATGTCTTATATGTGCGGAACCAGGAGTACAAATCCTAAAGGATTCGATTCCACCCCTCGCGTTTAAAGCCGCGGGGAAAACTACCGAATGTGCTTGTGAAATAGACAGGATTCGCCCTCCGAAAAGGGAACAGGTTCAGTTCTTATTTCCCAGTCTTGGCTTGCACCACATCACAGGATGCATGCTTCATGGCTCTGCTGATCTAACTAGCGGAGAAGAAGGAGCTGATTCATCAAATATGATATGCATATTTAAAACCCATCTTTCTTTTGATTCTGCATGCTACAGCTGCAACAACAGCCAAGACTGGGAAATAAGAACTGAACCCGTTCCCTTTTCGGAGGGCGAATCCTGTCTAATAGCGGCGAATATGCGGCATACTTCACAGGATCCTGACAGGCTCGATTGATCTAGAGTAAGACACTGGATGCTCCTCGGATGCACGCGGGCAGGGATTTTGGAGGGATTTGGCAGTCTAGGGTTCGGAGTGAACCGAGAAATTGATGCACATATGCAGTGCAACCGGTGTGTCTAGCGTGTATGCAAGAGCTCGAGCTCGAGCTGGACCACGCGGGATGAAGTATACATGTAGATCGAGAGCGCCGGAATTGGAGTGGCATGGACATCTGTCTTAAGCTGTGATCGATTCGTCTTCTTGGTGTCTACTTGACATCTCAGGCTTAAGTCTTGAGAGAAGTTGTGGGGCTGAGGGTGGAGACGAACTTTCCCTGATCCTTGAAAGGGAAAAGTAATATTGTAACCGATATTCGGGCCATGAGAACCACGAGGAGGCAACGCCTTGTGCAAGTCTTCAAGTCTGGCCAGTGTTGGAGCCTAGGAGAGTTAGATATAGATATGCATACACCTGTTGTCCAGACGTAACAGAAGCTTCCAATTATGCAATCACATGCACCGACCGTGGCGTAGGCTTTACAGCGTCAATTAAAGCATAACCTTCTGGACCGGGTCAGTCATTATTGACATTAATTTGGGCTTGCCGTGGCCGCTGCGTGGCTACTTACTGTGCCAATGTGGCGGGGTCCCAGGGACCCTTCAATGAGCCAGCCTCCCTGCGCTTCAAGTTTCGGTAGCGACTCAATGACTGAAGACAGGGTCGTGAACGCTCGGACATCGTGATGCTAGCCATAGAGAGGCCCAGGAGAATTATGTATCCCCGGGCTCCCTGGGCTCCCGTGAACTCTTTGCTGCCTGGAGACGGGAAGAAGGCCGCTTTTTGCACTCTTGACACATCGCTGGTGGTGTGTCATGAGGATTATGCATTGCACTTATCTCAATCAATTGATGGCTGTAGGTAATGGCAAGAGTTCCTGGGTGGCCTGGAAGAACGTGATGAAGGTGAAGAAGTGGAGAGAGGATGGAGGTAAAGGCTTATGCAGGTTTGAGCAGTTTGAGGTTGGAGCTTGGACGTGCTCCTCTAGTTCATCACACTTTCACTTCCATCTCTATGTTTACAAGCACGAGAAACTTCTGTCCCTTCAGTCTTTATCCCCTCTCTTCAAAAAACCAAAAACCACCTCCGACCGGGCCTCGAAGCTCTCAAATACTGGTAGACGACGAGCCAAGGAACGACTGATCACAGGCGGCCCGATGCTGATAGATATGCTTTTCGTACGGGCCCTACTGACGCTGACAAACTGTGTTTTTGTTCGTATCGTACACTGGGTGCTGACAGCTGACGTACGATCCATTACGCCCGCTACAGTACTACCACAAACTACCAGCCGCAATTATCGACTTACATTAACACGGCGTCTAATGCGGTTTTACGGTGACGATTCGGCATCACCTTGTCCTCCTTGATAAGTCTGGGAGTAGGCCAGGCAACTGGAACATTAAAGATCCTACCGAGAGAATTATGTTTTCGACTGAGACAGAAATAATCGTCGGAAACCCGATTGGGCCGAAAACTGAACAGGGCGGGCTGCTGGCTGTCTGAATTTACAGCTTCATGGAGCTAAGGTGTATGCACAGATAGATACCTCAAGCCCTCGAACTCTAGAGACATTTTGATAACATCTACATAGGCATCCTACTCTACGCAACCTACGCTCGATCCGGCCTACTCTACAGCCTAAATAGCATACAGAACTCTCCTATAGTGTTGATTTCTATGTCAACCGCATGTCTACTCTAGGACACCGCTGGAACATCACTCTGCATCGGTATCGGCAGCGTCACGGGCATGTGCGAGACCTCAGCTCAACTAGAGTACTGCGCCTACGCGCCTAGATAAAGGACGAGTGATATCACAAGCACGACGCTCGCCATGCAAGTTATACTCGCAACTCCGGATGAGGGATGCACGTTGGTTACCTCGACATTCTTACCGAGCTGTGATTGATCCGCGTTGCACCTATGGCGGATCATGTTGATGAAAGTGGTTGATGGCATATGTATGTTGAGAATGGACCCGGTTTGCCGAGTAAGCGAGCTGGAGATTGGGAAGGTGGTTGAAGTTTGTATTCAGAAGGGACAGAACTTTCAGTTACTGGACGAAGGGTTTAGAGTTTAGATATATTTTTGTCAAATCTCGGGTTTGGATGGAAGCTCTACCAGACGGAAAGCGGATACTCTAGATACAGCCAGGACAACGTGTCAAGACAAGCAAGACAAGGCAAGGTCGAGACGCGGGCTTTCAAGCGCCGAAAGCCACGGCAGGCAAATCCCACGGGTTCTCCTTCCACGGGCTCCCCGGGGTTAAGCGACGGTGCTTCGGAAAGATCTCTAGCGCCGCTTACTTATCGGCTGCCAAGAATGTTACCCCACCCCCGCCAGAGTGCCCGTGCAATTTTCCGCCGCTGAGCAATGCTGTGGTAACGCAGATTCCGCACAGGGGGGAGCTGGGGGGCAGATTGCCGCATTCGACCGATGATGATGAAATACCGAGTGGAGAGAGTGGGATGATCAGTAACATGAAGCAGAAGCGGGGAGGGAGGAATGGTTTGCTCCGAACATATGTCTAGACCTACGATGAAATGTAAGCAGTTCATATCGGTGAAGACCGCCTTTCAAGAAATTGCAACCAAAACTGGAAATCTATTATCTGTCAGAGGGTTCAGCTGTTCTCCGAGCTTCTGTCGGAAGCGAAAGACGAGCAAGCAGTTGAGAAGTAACCTAGCGTATCCGCGCCCGATGTTCGAATTCGTAAGGCAAAGCCAGCATGAAAGACGCACTCCACCTTACCCCCCCTCATTTATATTACGAGACCTCCACCCCTCCGACGTAATCCCCTCAAATCAACTCCACCCACAACTCCAAACTCCAAAACCAACCTCTCCAACCAAACCAAATCATCAAAATGGCCAAGGCTGGTACGTTCGATTCTCCGTTTCTCTCTTGCGATACCCCGCAATGCGTCATTGGTTTCTGGTGACGATGCGATGCGGCTTCACGCTCGGCTGGACACACGGGTCTCGGGTGCTGAAGGGTCGATCATCGGTGATGGAAACGCCTTGTAAACGAGGAGAAGGAGGCAAGGCGTGCAAAAAGCAAGAGCATGCACATAACCCGTGTGGACACGCGGAGGGCGTCTGCTCTTTATACTTTCCTGCTGTCTTGCTGTCCCGGGGACACTGCAGCTTCCCCAGTCGAGCCTATCACCAAACGCAGGCAGGGTTTCGCCGAGCCTGCCGCATCACAGACACCTTGGGGACGTCTTTTGTCGTCCTGATATGTGCTGCTATTCCTATTACTTGCTATTCCGTGTACTACCTTATGGAGATCGCTAACAAATGACCCCGAATAGTCGCTGTCCTCCGTGGTGACTCCGGTGTTTCCGGTGTTGTCAAGTTCTCCCAGGAGAACGAGTCTGCTCCTACCATCATCGAGTACGAGATCCAGCATGTCGATGCCAACGCTCAGCGTGGAATGCACATCCACGAGTTCGGTGACAACACCAACGGTTGTACCTCCGCTGGCCCTCACTTCAACCCCCACGGACACACCCACGGTGCTCCCACTGATGAGATCCGCCACGCTGGTGACCTCGGAAACATCACCACCGACGCCAACGCCGTCGCTAAGGGACGCATGGAGGACTCTGTCGTCAAGTTGATCGGACCCTACTCCGTTCTCGGAGTATGTATACCATGGCCTCTTGATGTGATATGGAGTGCTAATTGAGGAACAGCGTACCGTCGTTGTCCACTCCGGAACTGACGACCTCGGAAAGGGAGGACACGAGCTCTCTGCCACCACCGGAAACGCTGGACTCCGCCCTGCTTGCGGTAAGTCTTGACATCTCTTGCTTTCAAAGTTCTCTGAAGCTGATTATCTTTCTAGGTGTCATCGGAATCACCAACAACTAAACAGTTGTAAAACTATGCCCGAGTCCTATACCATTTAGCGTGTCTTGTTTGTGAAATTCTTGTGGATAATTTAGGATGAGGAATATTGGCAATAAAAAAAAAGATATCTAGTGCAATTACCAGTGATTGTTTGTGAGGATGTGAATCGAAGCGGACGTAGAACAAGTGATCAACCATGAGCCGTTTGAGCCTCCTGTCAACTTGCACATCACCGGATCACATTTCATGCAAAAGTCGGAGCTTGAGTCAGCAGCAGCTTCCGCGGAAGTCATCATTAAACATGCCTTCATCTGATCCAAGGATACCTCTTCGGGACCGATTGGCACTGATTGGATACCAAGTATCAGGTTTTAAAACGAAAGACGTAACACAACAGCCTCATCTGCAGAAGATCCACTCGCCGCGGCTCATCTTCTGAAGATCCGAGAAGTTGAGTTGTAGAGATTACTGCCAGATGACAGCAGGTAGTCGAGCCATATTTCTAGGCAATTTTCAATCATTGCCACCTGATGTTAAGAGAGATTAACATTTTCGTTATTTATTGTTTATTGACCATCACTCACGATGCTCCAACTCTGCGCCCTGACTCCTTCTATTCAACATTTGACTTTACGCAAATATACCAACCCTCCTACCAAATCCTGCTACATCCCCCATCAAAATACCCATCCTTTTCACAAATCCATACATTTCCCCCATCCCATCTCCAAGCTCGCCAAACATGAGGCTCAACTCCTCCGGTAACCAGTTCCCAAGTCTGAAGTCTGGGCAAAGCAGCAGCCCCGGTCTCACTAGCGCGTCTCATGCACGAAGCTCCAACATCCTGGTGCTACGAAAGTGCCATACCTGTCATCTTCACAATTGGCCTTTTTTATCAACGCATCAGCGCCACGGTTGAAGATTGACATTCACTATCAACCACTACCACGAAGAAAAGAGACTCAATTGAGGGAAGGACTAAGGTACGTACCAAAAACTTTGGAAGAACTTTGGAAGAACTTTGTTAGAAGGCAGAGATACGTGGGATCGTCACGGAACTCGACTTGGAGTAGTGGCGACCTGGCAGACTCAGCGGACCTGGCAAGCTCCTGCGTCGACAGGATGAGAGTCGTGGCCACTTTTCGTTTCCCTTCCCCGGGCTCCCCGGGCTCCCCGGGTGTGTCGTGTGCTGCTATCTTACGATGCATCTCGCCTTAGATTTAACTAACACATCACTTCTTCATCTTCCAATAGTCGCACCACCTACTCTACTCCACCCACTCTTCACCACCACAGCCATCAGCGCGAGCACAAATCTGGCTTCTTCATAAAAGCACCCGCTCAATCAACCTACCTGTACCACCCACGATCGACCGGCACATTCACCAAAGAAAATATGATCATCGCAACTGTTAAAGCAGTCACCAGCGGTGACACCGTTGTCTTGAAGTCTACTAAGTCTGGAGCTGAAAAGGTCTTGTCTTTGGCTTTTATCTCGGCTCCTAGACTGAGGAGGGAGGGGGATGAGGTATGTTGTTTTCCTGGAGGTGATAGATTAGGTTGTGAGCGGTTGTTTACCAAGCTGGCGGGGATGGTTGTCACTGGTCTTGGACAGCCTGCCCTAACATAAATGCTAACAACCTCCCCCGCTTTGCTACAGCCCTACGCCTTCAAAGCCCGCGAGTTCATCCGCCGCGAAGTTGTCAACACCTCCGTCCAGTTCAAGGTCCTATACAACGTCCCCCAGATTAACCGCGAATACGGTGTTATCGTCCTCGAAGATGGCCGCAACCTTGCCGAAGTCCTAGTCCATGAAGGAATGGTTAAAGTCCGTGAGGACTCAGGAAAGCGTGGTGGAGACGCCGACAGTGAGGAGGGCATTTTGTTGCAGAAGCTTCAGATCTATGAGGAGCAGGCTAGAGACGCTGAGAAGGGGGTTTGGTCAAAGGATGAGGATGGAAGAGTTGAGGCTATTTACGAAAACCCGACCAACCCTACGAGCTTCCTTGAGATGTTCAAGGGGAAGGAGATTGATGGTGAGTTGCGGAATGCCCTGAACACATAACCTGAGAAAAAGCCCTAAATACATTCCATACCGCCGGCATTACTATGTATGGACAAATGCTAATAGGGATATAGCTATCATTGAGCGTGTTATCTCTGGAGACAGATTTAGCATCCGTCTCATTCTGGAGCCCAAGAAGCACCAGTACATTCTCCTCCTCCTTGCTGGAGTTCGCACCCCCCAGTCTACTCGCATCGACGCCAACCAGATGGTCCACCAGGGAGAGGAGTACGGAGACGAGGCCAAGGACTTTGTCGAGACTCGTCTTTTGATGAGAACCGTCAAGGTTCAGCTTCTCGGAGTTTCTCCTCAGGGACAGCTTGTTGGATCCGTTCTCCACCACAACGGAGGAAACATTGCCGAGATTCTTGCTTCTCACGGTCTTGCTCGTTGTGTCGACTTCCACTCTGCCTTCCTCGGTTCCGCTATGGCTAGACTCAGAGATGCTGAGAAGTATGCGAAGGACAAGAAGCTTCGTATCTACAAGGGACTTGTCACTAAGAAGCGCGACTCTAACAATGAGTTTGAGGCCGTTGTTGCGAGAATCATCAGCGCCGACACTATCGTTGTTAGAAACAAGGCTGGTGCTGAGCGTAAGATTAACCTCTCCTCCATTAGGCAACCCAAGTAAGTTACATTCCGAACCAGCGTCCATGAATGAAATCCTAACAGCCTACCAGGCCTTCCGACCCTGCCCAGTCTCCTTTCCAGGCTGACGCCAAGGAGTTCTTGAGAAAGAAGCTCATTGGAAAGCACGTTCGTATCCACATCGACGGCAAGCGTCCCGCCCAGGAGGGATACGAAGAGCGTGAGATGGCCACCGTTACCTTCGGAGACAAGAACGTTGCCCTCGGGCTGGTCGAGGCTGGATACGCCTCTGTCATCCGTCACCGTGCCACCGACGAGGACCGTTCCCCCATCTGGGACGACCTTGCTGCCGCTGAGGATGTTGCCCGCTCTGCCCAGAAGGGAATGTACTCCCCCAAGGCCCCTCAGACCGCCAAGATGATTGAGGCTTCTGAGACCATCCAGAAGGCCAAGTCCTATCTCTCCTTCCTCCAGCGCCAGAAGAAGGTCCCCGCTGTCGTCGACTACGTTGCCTCCGGATCTCGCTTCAAAGTCATTATCCCCAAGGAGAATGCCCGCTTGACTTTCGTCCTCTCTGGAATCAAGGCCCCTCGCACTGCCCGCAACCCTACCGAGCAGTCTGAGCCCTTCGGACCTGAGGCTCTTGACTACGTCTCCAAGCGTACCATGCAGCGTGACGTCGAGATCGATGTCTTAGACATTGACCGTGTCGGTGGCTTCATTGGTACCATGTACATCAACGGCCAGAACGTCGCCCGTGGCCTTGTCGAGGAGGGCCTCGCATCCGTCAACGTCTACTCCGCTGAGAAGACCGGTCACGCCAACGAGTTACTCGCCGCCGAGAACAAAGCCAAGGCCGCTCACAAGGGAATGTGGCACGACTGGTCTCCCGAGAAGGAAGCTGCCGAAGCTGCAGAGGCCGCCGGTTTCGCCAACGCTTCCTACATCAAGCCCACTGAGACTATTCAGAGTCGTGCTGATTTCCGTGACATCATGGTCTCCCACTTTGACGTCTCTGGAAACCTTAAGCTTCAGATCGTCGGTGAGGGAACTGCAAAGTTGGAGGCTATGATGCTCGAGTTCCGTCGCTTCTACAACAACCCTGCAAACTCTAAACCTCTTGATGGTATGCCCAAGGCCGGTATGTTGGTTGCTGCCAAGTTCTCTGATGGCTCCTTCTACCGTGCTAAGATTAAGCACTGCGACCGTGTCGAGAAGGAAGCGGAGGTTTTGTACATCGACTATGGAAACACCGAGCGTGTCTCCTGGACCGACCTCCGTCCTCTCGCCCCTCATTTCTCTACCGAGAAGTTGAAGGCTCAGACTGTTGATGCTGTTTGGTCTTTTATCAAGTTCCCTGGTTTGGATATGTTGAACGATGATGTTAGGGAGTTTGTTTCTGAGTTGACTGAGAATAAGCAACTTGTTGCAAACGTTGACCATATCAAGGCTGATGGTACCCTTATGGTTACTATTCTTGAACCTGGTGCAACTGGGCCTGATGACTCGATTAATAGGACTATCTGTCAGGAGGGATTTGCTTACGTTCCTAAGAAGTTGGGTGGACTTAGAGACGCGTATGGAGAGAGAATTAAAGGGCTTGAGGAGGCTATGAAGGAGGCTGAACAGGGAAGACTTGGTATGTGGAGGTTTGGTGATGTTAGGGAGGATGAGGAGTAATTGGCGTTTTGATTTTTTTGGAGTTTACTTGCTTGATGGGATTTGGATGGGTTTTTTCAAAGGGATATAGATTGTTAGTTAGGAATACTTATCGCGTAGTTAATGTTTTATGATGAGCAATCAAAATGGATTGGGTAATGACTATGATAAGTACTTACATTACATCCGAGGTGATTAAGTGAATTAACTACGGAGAGTGATGATGATGGTGTATCATGCTTACCAATGCATACATATCTACATTTCTACTAACTAGAGGGTTCTGTCAATACGAGCCATTAAACGGTTTCATCGAGCTCTTCCATACCAGTTCCGACGAGGTGGTTTTTTATGAGCTCCTGTGGTTCAAGTATGTTATGTATCTCCCTACTTTCAGAATATCAGCTTCGACCTGTTGGGACCGTAGGCTCGTAGAGTGGTAACGATATGGTATAGGGCTCTGGCGGTACACCCAGGAGAGATTGAATTAATGTTATGAGATGTAATCGGGGGTGCTTTAAGAGGCGATCACGGGTAGAGGGGCTGAATAATTTAATTAGAAACAAAAAGAGGAACGAAGAAGCGAGATCAGAGAGCTGAGTGAGCAGGGATGATAAAGGCGAAGGAACTGCATTAGATAGAACTAAACTGGCGTGAAGAAGGCTGTATGAGAAGAAGATAAAGAAGAAGGAATTACGGAAGATATGGAAAAAGACGGAGTTAGATGCATTAGATAGCATACCCCGAACTGGGGATACAATATTATGATGAAATCAAAAAAATAAAAAAATCTACTGACGAAGGTCGACAGAAAGTTACAGAATACACCCTTCCTGAGGGGACCTTTAGACAATAATCATATCATGCGCACTAAGTATCTAAATAATTGCTAAATCTGCCCCACTTCCGAATTTGCAAAACACCGACTTAACATACCTAATACCCATTCACCCACATATATCCACCGCCACTCCGCAACAATCCCATCCCTCCTAAACCCTCCCCTAAACCACATCAACCCCATCAACGCCATTATTAGCACCCCCCCATTCCTTTAACCTGCAGCGCTTTCTGACGTTTCAAGTACAATTCATAATTGAACAGATCAGCAAGGCGTTTTTGCGGATCTGTTTCCTTCAGAATAACCATAATCTCCTTCAAATGATCTGTGTGGTTAGGAGCATCTCCGATATAATTATACCTACCTGCCCTCGCTCCTACATTGTTTCCCGCAGCTCGAATATTCAAAAAATCAATAATCCTCTGAATCTCTGTTTGGTATTCAATTTTAGAAGCGTCATCATCACATGATCCAGAACACATATCACGGAGATGACAAAGAATCTGGATTATTTTTCGGAGCTGGACTGAGGAACAGGTAAGAACGGCCCCAAGTGGTTCATCCTCAGGCCTCCATGTAGTCGTCATGGTCTCATTATCCATTGGTTCGGTCTTGGATGTTTTCGATGAACAAATACTACGCTTCTCTGTTGAAGAATGCGAAGAATTGTCAGTACCCTCGTCCTGACTCCTCTTCCGCTCCCCCAGCCTTCCCATCTCTTTATGTTCTTTCTGATTTACTCGTTCTGTCATCGGTGTCGGGCCTGTTGTATCTGCATCCTCATCCTCCAGATTTATCCAGATTGAAGACGATGTTTTTTTCCCCTTGGCCGCTTTGAAAGGTTTGTTATTGCTCGATCTAGTTCGCCGTACTACTCTCTGTGGTGATTGTGGTGAATATTTATCGGATTCATCGTCGGCGTCATAATCCGAGCTATAGCCATCGTTGCGGTTCGTCACGGCTGTGTCAGAGCTGTAGTTATTTTCGATGATGTCGGCTATTGCCGAAGAATTCATGTTGCCATGGGCTGGATGACTGGCGTGGGTGAGGTGTTGGAAATGAACGGGTTGGAACGTTATCCTCAGACTATCGGATATCCCCTAGAACTTGTGTCAGCCATGCACTTGTCGGGTTATAATGGGATCATACGGATTAAGAGTTGTTTGAGCGATAGTTTCTTTATTCCGTTCTGATGGTGTTCGATGCGTATGAAGAAATCTCGTAGCGTGGCTGTTGCAGGAGTATGGATAGTTGCTGTGTGGTGCGAACTCGGGGGGTTGGGGTTTTTTTGGGGGGGGGGGGCATGACGCGTTTCCCACCCCAAGAATGGCGGCGAAATTTGCCGTTAACCATGATAATACCACGGTTTCCTTTCGCCGCCGGCTTAAGCCGGGGTTTTTTTTAGAGAGAAGTTTTGAACGAGGCTCGGTACTTTCTCCGTAAGATCAAATACAAGTATTGCTACCGCGGGTCTCGAGTGATTCAAGTAATTCAAACGAGTATTGACAAGAGGTTTGAGCACTTAGTATTCACGGTGTAAGAGGAGGAACGATGTTAAGATTGACTTATAGAATTATGAACGAGGGAATACTCTCGCTATGAAATATATCATGATATCGGATAACCCGATACCATACCCGTAAGCTCTGCCGAGTGGGGCAGCGGTAATTAGTGAATGAGATCATCATTAATTACCGCTCCTCATCTGCGTTCCATGTGGTGGCTTAGAAGACCTTCGAGAGATCTTCAAAGACTACATCTCCTCAGCAAAAACAAAATAAATCAGCGCACCGGAAAGAAGCTACCCAGGAACAGAATAATTAGACCAAAAACAAGTAAGATACATTTAAACAGCATGTATACTGAATAATAAATTCAATTAACAATGACCCATGGGCTGTCTTATTCGATTATTACTTGAACTCGCTGCTCGCATGAATTTTGCGAATTAACATGGTTCACGGTGATGGACGGTTGAAACTGGGCAAGGAGAAAATTATTTCATCTGAACTGCCTGGACCCTGGTTAAGCTAGATATATGAAGTATACGGAAACCAAGGCGTACTCTAGACAGCAGATCATACCAGTTATTTTTTTTTTTTTTTCTTTTTTTTTTTTTTTTGGGGGGGGGGGGGGGGGGGGTCGAAATGGTGATATCACATGAAGGAGCTGTTAGAACTTAGGGATGGAAGAATTGGACTGCGGATGGCCTATGCTAATGGGATTTTGAATGGAACGGTTAGTAAAGGTTTACCAGTATAGCTGAAGGTATGCAGGGTATGGAGGGTATGGAGAGTGTGGAGGGTGCGAATGGTTCGCAGAGTTCATAGGGTTCAGAGAGCCCGGAGAGTTCGGAAGGTTCAAGGTATTCCAGCAGCTCTTTTGTCCGCTTGGCTTTAGAACTGCCATTAGTAACATCCCCATCCATCTGGAAACTCGAGAATCTCTAGATTCTCTAGATACATACGACTATCACGCACGTAGGTTGCCAATACCCTAATTCATGCCCTAACTATTCATTCCATGCGCACTACCTACACGCAGCGAGTAGAGCCTATGCAGAAAAAAAAACATATATTATAAGGTCGTGAAGAGTATGTCTCGATCGTACCAGGTTCAAGACCGCTGTAGAAACTGGTCTACATACTTCCGGTGGTTGATGGCTGTCCAGCCACTAGAGCTGGATTTGGCAATTTTATTGCGGGAGTAACTTTTTGAGTGAAGAATATCCTTCTCCTTCTCGGTAGATGGCGCAGGGGAAGTATGATCTGTGGCCGCAGTGACATTCTTGAGGGGAGATCCGACTGGGCATCCTTGTGTGCCGCATCACGCTGCACACGACGCTCCATGGCAATCGAACGAGTTGAGCGTTTGAGCTCGTTCAGCTCCTTGTCTCTGTTCTCTGAATTACCATGTGAAGTTAGCCGCCGTCATCATCAAAATCATCGGATAAATTAAGGAAATATAGAATGAGACTTACCGAGTTGTTGGCGGGCGTAATTTAAGCGCTTCACAAAATGCGCATTCTTCTTCTCTTGCTCTTTCTCGAAGTCCATCATGTCCGCCAAGGGACATCTGGCGGGTACTGGCCAGTTTCTGGCCAACCGATGAATTCCCACGGAGTTGAATGGGGTGTATGCTGGAATATCCACGGTCGGGTTGTCAGCGGGCGTGAGAGGGGCCTGGCTTTCGTTCTTGGCAGAGCGGGCGTTCTCCTTGTCCGCAACCTCGTTGAGTTCTACGGCACGGGTTGAATCCTCGGCCTTAAAGGTAGTCTCGTGGATTGGGTCCTTGTAGATGGTGAAATCATGAGAAGCCTTAGCCTCAGGGTCCTGGAGATTCAAGCTAGCCAATTTCTTAGAGGTCTCATCAACACGACCCTGGGCGGCGGCAGCGGAGGCCTTGGTATTGATGCCATTCGAAGACATGATTGGTTTTGGTGTAGAGGTTCCGGCCGCAAAGTTGTCAACTTCAACACGTCATCATGTCAGTAAATTTAACTTGAATGTTGGTTGGCTAAGTGAGAAAAGATGGGGTAACAAACTGACTTTATAAGTGAGGTCGTTGATAGTCTTTGAATTTTCCTCGCTGTTAAGAAAGCTCAGGCGACACCGAGAGTTGAAAGGGAGAGGCGGAAAAACTTGGATTTAATAGGGGGGAGGAGCGGTGAATTCAAATCAAATTCTTGACTGCGAGTGATTCGAAATTTAGCCTACTATTACAATAGAATAAATACTCGGCGGGTCGTACCATTCTATAAAACAAAGTTGTTGAGACAGCGGGTGTTAGGCACCCCCAGCGGCCATTGAGTCTGAAGTAGACCATGGGATGTTAATCGACTCATTTGACTGTTGAGTGGCCTTCTTGAGCCCTCGCAATCCTGGCCTGGGCCTGGGCCTGTGCATAGGTACTCGTTAGTTACGAGTCACCAGTAGAGAGGAATCCGGATGGAGAGGAAAACGTACCTGTAGAACAGGATGAGGAAGGAGCCCTGAGTAGGATTTCTAGACGTCGATTCTCTTGAGAGGACTGTGGACTCGTTAACAGGTTTTAAGAGAGCGTTGAGTAGGCACTTGGGATAAAACTTACAATCTAGTTTTCGATAGAGATGATTCAGTTTTTGATGGTATTCTGATCCAACTTGGATGTGCTCGGACTCGTTAGCGGGTTGTAAGACGCGTTGAGCACGCACTTGAGATGAAAATTGCCGACTTATTGTGGGATCCAATTTTGAATAATGTTAATTCGGCCTTTGATAGTACACCGGTGTATTCTAATCTAATTTGGATGAGCTTGAACTGGTAGCTGAGGATGTCGACTCCGGTGAGTTGATGGGTGTGTTGATGGGTGTGTTGATGGAAGGGGCACCGGGTGGTGTTTGTTGACGGGCTGAAGGAAATTGGGAGAAGGAAGAGGGAAAAGGAAAAGAATGGAGGGAAAACTCTGCTAGCTAGCTGATCAAATCCGCCCTATTTTGGATTGTTGGAAGAAACCATCTCAGCAGGTGACATGAGTGGTGATGTTCATGGTGAGTCACTCGGGGCGGGGAAGATCGTCTAGCTAAGTTCTCTTCATCGATAACCCTCGGGTTGATTACTGTATATGCGGCACTGATATAGAGTCAATATTCATCGGGCCGGGGAATCTGTCGTGGTGTCGATTTTGTCGTAGTTTGCGGGCGCCGTTGAGATGCGATGTGACATGTTCACTTGAAGTTATAAGTTAGTTTATACGTAGTAAGTAGTTAAGGATAGAAGGGATGTACCTGGGATTATCATCATGGACGATTCAACGAAGTTTGATAGCCCGATACTAGTAGCTTGATAAAGTAAGCAACTGTGAGAAGTCCGAATTCCGAAGTCCTCGAGTGAGAATAGTGGTGGTAAAGCTTTCCAGTAAGTGTAAGCGGAAGTTACGGAAGATTTTTAATTAAGTATAGTCGGTTCAATACCTCCAGCTGTATGACGATAGACCGCTTCAAATACCTAGTAGTTGAAATTTTAAGAATTGAAGATGTTTACGTTTTGATGCTTTCAACGTTCTCATTTTGCCCACCGGAACTTTTGCACGTTGACCTACCTTTTCAAGCAGGAAATTTGGGTGCATTTCACGTCGCCGTTTCAATGGCTACCTGGTCCATCGTTATGTTTCTTCACTCCCATGACCGGGGAAAGAGACGGTATTTTATTCACACCCGTAGCTGTGAAAAGGCTTTAGGGAGCGTTCTCGTGTCCTGTTGACGAGTATTTAGGCTAGCCACAGCAAGTGTAGAATCCCAAAGTTTGAAAAAGGTTGCTGACGGCCGTTCTGTAACCCGCCTAGCCCTTGAACTCCTCAAACATTTCCCGCTATTTTTCGAAGACTCGCACTTTTTGTGCTTTCACTTGGGGATGTGGTGTTCCGCCGCATTGAAAGTTCCCCAGACGTGCAATTAGTAAGTACGGCCTCCAATGGAAAGTCTCAGACGGCTACATGACGGCCGTAGGGTTCTGGTTGAAATAACATTTATTGCAAAAAATAATAGACATGAGTAGAACGACAAAGTAACAGTTTTTGGGCATGGTTCTTATGGCACTCCCGCCACCCCTATTGTCGAGGCTCCCATCCCCCCCTGTAGCAGATCAACAGAATACACCCTTTGTTAGGGGACCTCGGGACAATATTTATCACTCTGTGTAGTCAACAGTTAGTTGATGCTTATAAGTTTTACGACTTCTGAATTCGCAAACCTGACTATACATACCTAATCAACCGTCAAACAACCACATCCACTCCCGCACATTCCCCAGAACCCCGATTAGAAAACATATTTACTACATTGACAACCAACCATTCCCATCACCATATCCTTCAGATGTTTCAAACTTAATTCATAATTAAACAAATCAGCCATCCGTTTCTCCTGATCCTTCTGCTTCAAAATCCTCAAAACCTCCCTTTCATGCCCTTTATGATTAGAATAATCTTTAAGCCAATCATACCTACCCCCCCTTTTTTCCCCCCTCGCATGATTATTCAAGACATAAATAGTTCTCTGAACCCCTTGTTGCCATCCGATTTTAGAATCGTCATGATCGCAGGAAACGGAACAGATGTCACGGAGATGTGACAGGGTTTGTACAGTTTTGAGGATCTGAATGCAGCGGGAACAGGAACAGGTAAGGATTGGGCGATGCAGGATTAGCTTCTCCGGGGCCATCTCTTTCTGTTTTTGCCGTTTCTGATTTACTCGTTCTGTCATCATCTGTATCGGTGTCACAGTCGGGCCTGTTGTGGCAATATCATCATCATCATCATCATCATCCTTCCGAATATCCAAGATTTCAGAAGAGGTGTCCAGGTGCGGGAAAGAAGAGGAGGTTTGATATGGAGGATATTTGGGATGTGGCGGGTTTTTAATAGTGACTCGGTTACGTCGAGTTTTGGCATTTCGAGTTTTGATTTTTTGTGCTCGATAGGCAGAGTTTGGGTCTTCTTGGTCGGATTCATCGTCAGCGTCATAGGCTGAGTTGTAATAAATATTTGAGGGGTCTGTTACGGGCGTTACGGCCGCGGAGGTGTAATCGAGATTTTCGATGATCAAAGAAGGCATATTGCGTATAAATGTAGACCACCTGAGACAGCCGTGACGAGTGTTGAAAAATAGACAGGTAACGGGTTGGTGATCTTCGGACGGGGTACTCGATGTTAACACTTGAGACTTTGCACACAGCTTAAGTCAGCCATCAATTTATCAGTTTCCCAATGGATTATACCTATTAACCGTATAGTCCGTCTGTCTTTCTCACTGGCTTATGAATTCCGTTTCAAATACTTTTCAACAACGCGTATCAAGTTCTCTCGTTGTGTGGGTGTTGCAGGAGATTTGACAGTATCTGTGTAGTGAAAAGTCGGGGGAGTCCGGGGAGCCCCCAAAGGGACAGAAGGGTTGGTGACCTTCGGACGTGGTACTCTATGTTAACACTCGAGACTTTGCACAGAGGTTGAGTTAGATCATGTATATTGGTTTAGCAATGGATTATACCTATTAACCGTCTCTCTTCCGCACGGGCTTGTTGCTTCCCTTCCGATAGCTTCGGGTTATCTTGTGGTTGTAGCGTAGAAGTTATATGAGGACGATTGACGGTATCTGTATGGTGTGAAGTGTACAAAGTCAGTGGAGTCTCCAAGAGGGGGGGGGGGGGGGGGGTCCCCAGGGAGATAGGACACGTTTCCCACCCCAAGAATTGGCGGTGAAATTCGCCGTTAACATTCTCCGTTAACCATGATGATACCACAGTTTCTTGAACCCGAGATATCCACAGATACCCCCAGATGCACCGCATGGCCTAGATACGCATTCATGTATTTTTAGAGATCGAGAGGAGTTTTGGAAAGGTTGTAACAGTTTCAGTGATTCGAGTATAGCGATTTGATAAGTGATAAGTAAAAACCCCACATATTATTCTCACATACATTAACCCCATCTCCTTGTGTCAAATTTTGTCAAACAAAAAACATCAACCGTCGTAACTGAAGATAAATAAACCTACTGCACGCATATGGTATCTTGAAAATAAAAACAAAAAACAGCGCACCCGATCGAAAGAAGCCACCAGGAACATGGAGAATAGACCAAAAAAAAAATAAGATAAAAAGAAGTTACAAAAGATAGTTGTCCAAAAAAACATAAACTGCCAAAAAAAAACAGGCTAAAGCCGCCATACAAAAATAAGGAAATAAATAAAGAACCGTTAGCACCGTTATATACAGTCCGTCTCGCGCTTATCCTGCGCCCACTTGTCACTCATCCTTCGTTCCTATCACCCCATCAACTCCTCTGCCCATAACTTCCTCTATCCTCGGGTATCACCGTCCGCCTCCCCTGTCTACTTCCCCATTCCTCCCCCGTCTTATTCCCATTCCTCAGCTAGCCTCCCCCTAATCCCTCTCCCCCAATTTCTCATTCCTCTTCAACTCAATAACCACCCACCTACCCTCCTCTTCGGGATGTCCCATAACCACCTTCACCGTGCGCCCTTGCTCTCCATTATCCAACATCTTAACCTCCCTTCCGGCGATAACCTGTCTCAACCTCCCATTCTGCGCATTCCTCACCTCCACAAAATTCTCATCAAACAGCAACACATACTTATCCCAAAGCGTGGCCGCCTTTGCTCTCCCCACAAAGTCCATAATAACCGACCTATTAACATCCCCATGTTTATTAACATAAACCCCACATTCCCCATAAACCAATAAAAATTCACTATCCGACAACCTAAACATTCCTAGTGGTTTCTCTCCATTTAACCTAGCCGCTATGTCCGCTGTTGGGTCGTTACGCGCTGCTGCACCGGGGCCTTCAAGGGATTTGAAATCTGGGATACTGAGGGGGATTTTTTTGTCGATGTTCATTACTTCGAAACCTTTGCTGGTGTGAACGGCCATAGAGCTGTGGAGGATTGTTATACCGAAGGTTTCGGTGGGGACGTAAAACTCGTCGAATTCGCGGAAGAAGTCAGGGGAGCTTCGGAGACGGGAGAAGACGCTGGATTTGGAGTCGGCCGGGTTGGATTTTTGGAAGACGGGTTCGAGAATCTGCAGGGGTTTTTATTAATATCTTGGCCGTGCATGGTCGAATGTTAGGTAAGGGGAGGGAAACATACCTTGAATTTACTCGTTAACCCAGTTCTAATTTTATAGAAAACCAAAGTCCTATCCTTCATCCTTCCGGTGCTGAAAAATCCCACATCCTTCATTCCACTCAATTTCTGGGGATCTTTTTGTTTCGTCGCCGATCCTGCCGCCTGGCCAGGTGGTGGACAAACTAAATCCAAATGACAAGCCAATAAACTCTTATCCGAAAGAATCAAGAAAAGGTTAAACTCCTCCAAAACAGCAATTTGGGTAACATTCCTAATCATCGGTACAGCTCTTGTCCAAGCACGAGGATTATTCGCTTCGGCTATATAAACACCATTATCGGTACCAATAGCTACCATTTGTCTACCGAATTGAGCTTTGAAAGATGTGGCGCAGTTGACTGCTGCTCGGCATTGAACAGGAGGCTTGGTTTGTCCGGCGAATTTTTGCTCGACTTCGATGATGGCGCGATCTAAAGGAGTTCCCCGCACACGAAGTGGACTGCTGTGAGATACAAGAGTGTCTGAGTAACCGAAAGCAGCGTCGGCCATAACGGAGACTTTGAAGGGTTCTGCATTCTGGGCGTAAAGAGAGGCGGCATGACGTTCTTTGGCCATAACAATTTTGTCGCACCAGTCTTTTCTGTTTGCTGCAGAGGGGGCGTAAAGGGTATAGGTATTGTCATCTGTCTTGAGTCTTGTAGGGTTTCCGAGATGCTTGATACGGAAGGGGTAGAGGATTTTGTCGTCTCTTGTTGCGTCGTTTTGGAGGTTTGTAACGAGTCTTCCAGGGGCTGTGGCGGTGGAGGATACACTCATGCTTGTATTGGTGTGGTTAATCTGGGGGACTGTACCCGCCGAGTTATGACGTCCAGTTCTTGTTCCTCCTGCAGCTGCCGGTCCTGCGATTCCTAAACGGTTGGCTGCGTTACGAATAACAGGTTCATCGTCGGTTGATTCGAGTACCAGTAGGTCCATTGGAATAGGCATTCTTGAAACATCGTAACGTTCTTGTTTTGGTCCTCCGGTAGTTTCTTTTTGTGACATAGTCTTTGCAAGAACAAGGTAATGGTCGAATAACATACAATGAGTTTCTAGCCATGTGAAACGGTTGGATCCTATTCGTTGAAGATCACCCTTGAAAATCAATTCACGGCCTTGTTCGTTCAACATCAAGTCTACTGGCCAGGTCCTCATCATCAACTTTGTATCGAGCTCCATCAGTACCACACGCTTTGACATTTCGTTGACGCGGGAATCGCACTCCAAGGTGACGGTACGGATTTCTTCAATGGCGCGTTCCAGGTTGGCTTTTTCTTCTGATTCACCGGCGGTGTGTTTTAGGACCGTATTTAGGAGTAGCGAGTATCTCTGAATTCGAGTAATCGGTGCCTTCAAGAAAGTCGTCCATTCCAAACGTTTGACTCTTGGGTCTGCTCTGCATTGTTCCAAGAAGGTTCGGAATAACATATTTTTGTCGACCTCGGCTCTGAACATCATATCCGCCTTTGGGAAAGCCGCGGCATAAGCCAAGAAAGGTTGTTTCGCCTTTCTAATCCATTCTCTGAAGATATCCGAAAACCCAAGAATCCAAGGCCCCTGTTCCTTCTGTCTGAACTTGAGCTGGGGTAATAAATGTTCCTGAGTAACCTTAACAACCGCCTCAGCTGCCCCAAAAACTGTTTCTATAAAATTATTCAAAGACCTCGGCTTGATAATCGGTGGATTAGCATGAAGAATTTGATCCCTGAAAACAGTTTTCAAAATCACCAACTGCTCCATAAAATCTTCTTCCGTTTGAACAATTTCATGAATGTTGTTTTGTCGCTCAATCTCCTTCTTGTTAACCCCCTCAATATCCTCCTTCTTGATCTTCCAATAAGTCGCCCAATCCTCCTTTGCCTTTGCTGGTCCCAGTGCGCCTTGTGGTAAGCTGAATTTCCGCAACGTCCTTGCACAATGATGGGCATAACACCTTCCAGGCGTATCCATATCATGAAGTTTAGATGCATAACACCCATTTCCAGTAATCTGGAAAATGACACCACTAACCTCCCCAGGTCCAAACTTAACCCACTCCTCCTCTTTAACCAACGCCTTCTCCTTCAACATCCCGGCTACTACCTTCATTGCCAAAGTCTCCGCATCCGCAACGTTCATAGTCGGCACATAATGCGTAAAAAGATTAGTAACAGCCACCTCAACCACGGCCTCCTTCAAATCCTGCTCTCCCTCAGTAATCTCCTTCAACCAAGCACAAATTCCTGACAGCGCCCAAGGCGCACTGCATCGTCTGAAATCCCTGGTACTGAGCTTCTTAGGGTCAAATTTCTTTGTAAGTGGGATAGCCGGTAAATCATTTGGAGTGAGTCCTGGAGAAAGTTCCGAGTCAGGGATGCCCAAGCCACCGGAAATACTGATCACGGAAGTTCTATTACTTTTAGGATGAGCTCTTCCGTCTGTTTTCGATCTTACAGGGGCCGTCATCATCGGGTTGCTAGGTCTGCTTCGCAAGCTTTCGGTCCGGGGTACGTAGGTAGGTTGTCCGGTATGATGATCGTACATGGTGTGACCTGTGTTTGTGTACTGCATTCCTGGAACGGGGTTTGGTGGCGGGTAGTACTGTCCTTGGTGTCCTATCTCTGAAGCGTAATCGTTATAAGCAGGTGGATTAGGAAGGGGACGTGAAGATAGCGGACTCTGGCCTGATGGTCCGGGATGGTAAAATAACTCCGGGAAATCGTCGTCGCTATCACTACGTTTAGTAGGCGATTCATGGTCGTGATCATCCTCCTCGTCGTAGGTTAGATGCGTTTGTTGCTTGCTCTGTGAAGACTCTACAAGTCCTCCTGTTCCCCAGGTATCCACTCTTGCGGGTCCTCTCATCTCCGGGAATGGGTGCACATCAACCTCATCAGGGAGCGCATAAGTCCCGTGAATTGGCGCTCTTGCACTTCCACTGCTGTCTGCCCGTCCCAAATCATGCGCAGGAGCAAGAGGAGCCGGCGAATACCCATCATCCGCACCCCCAAAGTCACCATAATACCCACCACCAAATCCTCCCCCAATCATAGAAATATCGACACCCTGCAAATTATAATCCTCATCATCATCCTCTTCCTCATGATGCCTTGGTGGTGGCGGCGGTAATTCCCTATGACTATCTCTTTTATCCCTCTCAATCTCCAACTCCTCATCATGCCGCATCATCTCCAATCCCGCCTCTGCCTCTACGTCACTATCGTTGGAATAGCAATCGTAAACACTTCCAATCCTTGGATGAAGCTCGCCGTTCGGTCCAGAATACATACTGTCCCGGTAATTATCCTCCCGATCCTCGTCGTGAAGCTCCATATTGTTTAAAGCTTGCTCTACTTCCTCGTACCCGCCCCCATTCGGCACCATCGGTAGAGGCCTAGAGTGACTCCTACGAACTCCATGAAGCGGCGGGGAAGGAAGCGGCTGGCTTGCATACTGGTCGTAAATACCATCTCTGTATGTCAATGGGCGATCCTTTGGCGGGGACGGTAAGGGGTGATGAGGCGCTTCGTTGTCGCCTGGGGTAGAAACATCACTTTCCGAGCCCGTGTCATAATGCGTCCCAGTCTGATAAGCGCGCTGAGAAGAGGAGCTGTAAGATAACGAAGTGCTTGGGGAATGATTGTTAGAAAAGCCTTGATGGAATGCTGGGGATCCGGGAGGGTGAGGAGGTGGTGGGGGTGGGGGCGGTTGATACCCGTTTGTTGGAGGCGCAGATTGGGATGGTAAAGGAGGTAGTCCAGGGGAGTATGGCTGCGATGGAGACATCATGTAGCTACCAGGTCCGGACATGCGCTGAGGGTAACCAGTTGATGGGTAGCCGACATAACGGTTTGCGCCGGGCATTTGGACTTGTGGGCGCGCAGAGACAGGTGTGCGATACGCGGCCGATGTAGGGTATGGGGCGGCGCTCGCGGGGGAGTTGTACATTGTTGGATCGTAACCACCAGCAGCTGTTGAAGCATGGCGCTGAGGACGACTGTAATCTTGTTGGTAAGGGGAGTTTCCTGCGGTGGTAGCGTGTCGCGTGGGATGGTACGCAGCGGGGTTGTATGGTTGATGGCCAGGAGGAGATGCGGCGCCGTTGTAGCTTGGAGTTTGAGGATATGGGAGACCAGAATCATACACAGGGGAATATGGAGTATTGTTATATTGGGCAGCATTTCCGTTCCCGCCTGGGGTAACTGCAAAGAAGCCGCCGACGGGACCAGGACTGCCGGATCTATCGTCCATTGTTGTAATTGGGGGGAGGGAGCCTCTTCTCGCGTCTGGCGGCGGCGGCGGCGGAGGAGGGGGGGGAGGTGGTGGTAGTGGTTGCTGCTGCTGTTGGTGCTGTTGCTGCGCGTATTGTTCGTAGTATTGCTCGTCGGATAGCTGAACGCTTTGTCTTCTCGCTACACCAGTGCCGCCGTCAAAATACTCAGCATCGTCGCCGTTGTTGAAACTAAGGGTTCGGGTCAAAAGAGAACCGAGTTGGGGACGGTGGTTGCTGTTGTAGGAGCCTCCGGTAGCGGTAGCTGATTGTGAGTAGGCATTCCCGGAATAAGCACGAGCCCTTTGCTGGTTGCCATATGGGTCTGCCATGGCACACTAGAAGTCTGGGTAGTCTGAGTATGGGAATCTGCGTAGACGAGCCCGGGGAGCCCGCCAATGCTCAGTCGCGAAGTGAGCGAGTACTGACACAACCAGCAAAGTGTGAGACGAAGCTGGACGAAGCCCGATGAAGGACGACAAAGTCTGACAAAGTCCGATGAAGGACGACAAAGTCTGACAAAGTTCGACGAAGCCTGCGTAGTTCTGTCTGCAAAGATCCTGCGACGTCCTCTGTTAGGCAAAGTCTGGCAAAGAGTCTATCTGTGTCGCGCACGGGCTATGAATCTAGACAGCGAGTCGCTGGTTTTCGTTGGTCTCGCTTCAGGTGCCAGGTCTTCCAGGTCTGCTAGATTGCGCTTGCTAGGCTGCTGGAATGCGTTGCTGAAATCTCGCGACGAAACCGCCTATGAATTGCGGGGACGGGGTGGGGCAGAGTGGAGAGTGGGAGTTTGATGATGTGATGCGGCCAGCGTCAGCGTACAGCGGGGTATGGTGAATGGTGGGTGCGTAGAATGCAAATGCAAAAGCGACCAGCGAGCGACTGAAGCGGGGCTATGTAGTTCAAGAAACTCAGCGGCAAGTTTAAGTTCAGGCGCCGTAGAGTATGGTAGAGCAGGGTAGCTATGGTATGGAAGGGAATGTGAATGTGAATGTGAATGTGTAACCTGACGGGGCTGCGGAAATCAACGGGTAGAGCAATCGCGAGATGGACTTTTACTTCAGGTGCAGAGTGTGATGACAGATGACACTCACGTTTGGGGATGGAATTGTCAATGGTCACTGTTTCGGCATAGGAGGGGAGGGGACGGTGCGGAGCAGGGACGGGGGCGAGGGACGGTGCGCAGGCAGGGACGAGGGACGGTGCGCAGCAGGAGCAGGTGGAGCAGCTGTGATGTGAGCTGAGCTGTCGGGCGCTGTCAACGAGTACGTCAAGTCGAAAGTCAAGCAGAATCAGTCAGCATTCGATTCAAAGTCGAGTCCAGAGAGTGAGTTCATCTGTCACACCGCTGTTTCCAGACCGATGGAGACGTGCATGAGGTGCGAAAAGTAGAGAAAGTCCACGAATGCCTAGAATGCGCGAATGCACGAGAGTAGCGTGAAAGTAGACAGTCGCAGAGCGTTTTAGTAATTTCCACAGCCAGTTGTAGAGATGCTCCCTTTAATCATCACTTTGTACTTTCAATTCCCCTATCTGCTCTATAACTTCTCAACAGCCTGAATCATCATCTGTCAATCTGCATCACTTATCCTCTACAAGCAAACCCCATGGAGGAGCTGACGACAAGCTGTCCGCTGAGTGAGCCGTAGCTCTCCTTAGCTCTAGCTTCCGCCGATCGCTTGACGAAATACTCATCCACGGTATCATAGCGACCTAGGTGCTAAGTTTAAGATCCAGATCGACAAAAACTTAATGCCACTTGGTACCGAGTAGAGAGGTATCTGAGCGCGCGTGCGTGAGTGCGGCAAAGCGAAAGGGAGAGTCGGTTTGAAACCCTGGAGAGATCCACTCCTGACCGCAGCAACATGAAACGGCGAACAGACTGTGGCGTAGGAGTGAGGCGTAGGTGGTAAACGACAGAATAGAAACAACAACCGATCAAACATGAAACGGCGAACAGACTGTGGCGTAGGAGTGAGGCCTAGGTGGTAAACGACAGAATAGAAACAACAACCGATCAAACATGAAACGGCGAACAGACTGTGGCGTAGGAGTGAGGCCTAGGTGGTAAACGACAGAATAGAAACAACAACCGATCAAACATGAAACGGCGAACAGACTGTGGCGTAGGAGTGAGGCCTAGGTGGTAAACGACAGAATAGAAACAACAACCGATCAAACATGAAACACCTCGCAGACTGTGGCGTAGGAATGAGGCGTAGAGTATTCGACGACAGATAAGCGGCTGTGTACGGTAAGCTGAAGCTTGACAACGTCTGCAATGTCTGCAACGTCCGCAGCCCGCCATCTCAAACCTACATAGCTATCCGCAGATACAACTCTAGTGACTGTGTGTTTCAATTTTCAACTGTCAGCCGCATCAAACAAGACTCGCGACGGAAGAGATACTTTGTACGTACTGTACAAGGATACCAATGCAGGGAGATTCCGCATCCGTTTTGCATGAGCTGAGTTTGGCAAGGCCAGGCATGGCCAGGACACGACAGGTCAAAAGGCATGTGTTAAGGCGACCGTTTTGTACGACGTTGAAGGCTTGTCGAAGGCTTGACAAAGTCTGACAATGTCTGACGAAGACGCTCAAAGACCTATCAAAGACCTTTCAAACACCTGTCAGAGTCCGACAAAGTCTATGAAAGTCCGTCAAAGACCGTACTGTATCCAGCACACCCCGTTTCTTCCTCAAGTTATTCCTCTAGTCCCAAATTCCCAATCACAAAATCCAGAAATCAAAGCCAGGTTTAATAGGTCGGTTATTATGGAATTTGTTGGTGGGTCGTTGTGGGACAAGTATGTACTCTTCTTTGATGAGAATTTTGTGGATGCCCAGATGGAAGGCTCAGACAGGTCATTGCTGGGCTCCCCGGGAGAGAGGTGAAGAGGGAACGGGGACGGATGGTGAAGGTGGTTATGGGACATCCGGAAGAGGAGGACAGGTGGGTGGTTATTGAGTTGAGGAGGAATGAGAAATTGGGGGAGAGGGATTAGAGACGGGGAGGGGGGTGGGGGCGTGGGACAGGGAGGCAAGTGGTGATACCCGAGGAGGGAGGAAGTTATGGGGGGAGGACTTGAAGGGTGATAGGAACGAAGGATGAGTGAATTAACTTGAGTGGGCGCAGGATAAGCGCGAGACGGACTGTATATAACGGTGCTAACGGTTCTTTATTTATTTCCTTAGTATGGCGGCTTTATTAGCTTTTTTTGGCAGCTCGGTTTTAGCAGTTTTTTTTGGACAACAACAACTATCTTTTGTAACTTCTTTTATCTTATTTTTTTTTTTTGGTCTATCCCTAGCTGGCGGGTGAGATATTTATTTTTAAGATACCATATGCGTACAGTAGGTTTGAGTTTTACTTATCTTCGGTTACGACGGTTGATGTTTTTTTCTTTGAAAAATTTGAGGCGATGGTTATTTAGATATTTGTGTTCAACCACTAGCATTCCAAAGGCCCAAAAAGATGCTGATACTGGTAATTACATCGCAGCATGGTTCACGTGACCCATTCTAGAGCGGCTCTGCCATATACTTAGAGTACGTAAGGATCGGCCGGGATTCGAACCCACGCCCTACCGAGTGCCAACCCATGAACGATGTCACTTTGCAGCAAAAAAGATGTGATCAAGCGTAAATAAAAAAAAGGGTGATGCTAACGATGATCATCTTTGCAGAAGACCATCTCTGACTGAGTGGTAGAAGGATTGACATATACTCTATCGACTAGGAAGACTTTCTTGTTGTCGGTCAAGTGGTTGCTACATAGGCAGCCAATCTTAATCGAACACCCAAGCTGCGTACAGTCGTCAGCCCGATTAAGTTGACACTGAAGCGACTTGAACCGACAACTCAAGCGTTCCTCGTTTCAAGAGTGTGATGTTGATCCTCAACCACTCGGTCAGGTGAGTATCGGGTATTTGGACTTAAACAAAAGGAAATAAAGCCCCCTCGTTAATTAAAATTGTGCACGCTAACGCTATCCACCAAGCTGAATTGATGTTAAGAAGAAAGCGCAAATACATGCTTTTGCGCTGTTTTGTTCATCTGTATAACAGCCTAACATGCTATCCTCGCTTCTCCACGAGACCCCCTCAAGAGTAGTAAAAAAAAGCCACACGCTACCCACCATCAGGCCGTGCCTACTTGATTTTTTTTTAAAAAACATATAACAGTACCGTGCTCTGTAGACTGTTGTGTGAATACCTACTCATCTCTAACACGCCCCTATCTTCCATCACCGCGCCCTGCTGGCGTATCCGCGTTCCACTGCCTTACCTTTAGACTTTGTCGCTTTTGACTCCTCCCCCGATGCCCAGTAATTTAAATACACACCATTCGCTCCTATATCCTCAAGTTTTCCACTCCGTACCTTCTCTTCATCCTCCGTGACACAGCACGCCCACTCTACTTTGAGCAAGAAAATGGCTCAGCGCTATAATCTATTCTTACTCATTGCCTACCATTAAGCCACAAATCCTGGTTGTGACATCACCTAAAACTGGTTGAAATTCCCCTTAAACTAATAATGGAATATGGCGTAGCAAGTGGTAGTGTTGAAAGGTGTTTCGTGGTGGGCTGGCGGGATAGCGGGATGGCGCTGAGTGCGTCATCTGGTGTGAAAGTCATAGGACATGATGCGGTTCACGTGATTTGAGTTACGATGTCATTGATGTCATTGATAGATACGCATTTCGCCGCCGCGGCTGTGCATTACATGAGAGATCGTTTATGTTGGATTACTTGGATAGACGGATAGCGAAGCTTATGGATGATGTTGAGATGTAACTTGTAAGATAGTTCTCACGTGAGTATTTCCATGGGTTGTAACATGTAATAGACACGATTTATGCATTCTGCACCATTTATGCATGTTAGAAGATGGCACGATTGATTGCATTCAAATCTAAAGTATTGCTTCCGCTCCAGATCCACTTTTTCAGGTTCCCATTACAAAATCAAACAACTACGGGCCCACGCCTCACAAATTCCAGCATCATGGTATATACCTCGTCCTCTTCCCTCCTGATACTACGGTTATCCACCTCATTCTTTTCCCTCAGAAATGCTATGGACTTCAACCTTGTTCTTTTCGGCCTCTGAGCCGCGGCCGTTCATTTTGCAGCAGCAGACGTTCTCTTGCGCTTCGTGACCAAGTTGGCCTGTTCCATCATTAGCTGTTTTCATTGACAAAGTGATTGGAGTACTCACAGAGGAAGCGGGGGCACCTGCGGTAGGGCTAGAGGCCGCCGGAGTGGAATCATCTACCGCATGTGAAGGTGCCTATTCTGTTTGTTAGCCGGATCATTCATGTTAAGAGTAATCCCAGGACTTACGGTATTCATTCTCTATATATGCCGTTTGCTCTATGATGTGCATCATCGTTGCTAAGATGAAAAAGAAGGCTCCAAGCTCCCGTTGCACAAAATGGACGGTAAAACCCGGGGAGAATAATATGCGGGGTTTTGTTTATCAAATACTCGTTCGAATCATATCACTTGAGACCGATAGCGATAGCGATACTCGTACTCGCTCGCACCCCATTCACCAGAAAGTAACTGGACCAGTCTGGTCGTTCACAAGCACTTCGATTCAATCAGGATTCTGTCGTATCAGCGGGTTTATCTAGAGTACTCTAAGCCGATGGGCCATAGTTAGTAATGCTGTAATAGAGGCATAAATTACTTATACGAAGGAACTGAGATTCCTTGACCACAGACAAGTCACGACAACCCGACCATAAAGCTGCCCGCTGAGTGAGCCGTAGCTCCTATGTAGCTAGTAGCTTTCGCCGAGCTTCCGCCGATCGCTTGACGAGTATCTAGAGTACTCATCCACGGTATCAAGGGCCATAGCGACCTATGCCATAGCGGCCCTAAGTTTAACATCCAGATCGATATTAATGTTAACTTGTTACCGAGTACATAGAGTAGAGTCGGAGTAGATATGGTATCTGAGCGCGCGTGCGTGAGGGGGGATTTAAGAGTTGCGGCCGCCGCGGGCGACGGCATGGGGCGGCAAACAGACTGTGGTGTGGGAGTGAGGTGTAGAGTATTCGAAGAGCAGAGTAGAGTAGATAGGTGGTAGACAGAATAGACGACGGAATAGAAAAATGGTACGCCATCGATCGAATGGTTTCTTTTGTAGCATTTCTAAAAGCAACATACCATTCGTCCTTCATCATCTATCCCTATCCAACAACAAGTGACAGAACACGCGACACCCCCATGGAAGAATTTCCAGGCTATACTTCTTTTTATTATTGAATCTTGAGCTACTTATTCCGGAATATCGACCTGCGAAAATATTACGCAATATGGCTTGTTTGGAAAAAACGGATATCGAACAAATGGGTTACAGCTCTGACTCAGAAGTGACGGATATCGAAGATAAGGGTTACAAATCAGACACTGATGCCGACGATGAGTCTGAGAACGTTTTAAAGAAACCGCCACAGAGAGTTCGGCGAACTGTATTGCCAATCAACAATGATTCAAAATCGGACAACAACGTACAAAATGAGTCAATAAACAACGCCTCTAAACCGGACAAGATGCAAAATGAGGCTTATTCAAAGGTGATCGATCAGAATGGTATGGATACAGCAGGAGCAGAGCAGAATGAGACGAGCCGCTTACATCAGAAGCGCAAGATACAACCCGACGATCCTGACGCTGGATCTGACAATTCTTCAGCGGAGAAGAGGAGCCCTTCTTCTTCATCCAAAACCCCCAAAACAGATAACGACTGCCCCACAATCGGACGACTCAGATGAAGGCCCTACCCTGGATGAGTTACAGTTTCGAAAAACGATGTAAATTCTTGACCATCTTCGTGATATCTGTGCATTATCATGTGATGAGGACGGTGGAAAATTCGAATGGCTCACAGGGGCCCAGAATACTATTAATAGACTGAAAAATTATGGTAGCCTTGGTACGTGCAATTATATTAAAGCTACAACTAATCATGAGGACCATTCCAGCAAACTCTTGGTTATTTTGAAGGAACAGGATTTGCGGGAGCGGTTTGCGGGGTTGTTGAATTATGAACAGCGATTGAAAAGGGAGAGAGGCCAATGAGTTTTTTTGAAGAAAGAATTTGGAGGAATGTTTAATAGTGGATTTAAGTGATTGTTTCGGAGCGGCGGTGGCGGAAGAAGTGGTTGAATATATAGGTATGTATAGTTGGTTTTGAAAACTTGTTCTTAGTTCCTAGTTCGCCATGATGTAGGTAAGGCAGCACGCTTCGTACCTGTCCATAGGATTTTCAGGCAGCTTTTGTAGCCGCGGTTTGAAGCGGTTGAAAGGAATGGAATTAACTGTTTATGTATAATTGATGAATGCGATGAATGCTATTTGACAGTATTTTCGGCTTCGGCTTCGCGTCGACTAATACATCACATGTACTCGCGAGTCGCAGCACATCGCGGATTTCTAGGGCTACCCTATTGGCAGTCCAGTATTACCGAAGAATGGATGGTCGGCTTGGAAATGAGCTCATGGGGGAGAGAGTACAACGTGCACGGTGCAGACCCTCGGAGTCGGGAGTTGGCGAGTGAGGTTCTATGATCACCGTACACCCGTCCTCCGCCTGTTCCGGAGCATCACCTTACGGTCCCTATTAATACAATGAAAGGGTTTAAAACTCTAAGAAGCATCTTATTATCTTCGTGTCTCATTCAACACGATTTTAAGAGCAAAGAAGCTTGCCTAAAAGATGCATAAACAATGACTGACGAAAATCTGTATCATCTGTATCACCAAACTTCGACCTCAAAAATCAACCATAAAACCCCTGTTATTTCCATTGATAAATACATCATAAAATCCCTAATATCCACCAAAATCCGCAACCCCAGACTTGGTTATAAAAGAAAAGAAAAAATGAAATCCTTCGCTCGGGATCAGGGCCACAGCCACCTCCCTGCCCGTGAAATAAACACAGCCATTGGTACGATATTTATAAACACAAAAATAAAAAAAGTGCCTAAGAAATTCCTAAATTTCTAACTCTCAACCCATAGACCTGCTAATCCAGCACGCTGAAACCCTAACGCATGAATACTCCGCTACTATCTAGGCCGGCTAGTGATTCGAATAACTGATGATATCGATTACATTCCCATTTGGAATCCACCTCCAACAACGGGGTGCCCGGGCTTGACACCAAGTTTGGCGGCTTCGGCTTTCTTGGCGGCTTTTTCGGCGGCTTTCTTCTCGGCGGCGGATTGTTGGGGCTTGAGGAGAGGCGCGGAGGAGTCGGTGGAAGCACGGGGCTGGCCGGAGGAAGAGGAGGGTTGAGACATTATGGATGGTCTTTTGTTTAAAGGAAGTATGAAGCTGAAGCTAAAGACTTAAAGATCGATAATTGACTGGTAGGTCGAGATCGAGATTTGATGAAGGTTATGAAGCTTTAAAAGCTATGAAGTTGTGGTAAAGTTTAGAAAGTTTGGAAAGCTAAATGCTTTAAAGACTTTAAAGTAGATGTTACGAGGATTTGAGAGCTGTTGACTGATGAGAGTCTGTGTTTGTTTGGTATTCGAAGCTGATAATATTCCCCAAACCTCACGGATCCTAAGGTCTTATATACCGTTTTCCAGTCCCCGCGTCAGGTTTATCGTCTCATCGAATTCCATCATTAGAAGCCCCCATGCGCAGCGAGTCATCATCGCAAGGTCCGTACGGTAAGTGAGGTCTGTTACCTGTTCATCCCAATAGAAACCGTATTATGCAATGAGGCGCTTCATCTCTCACTTCAACCCATGTCATCCCGCATCTCCCATCCCATAACTATCTGCGCTATCTCATCCCGCACCCGCATCCCAGTTGTCACCCGATATGCATGACCAATAACCCGTACCAGCTCTGAACCTCAGACGCAGTCGAAGAGCATCGTAACACAGCCTGAAATCCAAGCCTCAAATTCTAAACGCAGATACCCAAAGGTAATAGCTTGCTCGGCGCTCGCACTGTGAGTCAACACCAAACTTCTGCATCGCATCTCCTGTCGGTTAATTAAAGTTTTCCCTGCTCTGCATCAGAGGGATCGTGATGAGTCTTGGACGCGTAGAAGACTCGTCCAATATCTACGTATACTCCCCAAAAGTCGTCGTAAGTTCTTAGACTCATTGTCATTGTCTTCAGTTCATTGTAAAATCCGTCGATGCATTGCGTAGTGGTAGTAAGCACCCGATGAAACATGTCAGCCTGCTACTCTACTTGGAAACACTTTCTGCATGGGGTAGTGACTAGATAGCCTTCGCATATGCTACGCCGAGCTACTGCCGATAAGGCTTAGAGTTGGTGTAAGGCTGATCAGTAATTGCAGCAAAGCCAAGTTTTTCCGATCGGATGAGGATGAGGTTTTGGTGAACTTTTGCAGACAGACCAGAGGTTGATACAAGCCTCATTGGAATACATACTGGGGTGGCCTGGGTCCGGACACAAGCGAGAGAGGGGATTGGAGGAAGGAGAGATTTGGAGTAAGCGGGGTTGTCGATTTGTCATTGCGTGGTTGAAATTAGCCGTGAGATACCAAATAGAAAACCTTCGACGCTACATAGACTTCTTGATTGCTCTCAAAGTCAAGGCAGACTGAGCATTCGAATATGAGATATTTGCAAGCCTCAATCCAAAGGTTAATTCTCATTATCAAACACCGTCTTTGCCGCTGAATCTATTGTGTAAGAAATGGCTCTTCACGAGAGCTTTTGGGGTTCGGAAGCTCTGTGCGCATAGCGAGAGGCCAATGGTAAAAGCTTCTAGAAACCCCGGAGAAGCCCCCGTCAAATCCATGTGAGTTTCTGATAAAGTCGGTTAAATAACAAGCCTCGCTCATGATCTTGACCTGAATAATCCTAGCTTTCCTAGCTTGCCTAACTAGCTTACAAGGCTGACTGACGTCAATTTATTATATTAGCACTGCACCAGTTAAACTAAGTTTCGCGAAGGAAGCTTCATGGAATTACCTTAAGCGCTCTGGTGTCGATAAGCGGAAGTGGTGCCAATTGCTGCGCATAAAGGCTGAGTAGTAGAAACTCTAAGCAAACTCTACGAAGGAATGTAGGTACAGAACTAGTCCAGATGGGTATCCCGTTTATGAAGTAGTTACAAGTTACAATAGCTCGTGCAGGTAGCCGAAAGTTTACAGGCTGTGGCAGGACGACGCTCATCGCCGGGATGTGGCTGGGATACGGGTTACCCAGATGTGGCTACGGGGAGCGATTTTCGCTTACGATCACGACTCACGAATGCACAGACCAACTTTGATGACTTGAGTACCAATTATGTGAATTTTCGTTTCTTTGATGGCGAAAAGCCTTGAATAATGTTGAGTTTGACTCAATCTTGGAGTCAAACTTTGAATGCGTAACAGACGGTTGTGACATGCTCAAATTTCGGTCGCCGACAGGGATTAAACGTCCCCAAATACAGCCAATCTACGGTGGGGAGTTATTTTCGCTTACAACTGTAATTCCACCCGCCTTGAAATTCCGATATCTTTTACGTCCAAATCAACTGCATCGTGTGTCAAAAGTTCAAAAGCTGGAGTAGGCATCAAGGGTTTGCGTCAGCGCCTCAATCATGGCTAGGGTACGAAACAGGGTTCCCCACTTCAATCCCCAAATGTGGCTACGGGGAGCAATTTTCGCTTACGAGTTCGACGCGCGCTATGCATTTGATGCATCCGACATATTTCTCGTTTGAGGAACTACTCACGAGATGTCTAGTTACGTCCTCGCTTCATATTATGACGCCGGAATTAAATTTTTTGTGTTGTTATCGATGCATGAGTCAATTGCACTACGGATGAACTTCGTGCCGGTTGGTTAAGCAGCAGAACTGTGAAACTTGGAGTATTTCAAAGCAGAAGCGCTGACTCGTTTAAAGTTTCAAAAACACAGAAAAGAAGTCGTTGAGAAAGGTGCATTATCAAAATCATTCTCAGGTCGTATGAGGTGCAGCTTTGAACCGGGATTCGCTGGCGCCTAGAAGTCCGCGGAATTTAACAACGGCACCTCATGACATTTCTTACAAAGCAAACCTTCAACCTAGCTTCTGTAGATGGTCGTCTAAATTGAATATAAGATTGCGATCGGGATCGAGGTAGTACTGGACTTCATAGATCTAATCATCTATTTCCCCTCATCTAGGGAGGTGTTAATATATTTTCGCTTGTGGGCGCCTACGAAACTACGGAGACTGCGGAACAACATCACCAGCTGATAATGTTTACAAAGCGGATCCTCTTGACCAGGTTAAATCCAGACTAGAAATTTACATAGAGGTATCGGTAGATTCTCTGGTCTTATCCAAATAAGTATGAGGAATGAGGCTACGATCAAGGAGGATCTGCATAAATGATACCAAATTTAACCTACGGGGAGGTATTTTGGCTTCCCAATACTACTCCGCGGAGCACGAATTCCATGCTTTGTAACAAGCGGAGGCTTTGTCGAGATATTGCATGCTCACAAGGCGTTTTTTTCGACGTTAACTTCGCTCAAACTCCACATTGTTATCTCGAAGGATTCTCTCACAAGGAATTACTCATAAAGAAGTTTTGCAAAGCCATTCCAATGGTGGTTTGAGTCAACTCAACCCAGTCACAATCCGTAGACCGTGGCTATGATACCCTTCCTGCCAAGCCATCCTTCCGAACTCAATTGAATCGCTCTGTAGAATTAACTCCCTGGTCCTCCGACGCGATAAACACTAAAAACATACCCCTCCAAGTGATATCTTTCACTTAATCAACAAGCAAGGGTTCAAAGTTTTTCGGGTCAAAGATTGAGGCGCAGCACCCAACATCCCGGGATACCGTGCGAGATCTCGAGGGCGCCTATGCACGAGACTACAGAGCAACACCCGTTGACAATTATCGACATCTCATGACACTTTTTACAAAGCAACCCTCCTTCAACCCCGCTTCTGTAGATAGTATTCTCATGATTACAATCACAGCTATCTAGATGAATTTAAGATTGGGGGCGTACAAGATCAATCAAACTACCGGAATTCTCAGATCCATTCATAATCTACATAGTTCCATTTATCGAGGGGCGAAGGGACGTCGGGAACCGATTAATATCTCTGTGCGGCTTCACATCTTCGTTTGTGCATGGCCGTCGGAAACACCTGACAATGTTTACAAAGAAAATCCTCTTCACCGGCTTGAGAGCGAGAATAAAAATCTGAAATTTGAGGCTACAATCCAGCTTCGAATATAAATGTGGTAATACAGCGTAAATAACGAGAAACAGTATGACTCTTATTATAGCCTTTTGCAAACGCACCAGGGTTGCAGCAATAGCCGTAGGGGAGCCACGATTGCGAGTTCACAGTTCACAGTTCCAAGTCTCACAATGATTTATGAAAAATGCATAGTTAGGTTGATGAACAGTAGAGCAGATTTGAAAAAGACGCATTAAATTGATCATCGTTCGATCCCATGTTTGTTACAGTTCCTACACCACACTAAGGTGGCCATCACTTCATGATAAATTTTTCTCCATCTCCCCATGTTCTCGTTCTCATCTTCTCATGTACTCCGAACACACCCTCGTATCTTTTTGTTCTTCCCCCTCTTTCACCTAATAACCTATATTGCCCTGCATAATCTAGCTTTCCTCCTCTTTAGCACTCATCACTGTCCCCCTCTGACTACTAATCGTGCCCTCCTCTTATCGTGACCATTCTAGTCACCAAGACATTCACTCTGTCCTCCGCCGAACCTGGTCTCGACTTCTTCTTCCTCCTCCTCGCCTCCCCTCATCACTGTGTACAGATTACGAAATCAGAAAAAACCAAAGCAGAAAGCAGAATAAAAACTCCAAACACCCATCGCCATCGCCCCGGTACGTTTACGCACCTCTCCCGGGTCCGGGTAGGTAGCAGTAATAAAGCGAGTTACAAAAAGAAAAGAAAAAACGAAAGAAAAAGAAGACTAATTGCAATAAATAAAGTAGTTTAACTATCGTATACGCTGTAAACTTTTATGTCGTGCAAATTAAAGTGGTAAGAAACGAGGAGGTCGAAGGAGAAGGAGGAGGAAGAGAGGCATTATACTTAAGCCTTGCCAGACCCGGGAAGTTTCACAATCCTAGTTTCATCTCCAAAGAACCTCCTTCTAAACGCCGAGATACCCATAGCTACCTGAGCAAAGTCGATTACCCCGGTTTCCTTAAAGCTCATGATAGTATTCCTCAGGCCCTCTGCGTATTCATCTTCCTCATCTTTATTCGTTCCTTCATTCTCCGCCAACTCCATCAAAATCTCATCATCTTTCCAACGTCAAATCTCATGATCAGCAATCTAAATAAGGGAGGAAAGGAGGACATACCTTGCATTACGATTTCTCTGAAATGTTGATCACGGCATGTATTGTCGTTACATACACCACTGGATAATTCCCAGCGACACATCATCTTATTCTCGTCTAGCCGACTAGAATACCGAAGGCTTCTGTAACCTGACGGGTTAAATTCAAGGAAACGAGGATGGTGTCGGAAGGATTTGAAAATGGCTAGCGGCGATACGTAGGGTGTGAAAACATTCGGAATCGTCTTCGCCTGTTCAGAAAGGTTGACGATAAAGGTTAGCAGGTTGAGCATTTGAAAAAAGAAAACGAAAAGCTGAATCAAACCTTGTCCGCGGACTCGATCGCTGTCTCTTGCTGTGGAGGATGCGCTATTAGAGATGGCATGGTAGTTTGTTTGTTCTGAGCTCTTGAAGATGTCTTGGGAATGGGAACAGTAGGGGTCCTTGCTAAACCAGAGAGTTCGGGCTCTTGATGGTGATGGCTAGAAATATCGGTTCTGTCATCTTCATCTTGATCATCTTCACTATCATCATGGCTGTCTTCCTCGGATTCGTCTTCAGAAGAGCTGCTAGAGCTGCTGCTATCTTCATAATCGGATAAGTCATCTGCAATTTCGATGGTCTCGGGTGGAGGCTGTTGGACATTTGGGTGCTGCTCCGAACTGTTGTCAGCAATGTTGATAACTTCTTTTGGCACAGCTGGCTGCTCGGGTTCTTCATCGTCAATATCCATCAGCATGTCACCAGAATCAGATGCCGATTCAGAGTCGACTGAGATAGATTCGAACGACGAAGTAGCCTTAACGACGTCTTCATTAGTCTGATCCTCGTGCGATTCTGTGGCCTGACAAATATCTGATCCTGGTGGGGATGCAGGTGTAGCAATCGCAGGTGAAGCGGACGATGCTGTGTTGGCCACATCCATGGCATCTTCTTGTTCAACGTCAATGGGTTCATCAACGACAGTAGCAGGACCTAGAAACAATGAGTAATTTTCTTGCCCCAAATAGAAATGTTTCAAGTGAGTATCCCAACGAGAAGCCAATGTTGACAAACCTTCGGATGCTTGCCCAATCTGAGGTGTCGCGACACTAGGAGTAGTCGGATTACTTGCTGGCTGTGATAGTGTGAGGTCACAAAAGCTTTCTAGTTCCTTTGCTAGTGAAATCCGCATCTCCTCCATTTCCTGGTCTTCCCGAAGCATTTCCTCCTCTTGACGTCTGAATTCCTCCTCTTGTTTTCTCATGCGCTCACGCTCTTCTTGTAGCTTTTCCCTGGCCTGACGCTTCACTTCTCTAGCTTGTTCAATTGCTTCCAATTGGTTCCTCTTGCGTTCACGTGCCTGTTCACGCTCTCTCTCCAATTGCTTTGCAGTTTCTTCCTGCAGTTTGACAGCTTCCGCTTGTTGTTTCCTGGCAGCTTCCACTTGTTTCATGGTTTCTTCCGCTTGCTTCCTTGTTTCTTGCTCTTGTTTCCTTTTTTCTTCCTCTAGCTTCCTTACTTCCTCCTCTCGCTTTTTAGCAGCTTCTTCCTCCTGTCTCTTGGCAGCTTCTGTAGCCTGCCTGCGCTTGGCTTCAGCAGCTTCTTTTTTCTCCCTTCGAACATTTTCCGCCCTCTGGAGTGTCGCTTTCAGTTCTGCTATTTCTCTTGCACGTTTCTCTTGTACCGTCTCCACCAATGATGCTTGTGGCACTTGCGCCGGAGAAGCGATACATACCGGTTCTTTTGCTAAAATAGCCTCTGTAATGGGAGATGATTTAGCCGCAGTGGGCTTGGGCGACGCTTTTTGTGGTGGAGGAACAGTGGGTCCAGCTCCGATTGATGGAGTCTGGACTGGTGTTGGAAATCCTGAGCCTGTGCCGTTCTTCTTCTGCTGCTCCTTCTTCTGAATCGCCGCTTTGAGGCGTGCAATTTCAAGAGCTGCTGCTGACTGTTTCGCAGCCAGAGTTTTGGCGTCCATTGCTCCATTAGGAGGCATAGGTGTTGTCCCAGAACGCTTAATGCCAGGATATGAGCCATTGCCGTTAATCCCAGGAGTGCCTACAGGCGTAGCGTCACTTGACCTGTAATCTGTCGCAAAAGGCATCTTTGCTGGGTCATAGTCATCGTCTTCATCATCAGACACCTCAATAATTACCGCGTGTGGTTTCTGGGCACCAAACTTTCGTTTGGCCACATTGTTTTCCGAGTAAAGGTCTGATGCATTTGGTCGTTTACGGCGTGCTGCGTTAGAAGAATCCGTCTGGGATTCTGTCGGAGTCATTGCGACATCACTCTTAGGTGATACAGGCTGGGCGGGCGTAACAATTGGCGCATCCTTCATTATAACATCTCCTGGTACGCTAGGTACGTTATTCGTGACTCCTGCTCGGTGAAGTAAGAGTCCAGGTATCTGTAGTAATGATATCCCGGGTATCGCGGGTAAAATCGGCTGGGGATGCGCTTGCGTAACTGCTGCGTGCACAGGCGTACTCGATATCGGCGTAGGAGGAACGCTTGGAGTCGACGTTTTGTTAAGGTTCAAAGATGCAAGTCGTTTTTGGAAGGCCTCCCTAGCTGCCTGTATCTCAAAAGATCTTCGTTGCTTTTCCTCCGCTTCTTTGGCAGCTTCTCGTTGCCGTACAAGTTCGGCTGCCTTAGCCTCGGCTTCCCTTCGTTCTTTGTCACGCTTTTCTTTCTCCAACTGTTTTCGTATAGATTCAGCTGCCTGTGCTATATCAACTTTATCGGCCAAGTGTTCGTTGGAGTTTAGTTTCATAATGCCGAAATTCGATGCCATTGGGGGAGGTTGAACTGGCGGTGTCGGTAGAGGTACAATGCTATTCAGAACTGGAACATTGAGCGCCGCATAGAGTCTCCTAAGGGTATTAGGGTCAACTCCTGTTTCAGTGATTATGTCCTGGAACGAAACATTGCATTGTACCATGTCCAAGATGGCTTTTCGAGTCTCCGAGCGGATGGCAGATGTTATTCCGGATGAAGCTGGTGAGGCATATCCAGGGGCAAGCCTGGAGGCAGAGTTGTGCGTAGTAGAGCCGTTATTGTGAACTGGGAGGGAACGCGCGCCACCTAGAAGATAGTTAGAAAAGCAGGTAACCCAAGTATACAAGGAGGCCAGATAAGGCTGTATTGTAGAGTGAGGAATAACCTTTTGGCCTGCGCGGAAGTCCACCAGGCCCGTTCTTCTGTGAATGCGACTTGTTGTTCATGGCCGACCTATAGTTAAACACCGATTACGTCAATATGCATACTTCGACAGTGCTGCAATGGATCGAGTGGGAATCTGGGGGTTGCAGGTGGTCCTGAGATGAGCGGGGTGTACCAGTTAAAGTTCGGCGGGCCATCGACTGTTGCGCGTAGTTCTATTAGTATCGAAGAAGAGTGAGCACCTGTAATCGAAATGCAGTGACGCGACTCGCTGAAGGTACCTCGGGTAGGGGGGGCTGCACTTACCTTCCATCGGAGATTGAGGATTCGAATATGACGCCTCTGAAAGTTCACCCTCTTCCAGGCTGTCATCACCATCAGGTCCAGTGCCCCTCATGTCTATTTGAGAAGAAGAGTTGAAAGAACTGGCGTTGTTCACTGAGCCGGAATGTGGAAGTGGGTATGGCGGTCGCCTACTGGTGTCGGTACCACTTCCACCACCTTGCACGGCGGTAAGAGAAGCTTTAGGTGCCACGAAAGTGAAGCCTCCGAAAGACGGCGTTGGTGGGTAGCTCATGGTGCAGCAGTGTGGTGGAGGTGACCAGGTGAAGCGAAGAGATAGAGATGGAACTAAAGGTTGAACAAGTGATGCAAGTAATAGCAACCGCGGATGTTGCAGTCGGCCCCAAGTACGTGAGCTTTCGTGATCCTGACGCGGAGGAAAACAGCTCTAGATGGCGCTTGTCGTATGAGGATCGTGGAAAAAGAAAAGTTGGTCTCTGCTGGAGGCTGTTCAGATTAGCGTTAGTCGAGTAGTTTCCGCAGCTGACAGAATTCAGCGTTTCGTTGTCTTTTATCTTTCTGAATGTCCGTCTCTTTCTGATTTACTCTGTATGCGTTTCCGTAAAAGTGAAGATTGTGTGGCTTGCGGGGGGGTGCAAATCAGGTGTGGCGGGGAAGGGCAATTATTAGTGTTCACGGTCCTGGAAGCGGATTCTGTCTTGAGGATTGGGAGTGGCTCAGAAATGTCGGGAAACTTGGCTCACGTGAGCGGAAAGGCAGTTTGGCAGTTGAACCGTTCGTGAAGGGGAACACGGTCGATGCCTATCGGGGGACTCCTCAGGGATCTGGAAATCACCCTACATTACCCGGATCAGGATTAATCAGCCGCCATAATATTACCCAAAACAGCAAATTGCATCACATAACACACCAGTAATACTCTCCATCACAGCTGTATCCAGACATAATTAAGCGCCTGCTCAGTGACGTCCCACAAGCCAATTTGCGACGGGTTGTTGCTGGCCCCACACTCTGTTTGTTTACGTGGAGGCGAGCCACAGAGCCCCGCCCTATCAGAACCAACCAGAGAACCCCGAATCGTGAAAGAGCCTCTCATGTCCCGCGGAAGCAATCACGCAGCTTAACTCTCCAGCCTCTCCAAAATCACGCAGCACTGCAAGCGTTGTTCGATCACTTTTCTTCTACATTACCGTACTGCGTTTCATCTCACTATCACAATCACTCCTTCCTTTACGACTGTTGCTGTTGTCTGCTGTTAACTGCCCCTCGCTTGATAGCTTGCTTGGTTGCTTGTACTCGAACTTCACACATGTTTAGGACCTTCATCTTCCACCTTCATTGATTCCCACAGCTTAGCTGAAATACAATATCTATTATCGCCGTCCATCGATCTTGAGGACACCAGGGCAGTCATGTCCGGACAGCCCCCACCTTCTGATGCCCCGCAGGCGCGTCGGAACCTCCCATGGCAGCAACGGAGACCTGTGTCCTCTACGTTTAAGAAACCGGCGCCCGGCTCACCACTCGGCCTAACACAGTCCCAAACTCTGCCAACGGGCTTGGGTCCATCCTCGTCAGCTTCTGTCCCGTCTACCGAACTCCAGACCACCGAACGGTCGTCTCCTCCGCTCCATACAGCTAGAAGCAACAACCAACTCTCCGTATCCTCCCTCACGAAGAACTTCGCTACACCCACCGGACTCCCGCCATTACCGGCAACACGACATGTCAGAACTAGTAGTACTAATGTAAAAGGCACATTTGCTCCGTCATTCATTAAGGACCAGCTCGGCCTCGAACGACGGGATAGTGTTTCGTCGATGAGAGGAGGCCATGGAATTGCTGGGGAAAGCAGTGACTTTTCGGGCCGAAGATGGGTATGGGTTAAGGACCCAGTGGAAGCTTTTGTGAAGGCAGAGGTTTTGGATGAACAGGATGGCATGTTGACGGTGCGATTTGAAGATCTCTCGGTATGTTCGGACAATCGTGAGAGCAAGGTACACATCTTAATAAGCTTTTCTATAGGAGAAAACATTCCAAGAAGATCAAGTAGACAGAGTCAATCCCGCAAATTTCGACAAAGCGGACGACATGGCAGAATTGACACACTTGAACGAAGCATCGGTGGTGCACAACCTGAGAACGCGATATCAATCTGAATTAATATACGTACGTCTAACGGGGTTCCACAGCATATGTGTATTCGTCTAATCGTGAAGTAGACCTACTCCGGATTGTTCTTGGTAGCGGTCAACCCCTACACCCAACTTTCAATCTACAATAATGAATATATCGCGATGTACAAAAACCGCCAAAGAGAGGAAACCAAACCCCATATTTTCGCCGTAACGGACCTAGCCTTCCGGAGTATGCTGGAAGAGAAAAAAGACCAAAGTATCTTGGTGACAGGAGAATCCGGAGCCGGAAAAACTGAAAACACCAAAAAGGTCATTCAGTATCTTGCAGCCGTGGCAATTGATAACAGCGCTACAAAGCAGTTTGGAACTCTCGAGAACCAGATTTTGCAAGCCAATCCCATCCTCGAAGCTTTTGGTAACGCACAGACCTTGCGTAACAACAACTCCTCTCGATTCGGAAAGTTTATCCGTATTGAATTTACGAGAAGTGGACAAATTGCCGGAGCCTTCATTGATTGGTATCTTCTCGAGAAGAGCAGAGTTATCACTCAACACAAACACGAGAGAAACTACCACATTTTCTATCAACTTTTGAGTGGTGCTCCCACGGAAATGCGTAGACTATTCTTACTTGGAGATGCAAAGGTCGACGCCTGGGAATACCTCAAGAGTGGCAGCGACACAATTGCCGGTGTGGATGACCGCGATGAATTTAATGCTCTCATTAAAGCTTTTGAGGTCATGGGATTCACACAAGAGGAGCAAGAATCAATTCTTAGAGTGATTGCAGCTGTTTTGCACATCGGAAACCTCGAGGTCGTACCGGAAAGACGTGGCAGCGAGGACGCTCGTTTCCCCAAAATTGAAGAAGCCGACCGTATCTGTCATACTCTTGGTATCCCAGTTGATCACTTCGTGAAGGGTCTCCTCAGACCTCGTGTGAAGGCTGGAAGAGAATGGGTAAACCAGTCTCGAAACCATGAACAAGTTCGACACAGTTTGGAATCTCTTGCCAAGAGTTTGTACGAGCGAGGCTTCGGCAAGCTTGTCGAGATGGTCAACGGAAAACTTGACACCAAGGGCGATGGCGGAGACTTTATCGGTGTTTTGGATATCGCAGGATTCGAAATTTTCGAGGTAGATTATCTCACTAACTTTTGCCTGACAACGGCTGACCTAATTACAGTCAAACAGTTTCGAGCAGCTCTGCATTAACTACACCAACGAAAAGTTGCAACAGTTCTTCAATCACCACATGTTCGTTTTGGAACAAGATGAATATGCTCGTGAGAGAATTGAATGGAAGTTTATCGACTTTGGTCACGATCTTCAGCCTACCATTGACTTGATTGAATTGCCAAACGTAAATCCTCATGCTCCCGATGACTATGCCTAGCCTCGCTAATTTATTGCCCAGCCAATTGGTATCTTCTCTTGTCTTGACGAAGACTGTGTCATGCCAAAAGCCACCGACGTAACCTTTACCGAAAAACTGCACTCTCTCTGGGACGGCAAGACCACCAAATACAAGCGCTCACTTCTCAGCCAAGGATTTATCCTCACCCACTACGCCGCCGATGTCGAATATGACACCACAGACTGGCTCCAGAAGAACAAAGATCCTCTGAACGACAATGTTACCAGGCTTCTTGCCAACTCCTCATACCCTTACATTGCGTCTCTTTTCTCCGACTATTCCGAGGATTCCAGCGAGCTTGCCGGAGCGCCAAGAAGTCGCGTCAAGAAGGGTCTTTTCCGTACCGTAGCCCAACGCCACAAGGAGCAACTCTCCAGCCTGATGTCACAGCTCAACCAAACACACCCTCATTTCGTCCGCTGCATTATCCCCAACCACCAAAAGAGGCCTAGAACGCTTCAAGCGCCTTTAGTTTTAGACCAGCTCCGATGTAACGGAGTGTTAGAGGGTATCCGTATCGCACGAACTGGATTCCCCAACCGACTCAGCTTCACAGAATTCCGGCAACGTTATGAGGTTCTGTCTGATAAAATGCCTAAGAGTTATCTTGACGGACAGAAAGCATCTCAGATGTTGTTGGAATATATTGATTTGGATCCTGTGCAGTATCGTGTCGGTATCTCGAAGGTCTTTTTCAGATCTGGTGTCTTAGCTGAGTTGGAAGCACGCCGTGATGCTGTGGTTATTCAGATTATTACGAGGTTTCAGAGTCACATGCGTGGATACCTACAGAGAAGAATCGCAAAGAAGCTGTTGTACAGATCAGATGCTAGTTTGATTATTCAGCGGACCTTCCGTCTCTTCTTGCAGCTAAAGGAGGATCCTTGGTGGCAGCTACATCAGAGTATGAAGCCATTGTTGGGAACTACTCAGTCTTCTTCGGCCGTTAAGAAGAGGGATGAATTAATCCAGCAGCTTGAAATTCAAATGCAGACCGAGATGCAAACCCGACAAAGACTTGAAGAGGAACGCCGGAAGACTGATTCGGATCTTCAAAGGGTTCAGAAAACCCTTGAAAGTGAAAGAGCGTTGGCTTTGGATAAGGAGGAGATCTTTATTCGCTTGCAGCAAAGAGAGGCAGATCTTACGGAGAAGCTGGCGGGTGCACTAGACGACCAGGATGCTCTGGAGGACCAGATTGATGAGCTCATGATTGCCAAACGTAAGGCAGAAGATCAATCTGAGGCTTGGAGAAAGGAACTTGAACAGGCTGGTGAACTCATTGCTAAGTTGGAGGAGGAGAAAAATGATCTTATGTCTCGCCTGGATTCTGTTGAACGACAGCTTGCAGCCGCAGAGACGGCGAGAACCATGAGGACTAATGCCGAGGATAAGTTGGAGCAGGAGATTGAGCTCCTTCGCAGCCGCCTGCAGTTGGAGGAGAGGAAGGTGCAGAAACTGCAGAACAACCTTGCGGAATCCGATAACAAGTTGGATGAACACCTTTCCCAGACCAACCTGAACCTTCAGCAAGGACAGCAACAGATCAAAAACCTTGTCGACGAAAACAGAGAGCTGAGAAACCAGCTGACGGCATTATCGAATACCTCCACCAGCTTCGAGGATCTTGTCCGCCGCAAGGAAAGCGAACTAAATATGCTCCACTCCGACCTCAAGAAAGGAGAACTGGAACGTAAGGTTCTCGAAGACGAACGCCGCAAATTGACCGAGAAACACGACGAAGTCTTTGGCCGCCTCCGTGGCATGCAGTCTGAGTTGGAATCCCTCAGAAACGAGAAGTATCGCCTAGAGAAGGTAGCAGCCGATGCCAACCGTCTTTTAGAAAGCAAGATCTCGGATGAGATGGAGTCCGGAAAGGGTCGTCAACTTCTCGACAAGCAAATCCGGGAGCTCAAAACCGAGCTTCTGGCCGTCCAGGAGGAACTCAACCAGGAGCGTCAATCACGGAACGAAATCGCTATGAACAATGAGAACCAGTATAATCAGCTCAAGCGCGAGAATGAGTCACTCCAAATGATGAAGGAGGCTATGGAGAAGGATCTCATGATTGATCGGGAGAATTTGAGACATGCCCTTCAGAACCGTTCTAAGGTTGAACAGCAGAAGCGCCAACTAGAGCAGGAACAGAAGACCTTGAAAGAACGTGTTGCTGAGGCTGAGGTCGCCCGCGCTAAGGCTCAGGAGGAAATCGAACGCGCTATGTCCAGACAGGTTCAGGAGAAGGAACAGAGAATGGAGAAGGATCTTCGTGCTAAGGAGGATGCCCTTGCTCAGGCTGATTCAGAGCGCAAGAGACTTGCTACCGAGAATGCTCGACTTACCAGAGCTGTTGATGAGAGCGAGTTCCAGCGTCAGAATTGGGAGAACACCCGTCGCAGAATTGAGCAGGATACGGCCCAACTCAAAAACCGACTGTTGGCTTCCGAAAACGACAACCGGGCTCTCCAGAACACAGTCCAGCAAAAGAACCTCGAGGTTAGCAAGGCTAATGCTAAGGCTAGCGAAACTTACCGCAACAAGATTGTTGGTCTCACTGCCGAAAAGACTAAGGCAGAGGGAGAGAACGTTCAGCTCAGGAAACAGCTGGAGGATGCTCAAATTCAGATCAGATCCCTTGAGAAGCAGAAGGAGAAGCTTACCCTTAACTTGGAGGATCTTAACCATGAAGTTTCTCGCGAGCACAAGACCACTCGAGGCGCCGAGAAGACCGCTTCTCAACTCCAGCTACAACTTGCTGAGGCCAACAGAAACCTCGAGATGGAGAGACAGCTCAAGACTCAAGCTCAAGCAAACGCTAAGCAGATTCAGAGTACTCTTGCCACCACCAACTCCGAGCTCGAAGAATGTCACCACCAGCTTCTCGTTTTGCAGAAGGTCTTTGATCCCGAAGGTCAACAGCCACCTACTTGGGAATCTGGCCGCCGCAGCATAACACACTCGGTAGACCTAGCGATGAAGTTAGAAGAGGCCAACCAAGCCCTTCGTGTTTCGGATGAGAGACTTGCACGTGCTGAGAAGGAGCTTACAGACCTTAGAAAACGTCACCAGGATGAGCTTCAGGAGATGGACTCTATGCACTCATCCTCTAAGAGAGCACTTCTTGAAGAGTTCAACCAGAATGGACAACCTGCAGACAAACCTTTCCGTGAGCCGCTTAAGAATAACTTTTCGAATCACTCTATCCCCACCCGGAGAAACTTCACTAATGCATCTGATGATGCTCTCGACTCCAACTTATCCGATAAAACCGATTCCCTAGCTTTCAGAAAGCGCGTCGATCTTGCCTCGGAATTAGAGGAGGTCCAGAATCAGCTCCATGTCTCGGAAATGCGCAATAAACACCTCCAAGCAAAGATCGACAGCGCGAACGAAAAAGCCGTTCGTTTCGATGAACACAACGACACTAGACGCGCCATCAAGCTAGAGAAAGAAAACAACCGTCTCCACGATTTGTTAGATGACTCTTCTCGCAAGAACTCTGCTTTGGAAGCTAGCATGCAGTCAATAGAATTGTCTCTGAAGGATATCCAAGCAAAAACCCATGAGGAGTTGTATGATTACATTTCCCAACAAGACGTGGCGAGGAAGAACTTGGTTAATGTTCACCATGAGGCTCTTAATGACCTCGCATGGGCTAAGGAGCAGTTTGAGCGATTGAAGGCTGCGAAGGCTACTCTGGAAATCGATCTCCGACAGACACAAATCGAGCTGGATGAATCCCTTGCCATCCAGCAACAGGATAAGGTTTCCCGAGCCCAGCTTCTCAACGAATTTGCGGATCTTCAAATTCGTCTCGATGCTGAGTCAAGCAAGGTTGCAGACCTTCAAGCAAGTATGAACCTCTACAAGGCTCGGTCAGAGGAGTATTTCAGTAAACTCGAACAAGCCGAGATCTCGGTTCTCAAAGCCACTCGTTCTGAAGCTTTCACCCGTAGCCAAGCCCGTGAAGCAGAAGAACACACTGCTGCCGTTATGGCTGAGCGAAAGAAGATGGAATCTCTTGTCGAGGATCTTCAACGCCAAAACCAGCACTACGAAGAAAAAGTCGAAGACCTGTCAGCGGATCTCAACATGGCACTCCAAGCCAAGAAGCGTCTCCACAACGAGCTTGAAGACTACCGTTCCCGCCGGGCTGCAGACCTCGAAGATAAAGAAAGCTCCATGGAACAAACCAGGAAGAAGTACCAGAGCGAGCTTTCTACTCTTACTGGGGAGCTTGAGATTGAGAGAGAGGGATTGGTACAGAGTCGTGCTGAAAACAGGAGGCTGAGAGAGGAGGTTGAGGATCTTAGAGCCAAGTGGGATGATGAGGTGCTTAATTCTTCTACTTGGGCTAAGGAGAAGAGCAGGTTGGAGATTAAGTTGCAGGATATTACTCAGAGTCATGATGAGTCGATGTTGGCTCATAATGAGCTCCAGTCACGTGTGGTTACTCTTCTTGCGCAAGTCCGGTCCTTGAGGGCCAATATCGATGAAGTCACCTCCGACCGGGATCTTATTCAGAAAGAAAAGAGATCCCTTGAGCAGCGCCTAGCCGAGGCCGGACAGAGGTTAGAGGACTTAGCTAACGGCGAGAGTCCCGCAATGAGAAACGCAGCGCAGATGGATAGGGAGATATTGGATATTAAAGGAGCTCTAGCAAGACAGGAGGATATTGCTAATACTGCCCTTGAACGTATGAAGAAATCCGATGCGCTGGCGGAACAAAGTTCCAGGGATATTGCGGCGGAGAGGGAAAATAATGTTCAGTTGCATAAGGAAAAAGCTCAGCTGGAGAAACAGGTTAAGGATTTGCAGTTAAAACTTGTCGATCTGGAGACGAAGAGTTATTCCAGCACAAGTCATGATATCAGGTTTTTGAATGCAAGAGTTCAGGAGGTAAGATCTATTGGCTAAGCGGAGCGAAGCTGTGAGCACCCGTTTTATTGAAACCTTACTAACTTCCCCAGCTCGAGCAAGCCCTCGAAACCCAAGAAGCGACCGCCAGCGCCAACGCCCGCAACGTCCGCAACGTCGACCGCATCGTAAAGGATCTCCAACAAGTAATCGAACGACGCGACTATCAATTGAAGCAAATGGAAGAAGAGATACTCCGAAACAAAGACAAGCTACAAGGATACATGAAGATGGTTGAAGACTTACAATCATCTGAAAGTGAACACCAGCTCTTAGCTAGAAAGGCTGAGAGGGAGGCTAAGGAGGAGAGGGAGAAGTCGCTTAGATTGGAACGAGAGCTAGAGGGTTGGAAGGGTCTTAGACTGGATCGGAATCATGGGTCAAGGGCCGGAACTCTCGCTGCCCTTTCGGAGATGGGGGAGGAGACGGAAGGTCGCTTGGTCGTGGCAAACAGGGGGAAGGAGGGGAGGAGGAGTGGGCATTCGGTTAATTTCTTGTAAGAAGGATTCGCCGAGTCAGGGAAAGGGAATTGGGAGGAAGAGGTTTTTGAAAAGGTGGGCTGAGGGTGGAAATGATATCAAGGAAGGAAGGGAGAGGAATGGAAAATGATACCCGAGTTGTTTATGAAGCATATTTTTAAGGAGGATACCCGGTAAGTTATGGGCGGAAATGGAGGATACGTATATTGTTAAGGATGGGGAATTGGCTATGATACTTATGGCGGGGTAGTTTTTTTTAGGGATTCAGGGGATTCAGGTGGCCGGGGTAATGGGTCGTGGGATGATAATCGGGCAGGGGAGTTGGTGTCCTTTCTTTGCTGTTCTTTTTTGCTGTTCTTTTTTGCTGCTTGTAGCTTTGTAACTTTGTAGCGTATGTCGTTAAAGACTACGCAGCTACGACTGCTGATATGCGACGTAATGTGATATGTAGACACGGTTTATAATGATTATGGAATTTTGCTGTCATCTCATTCTATCATACCCGGCCTCATCTCATCGTAAATCAGGAATCGTGAATCGTATGAATTTGAAGGGGGGGGGGGGGAGGGGTGGTTGCTAAATTCGGTATTGAGACATTTGGAAAGACAGAAGAGCCGAATTCTGGAATTCTAGAATAGTAGTTACCTGCTAGAGGCTTATGTACCGCGAAACTGTCCTGCGGTGGCCCTACTTTTGGCAATTTTAAACGTGGATCAAAATTGAACGCTTTTTGCAATATTCTGATACATAACAGGTTCAAACTTCAACTGCAAATCGATGTTGTTACATAAGATGCATGTAGACTGCATGTATCACTTGAGTCTAGTAGGGCTGAAGGTGAGTCGTGACTACATAACCACGACAACCGTCTTCTGTTTAAACATTGACGAAATCGAAGACCTATCATATTTGGACGGATGGAACTAGCTAAATTCAGTAACGATACATGGTCCTATTTCACAGCAAAAGATATAGATTGGGCTCTCGAAGAGATCGATTGTTAGACCCTAGACTCGAATTTATCACTAACCACCGTAATTGGTACAACCCCAGCTTTCTCCGCAACACGAAGCGAATATTCAATCTTACGCGACAGACGGCAGAGTCTTTTAGTTCTTTCCTTCTTTGGAGAGTGAGAAATCACCAAAATGTGTTCCAAAGCGTCAATATTGAATGCCCTGAGCCCTCCTGTTGAGACTTTGTTCACCAATTGCGAATAACTTCTTCCCAAATCACGCTTAATCTTGAGTAGAAGCCGATTATAATCTTCCCACCAAGCCCCAAGCGTGCGGTACAGATAAGGTCCTTCTACATCCAACAACCATAGCTCTTTTTCTCTCTCGAGATACCACTCAAACTCTTTGTCGTTGGCTCCATAGAGATGACTAATGCAAAACATAGTATGCCATACTTGCCTTGCCGTATCCGAATCGCCATAAAGATAATCGAAGATTTCAGGGTGCAGTTCACCAGAGCTAGTGATAGGGGCGTGTCCAGGTATCAAAGTGATTTCTCTTTCCGAGATGGCTGTGTCTAGAGTAAGCTGCCTGCTCAATAGGATTCCGGCAGCGCTCTTGGTGAGTGGAGGCTGGGATTGGGACACCTCATGGAGCCCATCCAATAGCGCCTTCTCCTGATCATTGAAGTGTTTTGCATTCGGATTGTTTTGCCATCTCAAGTTATGGCTGTTTTCGGCGGTTTAGCAATCGGCGATTGACTCATTATAGTAGGAGTAATGTTGACTGTGTTCTCATGTCATTTCCAACTGCGGGGAACAATAGAATGGTAGATAAACCAACCAAGTGCTAGTACTCTAATTGTGGTAAAGGCATTTTGGAGCATCAACTGTACGCCGTGAAGCACGTTGGAACGAATCGATGGGATGTGTAAACAATGGGAAAGAAGCGTCGCTGAAGCAATCTGAAGCTTGACAACGTTGCATACAGGACGAATATTTTAATCCGTGTGTTCCACACGGTACATTCCGCGCGTCGTTGTAAAAAAGAAAATCAAGTAGGTATACTGTGAAAAAATAGAGGCATATGATTGGAACAAAGAGAGGTTGAAAGCCCTTACTTGATTACGTCAAACATTTTCTGGTACACCAGATTCTTGAACGTGAGTTTGTGCCCAAATATGCATCTTGCAACAGATATGTGGGGCTGATACTTTCAATGGGTATCAAGCTGTTTAGAGCTCTGATATCCATATGCAGAAGTGCAGAATGTTTACGTGCCTTAAACAATTTTGAGTGCTGGGTATCGACCGTTGTGGGATGAACTATGCATGCCTATTGGAGCATGGATTGGCGCACAGGTATCACCTGCAAACCGCGCTCCCTAGCTCCTGTTATTGTTGACATGAGGCTGCAGATTCGTACTCCATATCAACATGTGGTTCCTATCGATTCGCTGGGTAAAGAAGGGTTTCGTGCCCTTTGTATGTTGAATGGTCGACATGAACCCCCGGTGTGTCAACACCGCCGAGTTTCTTTGCTCATCTCGAGATTGCTGCACACATCTTCTCGCCGATGGCTTGTACATATACCTTAGCTATCTCCTTCAATACACACCACCAATTAAATTAACCTCGACAATATAGAAGAAGGTATTTAATCACATCTGATGTGCAATGCAGCATTATCTAGCGTACTTACATGACTGATATAATTATACACAGAAGCAACAGAAACCTTCGAAGTCTACTCAAAGAAACTATTAGCTGAGCTCCATGAGGTCCTGGTAGCACGTGTTCGGCCATCCAAGAGTGAGGCCGACAATCTATGGAGCAGGCAACGTGTTCTAGAAGCAGAAATATCGGCAAGAAATATAACCTTTATTTTACAGTACCGCAAGTGGTATCCTCGGTATCTACTGAGAGAAAGCACATTTGATACTCTGTACGGATGCTCGGAAGAGGCACAACAGCTATGGATAACTTTACCAATCGTTGAGTATCTTCATAACAGAAGCGGAAAGGTCAAATTTCAGTGGTACGACAAAAGATGCGAAGAACTGATTGTGTTTGATAAAGAGGTCAATAGCGAAAGTAAGCCTGGGGGTTGGGTGGAAGATTATAAGGAGCCACTGCTCGATGTTCTCGGCGATTTTAAGTCGGATTATGACCGAATAAATTTTGACACGCGGTCGACTTATAAGAAGGATTTCAATATGCTCGCCCTAAGGAAGATCCTTGCTGTTTTTCGGTGGGGCAAATCCACCGGTGTTCGTTACAGAACAGATAGGCTTCGTGAAGTTCAAACAGACATTGAGCAAATAATGGTATACGTTAAATGGGTAGTAGATTTTTTGTGGAGATTTAGTTTGATCACTTTGGTGCATATATCTGGGGGTAATTATCATGGACATGTTTTGTTTGCTGGCTCAACCTTGGGTTTGGTGTTACATGGAAGGCTTTGGGGTTATGATATCATATTAGGTCAAAATATACTGTATTGTTCAGGGAGTTTTAAATTGATTTGTGTAAAACTTGGCATGCACGTATCAGTGAGATTACTAGTACATTGTGTCCGATCATCATATATCACCCACTGAGCACTCTCGCTGCAATTAGAGTAATGACGGCACCTGCAACCCAAGACTTAGTTATATTGCCAAAAACGGCAAGAGTTTTATACCCGAAGAGGGTAATTTTCGACATTAGTACTCAATCCATGGACGTGTTACATCACCTCTAGCTTCCACAAAACCGAGTGACCCCGAATAACTGGAATCACGTGCTTTACCTCAGGCAGGATTACTGAACGATGGCAGGCGTCATAAGCAGGTTTTCTACCCTGATGATAATCGTATCCAAGCCTACAGTGGATGCCGAGTTTTTATCCCGGATCACCAATACTACATCTAATTAGCCTGGATTATTGATAAGTAATGTGTCACAAACACCATATCGGGTGCGATCCCGCGATGTCAGAAAGACATAACTGGTAATATCAACAACGATCCGATATATCTGTGCCGGATGAAGCCTTATACCCGGTACAAAAAATCCCGAGTCTACAAGCGAATTGCGGGGTACATTGATAAGCGCCTTCGATCGTAAATCAGTATCATACAAATTGCATAAGGCCTAGGTGAACTCGTGGGGTAGGGGGTCATGGATCGCCGTGCTCATGTAGCAAGGTGGAGCAGGACGTGATAAATACTCCATTTCTCTCGCTCTCTTCAATACCGAACCTCAGAACCGGCTCAGGATCATACCACTTACCCCATATTATCACCTTATTATTGTTATCATATTTTTTAGTCCGTATCTGTTAGCATTATCAGCACCATACAATGCCTCCTATCAACGTCCAAGGCAAATTCGCCATCGTAAGCCCCTGTCCCCCTCCTCTCTCCCCTGCCCCTCCCTCAACTGTCTCTAACCTCTCTATCTAAATAGATCACCGGAGCCGGCTCCGGCATCAACCTCTGTTTCGCCCGCCTCTTATTATCCAAGGGTTGTTCCGTCCTCATAGCCGATCTCTCCCTAACCCCTCCCGCCGAGCCCCTCCTAACCGCCACCCACCCCCACGGAGCCCGCTGTCTCTTCAAACCCACCGACGTCACAATCTTCTCCCAACTCGAATCATTATTCCCTTTCGCTATTTCCTCTGGTCTCGGAGTCCCCGACATCGTGGTCCCCGGAGCCGGCATCTTCGAACCTGAATGGAGCTCCTTCTACCACGGCGACCCCGTCGGTGAAGCCGAGTCGAGATATAGAACCATCGATGTGAACTTGGTTCACCCTATAAAATTAACCCGGTTAGCAATTTCGGAATTCTTGAAGGCCAAGAAACCAGAGGCAGCGGTTATACACTGCTCTTCTATAGCGGGGCAAGTTGGGAAGTTAGGAACTCCTATTTATTCGGCTACGAAGTTTGGTATAAGTGGGTTTGTTAGATCAATGGCTGAGTTGGAGGGTGCGTTCAATATCAGGATCTCGGCTGTGGCGCCGGGGATTATTAAAACTCCGCTATGGGAAAAGAACCCGGAGAAACTTGTCATGTTTGTGGAAGGGAAGGATGAATGGATTGAGCCAGAGGAGGTGGCGGAGGCTATGTTACGTTTGGTGGAGGATGCTGAGCTGCCTGGTGGAACCGTTTTAGAGGTCGCGAAGGATAACCAAAGGGTCGTGGCATACTTCAATGATCCGGGTCCTAGAGAGGCCGTGAGAAAAGGAACTAAAGGACTCAGTCTCGGAAGAGGGCAGGAGTTTGATTTTAAGATGTTGAATGTCCTAGCAAAGGAACGGGGAGATACGGTACCGGTTGAGGTAAAGAAACAGCACTAGAAACGCGATGTTCTCTTTGTATGAAGCTCAGCTCGTGTGAGGTTAGGCCGCTGAGCCGCTGACAGTAAAGATGTGATGAGGATGAGGGGCAGCAGCTGATGATGGACACAGGGTGATGTGGGGTAGGAGGTGATATCGTGTATCGAGTGCTGTTGGTGTTAATTGGAGTTGGAGTTTGGTGTTGCATCTCGTTCCGCATGCATCGTCGTGATGATGAACCCCCGGGATAAGAACCGGCCTAAGCAAAGCTGCAAGTTCGGGACACGGGAGCGGAGGCAGCTATGTTGTTGAAGCTGGTGATGCCATAAAATCCGGGGAGCCCGGGGAGCCCGTGAAATCCTTCAAACCTGCGGAGCCGGAAGCTTCTATCCCATCTCAGCATCTCAGCATCTCAGCATCGAATCTGTTGAATCTTAAGATATCCCAATTGGCGAATCCGATATGCCAACCGCATCACAACACCCCCGCATTGAAATCGAATTAAATCGAAATCTGATCAACTCATAATCGATTCGTGACTCGTCAAACGCGCAACCAGCCGTATGCATCATCACCTCTGCACCTCCAACTGGTCCAGCTCATCGGGCCGGATATAACCACCCCCCAATTGCCGGTCTTACATATGCCGAAGTTAGCGGCGGCTATGTTAAAAACGCGGTGCTATTTAAAATCTTCACGTGTCAAGGTTGAGATCTGTTATGATCTACGGGCCCAGGGTGACTGGTCTCGTGTACAGTTTCCAGTTTCCATTCCGTTCCCTATGTACTCTATGTATCAATGATACCGCACAGCGGCAGCCTGAGGACTCCTTGCTTCAGGTTTGAAACTTGGTTTTTATCTTTGGACATCGCAGTTCCAGGATCTTAGACGTGATAGAGTATGGATTGGATTGAAATTTTGAGATCAATAGATGAGGAGACGAAGCTACTGATGCACCTGATGCATCTGAGAAATCAACAAACGAAGCACTATTCATGGTGCCGCATACATAAACCATTTTCTCTGATTGGTTGTCATGGCAACCATCCCCACGGTATCACTCCCAGAGGTCCATGTTCCTCCACTTTTTTTTTTCAGGCTTCAATTTCTGTTCTGCCTTGTCCCCCACAAAACCGTTAGACATTTGACACGTTTACAGAGCCTACAAGGCGGATAGAGTTGGCGTTTTACATATCCGACAGCCGATCGATCGTTATGACTGGCCGCCGCTGCCGGAAGGAGTCTCCACACCGGGCTCCCCGGCTCTGCAAACGATTTTGCGTGCCTTCTGCGGAGGCTCCGGTAAGTTATCCAACCGATAGCTAAGCTACCAATGGTTTAGAGCTTCCTTCCGTCAGTTATTCCCGTTCGATAATCGTTTGTTTGAATTTTGTGTACACTCAGTTGATTCAAGTTAACAGGTCTTTTAGCTTGGAAGAAAATTATATCGAATTTACATCAATTGCAACCGAAGCCCTAATGAATCCCCGATTCCTACTCGAGACCAACCAATTGAGTAAGTCATTGCAAGTGATTGATGATACATACAAGGCTACTCTAGATACGGTTATCGTCGGTGCCTGTTTGTTACATCTTTCTGCTCCTGCGTTGAACGTTAATTCCGAAAATGCTTAGGATACCGGTCGTGATGTTGGAGATGGGACGCATTTACTCCAAAGTCTACGAACCGCCCTACCGATGCGAAGGACATATATAGCGAAGTACATAGAGTACATACATATCACGAAGAAAAAAAAACAAAATACTGCGCCAAGTTATAAACGGAGACGGCTACTGTTACTCTAGATTCGGACCGCCGCTGTGATCTGCAGCTCCCGTCTGGTCTCGTGTTCCCTGCCTGTCCTTATCATAAATGTTATGGTTCCTCCTGGCTGGCTGGTTCCCTCAGATCAAAATCCGTATTCTTCTCTTAAGGCATCTCCGCCATCTGATGATAGGGCCCCTCGCACCTCGCAGCCCGCAGCCCGCAGCCCGCAGCCCGCAGCCCGCATCCCGAAGGCCGCAGTAACGGATCGACGAACAAAAAAGAATGCGGCCATGCGATACTTTTACATGTCCCGGCTCACGGAAATCGAAATATGCTCACGATGTATGGAGTGCTGAGGAATCGCCAGGTCAACGACGGAAAATCGTTACCACTATATCGGGAATGCAGCGTGGGCGCTAATGTAGATATGTCTTTCGCTGCCTCCCTAGGCGCCAACCAAGTTGACGTCGTTCGCGTTGCGATGTTCGTGGAAGACGTTCAGTCGTCAAGCTGGCAGAGCTAACGCAAGTGAGCATTTTAGGGTAAGGCGTCCCTGGTTGACTTTGGGCGGCCTGCTGTTGGACGTGCTGGAGCTCTACTCTAAAGGGCTAAAGTGCTCTTAAGTGCTCTAAAGTGCTGAAAGGTGCTAAGAACTCTTTGGGGCAGGACGACAGGTCGTTTGCTCTTCTCGTAGACGCCGAATGGTAGCTGCTTCTGCTGCCTTCAGCTTCGCCTTTGACTTGTCGGCGGCATCGAATCAGATGAGGTGAGGGTGGTACAAGTGTCGCGTTGTAGAGAAGGTTGATTGAGAAAGTCTCGTGGAGAATTGAGCGGAAAGCTGCGCTGGATATCGGCATGTATAAGTAACGAAATGAAAGCAAGTGGGGCTATTGCGGAAATGAAGTAAAATTCGGGATCTCTATTGGCTGTTGCGTTATATCTGTTCGTTTGAAGCAACACACCACCATCATACCTTTTTGACGATGAAAGAGGGCTCTGCAAGTCTCATCTCTGCACGCAATGGATACGATTGATACACATCTCCCCATTTTCTGCATGTCTTTTCCCCATCCATCACAAACACTTGTAACGATCGCGCGCTGGCTGCTCTGCTGCTGCTCTTCCCATCCCTCCTGTCGCCGAATCTCCAGATATCGACTGCAGGGATGAAAACATCCACACATCATCACGCAGTGAAGAAATAATCAATCGGCGTGTGTGAATTGCTTGCCTTGTGTGGGCTGGATGCTGACTGGTGAACTCCCTGATTTGATTGACCTGTCCAGCTCCCCGCTTGGAAGGAGCCGAAGCTATTTTCCGCTAGGGCCGACGAGCAACGGATCCGCGAGCTATCCGGCGAATCGTCATGGCCAGATTGTCGCGCGATGGACCCGTGTCACTCCTGGGCAATCACTGCGACGAGGCCGCTCACCATCAACGAGAGCTTCCCACCTCCGCTCCCGAATCCGCAATTCGCATCACCATCAAACCCGTCATCCGCACCACCCTCCGCACAACCATCACCACCCTCCGCATCACCACCACCACCACCACCACCACCACCACCACCACCACCACCACCACCACCACCACCACCACCACCACCGTCTGAAACTCTCTTCTCCTTCTCCCGCGCGCATCCTGGTGCCAGCTGCAGCTTACGGCGGAGTCTTCAATCGTGGCACTTGGTATGTCTACTCTGGCCTGCAGCCCTCTCCCCGGAATGTGCAAGAGGGACCGAACAGTGGGAGCATAGTTAACCAATGAATTCTCTTCAGCATACAGTCTATTACAAAAAAAGTCCACTTGTTCCTGCAGCAGACACGTCTGGCGTCGAGCTATTTTCTTTTTGCAGGATTTGCATCCTTTTCGAGAATATAAGAGGAACACCGTCACCAGTCAAGTGAATTCTAATAGGACAGACTTACATACACACGAAATAAACGGGCGACTGGCAAACCATACTACTCGTTCATACAGCTGTGTTACGCAACGCAAGGCCATAGGAGGATTGGTACGTGGACATTGTGCCACGATTAGAACCCCCGAAGCGCAAGAAGCAAGCAATCAGGGCGGACACCAAAAAACTAAACCATCCATAGAGCGAGAGCGATTCTTTTTTCGAACCAATCCACCATCAACTTTGTCTAGACACACACACTACTACTGCTACTACACACGCAACTACAGATCATCCCGCCGGCGATATAACAATCAACTTAGTGCGCTGTTCTGATCCGAATTTCTGGTGAGATTTTTTTATTATTTATTTTTCAGGAGCTTTGCTTTCGATCAGGATTTCACAAATTCACTTTCTTCCTTCTTCCTGTCCCCCACGAAATATTTACCGTGTTAAATCACTTTTTTCATACACACATACAAACATTATGCTGACTCCGATGGATCCGACAGAGCCTACCAAGAAAGTCTGCGACGAGTCTACTGAGCCTGTTGAGCAAGAGACTATGGCGCGAGTACCTTTCGTAGGACGTCTCCATCTGTATCTACCCCAATTTCCCAAAATTTTCCCCAATTCTTCTACCCATACCGCGACACCTGGGGGTCTTGTTCCTACACCACCTATGACACCTCCTGCATCTGAGCCTGAAAAAGAGCTCCTCGTCGAGACGGAGGAGGAGGAAGAATCGAAGACGGAGGAACACACGACTGAAGACGAAAAAAAGGATGAGTTGGCTAACGAGGACATACCGTTTATGGAGACAAATAGTCAGGAGTATTTAGCTCTTGTTTGCTCGTTTTTGTTCTTGGTCATTGAGAGTTTGGTGCGCATTATTACTATCGCTCTACGTAAGTTGTCCTTTTTTTTCCCGCGGGTTATGTAATCCTGGTATCCTGGTATCCTGGTGTTCATCCGATGGGAATGCTTGTTATGCTTGTTTGCGAGCTTGATATCACGACATCGGATGCACCGGGGTTTGTTGTGGTGGTGGTGTGATAGTGTGAAACGGAGGCTAATTACCCTTACCTGACAGCTACGCCTGTAATAAACTTCTTCTACACTAGATCTAGAACACTATTCAACAGCTTTTCCGCGAAACGATACACGACGGTAGAAAGCTCGGTTTCGGAAAAGAACATCGTCGCTAGAGTGCGGGACGCTGACGGCTTCGTTGATTTATGCGAGATTTGGAATGATGGAACATTCAAGATTGAAGAGCATGTGGTTCAGACTGGTGATGGTTACTTGTTGGGAGTTCACAGGATTGTGAAAAAGACTGAGGATGAGTTGAAGGGTATTCATACTAGGGTTAGGACTAGAGGTGGTGAGGCGAACTCTAGAGGAAATGGGGGAAAGAAGGTGGTTTACTTACACCATGGTAAGTGCCAAAGCGCGATGGAGCTCTGTCGTCGCGGAAACTGACGGTGTTTACCAGGTCTCCTCATGAACAGCGAGGTTTGGGTTTGTTTACTAGACAAGGAGCAGTGCTTGCCCTTCGTTCTCGCAGAGAAAGGTTACGATGTCTGGCTCGGCAACAACCGAGGAAACAAGTATTCGAAGAAGTCCATCCACCACCCTTCCAACTCGGCAAAGTTCTGGGACTTTTCTATTGACGATTTCGCGTTTCACGATATTCCGGATACTATTAACTATATCCTTGATACCACTAACCAACCATCGTTGAGTTACATTGGATTTTCCCAGGGAACCGCTCAGGCGTTCGCTACCCTATCTATTCACCCGAAGCTTAATGACAAGATCGATGTATTCATCGCGCTTGCCCCCGCTATGAGCCCGGCTGGTCTCAGCAACACTGTCGTCGATGCCCTAATGAAGTCTAGTCCTAACCTTATGTACCTATTTTTCGGAAGGAAGAGCATTTTGAGCTCTACGACATTTTGGCAGAGCGTCTTGTGTACGTTGTCTAGCTTCATTCCTCTCTGAATTCCCTCTGACAGTTCATCTACAGACCCACCAATTTTCGTCCGCGTAATCGACATGTCCATGGATTTCCTTTTCAAATGGTCCGGCAACAACATTCCGCTCCCCCAGAAGTTGGCCGCCTACACCCACCTCTACTCCTTCTCCTCCGTCAAAAGTCAGTTCCTCGAATTCGCATTGCTCGTTCTGGAAATTAATTTCTACCTGCTAGGTGTGGTCCATTGGTTCCAAATTATCAGGAATAAATCATTCCAAATGTTTGATGATGATATCCAAACTGGTATCACTGCATCAATCGCCAATAGGAGCTTTTACAAGGTCGCCAAATTCCCTACTAGGAACATCACTGCACCAATTGCCCTCTTTTGGGGTGGAAAGGACAGCTTGGTCGATATTGAGGTTATGTTGAAGGAACTACCCCCCCATACTGTTTCAACGGAAATTAGCCACTTTGAACATCTCGACTTCCTTTGGGGTCAGGATGTTAATAAGCTCGTCTTCCCCCATGTTTTGGATACCCTACAGAAATACGCGTTTTATGATGATGAACCTAGGGAGGAGCCTGAGGAGCCTGAGACGAGCGACTCTCAGCGGGATAAGATTACGGATAGCTTTACGGAGGAGCAGTCGGATGAGAAGGATAGTGAGAACTCGGCAGACTACGACGAAAGCACTACGCAATCCGATTCCGCTCCCTCTGAGGCCGTGGATAATACCGAGCATACTGAGGCTATGGAGATGAAGGAAGCAATCGAAGTTATCGAAGAGCTAGAAGAAGTAGAAGAGATCCAGGTCACCGAGATCATCGAGACCACCGAGGTCCACGAGCCCATCGAAGGAGTTCTCCTCCCCGCCGAGGCTGCCGAGGCCGCTGAGCCTGAAGACCCCATCACCCCCGCCGAGCCGGTCACCCCCATCACCTCCATCGACCCCTGCTTATCCCTCGCCTCCATCTCGGAAGTCCTCTCTTCCGCAAACATCTCCGAGACCACCTCTGAAGCTGCCTCCGAGGCCACCCCCTCCGAGCCCGAGCAGGAAAGGAGCACCACCCCTCTCCCCTCTCCCCCCGTGGTAACCTCTAAAGACCCCTCCCCTGTTGAAGCGCCCTTTTCTCCCCCCAAAGGACCAAAGGCTATGCTTCGCGCTCCCTTCTCTCCTCCCACCGGCCCTCGTGTGTCTCGCAACAGCTCCCGCTCTCCCCCCCGTGGCCCCCGCCTTGGCCGCAGCTTGATCGCTTCCCCGCAGAATGGAAGAAGCACCAACTCCTCCCGGCACTCTTCGCCATTCGTGGTTCCTACGGGACTGGCATACTCCCCACCCCGGGGTCCCGCAGCACAGACTGGTGTCGCATTGACTTACGACGGACGCCAATCTCGCAGCCGTCCCTCAACTGCAGACCGTCCCAGCACCGGCAGCAGCGACGCCCGACCCAGCAGCAGCAACGCCAGCAGTGGTAATGTCCGCCCTGCTACCCCGCCAAAGGATATCACCCGCTCCACCACCCCGCCGTTTTCCCCTCCTACTGGACCCGCCGCAGACAGGGCCAAGGAAATGAACATTGCAAAGGAAATGGGTTTGAAATCTCCCCCACCCACTGGCCCGAGGAGTATGCAAAACAACAACAACCGTAACAACGCCATGTCTCCCAACCGCAACGGCCCCATGTCCCCGAATCGGGTTATGATGTCTCCCCCCCGAGGACCCATGAGTCCCAACCGTGGCATGCTGAGCCCTACACGCAACCCTCTTTCTCCCACCCAGAAGCGCCGTAGAGGAACCCGGGGAAGTGGTATCACCCGCCAGCAACAGAATGAAGGACAGCAGAATGGCCAGCAGAACAGCCAGCAGAACAGCCAGCAGGAAGGAATGAGCCCCCAACAGCAGGCGCAACAGGCGCAGCACGCACAAGCCCAGCAGGCAATTCACCAAGCCATGCAAGCAGCAGCAGTCCAAGCTCAAGCGGCAGCAGCTCAGCAGCAACAGCAGCAGCAGCAAGCACAATACTATCAGCCGCAACCTTCTCCTCCTGTTACTCACCAGCAACATTACCAGCAGGCTGCACAGGCTACTCATGCCCACCACCAGGCTCAGGCTGCATACCAGGCTACCCACGCCCACCATGCTGCCGCCGCCGCTAACCAGCCTCAGCATATGAGAACTGGCCATCAGCAGCTCACCCCCCAGCAGCAACAGCAGATGGCTCAAGCTCAGGCTATGATGGGAATGCCCGTTATGGCGCATCAGGGAATGGTTATGAGCCCCGGTGCGTTTGCGAATAGGATGCATATGGAGATGCCGGGGATGATGCATCAGGGGTTTGTACACCAGGAGGGAATGCAGGGGAGTGTGTGGTAAACCAGAATTTACTACTTGTTGAGGGCCGAGGTCTAAGAGTTTTTTTATCATGAGGGGACGGTAACATGAAAGATAAAAGATATGAAAAGAGAACAGGGGATGAGATGAAGATGATAAAGATGGAGAGGAGGTTTGAACTTTGATTATTGCATTGCTTTTTGGTGTTGATGATTAGACGGAACGGAGGCTGCAGAGCGTGAAACTTTATTATAACTTTACCTTCCTTTTGGATTTTCTTTTGTTTTTTCTTTTTAACTTTTTTAAACAGACACTTTAATAATGCATTGTCCGGGTGGACATAAAGAGCGCCGACGCGTATTATAGCTTTTTCCTTTGGATACATATTTAGTTTATGGCTCTATGGCTTTTTGTTTTGCATGCGAGTTGTGATGTTTGTTTGTTGTTTTTTGAGTGCATGTTTTTGGCTTTTTGGCTTTTTGTTTATTGGGAGTGCATGGAGGAGGTGGTCGACTTGTGTTTTTTTTTGCATTTCAATACCCATAGCTTTGATTCTTGGAATATAATTCATAGTTTCTACATACATAAATCGACTTCGCGTTTCTCTGTAATCAATTTCAAAGGGTTTTTACGACCGTGACGACCGACACGTAGCCGGCGGTTGTTGATAACATGACAGGGTGGGGCTCAAGCACGGTGATAGGTTATGACCATTGAAGTTCTCGGCCGTACCCCACACATTCCAGTAAAAATGACACATCAAATGTTAATTTAGCTGAAAGCAGAGCCACGAAATTAATATACCGCTGGATACCCTCCGTCATGCCACTGCCAATCTTCTCTTCCCAGGTTTCCTGAGCGGATAAAGTTCAAACAAAAGACGGATGCAGTCACGGAGCAAAGTTTGGGAGAAATAACTTAAATACATGGATCGTATGTGCCGTCTAACTGTTCATGCGCGGGAAGGGTTACAAGAGAAATCAAACAAACTTATATTATTCTTCGAAAAGGAAACGCAAAAAGAGGGACATGGCTCGGAGAGCCAAAGAGAAAAAGGAGAAGAATGAGAAAGAGGCCGGGAAGAAGATGAGAAAGAAGAGAAGAAAGAAGACCTCGAAGAAGAGGAAGGACCGGCTTAATGCTCGTTCCTTGGGTTTCGAAAGAGTTTAGCGGGCGAGAAATTTGGCCGGCGGGCACCGATGTGGCGTCCACCAGCCTCATTTCAGCCACACTGCAACCCTCCGCCATGACTAACCCACGGCTTAACCGTCCACTGTTACGTGTCAAACATGGCTCTTGAAGTGCGCAAGGTGTCGTTCTTGCCATTTGTGCGGAAAGAAATGGAAAGAATCAATAAGTAGTACGGGTTACGTAAGAATTATGAAAATTACAAAAAAAAACTCCAGGCGTTTTTGGCAACGTTAACGTTGTGGGTGCTGTCGTTGAGTTATCCTGCCTGAGCTGAGACAAAGCACGTGACTGCGCCCATACCGGGTCACTCGGTTTCGCGGAAGCTACATAGAGGGGGAAATGTTTTAATACACGAGCTTGAGCTTTATTAGTAGGGATACACAGAAGTGAATTGATTTTTTGATGGGCATAACTTGTGTTTGACTGTAGGATTGAACACAACTTGCGTTACGACTCACGTATCACCCCTTTGTGCTGTGCGGCTATGCCACATGTAACGTTCAACTCCATGGTCAGAGCCCTAGGGTCTCTCCGATCACGCAAAAGAATTACAGTTAACCGACAAGTGAGTGTTAAACATACAAGCAAATGATACTCCGCCAGTAGCACAAAGTAAATAAAACAAAAACTTTTCTTCAACCCAATCAACATCGAAATAGACAAGTAAAGCAGACGACAAAAAAGCAGACAAGAAAGCAGACAACAAGAAACGCGAATAAGAGAAGCAAAGAACAAACACAGAAAAGGACGCCGAAAGAAAAAAACAACAGAAAAAAACAAGAACAACGTTAGCAAAAGATCATCAACAAAAACAGCAAAATATCAAGCAAAACAATCAACCATCCGTAAACCGCCAAATCCCCGTACTCGAACAATGACACTTCTCTTAACATCGTTCGTATCATCACAGAATATCTCTTCGATCAAAAACTGTCTTCGCAGAACTCCGACCGTCTATGCTTCGGGTTCTGGGGGTCGTAATAGCTCCATCCAGTAACAGGTGACGCCGGTGCTGCCTCCGGAACGTCTCCAAGGATCATTGGAGCATCCCAATTCATATCCGTTGTGAAGTGGGCCTTGACAACGGCAACAGGGCTTAACGGATTTATAGTGGCACTGGGAACAATAGCAGGCAATTCAGTCTTTGAAATGGGAAGTGCCTTGGGTTTCCTGGTATGACTGGCTGTTCCAAGGTGTTCATCGCTATCTATCCACCTAGCGGTGGCCGCAATCCGGAACTTGCCTAAAGGCTTTGCGGCGTGCTATTGATCGTTGTCAGTATCATCTTCATCTAGCTTAGATTAAGTTTGGATTGTTAGACTTACCTCATACACACGCTGGATATCCGCACCGTGCATTATCATCACGTCGCCGTGATGAAGCATGAGCTTTAAACACGGCTTTGATGTCTTCGAGTTTCCAACCTTCTTTACTCGGAAACACATTTCCGCTGGGCATCCGAGCGAAATTGAAGCAACAGTGGGGCCAAGCCCCCTTTCCCCATCCTGGTGGTACTGTTGTAATAAGTTAGCTATCTGAGCATAATCAGAGATTCGGGGAAGTGAAGCTTACGTTCATAGCCTGATCTTCAAGGTAACCCACACTGAGGATCTCATTAAAGTTCGTGCCTGGGTGCATCCATCCGACCCTGTTCTTTAGCAGCTCACAGGCTGCGCGCACAACAGGATGTGCCTCTTCGAACGTCACCGTTGGCTGATTCGCAACGTACTTGTATCGGGCACCCTAATCATTTTGTTAGTTTCTGTAAATCTGCATGAACGTATTGAGGTATGTACTTACAACATTGTGCGTGTAATGAGCGGTATAGGAAGTGCCGCCAGCCACGGTCATCAAATAACGCTGGAACGGAATTACCGCCGTTTGATACTCCTGAAGGAGCCAATCGGCACCTCCAGCTTGTGCGTTCGCAGACAAGTTAGCAACCATATGGGTCACGCGGCCGCCCCTGGGCAAGTCGTACGTCATGACGGTATATCCGTCTTTTGTAGATCGATTAGCAGCGATCTCAGGGGCAAACTCATCCTCGATGATTGGATATCCGGTATAGAGAGGTCTATGGTCGTCGGCAAGGTCAATGGGTGTGAAGATGCGGGTCACCTTAGCGGTGAAAACCTCTCCACAGGAGGCGTTGGCACATTGCCAACGATCCCAGAGGTTTCTGCTGTTAAGCCGCCCGCACTTTGCACAGCACCATCCCTTCCACGCCTTCCGAGAGACGAAGTCTAGGTCAACCTTTCCATCAACCACGGGGAGGGAAAAGGTTCCGGGGTTCAAATCGGTTGGGGGCTCTAAGAAGCGCTCCCATCCAGGGGTCTCCGCGTTCAAAAATTCCTCGGTGTATTCGAGGTTGACGGTCCCAGCATCCTGGTGACCGTGGTCGCGCAACTAACGCAAGAGTGTTAGCATTTAGTTAAATTATTAAGAGCGTAATATAATGTACCTTGAAGAAAAGAGCGCAGTTTGTATTGAAACAGATGAAACTGTTTCTATACACATGCGGAAATTCTTGCCCGCAAGCCCGGCAGGAGTCCTCAACAATCCGAAGATTGTTAGGCTCGGCCTCTGCACGGGCCCACCACCCTGTGGTACAGAAATCGAGCTTCTCATAGCGAAACTTCCACCGTATAAGACTTGAGTTCGAATCCCTCTCCGCCCATGAATGTGTGACCTTGAACCAGTCAAGCACATTGTAGCGATGAGGGACTCGCGTTTGTATACTCGAGCACCTATCCCCTATTAACCATATTAGAATTAATTAACGTTATCAAACTATATTCAGATTCTGCTTACCGATTATGATGGCGATAGGAAACTTGCAAACCAAGTTGTTCTGCAGGGCCTTGATGCGTGTATCGTCCATCCGCTGGTCTTCCGCCAGCGAGCGAATTCCGGTCTCGGCATTCTGCGTGGACTTTCCACCACTGCAGCAAACTTAGTACATAAAACCATCATTCCAGTGTCAAAAACATACCCATGGGTGATAATGACTCTATCCCCACAAACATCGCGGTCGGACGCTACCGAGTCAAGTAAAATACCACGAGCCACATTATTGTGACAGTATAGGCCAGCCTGATATGACCGAAAAAATGGGAATGCCTCACACAACTCTTGTCTCATCTGTCTTAAGGTTAGTTAACTGGTATTTGCATAATTAGAGTCAAGGAGACTTACCTCCGCCCATATGCTCGGGGAGCCGATCGGTTGCGGTCTATCGTCTGGGGAGATCGGCAACTGAGGCACGATGGTCTTTACTCTCTTCGTGGAGGCGCGGGTTTTAGGATTTACCGGCAAGTTTCCGGAAAGGGTTTGGGCAAATTCTGCACCAGGAGTGTCGGCACATTCATCTAGAAACAAGTTAGAGAGGTCATAGAGAATAAATGTGTTTTTTCAAGTGTACATACTCTTGACATGAGAGTTAGTCGTGCCCTGGTCGGGGGGAATAATCGCTTCATATGTGCTTGTAGAGATTGGCGCCATAATATAATTGGTCATGGCAATGTCTTGCTGGGCGTCCGCAATATGAGTCACAGGGACAGTCATATCATCATCGCCGGCGCGGGCTGCCTCGTAAAGAATGGCTTGGTGTGTACTGATATGAATCGGTGCCATGACAAGCTCGGACATTCCTATATCTTGCTGGGTATTCGCAATATGACTCTGAGGGATGGTCGTATTATGGTTAGTTGGAGGGATAGCGTCATGAATGATGGCCGGAACAGCTTCCACAACATAGTCGATCATGATAGCATGATTATCATGTTCGTTCGCGACGTGACTTCCAGGGCCAGTAACATTATGATAAGATGTTTTGCCAGGCTGAACATTGGCGGAAACGTCAGACAAAGGCGATATATTCCTATCGAAACGATTCCAGAACATATCAAGTTCGGACGAGTCTAATTAATGATTAGCAAAGAAAAACAAATCAAAAACGATAATAGGACTTACCAGATGGATTATGGGCTTGATGGACATTGCCTCTGTGAGATTCATGGTGGAACGACATGGTTATCGCAAAGGAGCGGGAGAGTTGGGTAAGAATGTGTTAGGGTAAGGGTGAGTAAGGGTAAAAATATGTAGAGGTATAAGGGTAAACAGTAACAAAAGCGAACAAAAGTGCGGGCGCGTAGAGATGAGATGTTACGCGAGGTGGATGAAGGTGGAGTTCGTGAATCAAGAGCGGGAAGAGAGTCCAGAGGGCGAGTTTTGAGGAGGCGGTGGAGGATGATGCTCGTGCTCCATCATCCTATGCAACAGCATAGAAAGCGTATTATGTTCAAAGCGACAGCTTCGAACATGCAGTTCTACTGCGTCGGTCTTTCGAAATGTAGCTTTGCTATTCAGAAGTAACGTTTGACCCTCTTTGATGACCGTCGAGCTCGATATTGCTGTTCGTGCTGTTGTCGACCCGTTTAGTATGGTCGATATTCGAATAGAATTCCGATTATGGAAACGTTGAAGCTGCTCCGGTCTGCTTTACTCTAGCTTTTCTATTCAGACACGTCGTGGACTCTATTCAACGTTAATCGAGCTTGGTACATCTAGTACAGTACTGTTGACGTTAATACGTTGAATAGGGTTCATACAATTATAATTCCGGAAGCGGAAAAGTCTGCCGCGCGTTAATTCACAAGTAACGGTATCGTTACAAGCAGCAGGGCGCGTAGAATAGGCGCGTGTCGTTCTCCTACGATAGCTTCAAGCCCCTTCGCCTCAGCCTCCCGCTAGCCCCACCACTCGCTTCGCTTAGAATTTCACGTGAGTGCGGCCGAAATTCGAATATCGTGCCGTCATGACCCTGATTACAAAATACTGTATGTTAAATCAGCTATACAGATTTCAATACATATCGACGACGACGAATCGATTGTATGGTGTAGCCACAGTAGAACACGTATCTCGAGAGTACATACCGAGATAATTTGTCTTGAATCCTCCATGTTTTCCATTGCGGCAATTCCGCGCCCCCTGTAGGCTGCCTGGCTGACAGCAAGCTTTTGCGACGCTACTATGGTTCCCTGCTGGCCATACACTGCCACGGTAATTTGATAGAATCGAGTCAATCCGGCAGTCTTCCATCCTCCATATCTTCTGTTTGGGAAAGACCGTCCTGTCGCCGAGCTCAATCGAGCTCCACCTAGCTACCGCTGCCATAGCTGGCCTGCCAGTACTGAGCACATCCAACTTGCTCATTCCCGAAAGCCAAAGCTTCATCAAACGGAAAAGGTAGAGCTCTCACCAGTTTGAGTTTGACTGCATCCTTCATACCCCGTCAGCTCCAGTGCATGACACTCTCACGTAAAATGGGTCTAAGTACGTTTGGGGACCTCGTTGTAGGCCGGAAAATGACGTCGGTAACCCAACCCCAATCGAATAACTCAAGAATGGTATTTTGGATTTCCGCGTCCCGGCGTCCCGGAAGAATTTTCAAGCTGTCTGGGCTCTCGGATCAAGCAAGATATGACTCCCGAAACTGTGACTGTATCCCCTCCATGGCGGATTCGTTTGACACTAAAAAGATAAGATAAGAGGTGAGTGAGGGTTGTGGATCGTGAGCTCGGGTAGCCCACGTGTGGATGCACACTTTCACCGAAAATGCCAAAAGAAGACTAAACCGATGCAAGATGCTTTCTTCAGGTCCCCTAAAAGAGCGCTGTCAATCGGTGCATTTCGACCGATGCTCTTGCTGTCACTCGCTACGAGCGCTTTACTCTACCCTTTCGATGCTAGTCGATAGGCTTGTTTACTAACCCTAGGCCCATCAGAGTATACGCAAGTATGACATGAACGGCTATTTTCCATTTCAGGAAACGAGCGAATAAATCCTGCTCAGGCTCGGCTAGTGAGATTTTAGCAAGAATTGAAATTCGCCATCCTCGTTTACATTGTTCTAACCTTAGATCCGATACGCGAGAACACATCATGCGTTCGAGTTGATGGAGCATTTTCCATGTCAAAAATTTCGTCTCTTCATCAAGTTGCATCTCTTGTAGCAAAGAATGATCGGATCAATCCGTGACATACAGAGACATTTCTATCGGTCTTCCATCTCTTACAGTGGCGACGGGGAATAGAAAGTCGCGGTTAACGCGATTGTCTAAGCTTAGACCAAATACGCGAGAACACGTCATGCACTTGAGTTCATGGAATATTTTCCATTTCAGAAGTTCCGTCCCTTAGGTAAGCTGCATCTCTCGTAGCAAAGTATGATTGATCCGTGATATACGAAGACATTTCTATCTGTCTTCCATCTCTTACCGGCGTGGCGTGGAACATAAAGCCGCGGCTAACGCGATTGTAAGTCTTGCTTTTCATCTCCCTGTGAATCCTGTAAAACCAAGCTACGGCAAGCATTACAAGAAACCTGGCTAGCATCAGGAACGTGGAGCTTGGACTACGTTGAGTCCACGCCTGGAATAAATATAAATACCCCCAGAGATACCCCCCAGTAAAACATACAACCACAACCACCTTTCCAAACATCACTCACTACCCGCGCCAATTCGCCATCTGCAGATACAAGCTCAATTCTTCATCTGCTCACCATTCTTTTTGGATCTCGCTTCCAAGAATCTTTTTAATAATATACGAATCGGTCCCTAATATATCTTTGTATTCACAATGGTCGGAGGATACTTCCCTGGGTAAGTTCCATTTCCTCTTTTCCCATTCACCTATCACCTCCCACCTAACCCGTTGCCTGTCACCCGTCTACTACCATCACCTACTAACGATTCATTTCTCTCTAGTAACATTTACCGCTCCGCTGAACCCGGACACGCAGAGCTTAAGAAGGCGAACCTCGTTAAACAGAACGAGACCATGCGCGCTCGCTTGCCCCAGGTGCATCTCGAAATGGTAGCCTGCAGCATTTTCTCCAAGGGAGAGAACTGGAAGATCCGAGTTGTCAGATTGGTTTGCCTAAGGAACAACAGAACGCGGGAGACAAGAATGAATCTCCTGGAAAAGAAGAAGAGGTGGTGGTGGAAGGAAAAATCGCTGTTGACTACGAGTGTGAGAACGATGATGGAAAGATTGCAGGTATTTACTACGTCGTTGTTTGAGTTCTAGCTATTCGATGAAGTTGACACCAATTGTTCACAGATATTCAACCCCTTACCGCCTCGTTCTACGATATGCAGCCTGAGTCAGATGAGTCAGATGATTCAGATGAGTCGGATGTTTAGAACAGCGTTTTTTTTTTTTTTTTTTTTTTTTTAACGCTCGTTTCGGTTAATGTATCGGCTCAATAGTGCCTGTTAGAGCTGCTATATTGCCTCTTCGTAATTTTTAATATCATAATAGTAATACGATACATAGTAATAACATAACCCCAACCTTCTGAAAACCTTCGTTTCTTGTTCGTGCAAAATTGTGTTGGATATATATCTATTCCGCCCTAAAATCTAATTCTGTAGCCCTTCATGACACACCTCTGTCCTTGCATATAGTCCACCCCCGAGTTTCCCTCTAAAATCCTCCGTAGATGATAGGAAGGTTTTCTAGTGATTTAAGGTCCGGTAGATGCGAAGGTAGTAAGTAGGGAACCTCATTAATAAAGGGCTCTACCATCCACAAAGGTGTGCTAGTTGTCTTGTGTGCCCTTTTCTTTCGACGTCGTCAGGTGTTCGTTTTATCGTTCGTGTCCCTTTCTAACGTTGAGAATGGCGGCGGTGAAGGGAGTAGCGGCGGCAGCGGTGAGGGAGGCCGAGAGGGAGAAGGGGTCTGAGGCTATCAGATCTGCTGTATCGTCTGCTAAAGTCGTCAATAACACAGCTTCCACTCAGTCTTTAACACCTCTTCATTCCGTATCAATGCAAATTGTGTTTCATAAATCTCTATTCCGTGGTATTCTCTTACTCCCTTCTTTCCATTCTATCATGCAATTCATGGCCTCCAAAAACCAATCTCCAATTGTGTAGCCCTCATATTCTCATATGATACACCTCTTTCCTTCCCTGATCTATCGTACAGTACCCTCATTTTGCAATTGTCCTCCAACACACCCTCAGAACACCTCCGCAAAATCCTCCGTGGTTTACCCGCTTCCGGAAGACTTCGGGTCCTGGTAAGCCGGCTTTCCTGCGTAAAGCTGTCCCTGTGAACTGCCCTTCTCATTTTCTGTGAGAGCTACTGTTTTGTTACCTCGGAACCGTTTTCGCATATCTACGAGTCCACGCCTGCGAAATGTCAGCTTCTGTATCCACCTATATCCTCCAATGTCTCTCTGCCAAATCCTCTTCCCAGGTCCCTTTGCCATATCTCTCCGGAGCAGCTGGACACGAGGGTGGGATACTGGTGAAGCTATAGGAATTGAGGACGGCGGTGGCGGCGGCGATGGAAGGGGGCAGGTTGTTTGGAATGCACGTACTTGCAATCTCCATATCCCTTCTTGAGCTGCTGACACCTTGTCGGTAAAGTATGAACCAAAGGATCCCGTAGACAATCGATGGGCTTGTTGCGTTCGATCATGACGCAGTCGGAGTTCTGCAGGCAGGCTGCGAGGGCCGCACCTATTTTGAGAATTGAATTAGCATTTGGTTCAATTTCTCTTTCGTTCTGTAGCAAAGCCCGCCCGGCGAAGCTCAGTGAAGGTTTCCCATCCTCAGTCCTCCACTATGTCTCTCCCGGGAGCTGGGTCGAATTCTCGAACGTCCCGGAATCGGCACAGCTCTCTCCCGTGCTCTCTTCCGGGCATCGTCTCGGTCCGAGCGTCCCGGAGTAGACATAGAAATTGCGGTAGCTGGCGGTAGAATTGAGGCGTACTTACGAATATCAGCACAAGATGACGGCATTATTGCTATAGTGGCTGTGGTAAACGCGGTAGAGAAACACGGTCGTGAACGCGGTGGTGAGCGGAGCCGCGAAAACGAGGTGGTGCACGGTGGGGAGCTCTGCTAGTTCGGCTAGCTCCACCATGATCCCTGTATTTCATCACGTGCTTGGAGGGGTAGCGGTAGGCTGATGCAACAAGGCTAACGTAATAACTTGCGTCACTGCTCCAATGCAGGAGGACGGGTCGCCAGCTCCATCTTTGGATTCGACACAAAACGTTCGACAAGATCAACGACAAGCATCGGTGGATTCGATTGCACGCCAGACCATATGGAATCAGAAATATGGTAACGCTCTAAAGAATAGATTGAAGCAGGTATTTCTCGAACTCACGGAACGCAGGAAGATTGGCCTTGAGAGCTGATGCACGAATCCTTTACGTACAGACTCACCTCCTAAAGTCATCTACTTAACCTCTAGTGATTTCGCTAGGAAACCAAATAGCATCCAAATCGAGGCTTCAGAGCTGGTAGGAGAGATATTCTTTACATGAAGCCACCCGCAATTGCTTTTGCTTTCAACTTACTTCGGTCCTCTACATGCCAAGCGTCGTGCATTCATCCCGAAAGACGGTATCCTTCTACTCGTGTCTTTCTACTCACCAGGAATCTCGCTGACCAATGAGTAACACATCTCGTAATTGAGCTTCGGGTGGTCACAGTTACAGCCCTACCCAGGAGTTAGGTTACACCTCTAGATGATGCCCTGAAGCTTGCCCTGTGAGTCGGGGTTGTTGATTTCTGTGGTGTCAGTCCAGGTGCAGAATTACTTACTTATTTGTTTGAATCCACGATGAATTACGAATCTTGCTTGAAGAGGAGAAGAAACTCCTACCCACACACGAACGAAGATTCACAGGCTGATACGAGAACCAGGACGTTAATTTGTTCAGACACAGCATACGAGCGATACGACCGAGAGGAATCCGAAGTGATGTGAGCTTACAGCCAATACGAAGCTACGTTGGACAGTCTCGGACGGATATTGGAGCTTCTATTTCGTTTACTGGAGCTCAGGATGCTGCTCTGTGGCTACGGGTTAAAAGTATGATGTCAAATTGCACTTATCTCGGATGGCAGATATGTGCACTACATGCCAAGCGTTCTGCACGGCGATCAGAATGCATGTTCCCGTCGTTTCTTTTGGAGCTTCTCGAACATGCTTTGAATATCTGATGTGGTTTCGGATGTCTATTTGCTGATACGACGGAAGTATCCTGTCCTGGATCAGAAAGCCACGGATCTGCGGGCCTGCGGTGAGAGCTGAGATGCTCCAACTAGCTGCAAGCGAGATACCCGGTGTTTGGAATGGGTTCCTGATTTCAAGGGGACTCTTGATTTGGTTTGAGACGTGGATGCCACCCCATGGGCGGAGCAGTCTTCGCCGGAGCCGCTTATACCGCTGTAACTAATAATTCAACCAGCGTCAAGAATTGTGTTTTCAAGAGGTGGGATACCGGTGTATTTGTCTTCGCTCTCATGAGTCACCTTAGGTTCATCACAACCATCGCAACTCAATCGGCAACAAGCGCCATCTCCCCGATGATCATCTCTGCGGCTTGCAGATGACAAACGCCAACACGCTTTACTCTAAATCGGATGTATAACTCGCCAACATCTCCGAACGGCATTCTTAACCCCACACGCCAACACCGGCTTTTGGGTTCTCGGAGTTTCCACACGCGCACGGTCACCGTCGGATCGCTGCTGGCGGCTGTCCATTTCAGAGCCTCTCAGCGTAGATGCTACGGGGATTCTAAGACCCCAGTCCAGGCCGAGAGCGCTTGCTTAGTGAAACCAACAGGCGTCTACACAGGTTCCAGAAATTCCTAACGCGGCCACCACGTTCCATGGGACGGTTGGCGGTCAGCATACCGATCGATGAGAACTGATATGGATTTGTAAACTTGTATTTTCTTGATAGATTTCGGTGTAGATACTCTAGAGTACAGAAACGATCTTTTACCAGCCCCATAGCCGGTTAAATTGCAGCGTAAACGTGCCGTCATTCCTGTACCCAATTGAGTGGCATGTCGCAGTGGGGTGGCGGGATAGTGTGATGCAAACCGTTAACCCCTCATAGTGTCGCGCCGAGCCCCGCATCCCTCCCCACCCCCCACTTCCTGTCAGATAAACTGGTGATACGGAAGCTAAGTCAGCCAGATAGTCCGTCTATCGGGGAACTATTTGTATCCTTCAACTCGTCACCCCCTTCACTCTTTTAACCTCCACATACATCAATCAACTATCCAACATCACACAATGGTTTCCGCTCTCGAACAGTTGAAGGCTGCTGGCACCGTACGTTCACGTCATCTATCCTCGAAATGCTCAGCATCACGTCTCTAACATCTGTCTACAGACCGTCGTCTGCGACTCTGGTGATTTCGCCACCATCGCCAAGTACACCCCTCAGGATGTTCGTCTTGCGGATTCCAACGACACCGTATCGTTTCTAACATCTCACAGGCTACCACGAACCCCTCCTTGATCCTCCAGGCCGCCAAGAAGCCCGAGTACGCAAAGCTCGTTGAGGCCGCCATTGAGTACGGGAAGGCCCACGGATCCGACAAGGACTCCCAGGTTGAGGCCGCCATGGACCGTCTCCTCGTTGAGTTCGGAAAGGAGATCCTCAAGATCATCCCCGGAAAGGTCTCCGCCGAGGTTGACGCCGCTCTCTCTTTCGACACCAAGGCCTCCATTGCCAAGGCCCTCCACATCATCGACCTCTTCCAGTCCGTCGGTGTCGACAAGTCCCGTGTCCTCATCAAGGTTGCGTCCACCTGGGAGGGTATCCAGGCTGCCCGCGAGCTTCAGAAGGAGCACGGCATCAACTGCAACCTTACCCTCATGTTCTCCCAGGTTCAGGCTATCGCCGCCGCTGAGGCCGGCGCTTTCTTGATCTCTCCCTTCGTTGGACGTATCCTCGACTGGTACAAGGCCTCCACCGGAAAGACCTATGAGTCCCACGAGGACCCCGGTGTCAAGTCCGTCCAGAGCATCTTCAACTACTACAAGAAGTTCGGATACAAGACCATTGTTATGGGAGCTTCCTTCCGTAACACTGGGGAGATCACCGAGCTCTGCGGATGTGACTACCTCACAATCTCCCCCGGTCTCCTCGAGGAGCTCTACAACTCCGATGCGGCCGTCCCCAAGAAGCTTAAGGCTGAGGACGCTACCAACTTGGACATCGAGAAGAAGTCTTACATCGACAACGAGCCTGCCTTCCGCTTCGACTTAAACGAGGACGCCATGGCCACCGAGAAGCTCGCCCAGGGGATCCGTGGATTCGCCGGTATGTGTCATCCACCCTAGCTAAGCTGCCATTCTGTTTGAACATGTTGCTAACATCCCCTTCTAGCCGACGCCAACGTTCTTAAGAACATCATCCGCGAGAAGCTTGCTTAAGCTTACCGCCCACATTACTACAAAAATTATTTGATTAATTGCACGGTGTTGGATGTTTCTTTAACGATTACCCGGATCGCGCGCGCCTGTTTTTCTTATTTCCTTTGTTTTTTTTCTTTTTTTATGGGTCTTATTTGGGTTATAAGGGTTTGCTATTTAGAAAATCCTGCATTAAAAGGCACGCCTATGGTGGTTGAAAAAAAGTGACTTGCCTGAGAACTTGGCAAGACGAGTTGTTAGGATTGTTATTGCTTTGCTTTCAGCCCCCATTTCCGAGTTTTGGTTTTTTGAAAAAAGTGATTCTTTTGGTGTGGTGTTTTGGCGCGCGAATTATGGAGTCGGCGAACTTTTTTGTTCTTATACCATTTGCTTTCGATTTTAAAGGCGAAGATGGTGAGAGAGCAAGCTTCAACAGGCCGACTCTGAAACGACTTCAACGTCGATTACTCCTCAGTTCGCTGTAAGTAGGAACGGGTAGTCGTTTTGTTTGTTTTTCGTTTGGCAGTTAATCAATAAAAGGTTGGAAGCTTGTACTGTAAATGTTTCTATCTCTGTCGATTGTTGAGTGGTGTGTGGTCGTGAAGCTGTTGGAGTGTATTTCCAACATCCCCTCTTTTCAGCTTTGCGCCGATGACGTGATGTCCAACATCTCCCTGTAACACCACAAGCTGCATACCATATGCATTAGCTTTCCTCATTACCTAATGATTTTCTGCAGATCTATCCCAACTAGTTCGAACTTAGCCGCCATACCCCCCATCATCCTCAACAGCCGCAAGTTGCTCCCCAACGGCCATCTGTCAGCAACCCCCCACTCCGCGGCCACTTGATAACTCCGACTCTGACTCCGAGCTTCCTATGATGACCGTTCCTGCGGTTCCCTACGAGTACTCTACATACGCCGGCGGAGGATATGGCTACATACCCAGCGGAGACATTTCGGCTGAATTGAAGGTGCGCGACCTTACCCGCCGGCGACGGTGACGGAGAGTCGGAGACCCTTCTCGTCATTGACGAGTATGGACGGAGATGCTGAGTCATGTGCAGCGTTGCGCAGTGTGGGTAAAAATGCTCGGAGAATGGAGGGAATGGAGCTTGGAGATTGTCACCGCGGAGATGGGATCTCCGAAGGCCCTCCGAAACTGTTTATCAGCTGCTCTGTCTGCGGACGGCGGCTCAATTTCCGTTGTTTCAAAGTTTCTCTATGATAGAAGCTTTCACACGACACTTGATCTACTCTATGCTGAGACGGCTTTAACTACATACTTATCTGATGCGTTTCTAGCTCGATTCCCTACGATAATTCTGATCACCAAACCACCAAACCAAGCCCTATGGCCATACAAATCCACGACGCGGCATGCCAACGAGGCCCGTCTGATTACGAACTCGGAAGATTGCCGATGATGCTTGTCTGAAAATTACTTGCGCTGCGCATGCGACATGCCACCAACGGTTATACATATCTACTCTACTCTAAAGTCTACTCATACATACCTGCGTGAAATTGGAAACAATGCTGCTGTGAGCAACAAGTCTTTTTTGTATGCAGCCATAAGCAAGTTGGAAGTGCTGATGCTGCTACATAATGCTTTCCGATGCTTCTACCCGTTATCGAGGTCAACGGAGAGTCGGAGATGGGATAACCGTAATCCGGTGGATTATGGATGATAGATCAGCTGCCTCAGGTTTTCGGATTTATACATGAATAGTGCAGTTGATAGATGGGTACACGGGCCACAGCGCAACCCTCCTGTGGGGATGAAACGGTGAGGCCGGTGATGGTAGAGAACCTGCGTATCCAAAGTGCCTGAAGTGCGCAAACTAAAGTTAGTAGCGCAAGTGCAGATTCATGTGATGCTCAGATCATACTCTAGATACGTAACGCATGTAATGTAACGTCCGAAGACGTTTCAATTGGGGTGATTGGCGAGTCGTCATCTTTTGAGCACACTTACTACTCCAGCCCAGCTTGAAGGCTGAAGCTTCAAGCTTCCGAATTCAACTGGGCTTTGCTGTGCATAGCAAGTGCCAATATCATATCGTAAACTTGATTGCGCCTCGCCATCATATCTAATGAACGCTGCCGCTATTCGTCTATTGTGACTCCCTCATCCTCAGCGAGTAGTTACTACATGGGTCTAATAGTTCTTTATGGGGGTATGTCGCGCATAACGGAGATCCCAAGTCCTATCTGTAACTATCTCTAGCATGCATTCTCTGTACCCCGAACGAGACCAAGCCACGCGATAACCACCATGGAACGGATGACGGTGTTCCTGCGCACATAGTGTGAGACTTTTGAGGGGATCCTGGATAAGTCAATTGTACGAGTAACAAGGCTTCGAGGGGAGGTCTTGCGAGTGTTAGCTAAGTTAATAACAGTCCACTATGGTTCACGAAGAGGCTTATATAGGTCCTTTCCGCATTTACCGTGCCGTTAGCGAAAGTCTGACGGGTCATTGACGGATTAAGGTGGTATGTTTAGGTGTCATAATGAGGTCGTCGAAGAAGTGTATGTATGCGGGTCCTTTACGCACCTTTGTACCTTTTGCGAAGGTCTAATGGGTCATCATCAGGTCAAAGAGCCTTCAACGGGGCTTAAGTAGGTCAATTCCACGTTTCCATCAAGTCCTGGGCTACATTTCTGTAGGTCTACGGAGCTCTCGGGGTCATCGGACGGCCCTTAGCGAGTCCCTCCACAAAAGTACACTTTCCCACGGGGTGGGAGCATCGAAGACCCATTTAAGACCATTGTAGACCCGCCTCTTCATTCTCCTGTGCTTCTTGACCTATCTGTATCACGCTTAATCTGCAAGAGTCCCTCGTTAAACAGCCCGGTGGGAGGCCAGGGAGCCCATGACTGAACCACAATGGCTCCAAGGGCGATATGTTTCGCATATTCATCGTGCCATAGCCCATGATAGCTAGGTCTAGAGCATAACAACAGTTTATTATTGGGTAGCCTTACAGCCCATTAGCGTTACCAAACAAATCCACTGAAACCTTCGAAGAGACCCCCTTAAGTTTATTCGGCCTGTGATCGATTAGTTCAATAAACTTCCTAGCTATATCTTTGGATTATGAAACTGAACGATCGAAATCCCCTCCACATAGCAGAAACTGTGCCCAGGGTCACACTATAAACTTAAGGCACAAGCTACCAAGTTTATCAAATCGAACACAAAAACCAAAAGACCCTGTTCTAGGGCAAAAGTCAAAGCAATCTCCGAAGAAACATACTACTCCACCATGTCCCACTACTGAACCATCGAGTCCCCCACTGTGGGACCAGCCAAAGACATCCAAATGGGCAATACTGTTGAAATTTATCACCCCAAAACTTGGGAACAGCTCAAAGATCAACGAGCTCCCTCTTTTATGCAAATGGCTACAGTTAGCAAGGACCAGCTTCCCCAATGGTTCATCAGAATGGTGGAATGAATGAATGTCACAGAAAGGGACATTCAAGGACTATTCCAAGCTCTACAGAAGGAAGGAGCCACAGCACAGGCCAACATCAGCCAGATCAAGGCCTTGTACCAGGAAATGGTAGAAACCATGCAAAATGCTTATGATGTTGTCATCAAGAAGGGAGACATTGACCAAGAAATCAACCATGCAGCAATTGTGCACCTCATTCAGGCCAGCAATGAGTTTGGGTCCCAGGTCTGGCAGACCATCAGAGACCTGGCCACAGATATTCAGCAAAAGCAAGAAGCAAACCAAGAGGCTGCAGAAAGACTCACTACTGGAGTTCAAATTATCAATGATGTCCTGGAAGGTTTTGCGACCTACCAGGCAAACTAGAAGAAAAATGTTCAGAATTGGACATCAGAGAAGGAGGACAATGACAGAAAGCATGATAAGTGAATCTGGGACCTTGCCAAAGCTGAGGAATGTCAGCGATGAAGGCAGCTGGAGTAGGAAGCTGCACAAGAACAAGAGAAGAAAGAACTCATAGACAAGGTGATCCAGACTGTTACGGACCAATTGGCTAAGCAACAACCCATCGATGCTCAGTCAGTGACTGAGGCTATCCATGAGCAAACATGCCAATCATCACCATCTTCCAATGCCTCCAATCCAGCATGAGGAACTGCACTACCAACATCCCAGAGCAATCAAGGACAAGGAGGTAGTGCGGGAAATAGAGGAAGAGGTAATGGCCCTCCAGGACGAAGAGTAGGGCTACCACCCTCAGAGCCTTCAGACTCCTCTTCAGATGATGAATCAGGACCTGAGAGAGGAATTGCAGATATCAGCCAGAGGAACAGGAGGGAAGGAAAACAACCAGAAAAGAGGGATGAAGATGAGGCAGACCAGTTCTTCCAGGCTGTGTATGATAGACTGGTACAGCCCATGACCATCGAAATTGATAGAAAACCCAAGATGCCTGAAATGAAGGCCCCTGAGATCTTCACTGGCAAGGATAAAACCCTTTTCTGAGCCTGGTGGATGTCAGTTCAGGACTATGTGGAAACATACTCCTCTGCCTTCCCTGATGAGGATGCACAGGTCAAATGGGTAGGGAGTTTATTCTCCCACAAAGCCCTTAGTTGGCATCAAGAATGTCAAAAAGCAATCAAGAGCCAAGGGCTAAAGGACAACTGGGCTGCTTTTTCAAGTGCCATCGAAACACAATTCATGGACAGAAGAGAAGTCCAGAAACATCAATGCTGAATCAGAGAACTCCTATATTGTGACCCTGGGCACAGTTTCTGCTATGCGGAGGGGGTTTCGATAATTCGTTTCATTGAATTTGAAGGTTGAATCGAGTGGTGCTTTGTCAGAAAAGCTAGGAACTTTATTTCGAACTATCGATCACAAGGCAGAATAAACTTAAGGGGTGTCTTCTGAGGTTCGGTGGGATTGTTCTGGTAACTTGTCTTGAGGAGGATTTTGTTGCTGATGATCTTGGAGACTGTGGGAGACATAGACCTCTTTATAGACTTTTGGACTTCCAACTTCATCTAACCATCCCACAGGATGGTACTGCTGAAAACGAGTTTAGGAGATAAGACATGAGTCATTTCCAACAATAATCTTGGATGGATTGCGTCATCACAAGCTCATGATTACATTAATCACTCACTTGCATGCTGACCACCATCTTCGAGTTAATTCTTGAAAATTCCTTGCCATGATACCACACCTTCCCATAAGGTAAGGGATTAGCGATCATAACAGGATTCAATCCCCGTCTGGCCGCGTAATGCAATAACTCATCCGGGAATGACAATGAACCATTTTCCTTCTGAGCCGCGTCATCATAGATTCCCTAAGGAAATCTTGATTGCTTGTGAGGTGACAATCATGCCCTATCACTCGTGCGTTTCTAGCACTTTCCATGTGATGTCATGAGTCCCCCACCTGCGCTCACCTGTGTGCAGCCACACCCTGGTGTGAACACAATCCCAACAATTCCCTACGGAGTATTCCTAGCTGAAGGTCGCATCATATCGGGTTCCTTTGAACAGGTTCCTTGAGTGGGTTCCTTGCTTGTTGTATGTTGTCTCATGCTGTGCAGTCTTGACCCTTGTACTCAGCGCCACTCCTGTTCACCGACTAGACTCTGCCTTGTTCAACTAACTCTGAATGCAGGTATGTTGAATGATGATTTCGCAATGCCTTGCACATGCCATGGAGCTCTTCTCCGTGCAAGCCCTCTTGGTATCCGTTGGTTGCTGAGCACCTCTTCATGTATAAGTAGGTACTGTTCGCCCTTGTCTTTGTCTCTCCATCATCGTCGCCAACACTCATCTCATGGCTGAAGTGCCATCGTTGAGGTAAGTCCTTCCCTTCTCCTTCCTGATCTTGCCCCTGCTGACATTCAATAGGTGGGACATCTTGGGCTGGGACCTTCATGAGGTCTCATTCGGGGGTCACGAGTCACGTGACTTCGCTTGCCAGATCTTCGGAGGGTTCCGGCCCGAATTGCTGATTCATAATATTCATTCTCCAGTCAAGTTTACCATGTTCTCTCTCAAGTTATACATGTTACCCAATCTATTATCACACATTATAGGGTGTGACATATATGAAGGAGATATTAAGGATTACATTACAAAATTGGAAGACTTAAACATGCACATAGGAGCATCAGGTCCTATGTTCAGAGCAGTCATCTGGGATGCAATGACCCCAGAAATCAAGAAAATGGTTTATCAAACCTTCAAAGGGATCCCTAGTGTCATGGCTCAAAGTTTCCATACTTAGAAAAATGTGATCTTGTGCAGATTCAAATTGCGGGCTCCACAGCCTGTCACTCGATCTGCTGCGTAAACACTTGGCCCTCGGTTGTGCCATAATCACTTAGCCTTGTCACAGCTCAATAAATTCATTCACTTCTTGTCTATCATTTGTCATCACTCGTTTATCAGGTGGCTTATCTGGGTGGCTGTGCTCTTGGCGATGAGCCCCATGGACTAGGATAGTTGCTTAGCTGCACATGTTTGGAATGTTTGGGGTGGCTGTTCTGGTTAGTTAAGGGTTAAGGGTTTAGGGTCTGCTAGTTTAGTGTCTTGGTGTGGAAGGAGAAAATGTATATATAAGAGGATGGACTTCCATCAAAGGGAGGAAATAATGCCCTATGGGTGATCGTTGATCGATTTACAAAACTGGCTCATTTCATAGCCTGTATGGACACCATGGGGCTGATGGAATTGGCAGACAGATTTTTGAAGCATGTGGTCAGGGCCCATGGACTCCCTAATGATGTTGCCTCAGACTGCAGGTCACTCTTTACATTGACATTTTGGAAAAAAGTGATGGAGGCAATGGGAATAACCAGGAAACTGTTAACCAGGGGCTGTCTCATGACCGATGGTAGGGTAACTCAAGATTTCTGAAAAGAAAAAGTGAGAAGTAATAATTCCAATGATGGGAATTATTTACTTCTCTGGGGATTCTTGTGGGTGTAATGAGTAGTAATGTGTTATAATCTTAAACTCCCCTGCTTATCTCAGGGAGCGATTTTTGTGGTCCTCAATGGTAATTGCATTCAAGGGTGAACGACAATCGGTGAGGGTCTTATTGATTGAAGAGGGTCTTGGTTGTATGGTCTTTTGATATCTTTTGAGTATTGTGTAAATAGTCAAGTCTAAGGTACAAATAACTTTCTCGGACTTGGTTGTAATTGTTGGGACAATTCTGGGTCTTTTCGCTGGCTGATGGCTTCTTTGAGTGGGGACTTTTGGATATTTTATATTTTCTGACTTGAGCTCCCCACTCATATACCCACCGGGTATGTTGCGGTGGTCGGAATGCCAAGTACTGGTCGACATTGGTAGAGAGCATGCACATGTCATATTTTTCACATACAAATTCCGTAATTCAATTTTTCCAGTGCAAATGTTCCAAAATGTTCCCAAGCCAATCGGATGACACTTGGTGATCCCCTCAGCTGTATCATGCATCTGTCGCTTCTAATCCCATCATTTGCTGATATATTATGTCTAATAATATTGCCTTCGTAGGGCATTTGAGAACATATCTCATCTCATGCCTATGTCATCAGCTCTGGTGAAGTGTTCATCTTTGTTTGCCAGATCTCTTGTTCTGTCCTTATCTTGGGCTACAGCTTCCTTTGCTGTCTGTATGCCTTGCCAACACTCCACCATGGCAGATGTCTTCCGGGCCACCTGTGGCTTCCAATAGGTTCGATCTTATCTTTCCCATCTGTCTAGATGCATCCAGTCTTGTCATATTATGCAGATCGAAGGTTGTCTTTGGATAAGGTTTGCTGTATTGTCAGCTGCCTCAGGGTTAATGCACCTCATATTGGTCTTTACTGCACCAGACAATCCTTATATCCTATGGCCGACTAGACTCCGCTATCACATGTGTTATCTTAATTATGGTTGGTATCATTCCTTGGGATTCCGATTATCTCTGCTGAGCTTCCTCAGTGACATATCATTCTTGATCTTGGACTTGCCATTCAGTCCTAGTGTTCATGTAATTCATTCTTAAATATCCTACAATCTTTCCTCATCCATCAATTCTTCATCCTCATCATTGACCTTGACTTCCTTCAACTTTCCACTATCATTCATTCCAGCAGACTCAGTCATATACGGCAGACTCCTCCTCCTTGATCTCAATTCTTCTTATTCATTCTTCTCCCATTTTCTTGTCCCAGCCCCTTCTATGCCTGCCTGTTGGGGTGGTCCTGTGTGACATGACACAACATTCGAATATGATGAAGCATCTTCGGCGGAGGGTAGTCCTCTTGGACTTGTGGCAAGTAAGCACCATAGTTGCCCAGGCTATAAGTATTCCAGGTTTTTGTCAACATCAGTGGTACATTCCTTGGGATATGGCTGGGCATTAGAAACCTCAGCCATTGATTGGAACCTGTCCCTCCTGGGGCTACCCTGGGTCCTTGACCCTTTATGATGTACTGACGTTTTTCCTGGCCCCCCATTATCCTACTTCCTGTTGGAAGTGGATGAAGGGAGGTTGGTAATGGCTTTTGCCCTTATGGCTTCAGTCATTACTTGGTAAGAATCCCCATTCTTAAAATGTGTCTTAAAGGTGGGGTATGACACTACCTCCCGCCTTATAAGATTTCGACCTGAAATCATTAACTAAGACTCCTGACTTATGAGTTTTTAATGATATGATTATGAAACGGGATTTTTTGATGAAGTCCTCCAGCCCCTTCATCCACCAACATGTTTTCTATCCCAAGACCATTAAAACCTCAGCAAGGAAAAGTATCTTGGGATAGTTGATTGCTTAAACACGTTGGTCCCTTGGCATGCCTGGATTCCTTGACTGGAACTCTCGGAGTGACTGCAGGCCACCTACTATGAAACATTCATATGGCTCTTCCTTATGATCTTTCTTAACTGTGTATCCTTTCCATCTGACTTGGCAAAGGACTTTCCCCTTCACTTTCCTACTCAATAAGATCTCCTCTATCTCCCATTCCTCATTGTCTTCAATGTCATCACATTCATCAATAATCTTTAATAAGTCAGGTGGGGGTCTGGTTCCATTGTTGTATGGTTCCAGTAGGGATACATGGAAGGTGTTGTGTATCTTCCACTTTCTTGGTAATGATAGTCGCATGGCTGTTGGAGAGATTACTTTCTCCATGGCAAATGGGCCATGCTTCTTGTGGTTGAGTTTGTGTTTCGGCCGTCTTGTCTGGATGTTCCTTCCATCCAGCATAACAAGGTCCCCAACCTTGAATTCTGGGGCATCCTTGCATTTGTTATCGGCATACTTCTTCATTCTTTCCTGAGTTGATTTTAGGTTTTTCGTAACTAGACTTTGAACTGAAAGGATGTGGTTGATATATCCATCCTGAGTGTCCTTGCTAGTTGGCATTATGCTTGGAGTGGTGCAACCCGGCTGTTGGCCATAGTTGGCAAAGAATGGTGACATGCCAGAGGCTTGAGTTACTGAATTGTTGTAGGCAAACTCAGCCATGGGTAGGAGTCTGACCCAATCATCCATCTCGTAGTTTGTGAATGATGGTAGGTATGCCTCAATTGTCTGGTTGATCCTTTCTGTTTGGTCATCTGTCTGTGGGTGAAAGGATGTGCTCATTTGTGGTCATATCCCCAGTATACCCAGGAATTGTTTCCATTCTGTTGAGGTAAAGTGGGAGTCACGGTCTGAGATAATGTCAGTTGGAATGCCATGAAATCTCCATATTTCCCAAGTAAATATCTGTACCAGGTGTTCCACTGTCTTCTGATCCTTCTTGAGTGGTATGAAGTGGGCCATCTTTGTAAACCTGTCTACGATAACCCAGAGTTGGTCACAGTCTTCAGACAAGGGAAGGTCTGTGATGAAATCCATGGCAATTGAATTCCATGGTGCATATGGCAGTTCTAGTGGTGAGAGCAAGCCATATAGCTTGTGGTATGATGCCTTATGCTTCTGACATTCTAAACAACTTCTGACATATTCAATAATTTCTTGGTCCATCTTAGGCCACCAGAAGTTGCATCAGATCAACTCAATCATTTTGTCTTGACCAAAGTGTCTGGCTACTGGGCTGTTGTGCTCGGTATGTAAAATCCCATGTCATGCATTCTCAGGGACCCAAAGCAATCCCTTGCGATAGAGTAATCCATTCTGTAGTTCCAAAATTCCTTCTTCCCTTCTGTCTTCTGCGCGCTTCCACTGAGGTCCTCCAAGGCCTGGTAGTATGCTACATCTTTTTGTCCTGCCATTCTTATTTCCTCCACAAATTCCTTATTCCATTTTGATACTGATGATGCCAGATAAGCCAGCTGAACTGCTGAGCAACAGAATACCATTCCTTCTCCTCCTGTACTGATTGCTGAAATTGTGTCAAAGTGTTTTTCATGCAAGACAGTCTGTATCAGCTGGTTTCCACCTCCCCCTGGTTCAGGGTGATACTCTGGGCGCCTTCATAATGCATCTGGCTTGCCATTACTTGTTCCTTTCCTATAAAAAATTTGGAAGTCCATACTGGCCAGTTCCTGAGCCCAGCGTGCCTGCCTTCTGTTGAGGACCTTGGTTGTCATGAAGTACTCAAGGTTTTTGTGGTCAGTAAATACCTGGACTGTGTGGAGCGATCCTTCCAAATATCTTCGCCATGTCTTAAAACAATCAACTATTGCCAGTAATTCCTTGTCATGAATTTTGTAGTTGATTTCGGCTGGTGAGAACTTTCTGGAGTGGAAGGTGACTGGGTGTAGTTTTTTGTCCTCCACATTTTTTGACCATGTGCCACCCAGTGCAAAGTCAGATGCATCAGTTTCTACGATGCATTCTTGTTGTGGGGTGAAGTGTGTGAGGATGGGTGCAGTTGTAAAGCAGTGTTTCAGTTGCTCAAATGCTTCTGTCATCACATCTCTCCAGATCCAGTCTTTTGGTGACCATTTTTTTCAATCGCCAAGATGTTTAGCAATTTTTGAGAATTCTCACATCAATCGATGATGAAAATTCCCAAAGCCAATAAATGACTGTATATCCCTTAAACTTCTTGGTCATTCCCAATCCCGAATGCATTGACCTTTGTCCTGGGCCATCTCAATACCATCCTTTGAGATAACATACCCCAGGAAGTTGACTCGGGTGGTGGACCAAAAGCATTTGTCCTGTGATATAGCTAGCCCATTCTTGGCTAGGCATTTCAATCCCTCTGTGACAATGCCATCATGTTCTTCTTCTGTCTCTGCATATATGAGGATGTCATCCAAATATTCAATCAATCCTAAGTCTAATCAATCCTGAAAAATGTGATTCATCATGTTTTGGAAGGTTGCTGGGGCATTGGATAACCCAAAAGGCATCACGGTGTATTCATATAGTCCATGCCGTGTTTTGAATGCCATTTTCCATTCATCTCCTGGTTTGATCCTAATCCAGTTATATCCATTTTTGAGATCAATCTTGGTGAATATTGTTGCACCTCTGACCCTATCTTGGAGTTCTGACATGATCGGTAGGGGATATTGGTTGGCGATGGTGACTTTTTTCAAGCCATGATAATCAACACACAATCTGAGGCCTCTACCATGGGCCTTAAGAATGAAGATGATTGGTGCTGCAGCTGGTGATTTCGATGGGCAGATTTTCCCTAATTCCAGCATTGCCCTGAGATAATCCCGCAGAGCTTGTAATTCTGTTTCATTGAGGGGGTACATTGGTCCCCATGGTGGTTGTTCACCCTCTTTCAGATCTATTGCATGATCATAGGGTTTGTGATCTGGGAGCTTATCTGCAATCTCCTTGCCTAAGACTTCAACATACTGTTGGAACTTCTTGTATACAATTGTGGCAGGGTCTACCTCATTGGTGGCAGAGTTAACTGCCGCAATGTAACCAATTATGGTTGCATCATAGTGGTGAAGGATGTCTTTATCCATTGTGAGGGAGAATTCTTGTGCCGCTGCCTTGGTGCAGTGTTGTTGAGCAAATTCGGAGTCTAAGGTAATGACTCATGGTTTTCCCCAAAACTTGTTGGGCTGGTGTTTTGCCATCCACCAGCAAGGTAAGATTATGTCTGTCCCCAATTCTAAAGGCATGATCTCAAAGGTCTCCCTTGTATAGTGGGATTTGTATTGTAGTAGTAGGGAATGTGTAAAGGCCTCTCCTGCCCCTAATAAAGGCTGGCCATCTGCCCCATTGATTTGTAGTGCTGTGTCGCAAGTAATCATGTGTAGGTTGTTTTTCTTAATGAATTGAGAACTGATGATAGGTATGGCTGCACCAGTATTGAACATCACTTGGACACCAGATGTCCTTTGTCCAGGTACCGAAAGATACATTTGGACAATTAGTCTGGCACCAACTCGGGGTGGTCTGTTGTTGGCCAGCTGCAATTTCATCTCAGGTTCTTTTTTATGAGGTTTTGATTTTTTGGATTGTTTTTGGTTTTCTTGGGGTTTGGTGCATTTGACTCCAGTGACTGATATTTTCTGAGCACCTGATACATCTGCCTTTTCTTGGATGCCTCTGTGTATCCCACGAGGCTTTCCTAGTTTAAATCCGAGAGATCTCAGGTCTGTATATCCCATACCCTCTTTCCTGGTTTGTGGGCTGGCACTGATGCTGCCTGGGTTACCGTGGTGACATTCTTTGGTCACTTGGATACTGGTTCCTCTGTTTCATCCTTTCATCTTTGGAGTCCTCTGAAGGTCATTGGCATTTAGCCTTTTTGTTGACAGCTGCTGCTGTGGTAGCTAAGTTGGTTCCTTTTGAGGTCTTCTTTGCAAAACATTCTAGTGTATGGTGGCTATTTCGCCCACAATGCCAGCAGGCAGCCCTATCTGCCTTATGCTGGTCAATCTCTGCCTGTGGTACACTGGCCAATGCTTCGCGATTGTTTTGGAATTTCTTCTCTTGGTCACTGTTGGGTGTATGGGTGGTTTCCTTGTTTTTTCCCTGGTTGGGTTTCTTGTCGTTGTCCCGTTTCTGCTTTTCCTTTTCCTGGTTAGGTTCAGAGGTTTGATATATGTGGAGTAGAGGCTTCTCATGCATGTTTCGGTGTTCTTCTTTCCCAGTTGCGAGCTTAATAAGCGTGGCCTTGAAATGCTCATACTTCAGGTCATCCAAGTCTTGGACATCTGTCCATACCTTGCAGGCCAGATCCTCTGGGAATGCCTGGTAATAAATTTCTCGCAGTACTTCTCCTTCAACTTGGGCCTTCTCCTGATAAATGGCCATTCTGATTCCCCATTGATCTGCAGGGAGGCCAGTCTTGTGGCATCCAGGTTTGTACTTCCAATGCAATCTGGCCATCTTGTTGGTATATTTGCGCTTCTGGTGGGGGTCACGGAAGTAGTAGTCCATTGATGCAGTGTAGGAGGCCCAGGTATCCAGGCGTAATTCCTTCTCTGTAGTATTGACATGATTATGGTGCCATTGGTGGGCATCTCCCTTGAGGAGCAATCCTAACCAGTGGATTTGGGTTGCATCGGTGTTGCAGTCGATGGATTGAACAGTCATATATTCCTTGACTGCCTTCATCCATGGGATGTAGTTTTCTCTATCACTGTAACGGTGGCAGAGGCAGAGCGGGGGCAAGTATAACCCGGGGGCTCAGTTCGTAGATAATTATTGACGAGTGGTTAAATTAATCAATGACGAATTCAACATTGGGTCTTGTAGAGCATTGCGTGCATCAACTCGAATGAGACCTGTGTTTTGAACTCTTGATCTATTAACCCCTATCAAATAACAACTCGGACAGGCACAGTGCGGGAATGGCAAGGCGATAAAGCGGAGGCGGCGAAGCAGAGGCGAGGATGGAAACATGGCTGCATTGGTGTGGGAATTCGTAGGTAGTGACAACAAAATTTATTTAACAAGTTTAAACAAATAACTGTGTAAAGAGAAAAGAGAAACAAAACGAACATGCGAAACAATCAGTCTACTTATACAATCTTTTCCTTTACACACCAACAACCCAAATACCATGCACGGCACGAAAAACACAAAACCCTAATCCGTAGCGATTATCGCTAGATCTGTAATCACTTAGTTGCCAACCCTTATCACTAATTAGTTCGCTATTAGCTGAGTCCAATTAGATTCCAGGCCTTGGCCATCAACAAGGGTAAGGACCCATGTTTGCTGTCTAGTGCATCGAGGGTTGCGCTAACCCATAGAGGGCGGGACTCATAGAGTTGTGTAATCGAGAAGACGAGTGATGGGTGATGAGGCTGCAGTATTCGGACCCGCAGTGAACCGTAATTTCGCGGGAGGCTTTTATTGTGAAATTGTAGATCATAGGGTTGAGGATAACTGGCCGTGACAGGATCCCCCTGTTTGGGCTGAGCTCCAGCGAAGTAACATTCTAAAGCCAGTTTGGGAGTGGCCCCAGTTTGTTGGGGTATTTTTCATGGAAGCTATCCACGGCTTTGCTTTCAGAGTGAAGCTCGGCAGGTTCCCAGTCTGGTAAATCGTAACCAACCAATTTAATTAGGTACTGTAATTTTCGTCGGTGAATTCGGGAGTCGAGTATGGCTTGGATAAAATATTCATCTTCACCATCAATTTCTACTGGGGGTGGGGGTTCTGTATTTTGCCCAGGGTAAGCGTCATTGGCGGCAGGCTCCAATAGTGAGACATGGAAAACATTGTGACATTTCATGGACGGGGGTAATTCGATTTGGTATGCGTATGGAGATATGCTTTTGATCATTTTAAATGGGCCATGCTGTTTATTGTCAAGCTTTTTACTGGGTCGTCGGGTTTTCCAGTTACGTCCGTCAAGCCAAATTATGTCTCCATTCTGGTAGTTTGGTGCGGGCAGTCGTCGGTTATTCGCATTGTCTTGATGGCGGAGGTTTGCCCTATTCATTTCGGCATGGAGGTGGTTGTGAATTTCTGCGAGTGCCTTTGATGTCATTAAGGCCCATTGGTCATTAATATCGTTGGTCGCTGCCGGTGATAAATCAAATTGGCAGCGGGGGTCGAATCCCTTATTGGCGAAGAATGGGGATGATCCTGTGGTTTCTGAAGCTTGGTTATTCACAGCGAATTCCGCCAGTGGCAGCCATTCTGCCCAGTCATCTTGTAAATAATTAACATGAGCCCGTAAATATTGTTCCATAACTGCGTTCATTCGTTCCGTTTGACCATCCGTTTGGGGATGGAAGGCCGTCGATAATCGTGGTTGTATTCCTAATCATCGGCAAACGTTTTTCCAGAATAATGCTGCCAACTGGGGGCCCCTATCGGAGATAATTGTTAACGGTAGGCTGTGGAGTCAGAATATGTGTGCGATGAATAAATTGGCTAATTCCTTTGCATCGACGTCCATTCGGCAAGGTACCAAGTGTTGCTCCTTAGTTAAACGGTCCACCACTACCCATATGGCATCACAACCATTCGACCAGGGGAGGCCCGTTACAATATCCATTTTTATGTGTGGCCAGGGTCTATCTGGAATAGGCAGGGGACGTAATACTCCAAATGGTGCATGCCTGCTTGTTTTCGTGCATTGGCAGGTGTGACAATGGCAGGTGTAGCAGTCGATGTCCATTCACATTTGTGGCCAGGTGTAATGTCGGCAAAGATATACGAGGGTTTTTGATCTACCCGGGTGCCCTGCGGCTGGAACATCATGGTGCTGTTGCAGTAGGTGGAGTTTCAGTGGTTCGTAATTCGGGACCCAAATCCTTTGGCGGTAATGGAGGTGGTAAGTTTGTTCGTTGCATTCTGCAAGGGAAATTTCCTTGCAGTGTTTCGCACCATCTCGGATTAACTTCAGAATTTTGTTTCAGAATGGATCCTCGTTGTAACCGTCAGTAAATAATTGTGCATGCGTTGGGGAGGCCAGTGTGGGAGTGGCCATTGCTGAAAGTTGTAGAATATGTTCGGGTTTGATTATTGTTGTTTGGTTTTCGAGGGAATGGTCATCCCCCGCTTTGGGCAGATCTCCGGATCTGCGAGTTAATGCGTCCGGTTTGCCACCAGCGGTGCCGGGACCATAAACAATTTTAAAATTGAACTGGGACAGGAACTGGGACCAGCGGGCTTGACGTCGATTTAACAATTTAGTCATCATGAAATATTCCAGATTATTGTGATTGGACAAAACACGAATAGGCTTAATAACAGACTGTAACTCGGGGCGCCATTCCTCAAAAGCTCGGACGATTGCCATTAATTCCATATCGTAAATCTCGTAATTACATTCCATGGGGGAATGTTTTTTTGAAAAGTAGGCCACGGGGTGGAGGACATTGTCGTCATCATCTTGGGATAACACCCTGGCGGAGACATAATCAGAAGCATCCGTTTCAAGAATAACATCCTGGTCCGGGTCGAAGCGGGCCAGGATGGGCGCTGATGTGAAGGTTGCCTTTAATGTGTTGAATGCCATTTGTTGCTCTGTTGACCAGGCGAACGGAACTCCTTTACAGGTGAGGAGGGTGAGCAGCTGAACAATACGAGAATAATTACGGACGAAGCGGCGGTAAAAATTAACAAAACCCAGGTGGGCGCGGACATCCGTTAAATTCCTAGAGGGTTCCCAATCTTGCATGGCGCGAATTTTCTCAGGGTCCATTTTAATTCCTTCTGTGCTGATGATTAACCCTAAATATTTTACTTCTTGCTGATGGAATTCACATTTTTCAGGTTTTAGATGGAGGCCCGCCTTCGTGAAAGCGTCGAGAACCAAACGGACATGTTGTTGATGCTATTTGAAATTGTCAGAATAAATTAATGTATCGTCGAGATAGGCGGTGCAGAAGCGGTCCAGGTAAGGTGCCAATACGTCATTAATGTAATTTTGGAATGTCACCGGGGCATTGGTGAGGCCAAAAGGCATGACCAATGATTCGAATAAACCATAGTGAGTGCGGAATGCAGTTTTCCATTCCTCGCCCTCGGCCATGCGAATTAAATTGTACGCCCCGCCAATATCCAATTTTGTAAACCATTTGGCCTTCGAAAGGTTCATGAGGGTGTCCTGTAACAGCGGCAGTGGGTACCTATATTTGATGGTGCCCTCGTTAATGCCTCTATAGTCAACGACTAATCGTAATGAGCCATCTCCCTTCTTAACACAAAAAATTGGAGCAGCGGCGGGGGACGATGAGGAGCGAATAAATCCCTTAGACAAATTTTCATCGAGCCAGCATTTGAGTTCCTCCAATTCGGGATGGGATAGTGAATAAAGAGGGCCAAACGGAGGTTTGAACCCATCCGTCAGCAGGATTGTGTGGTCACTTGGGCGGTGCAGAGGTAATTTGTCAGCATTGGCTTTTTTGAATATTTTCAAGTAATCATGATACTCGGGCAGGACAATGGTACGAATATCGGGTTTTTTGTCATCCTCCCGGGCCAATGCAGTATTAATTTCGTAGAGGGACAGGGCGAATTGTCCCACTTTGCAGTAACGATTATTTGCATTGTTGACAATTCGGCGGAACGATGTGGCAGAGATGGCACATATTTTATTATTTCGTGGTGTTGTAATTCCTTTAATGGATGTCGGGGTAATTTTGGATCGGTGGGCGAGGCAGATTGGCGATGGGAATTGAATATCCATTTTTGGGAAATTAATATTCATGTCATGTTTTTTTAACCATGGTATTCCGAGAACGAGGGGATAATGACCAATGGAGGCCACATAAGCAATGAGTTTCTCATGATGGTCGCTGATGGTGCAGTCAAAGTGGACATATTCGGTAATGTCACTGGAGGAGATGGGTTGTCCATCAATGACTTCGACGGTTTTTGGGGTTTTTAATTGGTAACAGGGAAAGTTGTGTTGGTGGGCGAATTCGTCATTCATGAAGGAATATCCTGTACATCCACAGTCAATGAGGGCATGGGCGTCAATTCTTAAATCGTGATCGGACAATGTACATGGGATAATTAAGTGGTTTCCATCTAATTCACTCTCTTGTTTATTGGAAAGCGAACTAGCAGATACATATAAAACTTCCTGAGCCGGAACGAATGAAGATGCCGGGATGGGTCCACCAACAGAGCCAATGGGCTGCTGATGGACTACTCTTTTCCCGAGTCCGAAGCGGGGGAGGGAATGGAGTCCAGGTCAGGGGTGGATACTCCTGCAGCTGCCAAACGAAACTTCCGGGCATTGTTGCTGACCAGGACGGGGCATTGGTCTTTAAAATGGTCCGCCAATCCACAATAAAGGCAGAGGCCTTTGGCCATCCATTTGTCATGGCGGCATTGGTTCTGCGATTTTTTGGCGGCAGAAAGGTCCATTCGGGCGGGGCCGTAATTACCGCTGTCAGTGCTGGTGGGGTGGCTCATCGTGCAGGGAGCAGACGGGGTTGCCTTGGTGGCGGTCAGGTGGGAATTATTAGGGTGGCGAGAGAGGTTGGCATGGGCCCGGATTCGGTAGTCGAGTTTCATACATAATTCCACAAATTTGTCAAAGTCCTTGGGTTCGTCGGTTTGGTACACGAGGCTGGCCAGGAGTTCTTTGGAGAGTCCTCATTTGAGGGTGGCCTTTTTTGCCTTAGAATCGTAATCCAAAATTGCCATTGAACATTGGAATTCAGCATAATAAATGCTAAATGCGCGGTTTCCTTGCATGAGGCGGTCCAATTCCCCAGAGGCCATTCCGACCTCATCAGGATCGCCGAAGGCGGCTTCCAAAATTTTGATTAAGGCTTCGATGTCCTCCAAGGAAATTTTGTTGGTCTGGACATATGGTTGAATTTGGTTCTGGGCGTTACCCTTAAGATAACCATAAACATAGCAGAGTTTGTGTTGATCATCCAAAAAATGCCTGTTTTCTCCTGCTAATTTCGAAGGGACCTTTGAAATGAAGTTCGGAAGCTCCTTTCTGTCTCCAGAATATTCGGGGGGATGGGGCAGCTCGATTGCTCGAAGGGTCGGGGCATTAGTCATGAGTCCTTGTAAAATTCGGATTGTTTTATTGGCAGTCTTGAGGTCCTCCTTGAGGGAAAGAACACGTCGAGCGTAATCAGTGTTGTTAGTACGGATGAGTTGGACTTCCTTCTGTAGATCGATAATTAATTTCAATTCCCAACAGTATTTTGTGATGTCTTCTTCAATTTTTAGGATTGCTGATGGGTCCGCTTTCACGGCGGCTGCCTGGGCAGCGTCGAGGAAGAGGGCAGAAGTGAGCTGGGCCAATTTATCGGATGGACCAGAGGCAGGAGTCGTCATCGTAGTAGATGCGGGTTGCGTTGGTATCGTGAGCGAGTGGTAATGTGATCAGGAGATTTTCGTAGATAGAGTTTTGTTCGAACGGGGAGAGGGTGTCGGTGTCTGTGACGAAGATGTTGCACATGGTGTAAACCCAGAACAGAGTGATCATGAACAGGGTGGAGAATCGGTGGTGGCAAGAGATTGACGGGATGAGCCGGCAGGTTCTTGGTAACACAGTTGTGTTGTTATGGTGGCGGAGGCAGAGTGGGGGCAAGTATAACCCGGGGGCTCAGTTCATAGATAATTATTGACAAGTGGTTAAATTAATCAATGACGAATTCAACGTTGGGTCTTGTGGAGCAGTGCATGCATCAACTCGAATGAGACCTGTGTTTAGAACTCTTGGTCTATTAACCCCTATCAAATAACAACTTGGACAGGCACAGTGCGGGAATGGCGAGGCGATAAAGCGGAGGCGGTGAAGTGGAGGCAAGGACGGAAACATGGCCACGTCAGTGCGGGAATTCATAGGTAGTGACAACAAAATTTATTCAACAAGTTTAAACAAATAACTGTGTAAAGAGAAAACAGAAACAAAATGAACATGCGAAACAATCAGTCTACTTATACAATCTTTTCCTTTACACACCAATAACCCAAATACCATGCACGGCACGAAAAACACAAAACCCTAATCCGTAGCGATTATCGCTAGATCTGTAATCACTTAGTTGCCAACCCTTATCACTAATTAGTTCGCGATTAGCTGAGTCCAATTAGATTCCAGGCCTTGGCCATTGACAAGGGTAAGGACCCATGTCGCTGTCTAGTGCATCGAGGGTTGTGCTAACCCATAGAGGGCGGGACTCATAGAGTTGCGTTATCGAGAAGACGAGTGATGGGTGATGAGGCTGCAGTATTCAGACCCGCAGTGAACCGTAATTTCGCGGGAGGCTTTTATTGTGAAATCGTAGATCATAGGGTTGAGGATAACGGGCCGTGACAATCACCATCAAATACTTCAGGCTCCTTTATTGTGGGAGCTTTTCCCAGGTATATTGCCTCTGGTTGCTTCATGATGCGATTTTTCTTATCCTTCTTCTGGAGGGCACGAATGAGCTTTGATATCTCAAGCCTAGATCCTTGGGTCTATCAGATTCTCAGTCTGAACTGGAGGAGCTGGAACTGCTTCCTCCAGGTGGGGGTCCTGTTCAGTTGGGTTGAGCCTCTATCTGATCATTCACTGGGTGGAATGGGAGGAAGTTCGCATTCTGACTCCATACCCTTGCTGACTGGGAGGGGAATCCGGCCCTGTCGTGCATGCTGTGCCAAGATACTATCAATAACTGAGGTTACATCTACATCTTTCCAGCACTGCTGGGCTGATTGGAATTGGGCCTTCAATTCTTCCCCAATTGATTGGAGTTCCTCACGAAATGAACATCGCATGTCTTCTCATTCCTGTTGGGACATTGCTGATGCATTTATCTGATCCTGTTGGAGTTGTTCTTGGAGATGTTTCAATTTTTGTTGGTCAGCCTTGACCTTCTCCTGGTCAGCTCTAGCCATAGCTTCCCGGGTATTCATTTTAGCTGCCCATCATTGGCAATCATTGTTGAATTTCTCCTGCTTTACTGCCTGGTCCTTATGGTATGCAATCCAGACATTTTGGTTGGCTTCCTTTTGCTGGGCAAAATCCTGAAGCCACTTCTGTCTTCATTCTTCACTTTCTGCAGCATTGATGGTAATCATCTCCACATGTCTCCTGAGGGCCATATGGGCAGCTGCTACTTCTGCGAACTGGGTGGTGGTGAGGTTGAAGTGAGCTCCAGTGGCATCTGCGGTATGCTGCTGGGCTTGAGCAATTGCAAAGTTTTGGTTGGATTCAATTTTGCAATAATCATTGTGCATTCCCATAAAAATGCAGTATGATTCTGTTTCATCCCCTTGGATCAGTCCTCGGAGGCTGTTGATTTCAACTGCAGTATGGTGCAGTTGTATCATTAGGGTACATCCCCACTCTGGTACAGAATGCAGTTTGATGGGTTTGATAGGTGTGATATTATCTGATCCCCTGTTGTTGGTGCTAACTAATTGTGACCCTGGGCACAGTTTCTGCTATGTGGAGGGGGTTTCAATAATTCATTTCGTTTTGTTCATTTCTTTATTCACTCAGTGCTCTCATATAAAGCTAGGAAGTTTATTCAAACTATTGATTACAAGGCAGAATAAACTTAAGGGGTGTCTTCTCTGAGGTTCGGTGGGATTGTTTTGGTAACTGTTCTTGAGGAGTATTTCGATGCTGATGATCTTGGAGACTGTGGGAGACATAGACCTCTTTATAGACTTTGGGACTTCCAACTTCATCTAACCATCCCCGAGGATGGTACTGCTGAAAACGAGTTTTAGGAGATAAGACGTGAGTCATTTCCAACAATAATCTTGGATAGCTTGCGTCATCACAGGCTCATGATTGCATTAATGACTCACTTGCATGCTGACCACCATCTTCAAATTAATTCTTGAAAATACCTCGTCATGATACCACACCTTCCTATAAGGTAAGGGATTAGCGATCATAACAGGAAACAATCCCTGTTCATCTGCATAATGCAATAACTGATAGTGGACTGACAAGGAGCCATTTTTCTTCTGAGCCGCATCATCATAGATTCCCTAAGGAAATCTTGATTGCTTGTTTGGTGACAATCATGCCCTATCACTCGTGCCATTCTAGCACATTCCATGTGATGTCATGAGTCCCCCACCTGTGCTCACCTGTGTGCAGCCACACCCTGGTGTAAATGCAATCCCAACAATTCCCTATGGAGTGTCCCCTAGCTGAAGGTCACATCATATTGGGTTCCTTGGAACAGGTTCCATGAGTGGGGTTCCTTGCTTGCAGATGTTGTCTCATGCTGTGCAGTCTTGACCCTTGTACTCAGCACCACTCCTGCTCGCCAACTATACTCTGCCTTGGTCAACTATCTCTCAATGCAGGTATGTTGAATGATGATTTCACAATGCCTTGCACATGCCATGGAGTTCTTCTCCATGCAAGCCCTCTTGGTATCCATTGGTTGCTGAGCACCTCCTCATGTATAAGTAGGTACTGTTCACCCTCACCATTGTCTCTCCATCATCGTCACCAACAATTGTCTCATAGCTGAGTTGCCATTATTGAGGTAAGTCCTTCCCTTTCTCCTTCCTGATCTTTTCCCATGCTGACATTCCATAGGTGTAATGTCTTGGGCTGGGACCTTCATGAGGTGTCATACGGGGGGTCACGAGTCACGTGACTTTGCTTGTCGGAGCTTCAGAGGGTTCCGGCCTGAATTGATGATTTTAATATTCATTCTCCTGTTGAGTTTGCCATGTTCTCTCTCAAGTTATACATGTTACCCAATCTATTATCATACATTATAGTGTGTGACACTAATGCCCAGGAAGGCATAGGTAGGAAATCGATTTCCATGGGCTCAGACATCACTCTTCCTAGTTGTGGTTCTGTATTTCTTGTAGGACGTCTCTCAATATGCTCGGTGAGGCATTGAGTAAGATCATAGTATTAACTGGTGGCTGTCTCGTGACTGATGGTAGGGTAACTCAAGATTTCCAAAAAGAAAAAGTGAGAAGTAATAATTCCAATCAGGGGAATTATTTACTACTCTGGGGATTCTCGTGGGAGTAATGAGTAGTAATGTGTTATAATCTTAAAGTCTCCTGCTTATCTCAGGGAGCGTTTTTTGAGGTTGTCGATGGTAATTGCATTCAAGGGTGAATGACAATTGGTGAGGGTCTTATTGATTGAAGAGGGTGTTGGTTGTATGGTCTTTTGAGATCTTTTGAGTATTGTGTAAATAGTTGAGTATAAGGTACAAATATCTGTCTGGGACTTTGTTGTAATTGTTGGGATGATTGTGGGTCTTTTCGCTGGCTGATGGCTGCTTTGAGTGGGGGCTTTTGGATATTTCATATTTTCAGATTTGAGCTCCACACTCAGATACCCACCGGGTATGGTGCGGTGGTCAGAACACCAAGTACTGGTTGACGTTGGTGGAGAGTATGCAAATGTGATATTTTTTGCATATAAATTCCATAATTCAATTTTTCCAGTGCAAATGCTCCAAAATGTTCCCAAGCCAATCAGATGACACTTGGTGATCCTCTTGGCCAGATCATGCATATGTCACTTCTAATCCCATAGTTTGCCAATATATTATGTCTGATAATATCACCTTCATAGGGCATTTAAGCACATATCTCATCTCATGCATATGTCATCAGCTCTGGTGAAGTGTTCATCTTTGTTTGCTGGATCTCTTGTTCCATCCATATCTGGGGCTGTGGCTTCTTCTGCTGTCTGTATGCCTTGGCAACACTCTACCACAGCAGATGTCTTCCACACCACCTGTGGCTTCTGATAGGTTTGATCTTATCTTTCCCATCTGTCTAGATGCATCCAGTCTCATCATATCATGCAGATGGAAGGTTGTCTTTGGATAAGGTTTCCTGTATTGTCAGCTGCCTCAGGGTTAATGCACCTCATATTGGTCTTTACTTCCCAAGACAATCCTTATCTCCTTCGGCTGACTAGACTCCGCTATCGCATGTGTTATCTTGATGACATTTGGTATCAGTCCTTTGGGTTCTGATCAACTCCACTGAGCTTCCTCAGTGACATCTGATTCTTGATCTCAGACTTGGCACTCAGTCATAGTGTTCATGTAATTCATTCTTAAATATCCTACAATCTTTCCTCATCCATCAATCCTTCATCCTCATCATTGACCTTGACTTCCTTCAACTTTCCTCTATCATTCATTCTGGCAGACTCCGTCATATACGGCAGACTCCTCCTCCTTGATCTCAATTCTTCTTATTCATTCTTCTCCCATTTTCTCGTCCCAGCCCCTTCTATGCCTGCCTGTTGGGGTGGTCCTGTGTGACATGGTACAATGTTTGAATACGGTGAAGCATCTTCAGCAGAGGGTAGTCCTCTTGGACTTGTGGCAAGTAAGAACCATAGTTGCCCAGGCTAAAAGAATTCCAGGTTTTTGTCAACATCAGTGGTATGTTCCTCAGGATATGGCTGGGCATTAGAAACCTCAGCCATTGATCAGAAAATGTCCCTCCCGGGGCTACCCTGGGTCCTTGTGACCCTAGGCACAGTTTCTGCTATGCGGAGGGGGTTTCGATAATTCGTTTCATTTGAATTCGAAGGATCGTTTGTTGCTCTCAGATATAGCTAGGAAGTTTATTCGAACTATCAATCACAAGGCAGAATAAACTTCAGGGGTGTCTTCTCTGAGGTTCAGTGGGATTGTTCTGGTAACTTGTCTTGAGGAGGATTTCGTTGCTGATGATCTTGGAGACTGTGGGAGACATAGACCTCTTTATAGACTTTTGGACTTCCAACTCCATCTAACCATCCCGCAGGAAGGTACTGCTGAAAACGAGTTTAGGAGATAAGACGTGAGTCATTTCCAACAATAATCTTGGATGGATTGCATGATCACAAGCTCATGATTACATGAATCACTCACTTGCATACTGACCACCATCTTCGAATTAATTCTTGAAAATACCTCGCTATGATACTACACCTTCCCATAAGGTAAGGGATTAGCAATCATAACAGGAACCAATCCCTGTCTGACTGCGAAATGCAACAACTCAAAATAGAATGACAATGAGCCATTTTTCCTCTGAGCTGCATCATCATAGATTCCCTAAGAAAATCTTGATTGCTTGTGTGGTGACAATCATGCCCTGTCACTCGTGCGATTCTAGCACTTTCCATGTGATGTCATGAGTCCCTCACCTGTGCTCACCTGTGCGCAGCCATACCCTGGTGTGAACGCAATCCCAACAATTCCCTACGGAGTGTTCCCTAGCTGATGGTCACATCATATTGGGTTCCTTTGAACAGGTTCCTTGATTGGGTTCCTTGCTTATCATACGTTGTCTCATGCTGTGCAGTCTTGACCCTTGTACTCAGCGCCACTCCTGTTCACCGACTAGACTCTGCCTTGGTCAACTAACTCCGAATGCAGGTATGTTGAATGATGATTTCACAATGCCTTGCACATGCCATGGAGCTCTTCTCCATGCAAGCCCTCTTGGTATCAGTCAGTTGCTGAGCACCTCCTCATGTATAAGTAGGTACTGTTCACCCTCATCATGTTCTCTCCATCATCGTTGCCAACACTCTTCTCATGGCTGAGTTGCCATGAGTGAGGTAAGTCCTTCCCTTGCTCCTTCCTGATCTTGCCCTTGCTGATGTTCAATAGGTGCAACATCTTGGGCCGGGACCTTCATGAGGTCTCATTTGGGGGTCACAAGTCACGTGACTTCACTTGCCGGATCCTCGGAGGGTTCCGGCCCAAATTGCTGATCTTATTATTGATTCTCCTGTTGAGTTTGCCATGTTCTCTCTCAAGTTATACATGTTACCCAATCTATTATCACACATTATAGGGTGTGACACCACCTCTCCCCTCTTCAAGCTTCGTCCCGAAGCTCTAGTTCATGCCTCTGTGATCACACTACGCTGTAGCCTAGTGACTAGTGATCAAATTTAGATGTAGTCCTCCAGCCCCTACATCCTACTACCTGCTCAGGTTAAGGTAAAACCACATGGGAAAAAACACTGAAGCTTTTAGTCTGTGAGTCGGTAGTCCCTCGGACAGTCAGGATACTTGAGATGAAATTCTCATTTGTTTCTCCAGACCTCCTACTGAAAAATTGTCATAAGGTTCAGCTGTCCAATCATTTTTGTTCGGCCACCCAAGCCATTTAATGAGGTAGAGTACTCAATAGCCAGACTTGTAACTGCTCATGACCTCATCAATATCATACTCCTCGCTCACCTCAACATCATCAGCTTCGTGCAAAACTTTCCTTGGATCTGGTGGAGCTCATGTTCTGGCCCAGAATGGCTCAATCAGTGACACATGGCAAGCATTATGAATTTTCCATTTCTGAGGTAGAGTGAGCCAGACTGCTGATGGGGATATGACTCTTTCGACTTGAAAAGGAACATGCAACCTGTGGTCCAGCTTTCCTGATGGTCGCCTTGTTTTGATGTTGCGCCCTTCAAGCATAACCAAGTCTCCTACTTTATATACTGGTGCCCCTTGCTGGTGTAGGTCTGCATACTTCTTCATCCTTTCTCTAGTCTTTTCCAGAGATAGCTTTGTTTCTTCATGGACAGTCTGCATCCAGTGGGTGTAGGCTTTGCTGGCAGGATTGCGCACAGCAGTTGTCGTTGGGTTGCTTGCAATGGGATGGTAACCGTAATTCGCATAGAATAGAGATAGTCCTGTTGCGCTGGTCACTGAATTGTTGTATGCAAACTCAGCCATTGGTAAAAGGTCAACCCAATTATCCATTTTGTAGTTGACAAAAAGTGAAGGTATGACTCAATTGTCTGGTTAAATCATTCCGTCTGTCCATCTGTCTGTGGGTGGAATGCTGTGGACATCCTTGGCTTAATTCCCAAGGTTCCAATGAATGCCTTCCAGGTGGTGCTTGTAAACCTAGAGTCTCTGTCCGACACTATGTCTGTAGGTAGGCCATGTAACTTCAAAATTTCCTTAGCAAAGATTTTAGCAAGGTCATTAGTTGTCTTGCCCTCTTTTTGCAGTGGAATGAAGTGTGCCATTTTCATGAATCAGTCAACCACTACCCATAGTTGGTCACATCCACTTGACTCTGGTAGGTCGGTAATAAAATCCATAGCAATTGATTGCCATGGGGCATAAGGTAATTCCAAAGGTTGAAGTAATCCGTATTTCTGATGGCGAGCTGCTTTGTCCTTTTGACATTGCACACAGCTTTGTATGTACTCGATAATGGATTCGTCCATCTTTGGCCACCAGAAATTCCGTCAAATTAACTCAATCGTTTTGTCTTGTCCAAAGTGACCTGCAATTTTTGAGTCATGCTCTGATTCCAAGACTGCCTTAACCAAAACCTTTGGTACCCATAACATCATCTTCTGATAGAGTATGCCATTCTCCATCATCAAAGGTTCTTTGATTCTTTTCACTGCATCCTGATATTCTTCATCCTGTAGTCCAGCATTTCTGACCATTTTCAAGAATTCTTCTGACCATTTGACTGCAGGAATTGAGGACAGTTGCAATGAAGAGGCAATGAAGATTGTTCCTTCTCCACCACTGCTGATTGATGAGATAGCTGCATTTGAAAAATGTTCTTTAGGAAGGATCTTCATAATTTGCTGATTCTCACCTCCCCCCTTTTCAGGGCGAAACTCCGGATGCCTTGACAATGCATCAGGTTTCACATTCTTAATTCCTAGTCAATAGAAAATCTTGACATCAACACCAGCAAGCTCCCGAGCCCATCTTGCTTGGCGTCGATTGAGTACTTTTGTTGTTGTAAAGTACTCAAGGTTCTAGTGGTCACTGAAGACTTGGACTGTGTGCATCACTCCCTCAAGATATCTCCTCCAGACTTTAAATGAGTTGACAAAAGCCAGTAGCTCTTTGTCATGTATCTCATAATTAATCTCAGCCAGAGTGAATTTTCTCGAATGGAAGGCAATGGGATGCAGCTTTCCATCATCTCCTTTCTGGGATAGGACAGCTCCAAGGGCAAAATCTGAAGCATCTGTTTCCACTCTGCACACCTTTCTTGGATCATAATGTCCTAAAATAGGGGCCTTAGTGAAATGCTGCTTGAGCTCGTCAAAAGCCAACTCCATGGCCACTGTCCATTCCCATTTTCTCACATTGCATTTTGTTGATTCTGTGAGTGGATGATATATTTTCGAGAAGTCCTTTATGAATCAGCGATAAAAATTGGCGAACCCAAGAAACGCTTGAGTGTCCTTCAAGGATCTTGGAGGTTTCCATTCCAGGACAGTTTCCACCTTGTCATGTGCCATCTCAATGCCCTTTTCGCTTATAATGTACCCTAGGAAATCCACTCTGTTTTTCGCCCTGACACACTTCTCTGGGAAAATTGCTAGCCCATTTTCTTCGAGTCTCTTCAGCATCTCCTTGACTAACTCATCATGCTTTTCTTCCATTTCCGTATAAATGAGCACATCATCAATATAGACAATCACTCCCTGATCTGACATATCTCTAAAGATATGATTCATCATATTTTGGAAGGTTGCCGGTGCATTAGATAACCCAAAGGGCATGACCAAAAATTCATAAAGACCATAACAACATCTGAAGGCGGTCTTCCACTCATCACCTTCTTTTATTCGAATCAAATGATAACCATTTTTTAAATCCATTTTTGTGAAGACTTTTGCACCTCAGAATTCTTCTGCTCCAGCAACTACTTCATTGTTGAAGTTGCGAATTTGGAGTGGGATGTCTCTTTCAACAGTTGGGATTTTGAATTTCTGAACAAATCCTTTGTCCAGAAGTGCCGCGGTGGATCCTGTGTCAAGTAGGACTCGTACCATTCATTGTTGGGTTTTGGACCAGGTCAAAACCATAACAATGATTGGTCTGGGTCCATGATGAGGGGGAACTGGGTCTTCCCTTTGAGTAGCTAGGGTTGAGGTTCCATTGTCTGTTCGTCAATTCTTTGTCCTGATCGACAGGAGGTTGTCTGGGGCCTTTCTCTTGACTCTTGCACACTTGTGTACCTGTGCATCAGAACTGTCTTCCTCCTCTGGTGACACCTCCCTAGAGGATTCTAAAAATCCGATTCCAAATCCTCGCTGTCTTCGATCTCCCAAGATCTAGGCTGAGCATCTGGCATCTCGGTGTCCTCATTGTCCTGCTTAGCAGCTGCCATCTTGGCCTTTTTCTTATCCTTGGGCTTCTCTTGCCCCTTGTCTTCTTCCTCATCATCATCTCTTTTTCTCTTGCCTGCAGAGGCTGTCTTGCCTCCATTCAACAACTCTGTTCCTCCTACTGTTTCCTTTGCATAACAGTCATACATCTTATGACCTGAGCGCCCACATCTCCAACAATCTGCTTTATCTTTTTTTTGTTTGTCAATTTCGCTCTGAGGAACATTCTGTAAGGCCTCCCTTCCTGAGGCAAAAATTGCAGGCTTATTGGTCTTCTTCCCAGAAGAACCTTTCTTGTCTCCATTTTTTTCCTTGACCTTTCAGTCCTTCTGCTGTGTCTCACGAGGATGAGCAGCTTCCTTAGGGGGACGAGTGTCCCGTACTTCCAATGTCCTCCTCTTGGGACCCTTAATTTCTTCTTGAATATTTTCCACAATATATGCAGCCTCTTTTACTGCTTCAATCATGGCATCATCATCTCTAGGAATTCCTTGGAAACTTTGATAAACCATCTTCTTAATTTCTGGAGTCATCGCATCCCAGAAAACCGCTCTGTACATGGGGCCTGATGCCCTGACTCTCTTGTTGAGGTCTTCCAATTTCGTAATGTAGTTGTCAATATCTCCTTCATATTGGAGTTCTCGGATTCGGCGCTCATCTTTCTGGACCTCTCTCCTGTCCATAAATCTTGTCTCAATGGCACTTGAAAACGCTGCCCAGTTGTCTTTTATCCCTTGGCTCTTGATTGCCTTTCGGTGCTCTTGATGCCAACTGAGGGCTTTGTGGGAGAATAAACTCCCAACCCATTTGACCTGTGCATCCTCATCTGGGAAGGCAGAGGAGTAGGTCTCAATGTAGTCCTGAACTGACATCCACTAGGCTTGGAAAAGGGTTTTATCTTTGCCTGTGAATATCTGAGGAGCCTTCATCTCAGGCATTTTGGGTTTCTTATGCCGTTCTGTTGGGGCAGGCTCTGTCAACCTGTCAACCAAGGATTCAAAAAACTCTGTAACTTTCTCATCTCATTCCCTTTGCTTCATCCGCTCCTGTCTGTGTCTGCAGAAGCTGTCAAGGGTTCTCCTGCCAGAGCTTCCATCATCATCTGATGAGGAGCGGTCTGATGGGTTTGATGGGGGTAGTCCTGCTCCAGACTTTGGAGGTCTGCCTCCATTGCCACCCTTTCCTGTTGATGCTCCATGTTCGGAATTGGCTGTGGATGGGGGTAGTGCCCTTTCAATGGCATCTCTGAGTGTCTCAGCTGAGGGTCCTTCATCCTGTAGGGCCTCAGTGAGGGATCGTGCATCGATTGGTTGTTTTTGGGCCATCTTGTCCATTACAGCCTTAATAACTTTATCAATGATTTCCTTCTTGTCTTGCTGGCGGGTGGTCTCATATTCGAGCTGGCACCGCTGTTGCTGTTCTCCAGCCTTCGCAAGTGCTCTAATCCTTCTGTCATGATGCTTGTTGCTATCTTCTTTCTCAGATGCCCAATTCTCTACATTCTTATTCCAGTTGGCCTGGTAGGTTGCAAAATCTTCCAGGACATCATTGATGATTTTGACTCCAGCAGTCAGCCTTTCTGCAGCCTCCTCATTTGCTTCCTACTTTTGGTGAATGTCCGTGGCTAGGCCTCCAATCGTCTGCCAGACCTGGGACCCAAACTCATTGCTGGCCTGTACAAGGCGAACGATGGCTGCATGGTTGATCTCTTGGTCGATGTTCCCCTTCTTGATGACAACATCATATGCATTTTGCATGGTTGCTGCCATCACCTGGTATAAGGCCTTCATCTCACTGACATTGTCCTGTGCCATAGCTCCTTCCTTCTGCAGGGCCTGGAATAGTCCTTGGACGTCCCTCTCTGTAACATTCATTCGATCCACCATCCTGATGAACCATTGGGGAAGCTGGTCCCTGCTAACGGTGGCCATTTGTGTGAAAGAGGGAGCTTTTTGATCCTCCAGTTGCTCCCAAGTCTTCGGGTGATAGATTTCGTCAGTGTTGCTCATTTGAATGTCATCGGCAGGGCCAACAGTGGCAGAACCGGCGGCTTCGGGGTGGGACATCTTGCAATAATTGATTGACTTTTGGAGGTAGAGTGTTTTTCTTGCCCTAGAAGAGGGTCTTTTTGTTTTCATGTTTGAGTGATAAACTTGGTAGCTTTGTGCCTTAAGTTTATAGTATGACCCTGGCCACACTTTCTGCTATGCGGAGGGGGTTTCAATAATTCGTTTCGTTTGAATTCAAAGGATTGTTTGTTGCTCTCAGATATAGCTAAGAAGTTTATTCAAACTATTGATCACAAGGCGGAATAAACTTAAGGGGTGTCTTCTCTGAGGTTCAGTGGGATTGTTCTGGTAACTTGTCTTGAGGAGGATTTCGTTGCTGATGATCTTGGAGACTGTGGGAGACATAGACCTCTTTATAGACTTTTGGACTTCCAATTCCATCTAACCATCCCCCAGGATGGTACTGCTGAAAACGAGTTTAGGAGATAAGACATGAGTCATTTCCAACAATAATCCTGGATGGATTGCATCATCACAAGCACATGATTACATTAATCATGCACTTACATGCTGACCACCATCTTCGAGTTAATTCTTGAAAATTCCTCATCATGATACCACACCTTCCCATAAGGTAAGGGATTAGTGATCATCACAGGATTCAATCCCCATCTGGCCGCGTGATGCAATAACTCATCAGGAAATAACAACCAGCCATTTTCCTTCTGAGCCGCATCATCATAGATTCCCTAAGAAAATCTTCATTGCTTGTGTGGTGACAATCATGCCCTATCACTCGTGCGATTCTAGCACTTTCTGTGTGATGTCATGAGTCCCCCACCTGTGCTCACCTGTGCGCAGCCACACCCTGGTGTGAACGCAATCCCAACAATTCCCTACGGAGTGTTCACTAGCTGATGGTCTCATCATATCAGGTTCCATTGAACAGGTTCCTTGAGTGGGTTCCTTGCTTATCGTACGTTGTCTCATGCTGTGCAGTCTTGACCCTTGTACTCAGCGCCACTCCTGTTCACTGACTAGACTCTGCCTTGGTCAACTAACTCTGAATGCAGGTATGTTGAATGATGATTTCACAATGCCTTGCACATGACATGGAGCTCTTCTCCATACAAGCCCTCTTGGTATCCGTCAGTTGCTGAGCACCTCCTCATGTATAAGTAGGTACTGTTCACCCTGGTCATCTTCTCTCCATCATCATCGCCAACACTCTTCTCATGGCTGAGTCGCCATGAGTGAGGTAAGTCCTTCCCTTGCTCCTTGCTGATCTTGCCCTTGCTGATGTTCAATAGGTGCGACATCTTGGGCCGGGACCTTCATGAGGTCTCATTCAGGGGTCACAAGTCACGTGACTTCGCTTGCCGGATCCTCGGAGGGTTCCGGCCTGAATTGCTGATCTTATTTTTCATTCTCCTGTCGAGTTTGCCATGTTCTCTCTCAAGTTATACATGTTACCTAATCTATTATCACACATTATAGGGTGTGACAGTCCTTGACCCTTTATGATGTACTGACTTTTTTCCTGGCCCCCCATTATCCTACTTCCTGTGGGAAGTGGATGAAGGGAGGTCGGTAATGGCTCTTGCCCTTATGGCTTGAGTCATTACTTGGTAAGAATCCCCATTCTTAAAATGTGTCTTAAAGGTGGGGTATGACAGAAACTCAGCACCACATTTCATCTGGAAATGGATGGACAGACTGAATGCACAAATGCTACCCTCAAACAGTACCTGCTGTTATGGTGCTGAGGGCAGAGCAGGGACAAGTACAACCCGGGGGCTCAGTTCGTAAGTAATTATCGATGAGTAATTAAATTTATCAATAATGAATTCAACATTTGGTCTGTAGAGCAGTGCGTGCATCGACTCGAGCAAGACCTGTGTTTAGAACTCTTGATTTATTAACCCTTGATCGAATAATGATCTGGAACAGGCGCAGTGTGGGAACGGTGAGGCAGCGAGGCGGCAGCAGCGACGCAGAGGCGGTGGAATGAAGGCGAGGATGGAAATTGGGCTGTGACAGCACGGGAATTCGTAGGTAATCACAACGAAATTTATTTAAAAAGTTCTCAAACAAATAACTGTGTAAAGAGAAAAGAGAAACAAACAAATGTACGAAACAATCAATCTACTTATACAATCTTTTCCTTTACATGCCAAGAACCCACATACTGCGCGCGGCATGAAAAACACAAAACCCTAATCCATAGTGATTATCACTAGATCTGTAATTACTTAGTTGCCAACCCTTATCACTAGTTAGTTTGCAATTAATTGAATCTGATTAGATTCCAGGCCTTGGCCATCGACAAGGGTAAGGACCCATTTCACTGACTAGTGCATCGAGGGTTGTGCAAAACCATAGAGGTTGGGACTCATGGATTTGCCTAATCAGGAAGATGAGTGACGAGCAATGAGGTCACAATATTCAGGCCCGTGGTGAACTGTAATTTCTCGGGTGGCTTTTATCATTAAATCATAGATCATTGAGTTGGAGATACTGGGCCATGACACCTATGGGCATACGGCAATTACCAACAGGATGATTGGGAAAAGCTACTCCCAATTGCGGAGTTCTGCTACAACAATACCCAATCCAAAACCACAAAAGTTACACCATTCTTCACAAATTATGGATAGCATCCTCAGTTTACACCCAGCCTTGGCAGAATAGAAGATAGATTTCCAGAGGTATTGGAATGCCTCTCAACCTGAACCGACCTCCATCGAGAACTACAGGTAGAAATCAAGGATGCACAGGCTGCCCAAGCAGAACAGGCAAATGGGAATAGGCACCTGGACCCAGGGTTGAGAGAGGGGGATAAGGTATGGTTACAGAGGAAGAACGTGAAGACAGCTTGGCCATCTAGCAAGTTGCACTACAAACTAATCGGACCTTACACCATCCTCAAGCATGTGGGATCAAGAGCTTATAAACTGGATGTCCCCACCAGTGTAAAGATCCATCCAGTATTCCACATCTCCTTACTTGAGCTGGCTCAACCTATCCTCACACCAATCCCCAGTCACTTACAACCTCCTCCCCCACCAATCATTATAGAAGATGAAGAAGAATGGGAGGTGGAGGAAATTCTTGATTCCCACGACCATCGAAATAAACTCCAATACTGCATATGGTGGACAGGATTCCCTGACGACAATTGAACTTGGTACCCAGTTGAGAACTTCACAAACTCCCCTGATACCATCTGACATTTCCATACTACCTACTCACGAAAACTGGCCCCATGATTATAAAACCATGGCTAGCCCCATGAACAGTGAGAATGACCAACATTCCAGTGGCTGGTACCACCAGGACACCCCCCTCCCAATAACAACATATACCCCACATGACAGCCAACACTGGACCTTTTGCTATGACAACTACTGCACCACACACGTCGAATCAAAGGAGAATCACAACTATTTCCCAACTGCTGGATCAGAAGGATTCCCCCCAATGATGAACTGATGAATGCAATTGTGGGAGGACAAACAATACCATGCCAAGGAACAGTCTCCAAATGAACCTGAGCCGAGCTCAGAAAGCTCAAATGGGACTTTGATGGAGAAACAATATGTCCCTTTCTACTTCATTCCCCTGAACAAGGAATCCAAATACGATGCCTATGACAATCTCAACCTGGGGTCCACCACCATGGAGAACCCCAGACAAGCCTCGTTGGAGTCTCGGCCTGGAAGGGGGAGCTACTGACAAGAACAGCTAAGGATATTGTTCTGGGAAGAACTAGGACCACAGCTGGGCTGTGGATCATAGGGGTGACATTGGGGATGGCTTATGTAATGGTTAGGGTTTAGGGAAAAGGGCAGAGTTAACAATACATCCCTGCCTACTTCATTCCCCCAAACAAGGAATCCGAACAAGATGCCTATGACAATCTTGACCTTGGGTCTGCCACCATGGAGAACCCCAGACAAGCCTTGTCAGAGTCTTGGCCTGGAAGGGGGAGCTACTAACACAAACTGCCAAGGATATGCTTCTGGGAAGAACTATGACCACAGCTGGGCTGTGGTTCATAGGGGTGACATTGGGCTGGCTTATGTAATGGTTAGGGTTTAGGCAAAAGGGCAGAGTTAGGGTTTACCAGGAGGAATGAGCAGGGATGATGAAGAAGGGTTTTGGGATGGAACCTAGTGGGTTTCTTTTGTGTTTGGAATTTCATTTCATCTATGGTTGGAATTTCATTTGACTTCTGTTTGGAATTATGTTTTGTCTATGTGTGAGTTATGTCTCTATTGTGTTTCTTATGTTGTTTTGTCTACATCAGGGAAAGGGTCACAATGAGATGAAGGGTGTCTCATGATGGGTTGGATATCTGCCAGGCAGATAGGAGGGAATCACATGGGCACAGGGATGAAGGTATAAGAAGGGACAATTGTATTTCATTAGTTTAGCATGCACTCAATTATTCATTCACAGAACCCTATCTACATACAAGAGCCCTCATCATTCAACCAGTGAACAACACCCAGTTTCCATTACCACTTCCAGTTCCCATCCTATCCCCTTACCCTACTCCCTCAATGAATAACATCTAGCCAATGTTAACCCAGAAGGCATTGCTGCAGGGACATCCTGTGTATGAAGTAAGTACTGCCTGAGCCTGTGACTAACTTACCTAAAGAAGCCCAGTGCCAAACCTGACTGCATAGCAGTCTGTCAATTGTATCGCCTGTCATCTGTGTGTATTCCTTGGGTCTTGACAGATATTGCCTTTGGTGCCACTCATGCCCTACTGAATTGCACAATTCTAGTACATTCCTTGTGATGTCATAAGTGCCTCACCTGTGCTCACCTGTACACAGCCACATCCTGGTGTGAATTCAATGCCACCAATTTGATATGGAGTGGTCTCAGCTAAAGGTCACATCATATCAGGTTCCTTTGAACAGGTTCCTTGAGTGGGGTTCCTTGCTATTGTACAATATATCATGCAATACAGTCTTGACCTTTGTACACAGTACCACTCCTGTCCACTCACTAGACTCTTCCTTTTCATGCACTAACACCTAACTAGGTATGATGGATGATAATCTCGCAATGCCTTGCACATGCCATGGAGTTCCCCTCTGCTGCAAGCCCTTCTAGTATAGGTTGGTTACTGGGCACCGCCATACATATGAGTAGGTGCTGTTTTGCCATCATCATCTCTTCTCCATCATCATCACAACAGTCTTGTCTTGGGTACATTGTTATCCATGAGGTAAGTCCTTCCCTTCTCCTTCCTGGTCTTCCCTTACTGACATTCAATAGGTGTGATGTCTTGGGCTAGGACCTAGATGGGGTCACATTCAGGGAGTCACGAGTCATGTGACTTCACTTGTCAGTGCTTGTGAGGGTTCCAGCCCAAATAGCTGATCCTTATAATCATTCTGCTGTTGAGTTTACCATGTTCTCTCTTAAGTTATACATGTTACCAAATTAATTATCATACATTCTAGGGTGTGACAATATGCCATCTGCTTATGCACATCTGTTTATGCTTATGTTTGCTTATGTTTGCTTATGTTTGCTTATGTTTGCTTATGTTTGCTTATGTTTGCTTATGTTTGCTTATGTTTGATTATGTATGCGGAATATCTTTAACTGAAAAAATCTCCGAGATCTGGACAAGACACCAATACGTCCACCCGGATTCCTTGTACTCAGAAGTGGCCACATGGTAGCTCGCTTGAAAGTTGAAAATCGCATAATACAGGAACTTCCGCAGCATACGCCCACGATGTTTTTATGCGGATCAATGTTCCCTCGTCGAATTGACGTATTTATTTACTCTCTCTTGAACTTGTGTTTTTTGATTTTGTTCATTCCCCCCAGAGCGCATTGATCTTAGAGGTATTCAAACCTCCACGTTCAGTCACGGTGGCATTGGTGCACTTTCCGTCCCTTGTTCGCGGCCGGGGTTTGGACCTTTAGCTTCAAGGCTGGCCGGGGTTCTCACAGTATTTCTCTTGGCTCACGTGATTGTAGAAGCAAGAGGATGGGGAGAAGGTCGGGGGGCAACCAGAGGCGCCGCTTGGCTCGCGTGATTACATCAGCTAAAAGACAGGTAACAGGTAGAAGTGTAAGAAATTGAAGACTACTTACTAGCTCTACATAAGCTCTAGAGTTAAGGAATCGAGAATCGAGAATCGCGAGAAAACGTCGCGACTACAATGACAATTTTTGGTCATCGAAGAAATTATTCCATGTGTCGTTATGTCATTCTCTGTCAATTATTCAACTTCAGAAACCCCGGGATATCATTTTATTACCGCGCAGGAACGGTTAGCTAAGCACCCAGGAGCTCAGTGAGCCGCGCCCTGTAGGTTAAATACCATTTCCAGTTACACCATATAACAGGTTTTTTGGTAGTATAGTGGTTAGTATTTCCGCCTGTCATGAGACATGTCTATGACACGAATGCATTAGTTACGTCTATCACGCTACATGCCAGCACTAGCGTCATAAGAGTCTACAATAATTTGCGGGAGACCGAGGTTCAATTCCCTGCCGAGGAGTTTTTTTTTGGCTTTTTATTTCGTGCATCTAGTATCTAGAGTACCGCGGTAATTTAAGTTGCACAAGAAAGTCTAATACTCTAAGCTGTATAAGAGTCGGAAGTCAGAAGTATTTCACATAGCGAAATATATAGCTAGGGTGATATTGACCAATGACGGTTGACTGCTTTAACAATCTCGAAGAATCACAACGCTCCGGGCTCTTAATAACGATGCGGTACCCTCACGCTGCCACCATACTAAAGAGGAGTGGTCGGTAAGCTTGGCCTTGCAGGCAGACATGGCGGATAATAGGCGGAGCCCCGTACTCGTTTCCATTAGCTCGCAGATTGACTGTCTATTATTCAAGTCACGCAAAATGCCAAAGTCCTCGGTTTTTTGATTTATAAAACTAGGATATATGAGTAAGAGGTCTTTGATTATCATAACGCACTAATAAAGAAGAGCCGCAAGCCAGCTGGCAGTGATTCCCAGGTCATTGGATAAGGACAAGAGTCATCGTTCTGCATCATATACAGCTGAGGTAGGGGGATGAGTTCATAGACTTCATCACGCCATTTCATAATCCTTGAATCCAGCTCCAAGACCTTATCCTTATATCCGTCATCCTCATATCCTTCATCCTCATATTCTTCGTCCTTATAATCGTTACCATAATAATCGACATTTTGATATTCCGAAGAATCGATGTCCATATATTCGTAATCCGATTGGCTTGCTCCGAGGTCCCTCAAAACAAAAACGGCATCACCACAATAATCGTCATTTGCATATTCTGAAGGATCGACGTCCATATAATCGTAATCCGATTGAGTTGTTCCGAGGTCCTCCGTCAAAATGGCACCCTTTGCGTCTCCTTTGCTGCCACTAACGGATCTATTTGTAGCCCCCGCTTCCCCAGACTCAAAGTGCTAATCAGAGCCGCTGATGAAGGCCCCGTTAGGGTTAATGGCATTGGAGGGTGGTAGCGGACCGTATTCGAGCTTCCGAACCTTCGCCAAACAGACGGAGTGGTCATAAAGGCGTCGTCGCTCGTCCATTGGAATACGCCCTGGACGGCTAAATGGGTTAAACTATAAGATAAGTCAGCTTAGGACAAGACGGGAGGAGATTCTGGAGAAAAGCTTAAAGTGCCTCGAATTGGTGGTAACTGACCGTCATACTAGAACTGAGAGTGATCGCTGAATTAGAGGGGATCATCCAGGACGGACGGTCTCGGCGACATACTCGTTCCAACATTAAAGGGTTTCCGAAATGCACTGGTGAGGGAGGAATCGGTTGGCCCGAGATAGTGGGTTGGAGTTGGATATATTTTTGGTGCTCCTTAGGCATTGAATTGAAGTGGTGCACGAAAATAGACAGGTCCAGGCACGAAAAGGATCGATAAACAAAAACTCGGACTGCCCACTCCCCAGGTAATGACTTTTCTGTAAAATGCAAGATGATACGAGCAAGGGTCCTGTTTTGGTTGCGGTTGAAGCTCATTGATGAACCACGAAGTCTGTCTAGTCCGTTAAGGTCCAATGACGGAAGTAAACGAATAAGATCCACAGGGCCAGTAATCAGGAAGTTATCGTTGCGTGTCGGGTTGCCTACCGGAACCAGCTGGTTGAGCGGGACTGGCGGTAGGGGACCGAGAGCTCCTTGATGGGAGAGAGGCTGGAGAGTGGACATGTCGGCCTCGGAGATGACGAGGAGGATGCTGGGGAGCAGGCTAGAAGGAGGTGGTGATGTGGGCAAGGCTATAATGTGAAAGAGCTTGGATGATTTGAGAAAGGGAGAGGGAGAAGGGAGTCAAGTGGTGCAGCATGCGAGGTGATGTAGCTTGACTTCACGTTATACCGCCTGCCGCTGTCCACGACGCCAACAGTCTCGTCAGTGCAAACCACCACCGTCATCGTCTCGCTTCATTAGGCATCCATCACATCGGGGGAGAGCTGCGCTGAAACATGGCGTCACGCTCCTCCCCGCCTCACAAAATACAGTGAAAGAGCGGGAGAAAGAAAAACAGTGATACCATTTTTAACATGACGTTACAGGTATGTACCACATTGTGGTGATGGAAAACAAAAGGCAATCCTGGAAGCGTTTTTTTTTCTGTGGTTTCCAAGGTGGGGATGAATTCGCCACACAAAGCTTGGTACGATTAACAGTCACATAGCTTAACCCGGAGCCGCATACCTTAAATCCCAGGCTCGAAGCTCTCCAATGGACACAACTTTGTCACCTCGCGCACCACCGTCATGTCCTCCCACCCGGGATAAGAAAACCTCCAGCGACCATGAGCCTACCCTAAATGCAAAGATGCACCATCTCAGCTCCTCGAATTCCTTCGAGCGCATCGAGAATCTTGAACCGCAGGAACTTGTGGACCACCTGACCTATGAACGCTTTTTCGAGCTCTATAGTTCCCAATCGAACTGAGATTTCAACAGGCTGAAATAACGGGCCGTACGTTTCTTAGGGAGTGTTGGGATTGGAAGTTCAACCACAAGGTACTTCGCCTTACGGTTGGCTTTGCACTCAGTCTCGCCGACGTTGCAACGAAGGAGTACATGGACGCTGGTATGTCTTCAGTTATTCTTGTTCCTCTTGGTGTACACTACTAGCCACTCTCTAGGAGTACCTCTTCCTAACGCCCAGCCAGCTCAACTCGCACCCCCTCAGCAGGAGACCATCGACCTCTTAATCCAACGCGTAGACCGGATCTTGCCTCCTCCTCATCAGAACGCGGCCATCGTGCGTTTATCTTCGTTATTAGTTGCGCATCTACTTACTTTACTGAAGAAGCTAGGTTTCCGGTCACGAGTCTGGCAACTATTTTTCAATAGATTCGCCGCATCTATTCAGGGAGGGATTATTCTCCTCTGTAGATCGATCCGCCCCGACGACTAAAATCTGTAGAACATTTTGCTGGGTCAAAGACTGGGTCACGAAACGCTGGTTTCAGAAGGAGGACGCGGGCAGACAAGTGACAGCCTTGTAGGCGTTTTTCCTGTTTCTTGTTTTTGTATCAGGTTGGGGTTGAAATGGAACTTATCACTGTTGAAGGGAGCGCTGACTAGCTCTTCATGGTGGTTCGTCTTGGCGGTTCAAACAGGGAACACAGCCCATAATGGGCATTTTTTTCGTCTTTTCGTTGTATTCAACTACAATATCAACGTTTCTCCACCTCTATTTCGAATTTTATCGCTTTTCTGTCGCGTGTCTTACAAAACCCGGAATACCATACGCCTGCCCTGATAACTTTGGTTCATGCTGGATAGCTTCGAACATCATTTTCTCCGCCATCTCTTCGCCTCATCGCACATCTTTCCATTTTATGTCCTGCGTAAGTCATTGGCTGCTTTCCACCGCCTTGCGCTCTTTGCTTCACTGTTGCTTTTTGAATTCTATCTCAGCTGTGTGAGCAGTATGCCAGCTCTCGCACGCTTCGCTGCAGTACAGAACCCCTGTAGTTCACCTTGAAACGTTGATCAGCCACAGCAAACGAAATACGACACCTTTAATTGGTATATAGATAAGCTAAGAAAGGTTGACCGCAAGGTGAGTTAGTATTCGCCTTATATCCCTCAGACGCCGAAAAACGTTCAGATTGGACCTCTGGAACTCAGCATCTTTAGCGCGCCTCATTAGGCAACCTCCATATTCATTCCTCAGCCGGGTAACCTCATTAAGACCCCTGCCCCCCATACAAAAACGACGCTAAGTTCCAGAGGTCCAATCTGCACGTTTTTCGGCGTCCGGGGGATCGAGACTTTGCACCCCCGAATATATGTAAGTAGTGGATAAATCAATATTTTCCAGGATAGATTCTCAGCATTACTAGATGTTGTTCATTCCGACTCACAATGCCTCCCCTACGTTTTCCCTCAATCTGTAAGAATAAATTTCTCCTTTTATAACGCCGCGATGATTACTTATCCCGTAGTAATCTTACCGGGTACATGCCGACACTCGGATGAGTGATAGTTGAAAGCGCATACTGGATGCACAGCAAGATGAACGGCACAGTTCTCAGTATTAGCCCAGCAAACTCTGATGGCTTCGAGTTTGTCGCTGGCCAGGTTAAAGAATTCGTCAGGGTCTTAGAGATCACTGCCAAATGCAGCTGATCGAAATGCTCTCCGATGCGGAGAGCTTCTGTATCCATTCCCTTCGCTATTCTGAACGACCATCCAAAACTCTCGGTACAGGAGTGTTTCTTATGAATCATGGCAGTGTCCTCATTCCATTGAATGGCACTCGCAATTCACTCAACTTCAGTGCTCAGTAAAGATTCACGACTGATCACTCGCTACCACACCACAAAACTGCAGCTGTGGTACGAATTATATTCTTGTCTCCGATAGGTGCTGGTGGTGCGAGTCGGGAAGGAGACAGACCCGCGGGCATCTGTTCGGGGAATGCAGACGCTGGCAACGAGAGTTCGCCGAGCTACGAAAAGAGGTGGCACGAATCACGGGGAAGACGAGGAGATTGAGGGAGCGGTTGAAAGCGGTGGATTTGTTTACGGATGATCGACTTACAAAAGCAATCTTGGACTTTTTGGCTGCGACTGAGGTCGGCAGGCGTTATGAATAGACACCCTATTGGGCTGGCCGGTAGAGTTGGATTTCTTAAAATGTTTTCCTAAAATTTGTAACACTGGTTCCGGTTAAGGATACCTAGTTTGAGTTTTGCTTTCTCTTGTTGGCATCACATTTTTCTTTTGTTTCTTTTGTTTATTCTTCTATTTTTCGGGGACGTATTATTGGGAAGCAGGAGATAGGGTTGCCTCACTAGGTGGTCTTGGCCACGAGGACAGGATACACGGTTTCTTTTGTCCCGCATAGGCCTTAAAGGCCTCGAACGGAGTATGATTAAAATCAAATCAAATCAAATCAATTATATTCTTGTCGGTGGACATAGCGTGTGTGACCCTGCAATTGTCATAGAATTAATCGATATGGCTTGTCTGACTCTGCACCGGCCACAAGCGGAGGCTATCTTTGGGCTTTGCCGCTTTGGAGCGAGCAGGAAAGGGTACTATAGCGATCGTTAATACAGCAACAATGGGCGCCGTTGATCACTACGACGGTGGAAATACCTTACAAGCTTATCCTAAAAAAAAACGGCGTGGACAATTCATATCATCAATAAATCGCGGTAACTGTGCATTTATCTGACGTTTTAACAATGTATCTTGGCTCACATTGATATTAATTGTTCGCCTAGGTGTCCGATCGCCTGACTTCATTTGCACTTGTCAATTCACGCACAGGAAGATCCCTTGCCGTAAACAATACTGCGTTAAGACTATGGAAGATGTGGTCAAGGACTTCGGAAACCAGTGGCTTTTCGAGAAGCTTTCCGGTATGAACATTGCCGACACTCCTCTCTACAAGATCCCTAACAAGAAATGTGGGAACGCGTTGGATCACTGGTGATGATCCCGCATTGAGGCCTATGACAACAAGTTACAACACATCTCACAGGAACAATGGCTGGAAACTCCTCCCGTGTCTGCTGGCGGACGATACTTTCAAAATATCAATATTCACTGCCACCGCACCAATTGCATACATTCCCATAAACAAAGGATGCTGGCAGAATAAAAATCTTAAGGTTTGTGTATGAGCGTCACTGATTTGCGGCCTCTTTTCGCAAAGTCTATCTTCAATGATTATCATCATTGCCGACAACAACAAATCACAGCCCTCCACCACCATGGCAAATGTTTGCACCGTTGGCTTCCCTCTATTGATATCCATTATCAGGATCTGCACTCCCACACGTTGTCATGGCATCGAGAATTGGAAACGGTACTTATAAGTCATTTCAATTCAGCACAAAAAATGTACTTATTGTGCTTTGACGCGGCGTTGCTGGCGGACTGGCTACATGCTTTCGGTAAGATAAACCGCGATTAGCGTGGATATCTCTCGATGCGTTTGTATTGCATCTGCTATGAGGCCGATGGGATTCTCCGAACCAAGTGCTGTAACTTCCCCACCTATTAGTTCTTTTTTGTCTCCGATATGAAGGTTGTTGTCAGTTGTTGGATCTTATGCTTATGGAGTCAGGTACTTTATGCATAACCAGAGAGATACCGATTGGTATAAGTAACTTAGTTTTGATAGTAGACAAGTACATGACTGAAATATCTAATCTTAATAGGTATCTTTTTATCATCGAATCTCCATGAAAGCCGTATTTCAATGTCATGAGAATCCAAAATTGAAAATTCTGGTGCGAGATATCCCTAAACCTTAGCTTGTATAATCACGTGATCACCCGATACCAACCAAGCCCTGCATCGCGATTCGCGTGGCATCAATCACCTTCGAGTAAGTAAGTACACTATCACAGTGTGGCTATGTACTCAACAACCATTATGTAACACCATAAAATCTGACACCGCCGCTTCAGTGCCTCATCATGCTCCAGGGACACCACCTGCCCTGCTAGGCTAGGTCGCGATGACCCGTCAATGTCCCTAGGTTGCTCGAGGTTCGCGAAGCAAAGCCAGGTTTGGGATAGCTGACTGTTACTGAACCATAAGATATTACGTTTGAGTCAGTGGAAGGTTTATGACGCCTTCTAGGTTTGAGCGCGTATTTTCAAGTACTGGTCAGCTACAGCACGGGGTTGTGCTTTGCATGGGTGATTCATGAAATGGCACTCGACCTAGTTATTGAAAATTGCGACCCATGCCCAATGCGACAGGTAGCAATTACCGACATTAAAAGGGCTACTGTGGGAATTCGATTCGGTACTTTTGTAAGTTGTAAATAACTGACAATCCTAAACTCGAGTACATATTTTACACAATTTGTAAAAGAAACCCAATACAACTGCTTAGTCCCAAGCTGAAACAAAGAAACATTACACCATCATCCATCATCATACATTTAAAAGTCGAGATCAGATTCATCAATCTTGGTGGCTTCGGCAAGCTTCTTTGCGTTCTCCGTACGCTTCTCCTTCGGCGCGGCAATCGCCTTCAATGCCAGGTCCTTATCCTCGGGCTCCTGTTCCTCAATCTTTTCAGCAGCATCGATACCGCTCTTGATTGCCTGTTTCGTCTCCTTGTCGACCTTAGACTGGGGGGCAGATTCAATCAACTTGTCGATACGTTTGATACGCGATGCGTATTCAGCGTTTATACCATCGACCTCCTATATTTCCGTTAGGATCAAGTTACGTCTCAATTTCGGTCAAAAAGCACATACCAACTGAACACGCTTCTTAATTCCCTCCTGAGAGTCTGTAGAATATTTTGTAAGAGCCAGCGTCTTCTCCGAGATTTTAGACGTTTCAGTTTCTTCTGGCTTTACCAGTGCGCTCATTTCGTCAACCGTTGTAAAACCCGGCCCGATGTAGTTTTCGTGGATGTCTGTGTACATCTTACTGATCTTGACATATAGCGAAAACTGAGCTGCAATTTCGATAGCATAGGTTTGAATCAACTAGGCGTATTGTTAGCTATAAAGCTATGCACTGTAATAACTGCATGAAAGAACATTAACTTACCTGGTGAATCCGATCGGCAATGGGCTTTCCACTTCCCAACTCCTTAATACCCTGTGCAACATATTGTTCGAATTTATTAACAGACGTTTCGACAGCGACTTTAATAAGGACATTGATTGAAGAAAAGAACATGGCCAACTCGGTAACCTTATCCTTCAGCGTCATAAGGTACCCAATACAGCTTGAAAGTACGTCTCGGACAGTTGCTAGGGTAACCTTTTCGTCGGCCAACTTTGCAAGGTCTGATCTCAAGTCACCCAATTGCTGCGAAATAGTGTTGAGTTCAGCAGTTGACTTCTGGAATGCCTTTTGAGACGATGCGTATCCTTCACGAGCCTGTTCAAGCTTGTTACGAGCATTTTCAAGGGTAGTGCGGTTTATGTCGCGTCTTCCCTTAAGTTTTGCCTTGGTGACCTCGGGTTTCTCAGGGGGGATAACTAGTGGAGAGCGGCTACTGGTTTTTCCAGAAGATCCTGCAGCAGAGGAGAGCGAATAGACACCCTTGTGGGCCTTTTTCACTTTGCTTTGCCAATCCTTGACTTTCTTGGAGGACTTGGCAGGTTTCTCCCACTTTTTGGTCAAGTCCTTGCTGTTCTTGGACTCTGCGGTCAACTCTTTAATAACCTAGCTATATTGTGAGTATGTTGAATATCTGTCTCAAAACTTGGGAGATGACTTACTTCGAAGCAGCTGTCAATGTATTTCAACAGCTTCTTTCCAATAGCCTTCTGATCCTTCATTTGGGTAACGTTCTTTCTGGAGTATGTCAAAAGCTGCTTAGTAACGGCTAGATCGAACTTTTCGTCGTCATCCTCATCCTCATCGTCGTCATCCTCATCTTCATCGTCATCCTTCTTCTCGTCCTTCTTCTCGTCCTTCTTGTTGTCCTTCTTCTCTTCCTTCTCCTCTTCCTTCTTCTCGTCCTTCTTCTCGTCCTTCTTATCGTCCTTCTTCTCCTCCTTCTTCTCTTCCTTCTTCTCTTCCTTCTTCTCCTTCCTGTTTCCGGCAAGCTCCCAGTCAACACCATACTTCGAATCACCCTCAACGATACTCTTCAAAGCCGTGATAGCTTTTCGTGCTGACTCAATGTACGACACAGCACTGTCTTCAAGATCCTTCTTTTTCTTGGGAACATCGGTTTCATCATCGTCGTCGTCGTCGTCGTTGTTGCCGAACTTATCTTTAAGGTCTCCAGCTGCTTTTGCGCCATTCGAAATGGCGCTCAAAGGAGAAGCGTAGGCAGCAGCCGCAGTGGCAGCGATGTTAACAACGGAAGAGAGGGTATCAGCCGCTACCATGATCAACTGCTGTTTCAAGAAAGTGTTTCTAAAGAAAAAATTAGCAATCAAATTTTTATTTGCCCATAACGTCTTGCATTGACATACCCGTCAGGATATTCCTTCAAAGTCTTGGTGTAAGCTTCATGATCATCGTCTAGCAACTTTTCCATTTTCTTGACAACTTCCTCTTGCTTCTGCTGCGTCTTAATTCTTTCCTTTTCAAGGACCTTTGCAGCTGTCTCCTTACTTGAGGCCTCGGAAAACTTGACCTCATTTTGACCCTGGGCCTCTTGACAAGCCTCGTGAAGTTCCATAACAAAGTGTAACCACTGAGTAAAGCGTAACTGCATCTCTTCAGCAGCTTTTTGGCATTGGTGAGAGTTTTTTGAGATGCCATTCATTTGGATTCCGAGTGAATCCATGTTGGGACCCTGGGGATGACGAAGTTCTTTGAAGACTTCTTTGGTCTGTTGATAGTAAATGTTAGTAAGGCTAAGTGGCTTTCATTTCGGGGAGGATGAATAATAATTACGTCTTCTTTGATTGATTCTGACATTTGATTGATGTAATCCATCTTTTCGTAAGCCAACAGGAAAGATTTGCGTCCTTCGTTCGCGACCTCAATCAACGAGGTTTTGAGGAACCTTTTAATGAACAAATTATTAGCTTAATTCATCTCACAAAATTCATAGGGATCAAAGAAGTCTCACTTGTATCCCTTCAAGTAAACGAAGCCCTTAGCAGGCGGCGTTAATTCGGTAGTAGAAGCAGTTCTAGACGCAGCGACGACAAGGCAGGATCCGAGAAGCTCGATACAGACGGGGGCTGCGGAAAGCATGGTGTTCCAGTTCTTGTCGAGGAACTTCTGGGAGGATTTTTGCCAGATTGCTTCCGCAACGCCATGGGGGTTCTCAACTTCGGCCACGAGTGCGAGAATACCATCGTCAATGACGAGGCTTTCTGGTGCGGCTACTTCAGACATGGCTGATCAAGATGTGAGGCTTGTGTGTAAAGGTTTGGTAAAGTGGCGGGTTGAAGGTTTGTAGCTTTTGGGAAGACTACTCGACTGTCGACTGTAGAACTCGAGAAGCTGGAATCTGTTCTATCTTTATACGTTGTTCATACTTGCTAAATCAATCTTCGTAGATTAGAACTTATCAACAGTCAGAGGTTTCGGAACTGCCAATAGTGTCTCCTAAACGAGAGAAGTTACCGGCCAAATGCTTATCTCTCAGTCGTTGGGGGTTTTCGAATTGAGCCTACTGCAGTATGATATCGCACTCGGCCAAGTTTCAGCTGAAAATCTCTGGTACTTGATTAAAGTCCACGAAGCTAACCCCGCACATTGTCGATATTCGCTCACATGCTGTATGCAATTCCTCAATATACCCTGAATTCACGGAGGCCGTTTCTTTGTATCCAATTGAAGGTGTTTCGGACGCGTTGATGGTGTTTATTGCAGGCAGTAGTGTCCATGCAAAGCCGGAGATTCCTAAAGCGCCCCTCCGCCCCGACCTCGCAGCTCTATTCCATGATGCATGCTATGAGCTGTAACGGTGGGATTGGAAAGTTGGGGTTGGCGGGATAGTTTGTCGACGGCGTTGATGAATCGCGGGGCAGTGGAACGAGTGGGTTAGAGTGATGACGTTGTGGCAGTCCCAACTTGATTTTCTTCGGGCACCGGAGATCTGCTAGGCTCCAATTAAGGCTGAATGCTATTTCTATTACCGTATTGTGAGTGGCATTGAGATATACATCGTGCGCATTCGAGTGTAGGAATATCAGCTGAATGATCGTCAATCAATTGCGAATCCGCCAATCTGTTAAGATACCTAGCTTTGCGTTAGCGTCGGAGTGGAAGTGTTCGCCTGAAACCCGACGGCGACCCCGCAGAGCAGGACCCTGTCTCCCTCGGACTCGGGCCGGCGATCCCACTAGCGTAACTGAAAAGATTCGCGACGGTTTCGTGGCAGTCAAGAAATGTAGGAGGCTGTGTATGCTGGAATACGAGAAGGCATTGTGACGATGAACTGCTATGAGTCGACGGGGAGTTGCGAAACGTGCCGTGATGACAACCTGGAACATAGTTGCCCAAGCTAGAGACGATCCGGCATGTACTAGAGTGTCACATAGGCGTATGAGTGCAGCATTGGTCCCAGCCTCACGGTCTCCGGGAACCAGAACTTCATACATCTTTCACCCCGCATGATATGTTTAGAGTACATAGCATGCTCATTCATAGCGTTCCTGTATTTCAATGTGACAGCTCGCGGCAGCTAGCTAGACCGAGCCCCAGCCATGAAGAGGATTGGGTACATAGAACCTGCATAACAGATTCGAAATGGAGCGCCACGGGCATATCCTGCGTCAATTATTCGCAACGGAACGCGTGCTGTGGTTATCTGAATTTAGGGCTGCAAGGCTAGTTATTTAAGCGCTGATTCACAACGCATACTGGGACGTACGGGATTCCTACAAGGATATCTCGATCATAGGGAACAAATCCCCGCGATCCACAACACAGGTGTTAAGATTTCCATTGTACATACTCTAGGTTAACTGGTTTCGCGGTTCTATCGCTGTTCCGGCGTAAACAAGTTTATCGCCAAGCTCACACGCAATCGCAAGAAGCAAGGAATTGTTAAAATTTTCAAACACACAATCAATTCTAGTCCTAATGAAGATCAAAACATACACATCGTAAATCCATGAATCCCTCTCCCCTCTATATCCTCCAACCATGTATATATCACTACAATCTAGAAATCCTACTAGCCGGTCTAGCAACCGCATGCCCAGCGGCAAGAACCTTACGAACGTCCTCCAAGGTCTCCTCGATCTGTTTCCTAACCTCGTTCTCAGCGGGCAGACTATCAAACTTATCGAAAATAGCCTTTGTCTCCTTCCACAACACCTTTTGGACTGGGATTTTCGTCAAAACCTTCAACACCTTGCTTGCCGCTCTCGACCAGAGCGTCACAATTCTTGCAGCATTGTTGACCTCCGCAGTTTCCTTATGAATTTGGAACAAGCTTTGTCTAGTCTGTTTAATGGCGTCCTGCATGTGAGAGCATTGTTCATGTTGCTTCTTGATCTGGATATTGGCCTGTTTGATAGCTTCCTCGGCTGCGTTAAGCTTGTGAGAAACCTCGACATAATCATCCACCACCTGGTTGATGTTATCAAGAATCTGCTGATTGCCTTTCAACGTCTTATGTGCAGCCGTCATCTTATCAAATGATGCATCCCTATCTTTTTCGATCACTGCTAGAGCGATTTTTAAACCCGCAATCGTGGCTAATAGAGGTGCTAAACCAAACCCGAAAGAGACGGGTATCGCCCATTTCATGTGCTCTCTAACTGAATCGATCTGGTTTTATGAATAAGAGAATTGAACTTCTAAAACTTTGGGAATTATGGTTGACATACCTTTTCCTGTTTCGCATTGTACTCACGCACGTAACCATCGTAGGAGCTCTTCTCGGAATCGTAATCACTCTGGGATTTGTTGCGTTGTCTCTCGGCTTCGGCTTGTTGAGAGTTCAGATCGGTATGGTTCTGTGCCAATACCTTCGTTTGTTGAGCGAATTGTTGTTCGGCGCGTAGAAGTGCGCTGTCATCTTCTGAAAGCTGTTGTATCGCAATACATATTAGAAGACGATAACCACAATCTACGGTTAAGAAAGGTATGACATACCTGCTCTAGTAAAATTCCAGAGTTATTGTCGGAACCCTCGACTGTCTTCAGAGATGTTGCAAAGAGTTCTTGAGCAGTTTTGAGCTTTTTAGTCATGCCATTCTGATCATTCGACTGCTGTACGATGTCGTCTGCCAACTCAGATAGGGCGGAAAGGCCAGGTCCAAGCAACCTGCCTTGATCGAGGTTGAGGGCGGAAATTTTCTGAGTATACTGGGCGGCTTTTCTTTTCTGTTGTGAGAGCATGGTCTCGGCTTCATCGACGTACTTCCGGGCTTGGAGGATTTCTGCTTTGGTATTTTCGGACATGACTGAGGAGATTGAGAATAGCAAGAGGTGGGGACGGTGGAGATTGGAGCGAGGAATGAATTTCTGCTGTGCGTTGGGGAGGCTTTTATGAAGAGAAAAAGGTGTTCGGATCAATAGATTCTAGGGTATTGGGTTACATCCTTGAGATCCGTCGTGTACGGATGTGTGGAAACTAGGGTTCAACACTACTGCATAATTACGCTAGTCTGCATTACAAGCTGAAAAGAAGTAGTCGGAGATACATACTAGAGTAGCAGCGCAGCCGCTGGGGATCACAGTTCAGCTCCGAAGGTCGTGATAGAGTTGGAGACGCTTAGAAGAGGGTTTGGCTTGGCAAAACAGCGGGCCAAAACACCGACACCCCCGATGCCTAAGGCTCCACCACAACCACTAGAGAGCCAGTATAATGGCCATTCATCAATAGATTCGAAGATTCTATGGCCAGAGAATATCAAAATTTGCCATGGTTGTGAAGTAGAAAGCTGTCAAAAACATGGGTGTTTTGGTGGGGGTCCTCGGGTTTTGCACCGGCTAATACCTTCCTATCCCGGTAATACGAGTGATATTACATGAGTAACGAATGACTAGGCATCAAAAAGGAAAACTCTGAGTGATAATGCATGACTAGTGAAATATCTATTTAAAGTCTTTGTTGACAGCCTGCCTGTAGGATTTGTAAACTTTTGTAGCATGCTTTCTCTCCTCATTTGGACCATCATTATGACTCCACAGCCACCTTTTGCTCTTATTTGCAAACCTCCTGATAGTCTGTAAGGTATATCATCCATTACTTCCATGGTAATTGTTTCCAACTTTACAACATTATACTGACAATTTACCCAAGTGTACCTCGTCATCACTACCTGACAGTACTCAATGTAAGCTAGTTCACAGTGGAACATGGGATAAAAGACTGCCTTATGCTGTGATGGTAGTTAAGTATGAGATGTTGGGTGGAGAACCTGAGGGCCCTAAGTTTGTTATCAAGACTCATGAACTATATGTAACAGCAGTCATGGGCAAGGTGTTGGACAGAGAACCTGAAGGCTCTAAACTAATTGTCTGGACTTGGGAACTGTGATGTGAACTTCTAAGAGCTTCAATGTTAGGTGTTACACCCTATAATATGTGATAATAGATTGGGTAACATGTATAACTTGAGAGAGAACATGGCAAACTTAACAGGAGAATGAATATGGAAATCAGCAATTCAGGCCGGAACCCTCCGAAGCTCCAACAAGTGAAGTCATGTAACTCTTGACCCCCCAATGAGACCTCATAAAGGTCCTGGCCCAAGATGTTGCACCTATGGAATGTCAGCATGGGAAAAGATCAGGAAGGAGAAAGGGAATGACTTACCTCAATGATGGCAACTTAGCCATGAGACAATTGTTGGTGACGATGATGGAGAGACAATGATGAGGGCAAACAGTACCTACTTATACATGAGGAGGTGCTCAGCAACAAACGGATACCAAGAGGGCTTGCATGGAGAAGAGCTCCATGGTATGTGCAAGGCATTGCAAAATCATCATTCAACATACCTGCATTCAGAGATAGTTGACGAAGGCAGAGTCTAGTCAGCGAGCAAGAGTGGTGCTGAGTACAAGGGTCAAGACTGCACAGCATGAGACATTGTACGAAAGCAAGGAACCCCACTCAAGGAACCTGTTCGAAGGAACCTGATATGATGCAACCTTCAGCTAGGGAACACTCTGTAGGGAATTGTTGAGATTGCATTCACACCAGGGTGTGGCTGCGCACAGGTGAGCACAGGTGGGGGACTCATGACATCACATGGAATGTGCTAGAATGGCATGAGTGATAGGGTATGATTGTCACCACACAAGCAATTGTAAACCGGGGGCTGTCTCGTGACCGACAGTAGGGTAACTCAATATCTCCGAAAAAGAAAAATGAGAAGTAATAATTCCAATGTTGGGAATTATTTACTTCTCTGGGGATTCTTGTAGGGATGATGAGTAATAATGTATTATAATCTTAAACTCTCCTGCTTATCTCAGGGAGCGTTTTGAGATCATCGATGGAAATTGCATTCAAGTGTGAACAGCAATCTGTGAGGGTCTTATTGTTCGAAGAGGGTCTTGGTTGTATCGTTGTATAGGTTTTTCGAGTGTTGTGTAAATAGTCGAGTATGAGGTACTAATATCTTTCTAGGACTTGCTTGTAATTGATGGGACGATTGTGGGTCTTTTGCTGGATGATGGCTTCTTTGAGTGGGGGCTTTTTGGTATTTTATGTTTTCTGACTTGAGCTTCCCACTCATATACCCACCGGGTACGTTGTGGTGGTCGGAATGCCAAGTACTGGTTGACATTGGTAGAGAGCATACAAACATCATATTTTTTGCATACAAATTCTGTATTTCGAATTTTTCCATGCAAACGCTCCAAATCATTCCCAAACCAATCGGATGACTCTTGGTGATCCTCTTGGCTGTATCGTGGATGCGCTGTTGCTAAACCCGTCGTTGGCCAATATATTATGTCTAATAATATGACCACCGTAGGGCATTTGAGCACATATCCCATCTTATGCATGCGTCGTCAGCTCAGGTGAAGTGTTTGTCCTTAGTTGCCGGATTTCCTGATCTGCCCTTATCTGGGCTGCAGCTGTCAACCGGGGGTTGTCTCGTGACTGACGGCCGGGTAACTCAAGATTTCCAAAAGAAAAAATTGAGAAGTAATAATTGCAATGATGGGAATTATTTACTTCTCTGGGGATTCTCGTAGAAATGAGTAATAACGTGTTATAATCTTAAACTCTCCTGCTTATCTCAGGGAGCGTTTTTGAGATCGTCGTTCTTAATTGCGTTCAAGTGTGAACAGCAATCAGTGAGGGTCTTAGGTATTGAAGAGGGTCTTGGTTGTATGGTCTTTCGAGTATTGTTTAAATAATCGAGTATAAGGTACTAATATCTTTCTGGGACTTGGTCGTAGTTGATGGGACAATTGTGGGTCTTTTGCTGGATGATCGCTTCTTCGAGTGGGGGCTTTTTGGATATTTTTATATTTTCTGACTTGAGCTCCCCACTCATATACCCACCGGGTACGTTGCGGTGGTCGGAACGCCAAGTACTGGTTGACTTTGGTAGAGAGCATGCAATCATGATATTTTTCGCATACAAATTCTGTATTTCGATTTTTTCAGCACAAACGCCCCAAAATGTTCCCAAACCAATCGGATGACACTTGGTGATCCTCTCGGCCGTATCGTGCATATGTCGCTTCTAATCCCGTCGTTTGCCGATATATTATTTCTAATAATTTCGCCTTCATAGGGCATTCGAGCACATATCTCATCTCATGCATATGTCGTCAGCTCGGGTGAAGTGTTCAACTTTGTTTGCCAGATCTCTTGATCCGTCCTTATCTGGGGCTGCGGCCTCCTGTGCCGTCGGTATGCCTTGCCAACACTCCACCACGGTAGATGTCATCTGGGCCGCCTGTGGCTTCCGATAGGTTTCATCTTATCTTTCCGTTTGTCCATATGCATCCAGTCTCATCATATCGTGCTGATCGAAGGCTGCCTTTGGATAAGGTTTCCTGTATTGTCGGCTGCCTCAGGGTTAATGCACCTCGTATTGGTCTTTATTGCCTAAGACAATCCTTATCTCCTTCGGCCGACTAGACTCCGCTATCACATGTGTTATCATAATGACGTTCGGTATCATTTCTTTGGGTTCCGATCATCTCTGCTGAGCTTCCTCGGTAACATATGATTCTTGATCTTGGACTTGGCACTCAGTCGTAGTGTTCATTTAATTCATTCTTAAATATCCTACAATCTTTCCTCGTCCATCAATCCTTCATCCTCATCATCGACCTTGACTTCCTTCGACCTTCCTCTATCCATTTCGGCAGACTCAGTCATATATGGCGAACTCCTCCTCCTTGATCTCAATTCTTCTTATTCATTCTCCTCCTGTTTTCTTGTCCCAGCCCCTTCTATGCCTGCCTGTTGGGGTGGTCCTGTGTGACACGGCACAACGTTCGAATATGGCGAAGCATTTTCGGCGGAGGGTAGTCCTCTTGGACTTGTGGCAAGTAAGAACCACAGTTGCCCAGGCTATAAGTATTCCAGGTTTTTGTCAACATCAGCGGTACGTTCCTCGGGATATGGCTGGGCATTAGAAACCTCAGCCATTGATCGGAAACTGTCCCTCCCGAGGCTACCCCGGGTCCTTGACCCTTTATGATGTACTGACTTTTTTCCTGGCCCCCCATTATCCTACTTCCTGTGGGAAGTGGATGAAGGGAGGTTAGTAATGGCTCTTGCCCTCATGGCTTGAGTCATTACTTGGTAAGAATCCCCATTCTTAAAATGTGTCTTAAAGGTGGGGTATGACAGCAGCTTTCTGTGCCATCTGTATGCCTTGCCAATACTTCACCACAGTAGATGTCATCCGGGCCTCCTGTGGCTCCCGATAGGATCCAACATTCATATCCATTTGTCCATATGCACTTATTTTCGTCATATCGGGCTAACCAAAGGTTTGTCTGCAAGATAAGGTTTCCTGTATTGTCGGCTGCCTCAGGGCCGCTATGCCATGTATTGGTCTTTATTGCCTATGACAATCCTCATCTCCTTCGGCCAACTAGACTCTGTTATTGCATGTCTTATCTTAATGGCATTCAGTATTGTTCCTTCGGTCTTCCGATCATCTCTGCTGAGCTTCCTCGGTAACATATGATTCTTGATTTGGACTTGGCTCTCAGTCGTAGGGTACATTCAATTCATTCTTAAATACCTAACTGTTCCTCTCATCCATCAATTCCTCATCCTCATTACCAACTCCGACTTCCTCCAGCCTTCGTCTACGGTCAATCATGACAGACTCGGTCGTATACGGCGAACTCCGCCTTTTTACATTCTTCTTATTTCTTCTGCCTTTCTTTGTCCCAGCCCCTTCTCTGTCTGCCTGTTGGGGTGGTCCTGTATGACACGGCACAATGTTCGAATACGGCGGATGACACACAGCAGAGGGTAGTCCCTTTGTAGACTTGTGGCAAGTAAGAACCACAGTGGCCCGGCTATAAGTATTCCAGGTTTTTGTCAACATCAGTGGTACATTCCCCAGGATACAGCTGGGCATTCGAAACCTCAGCCGTTGATCGGAAACTGTCCCTCCTGAGGCTACCCTGGGTTCCTAACCCTTTGTGATGCTGACTTTTTTCCTGGCCCCCCATTATCCTACTTCCTGCGGGAAGTGGATGAAGGGTGGTTAGTAATGGCTCTTGCCTTATGGCTTGAGTCATTACTTAGTAAGAATCCCTATTCTTAGAATGTGTCTTAAAGGTGGGGTATGACACTACCTCCCCCCTTATAAGATTTCGACCCGAAATCATTAACTTAGATTCTTGGCTTATGAATTCTTAGCTATATGATTATGAAACGGGATTTTTTTGATGAAGTCCTCGAACCCCTTCATCCACCAACATGTTTTCTATCCCAAGACCATTAAAACCTCAGAGAGGAAAGTATCTTGAGCTAGTTGGTTGTTTAAACATGTTGGTCCCTCGGCATGCCTGGATTCCTTGAGTGGAACTTTCGGAGTGACTGCAGGCCACCTACTGTGAAACATTCATATGGTTCTTCCATATGATCTTTCTCAAGTGGATATCCTTTCCATCTGACTCGGTAAAGGACTTTCCCCTTGACTTTCCTACTCGATAATATTTCTTCTATTTCCCATTCCTCATTGCCCTCGATGTCATCGCATTCATCAATAATCTTTAACAGATCGGGTGGAGTTGTGGTTCCATTGTTGTATGGTTCGAGTAAGGATACATGGAAGGTATTGTGGATCTTCCATTTTCTGGGTAGTGATAGTCACATGGCTGTTGGAGAGATTACTTTCTCTATCGCAAAGGGGCCATGCTTCTTGTGGTCCAGTTTATGTTTTGGACGTCTGGTCTGGATGTTCCTTCCATCTAACATGACTAGGTCCCCAACCTTGAATTCTGGAGCGTCCTTGCTTTTATTATCGGCATATTTCTTCATTCTTTCCTGAGTTGCTTTTAGGTTTTCTGTAACTAGACTTTGAACTGAGAGGATGTGGTTGATGTATCCATCTTGGGTGTCATCGGCAGTTGTTGTGGTGCTTGGATTGGCACAACCGGGGTGTCGGCCATAATTGGCAAAGAAGGGTGACATGCCTGTGGCCTGAGTTACTGAGTTGTTGTATGCGAACTCGGCCATGGGCAAGAGTCCAACCCAATCATCCATTTCGTAGTTTGTGAATGATCCTAGGTATGCCTCAATCGTTTGGTTGATTCTTTCCATTTGGCCATCTGTCTGTGGGTGAAAGGATGTGCTCATTCGTGGTCATATTCCCAGGATGCCAAGGAACTGTTGCCATTCTGTGGAGGTGAATTGGGAGTCGCAGTCTGAGATAATATCAGTTGGGATGCCATGGAATCTCCATATCTCCCTGGCGAATATCTTTACTAGGTGTTCCACTGTCTTTTGGTCCTTTTTGAGTGGTATAAAGTGGGCCATTTTTGTGAATCTGTCTACAATGACCCATAATTGATCACAGTCTTCGGACAAGGGGAGGTCTGTGATGAAGTCCATGGCAATTGATGTCCATGGTGCATATGGAAGCTCTAATGGTGAGAGCAGGCCATATGGCTTGTGGCATGATGCCTTATCCTTCTGACATTCTAAACAACTTCTGACATATTCGATAATTTCTTGGTCCATCTTAGGCCACCAGAAGTTGCATCAGATCAGCTCGATCATTTTGTCTTGACCACAGTGTCCGGCTACTGCACTGTTGTGCTTAGTATGTAAAATCGCATGTTGTGCATTCTCAGGGACCCAAAGCAATCCCTTGCGATATAGTAATCCATCCTGTAGTTCCAAAATCCTTTCCTTTCCTTCCACTTCTTGCACGCTTCCACTCAGTTCTTCTAAGGCCTGGTAGTATGCTGCATCTTGTTGTACTGCCTCTCTTACTTCCTGCTCAAATTCCTTTGTCCATTTTGATACTGATGTTGTGAGGTATGCCAGCTGAACTGCTGAGCAACAAAAAACTGTTCCTTCCCCTCCACTACTGATTGCTGATATAGTGCCAAAGTGCTTTTCATTCAGGACCGTCTGTATTGGCTGGTCTCCACCTCCCCCCTTTTCAGGGCAGTACTCCGGGCGCCTCGATAATGCATCTGGCTTGCCATTACTTGTTCCTTTCCTATAAAAAATTTTGAAGTCCACACCGGCCAGTTCCTGGGCCTAGCGTGCCTGCCTTCTGTTGAGAACCTTGGTTGTCATGAAGTACTCAAGGTTTTTGTGGTCGGTAGATACCTGAACTGTGTGAAGCGATCCTTCCAGATATCTTTGCCATGCCTTAAAACAGTCAACTATCGCAAGTAATTCCTTATCATGAATTTCATAGTTGATTTCGGCTGGTGAGAACTTTCTGGAGTGGAAAGCAATTGGGTGAAGTTTTTTGTCCTCTGCTGTTTGCGACAATGTACCACCCAGTGCAAAATCTGATGCACCGGTTTCGACAATGCATTCTTGTTGTGGGTCGAAGTGTGTGAGGATGGGTGCAGTCATAAAACAGTCTTTCAGTTTTTCGAATGATTCTGTCATCGCATCTGTCCAAACCCAGTCCCTTGGTGATCCCTTGGTTGAGTCACTGAGGGGTTTAGCGATTTTCGAGAATTCTCTTATGAAACGGCAATAGAAATTTGCGAAGCCAATAAATGACTGTACATCCCTTAGACATCTTGGTCGTTCCCACTCTCAAATGCATTGGACTTTGTCTTGTGCCATTTCAATACCATCCTTTGAAATAACATATCCTAGGAAGTCGACTCGGGTGGTGGACCAAAAGCATTTGTCCTGGGATATGGCCAAGCCATTTTCTGCAAGATGTTTCAATACCTCGGTGACAATGCAATCATGTTCTTGTTCTGTTTCTGCATAGATGAGGATGTCATCCAAATATACAATCAATCGTAAGTCTAGCAAATCTCTAAAGATGTGATTCATCATATTTTGGAAAGTGGCTGGGGCATTGGATAACCCAAAAGGCATGATGGTGTATTCGTATAGTCCATATCATGTCATGAATGCCGTTTTCCATTCATCTACAGGTTTAATCCGAATCAAGTTGTATCCATTCTTGAGGTCAATCTTGGTGAATATTTTCGCACCTCTGACCCTATCTTGGAGTTTGGACATAATTGGTAGTGGGTATCGATTGGCAATGGTTACTTTGTTCAACCCACGATAATCGACACAGAATCTGGGTCCCCGGCCATGGGCCTTTGGGAGAAAGATGATTGGTGCTGCAGCAGGTGATTTTGAAGCGTGAATTTTTCCTAATTCTAGCATTTCTTTCAGATAATCCCACAGAGCTTGTAATTCTGTTTCGTTGAGTGGGTACATTGGTCCCCATGGTGGTTGTTCGCCTTCTTTCAGATCTATTGCATGATCATGGGGTTTGTGATCTGGGAGCTTGTCTGCAAGCTCTTTTCCTAAGACCTCGACATATTGTTGGAACTTCTTGGGTACAATTGTTGCGGGGTCGACTTAATTGGTCTCAGAGTTGACTGCAGCAATGTAACCAATGATTGTTGCATCTTAGTGGTGTAGGATGTTTCTATCCATTGTGAGGGAGAATTCTTGTGCCGCTGCCTTGGTGCAGTGCTGTTTACAGAATTCGGAATCTAGGGTGATATCTTCTGGTTTTCCCCAAAACTTGTTGGGTTGATGCTTTGCCATCCACCAACAGGGTAGGATTATGTCGGTACCTGATTCTAGAGGCATAACCTCGAAGGTTTCTCTGGTGTAATGGTATTTGTACTGAAGCAGCAAGGAATGTGTAAATGCTTCCCCAGCTCCTAATAATGGATGCCCATCTGCTCCATTGATTCGTAGTGCTGTATCGCGAGTAATCATTGGTAGGTTGTTGTCTTTAATGAACTTGGAACTGATAATGGGTATAGCTGCTCCAGTATCAAACATTGCTTGTACCCCAAATGTCTCTTGTCCTGGTACTGAAAGATACATCTGGACTATTGGCCTGGAACCAACTCTGGGTGGTCTACTGTTGGCCAGTTGTAACTTCGCCTTTGGTTCTTTTTTATTAGGTTTTGATTTTTTGAATTGTTTTTGGTGTTCTTGGTTTTTGGTATGTTTGACTCCAGCCACTGATATCCTCTGAGAACCTGATATGTCTTCTTCTTCTTGGATGCCTCTGCATATCTTACGAGGCTTTCCTAGTTTAAATCTGAGAGGTCTGAGGTCTCTACTTCCCAACATCTTTTTGCTGGCTTTGGGTCTGGTTCTGATACTGTCTGGGTTACAGTGGCAACATTCTTCGGCCGCTTGGTTACTGGTTCCTTGGCAACATCCTCATCATCATCCGAGTCTTCAGAAGTTCATTGGCATTTAGCCCTTTTTGTGACAGCTGCTACTGTGGCAACTAATTCAGTTCCCTTTGAAGTCTTTTTTGCAAAGCATTCTAAAGTATGGTGGCTGTTACGGCCACAGTGCCAGCAGGAGGCCTTGTCTGCTTTGTGTTGGTTGATTTCAGCCTGGGGGACCCCAGCCAATGCTTCGCGGTTGTTTTGGAATTTCTTTTCTCAGTCGCCCTTGGGTTTGCGAGTGGTCTCTTTAGTTTTACCACGGTTGGATTTTTTGTCTTCATCTCGCTTCCGCTTCTCCTTCTCTTGTTTGGGTTTGGAGGAGGCCTGATAAATGTGGAGCAGTGGCTTTTCATGCATGTTCTGATGTTCTTCTTTTGCGGTTGCAAGTTTAATGAGTCTGGCCTTGAAACACTCATACTTTGGGTCATCCAAGTCCTGAACATCTGTCCATGCCTGGCAGGCCAGATCCTCTGGGAATGCCTGGTTGTATATTTCTCTCAGGACTTCTCCTTCGACTTGGGCCTTCTCTTGGTAGATGGCCATCCTGATTCCCCATTGATCTGCTGGAAGGCCGGTCTTATGGCATCCAGGTTTGTACTTCCAATGCAACCTGGCCATCTTGTTGGTGTAGTTGTGCTTCTGGTGGGGGTCACGGAAATAGTGGTCCATTGCTGCAGTGTATGAGGGCCAGGTATCAGGGCATAATTCCTTTTCAGTAGTGTCGACATGGTTTTGGTGCCATTGGTGGGCATTACCCTTTAGGAGGGACCCCAACCAGTGGATTCGGGTTGCATCAGTGTTAAAGTCGATAGATTGTACAGTTATATATTCCTTGACTGCTTTCATCCATGGGATGTAATTTTCTCTATCCCCATCGAAAACCTCTGGTTCCTTCATCTTGGGAGCTTTTCCTAGGACAATTGCTTCTGGTCGCTTGGTGATGTGATTCTTTTTGTCTTTCTTCCATAGGGCATGAATGAGCCTTGATATCTCCTGCCCTAAATCCTTAGGTCTATCCGATTCTGAGTCTGAGCTGGAGGAGCTGGAGCTGCTTCCTCAAGGTGGAGGTCCTGGGGGGGGTACCCTTCCTCCCCGTGGGCTACTGTCTCTGGATTCGGTGGTCCTTCCACTTCGGATCGAAGCTCTTGCCAATCGCTCATCTTGTGGGGATGGTGGAAGGTCATATTCTGACTCTGGGTCATCACTGTTCAGGAGGGGAATTCTTCCCTGCTGGGCATGTTGCTTTAGGATGCTATCAATGACAGAAGGTACATCAATATCCTTGCGGGACTGTTGTGCTGATTTGAATTGGACCTTGAGTTCTTCTCCAATGACATGGAGTTCTTCTCGAAATGATCGTCGCATGTCTTCTCGTTCCTGCTGGGAAACCGCTGAGGCATTGATGTGATCCTGTTGTAGCTGTTCCTGGAGGCGTTTCAACTTTTGTAAATCCTTTTTGACCTTTTCTTTGTCTACTCTGGCCTTTGCCTCTCTGGTATTCATCTCGGAGGCCCATCGTTGGCAGTCATTGTTGAATTTTTCTTGCTTAGCTGCCTGATCCTTATGGTAATCCACCCAGATGTTCTGATTTGCTTCCATTTGTTGAGCAAAATCTTGGAGCACTTTTTGTCTTCATTCCTCATTTTCCGCAGCGTTTATGGTAATCATTTCCACATGCCTCCTCAAGGCCATGTGGGCGGTAGCAACCTCTGCAAACTGAGTTGTTGTGAGGTTGAAGTGGGCTCCTGTATCATCTGCTGCGTGTTGCTGGGCTTGAGCAATTGCAAGATTGAGGTTGGATTCGATCTTGTGATAATCATTTTGCATTTGCATAAAGATGTGGTATGCTTCTGATTCATCATTCTGGATTTGTCCATGGAGACTGTTGATTTCAGCAGCCATGTGGTGTAATTGACTCATGAGGGTGCGTCCCCATTCAGGGATGGAGTGAAGTTTGATCGGTTCGATAGGTGGGATATTGTCCATTTCACCAGTGTTGGTACTAATCAATGCCCAAGAAGGCATAGGTAGGAAGTCGATTTCCATGGACTCAGGCAGTGTTCTTTTTTTTGGTTTGTGGTTCCAAATTTCTTGTACGACGTTTCTCAGTATGCTCAGTGAGGCATTGAGTAAGATTATAGTGTTAACCGGGGGCTGTCTCATGACCGATGGTAGGGTAACTCAATATCTCCGAAAAAGAAAAATGAGAAGTAATAATTCCAATGTTGGGAAGTATTTACTTCTCTGGGGATTCTCGTAGGGATGATGAGTAATAACGTGTTATAATCTTAAACTCTCCTGCTTATCTCAGGGAGCATTTCGAGATCGTTGATGGAAATTGCATTCAAGTGTGAACAGCAATCTGTGAGGGTGTTATTGTTCGAACAGGGTCTTTGTTGTATTGTTGTATAGGTTTTTCGAGTATTGTGTAAATAGTCGAGTATGAGGTACTAATATCTTTCTGGGACTTGCTTGTAATTGATGGGATGATTGTGGGTCTTTTGATGGATGATGGCTTCTTTGAGTGGGGGCTTTTTGGTATTTTATGTTTTCTGACTTGAGCTCCCCACTCATATACACACTGGGTACGTTGCGGTGGTCAGAACGCCAAGTACTGGTTGACATTGGTAGAGAGCATGCAAAGATGATATTTTTCACATACAAATTCTGTATTTCGAATTTTTCCATGCAAATGCTCCAAATCATTCCCAAACCAATCGGATGACACTTGGTGATCCTCTCGGCCATATCGTGCATGCGCTGTTGCTAAACCCATCGTTTGCCAATATATTATATCTAATAATATGACTTCCATAGGGCATTTGAGCACATATCCCATCTTATGCATGCATCGTCAGCTCAGGTGAAGTGTTTGTCCTTAGTTGCTGGATTTCCTGATCCGCCCTTATCTGGGCTGCGGCTTTCTGTGCTGTCTGTATGCCTTGCCAACACTTCACCATGGTAGATGTCATCCGGGCCTCCTGGGCTTCCGATAGCATCCAACATTCATATCCGTTTGTCCATATGCGCTTATTTTCGTCATATTGGGCTAACTGAAGGTTTGTCTGCAAGATAAGGTTTCCTGTATTGTCAGCTGCCTCAGGGCCGCTATTGTCATACCCCACCTTTAAGACACATTTTAAGAATGGGGATTCTTACTAAGTAATGACTCAAGCCATAAGGCAAGAGCCATTACTAACCACCCTTCATCCACTTCCCACAGGAAGTAGGATAATGGGGGGCCAGGAAAAAGGTCAGCATCATAAAGGGCTAGGAACCCGGGGTAGCCTCAGGAGGGACAGTTTCCGATCAACGGCTGAGGTTTCTAATGCCCAGCCATATCCTGGGGAACGTACCGCTGATGTTGACAAAAACCTGGAATACTTATAGCCTGGGCCACTGTGGTTCTTACTTGCCACAAGACCACAAAGGGACTACCCTCTGCCGTATGCGATCTGCCATATTTGAACGTTGTGCCGTGTCATACAGGACCACCCTAACAGGCAGACAGAGAAGGGGCTGGGACAAAGAAAGGCAGAAAGAATAAGAAGAATGTAAATAGGAGGAGTTCGCCATATATGACCGAGTCTGCCATGATCGACCATAGACGAAGGCTGGAGGAAGTCGGAGTTGGTAATGAGGATGAGGAATCGATCGATGAGAGGAACAGTTAGGTATTTAAGAATGAATTGAATGTATCCTACGACTGAGTGCCAAGTCCAAGTTAAGAATCATATGTTACTGAGGAAGCTCAGTGGAGATGATTGGAAGACCGAAGGAACAATACCGAATGCCATTAAGATAAGACATGCAATAACGGAGTCTAGTCGGCCGAAGGAGATGAGGATTGTCATAGGCAATAAAGACCAATTTGTGGCATAGCAGCCCTGAGGCAGCCGACAATACAGGAAACCTTATCTTGCAGACAAACCTTCGGTTAGCCCAATATGATGAAAATAAGTGCATATGGACAAACGAATATGAATGTTGGATCCTATCGGAAGCCACAGGAGGCTCGGATGACATCTACCATGGTGAAGTGTTGGCAAGGCACACAGACGGCACAGGAAGCCGCAGCCCAGATAAGGACAGATCAGGAAATCCAGCAACTAAGGAAAAACACTTCACCTGAGCTGACGACGCATGCATAACATGGGATATGTGCTCCAATGCCCTATGGAGGACATATTATTAGACATAATATATTGGCAAATGACGGGTGTAGCAACAGCGCATGCATGATATGGCCGAGAGGATCACCAAGAGTCATCCGATTGGTTTGGGAACGATTTGGAGCGTTTGCATGGAAAAATCCGAAATATGGAATTTGTATGCGAAAAATATCATGTTTGCATGCTCTCTACCAATGTCAACCAGTACTTGGCGTTCCGACCACTGCAATGTACCCGGTGGGTATATGAGTGGGGAGCTCAAGTCAGAAAATATAAAATACAAAAAAGCCCCCACTCGAAGAAGCGATCATCCAGCAAAAGACCCACAATCGTCCCATCAATTACAAGCAAGTCCCAGAAAGATATTAGTACCTCATACTCAACTATTTACACAATACTCGAAAAACCTATACAACAATACAACCAAGACCCTCTTCGAACAATAAGACCCTCACAGATTGCTGTTCACACTTGAACGCAATTTCCATGGATGATCTCGAAATGCTCCCTGAGATAAGCGGGGGAGTTTAAGATTATAACACGTTATTACTCATTTCTACGAGAATCCCCAGAGACGTAAATAATTCCCATAATTGGAATTATGACTTCTCAATTTTTTCTTTTGGAAATCTTGAGTTACCCGGCCGTCAGTCACAGGACAACCCCTGGTTAACAGCTATGCCACATATTGGTCTTTATCGCCTATGACAATCCTCATCTCCTTCGGCTGACTAGACACCGTTATTGCATGGCTTATCTTAATGGCATTCGGTATTGTTCCTTCGGTCTGCCGATCATCTCCACTGAGCTTCCTCGGTAACATATGATTCTTGATTTGGACTTGGCACTCAGTTGTAGGGTACATTCAATTCATTCTTAAATACCTAACTGTTCCTCTCATCCATGGATTCCTCATCCTCATTACCAACTCCGACTTCCTCCAGCCTTCGTCTATGGTCGATCATGGCAGACTCGGTCATATACAGCGACCTCCTCCTTTTTACATTCTTCTTATTTCTTCTGCCTGTCTTTGTCCCAGCCCCTTCTCTGTCTGCCTGTTGGGGTGGTCCTGTATGACATGGCACAACGTTCGAATATGGCAGATCGCATATGGCAGAGGGTAGTCCCTTTGTGGACTTGTGGCAAGTAAGAACCACAGTGGCCCAGCTATAAGTATTCCAGGTTTTCGTCAACATCAGCGGTACGTTCCCCAGGATATGGCTGGGCATTCAAAACCTCAGCTGTTGATCGGAAACTGTCCCTCCTGAGGCTACCCCGGGTTCCTAACCCTTTATGATCCTGACGTTTTTCCTGGCCCCCCATTATCCTACTTCCTGCGGGAAGGGGATGAAGGGTGGTTAGTAATGGCTCTTGCCTTATGGCTTGAGTCATTACTTAGTAAGAATCCCTATTCTTAGAATGTCTCTTAAAGGTGGGGATGACACAATTGAGATTTCCTTAGGGAATCTATGATGATGCAGCTCAGAAGGAAAATGGCTCATTGTCATTCCCTGATGAGTTATTGCATTACGCAGTCAGACGGGGATTGAATCCTGTTATGATCACTAATCCCTTACCTTATAGGAAGGTGTGGTATCACAATGAGGTATTTTCAAGAATTAATTCGAAGATGGTGGTCAGCATGCAAGTGAGTGATTAATCGAATCATGAGCTTGTGATGATGCAATCCATCCAAGATTATTGTTGGAAATGACTCACGTCTTATCTCCTAAACTCATTTTCAGCAATAGCATCCTGGGGGATGGTTAGACAAAGTTGGAAGTCCCAAAGTCTATAAAGAGGTGTATGTCTCTCACAGTCTCCAAGATCATGAGCATCGAAATCCTCCCCGAAAACAGTTACCAGAACAATCCCACCGAACCTCAGAGAAGACACCCCTTCAGTTTATTCTACCTTGTGATTGATAGTTTGAAGAAAACTTCCTAGCTTTATCTGAGAGCAACCAACAATCCTCCGAAATCAAATGTAACGAATTATCAAAACCCCCTCTGCATAGCAGAAATTGTGCCCAGGGTCACATTAGATCTCTAAAGTAGTGGTATGTAGCAATAGAAGAGCATCTTTGATTAGATATAAAGAGACAAGGTAGATGACAGAAGCAGCAGAACAAAGCAAGAGTGTGACCCTGGGCACAGTTTCTGCTATGTGGAGGGGGTTTTGATAATTTGTTTCATTTTGTTTTGTTTGTTTGTTTATTCAATTGGTGCTCTCAGATAAAGCTAGGAAGTTTATTTAAACTATCAATCACAAGATGGAATAAAATTAAGGGGTCTTCTCTGAGGTCCGGTGGAATTGTTCTGGTAACTTCACTTGAGGAGGATTTCGATGCTGATGATCTTGGAGACTATGGGAGACATATACCTCATTATAGACTTTTAGACTTCCAACTTCATGTAACTATCCCCCAGGATGGTACTGGTGAAAATGAGTTTAGAAGATACAATGTAGGTCATTTCCAACAATAATCCTGGATGGATTGCATCATCATAAGCTCATGATTACATTAATCACTTACTTGCATGCTGACCACCATCTTTGAATTAATTCTTGAAAATAACTTGCCATGATACTACACCTTCCCATAAGGTAAGGGATTAGCGATTATAACAGGAAACAATCCCTGTCTGACTGCGTAATGCAATATCTCATAATAGAATGACAATGAGCCATTTTGCTTCAGAGCCAGATCATCATAGATTCCCTAAGGAAATCACAATTGCTTGTGGGGTGACACTCATACCCTATCACTCGTACCATTCTAGCACATTCCTTGTGATGTCATGAGTGCCCCACCTGTGCTCACCTGTGCGCAGCCACACACTGGTGTGAATGCAATCCCAACAATTCCCTATGGAGTGTTCCCTAGGTGAAGGTTACATCATATCAGGTTCCTTCAAACAGGTTCCTTGAGTGGGGTTCCTTGCTTTTGTACATTGTCTCATGCTGTGCAGTCTTGACCCTTGTACACAGCACCACTGCTGTTCACTGTCTAGACTCTGCCTTGGTCAAGTATCTCCAAATGCAGGTATGTTGAATAATGATTTCGCAATGCCTTGCACATGCCATAGAGCTCTTCTCCAGTGCAAGCCCTCTTGGTATTCATCATTTACTAAGCCCCTCCTCATGTGTGACCCTGGGCACAGTTTCTGCTATGCAGAGGGGGTTTCGATAATTCATTATGTTTTGTTCATTCATTTATTTGATTGGTGCTCTCAGATAAAGCTAGGAAGATTATTCGAACTATCAATCACAAGGTGGAATAGACTTAAGCATTCTCCTCTGAGGTTCAGAAGGATTGTTCTGGTAACTTCACTTGAGGAGGATTTCGATGCTGATGATCTTGGATATTGTGGGAGACATAGACCTCTTTATAGACTTTTGGACTTCCAACTTCGTCTAACCATCCCCCAGGATGGTACTGCTGAGTACAAGTTTAGGAGATATCATGTGAGTCATTGCCAACAATAATCTTGGATAGATTGCATCATCGCAAGCTCATGATTACATTAATCACGCAATTGTATGCTGACAACCATCTTCGAATTAATTCTTGAAAATATCTCGCCATGGTACTACACCTTCCCATAAGGTAAGGGATCAGCGATCATAACAGTAAACAATCCCTGTTTGACTGCATAACGCAATAACTCATAATAGAATGACAACAAGCCATTTTTCTTCTGAGCTGCATCATCATAGATTCCCTAAGGAAATCTTGATTGCTTGCGTGGTGACACTCATGCCCTATCACTCATGCCATTCTAGCACATTCCGTGTGATATTATGAGTGCTCCAGCTGCACTCACCTGTGTGCAGCCACACCCTGGTGTGAACGCAATCCCAACAATTCCCTACGGAGTGTCCCCTAGCTGAAGGTTGCATCATATCAGGTTCCTTTGAACAGGTTCCTTGAGTGTGTCATACCCCACCTTTAAAACACATTTTAAGAATGGGGATTCTTACCAAGTAATGACTCAAGCCATAAGGGCAAGAGCCATTACCAACCTACCTTCATCCACTTCCTGCAGGAAGTAGGATAATGGGGGGACAGGAAAAAAGTCAGTACATTATAAAGAGTCAAGGACCCGGGGTAGCCCTGGGAGGGACAGTTTCCGATCAATGGCTGAGGTTTCTAATGCCCAGCCATATCCCGAGGAACATACCGCAGATGTTGACAAAAACCTGGAATTCTTATAGCCTGGGCAACTGTGGTTCTTACTTGCCACAAGTCCATGAGGACTACCCTCCGCCAAAGATGCTTCGCTGTATTCGAATGTTGTGCCATGTCACACAGGACCACCCCAACAGGCAGGCTTAGAAGGCGCTGGGACAAGAAAACAGGAGAGGAATGAATAAGAAGAATTGAGATAAAGGAGGAGGAGTCTGCCATATATGACTGAGTCTGCCGGAATGAATGATAGAGGAAAGTTGAAGGAAGTTAAGGTCAATGATGAGGATGAAGGATTGATGGATGAGGAAACATTGTAGGATATTTAACAATGAATTAAATAAACACTACGACTGAGTGCCAAGACCGAGATCAAGATTCATATGTTACCGAGGAAGCTCAGTGGAGATGATCGGAACCCAAAGGAATGATATTGAATGTCATTAAGATAACACTTGTCATAGCAGAGTCAAGTCGGCCGAAAGAGATAAGGATTGTCTTGGGCAGTAAAGACCAATACAAGGTGCATTAACCCTGAGGCAGCCGATAATACAGGAAACCTTATCCAAAGACAACCTTCGATCTGCACTATATGATGAGACTGGATGCATCTAGACGAATGGGAAAGATAAGATTGAACCTATTGGAAGCCACAGGTGGCTCAGAAGACATCTGCCATGGTGGAGTGTTGGCAAGGCATACAGACGGCAAAGGAAGCTGCAGCCCCAGATAAGGGCGGATCAAGAGATCTGACAAACAAAGATGAACACTTCACCAGTGCTGATGACATATGCATGAGATGAGATATGTGCTCAAATGCCCTACGAAGGCGATATTATTAGACATGATATATTGGCAAATGATGGCATTAGAAGCGACATATGCATGATACGGCCGAGAGGATCACCAAGTGTCATCCGATTGGCTTGGGAACATTTTGGAGTGTTTGCACTGGGAAAATCGAAATATGGAATTTGTATGCAAAAAATATCATGATTGCATGCTCTCTACCAACATCAACCAGTACTTGGCATTCTGACTACCGCAACGTACCCAGTGGGTATATGAGTGGTGAGCTCAAGTCAGAAAATATAAAATATCCAAACAGCCCCCACTCAAAGAAGCGATCATCCAGCAAAAGACCCACAATTGTCCCATCAACTATGACCAAGTCCCAGAAAAATATTAGTACCTTATACTCAACTATTTACACAATACTCGAAAGATTGCAAAGACTATACAACAAAGACCCTCTTCAATCCATAAGACCCTCACTGATTGCTGTTCACACTTGAACACAATTACGACCGGCAATCTCAAAACGCTCCCTGAGATAAGCAGGAGAGTATAAGATTATAACCTGTTATTACTCATCACTTCCATGAGAATCCCCAGAGAAGTAATTAATTCCCATCACTGGCATTGTTACTTCTCATTTTTCTTTTTCAGAGATCTCGAGTTACCCTACTGTCGGCCATGTGACAGCCCCTGGTTAACAGAGTGGGATTCCTTGCTTTCATATGTTGTCTCATGCTGTGCAGTCTTGACCCTTGTTCTCAGCGCCACTCTTGTTCACTGACTAGACTCTGCTTTGGTCAACTATCTCTGAATGTAGGTATGATGATTTTGCAATGCCTTGCACATGCCATGGAGCTCTTCTCCAGTGCAAGCCCTCTTGGTATTCGTTGTTTGCTGAGTACCTCCTCATGTATAAGTAGGGACTGTTTGCCCTCGTCATCTTCTCTCCATCTTCATTGCCAACAATCATCTCATGGCTGAGTTGCCATTATTGAGGTAAGTCCTTCCCATTTCTCCTTCCTGATCTTTCCCATGCTGATGTTCCATAGGTGTGATGTCTTGGTGTGGGACCTTCATGAGGTCTCATGCGGAGGGTCACAAGTCACATGACCTCGCTTATCAGAGCTTCAGAGGGTTCCGGCCTTAATTGCTGATGTTAATATTCATTCTCCTGTCAAGTTTGCCATGTTCTCTCTCAAGTTATACATGTTACTTGTCATGGCTCAACAAATCCTTCCCTGTCTCATATATCATCAGTCATCACTCCACTTATCATGTAGCTTATCTGGGTGGCTGCGCTCTGGGCAATGAACCCCATGGCCCACGATAAATGCTCAGCCACATTTGTTTGGAATGTTTGAGGTGCCTGTGCTGGTTAGTTAAGGGTTGAGGGTTTAGGGCCTGCTAGTTTAGTGTCTCAGCGTGGAAGGAGAAAATGTGTATATAAGAGGACTTGTCCTCCCAGCATCCTGTTTCCTTTCCTTTTCTCTTTACACAGTTTTTTGTTCATCTTACCAAATAAATATTTGGATCCTCTCAGCTCTTGTCTTTGTCCTCACCCTTGCCTCTGTCTCTGCCCCAGCTCTCAACCTTCTGACCTTTGTCCTCTTTGCTCTGTTCTCCTGTTCCTGTCCTTTGACTCATCTCTGCTCCTAAACATGGATCCTCTCTAGTTGTTGCATGTCACAGCTTCAGATATCCAACGTTGGTGCTTCACAGGGGATTCTGTCTTACATTCATGAATATCGTCAAAAAGCCTAGAGCCCCCAGGTGCCCCATTGAATTCCTCGTCCATGACTGCCATTACAACATAACTGTGTAATCAATTACCTGCCGGCTCTACCATCTGCTCTTGATTACTCTTGTGCTTATGCTCCACAACCTCTGGTTCTACCATTTCATACACCTCATCCCGAAATTCCTGTCCTTGGTAAACCCCGCTATTATCAACGAAATTGAAATCGCCTGCCAAATCAGAAATGAAATCTCTGCAACATGAGTCACCTTTGACAACAACAACCTTACCTGGCACCTCTGTTAAAACCTAACCACCATGGCTGAAGAAGAAGTTGTTGTAGCACTATACCTCAATGCAGCCAAGAGAGATGAAGTCAACAAAGACCCATCCAAAATCAAAGAATTATACACTGCTGTCAAGGAATACAACTGCAATTGCCAAAAGTTGACTCACCTCCAGGCAGAGCTAAAGGAATCCCAAAAAGTCAACTCCGACTATGCGAAATGTATCGCTGACCTAGAACATGACCTCGAGTCAGCCAATGCCACAATCTGACTACTGCAAACCCTTACAGGAAACTCCACCCTTGCGACGACTAAACCACTTGAATTACCCCACCCACCGGAGTACTCTGGAGATCGCAAGGACCTACTCAACTTCATTTCAAAGGTTAGGTCCAAGCTAGCTGGAGACTCCTCTCACTTCATTGATGACTAACATAAACTCTGCTACATATATGGCTACCTCAAAGGCAATGCCCAGAACCAGGTCCAACCCTATGTCCTTGCAGACAAGATCAACCTCAAGGATGCAGAGGAACTGATTGCAATCTTCGAATCTGCATTTGGGGATCCAGACCAAGTGGGAACTGCCTCAATGGAACTTGACAAACTCAATCAAGGTAACAGGGAATTTAGCATCTATTATGCTAAATTCCAACACCTCATGGCAATTCTCGACTTTGATGCAAATGCAAAGAAGGCTCCCTGGAAGCCCGGACTATCCTGAGAACTACAAGCAAGTCTGGTATATCAAGCAGATGAACCCCAAGACTTTGCACAGTTCATCGACCTATGCATGAAACTAGACTATCATATCTGAGCCCATGCAGCTGTGAGCAAATGCCAAGCCACACCAGCTGTGCCATGCACAAGCCCCACCCCAACCTGACTGTCTGCCCACCCTACTAGCACCAACAGCAGTAATTACAGAACTACAGCTATGGACCTATCAGCATCCCAGAAAGTGCAAAACCAATGCTGACATGATGAGCACATGGCGAAGGGGCTGTACCTGTACTGCAGATCAGCCGACCACTTTAAAAATGAATGCCCCACCCTGGTGGCTAACAACTCCTGGAAAATGCATCTTCTGGCAGCTGAAGTCTTGACAACACCCACAGACGCTGCCTCTACCCCTGATCCCAGCTCGGGAAATGAGTAGTCCACCAGCAGCTTGTTGGCTCTCTTGGTGGACCTGCCCCTGCCTCTTCATTTGTGTCATCACAGGAAATCTTCTATGTATCAGCAAGTTCTTTGTCAGTTAATCAGGAAAATGAAATGAATGGTAGTCACTTAGTCATACCTTGCACCTTAACCGACCATGACACCAAAGTTGACACCCATGCAGTTGTGGATTGTGGATGTACTGGACTCTCGTTTATGAATGAGGCTTTCGCACATCAACACAACCTCCCATGTTACCAGTTAAAAACCCCAAAAATAGTTGAAATAATCAATGGTCGACCAATCTCCTCAGGCGACATCACTGAATATGTTGAAATCCAATGCACCATTGGTGACCACCATGAGACCCTAACTGCATACATAACCTCCCTTGGCCACGACCCCTTAGTACTTGGAATCCCTTGGCTCAAGAAACATGATGTCACCATCAACTTCAGAAAGAACGATATCCAATTCTGCTCCCCCCAATGCCTCCCACATTGCACTATGGTCAAGGTCACACCAATCAAAGGCCTGACATCAGAATGAAAGAATAAGATCTGTGCCATGTCTGCCACAACCTTTGAGCGAATTGTCAATAACAGCAACCAATGTTATGGCAAGGTCGAACAGTTTAGTCTATCACTTAATGAAATTAACACTGCCTTGCAAGAACCATAAGATGACAAGCTGGACCTCAAGACAATTGTGCCACAAGAATACCACAAGTACCTGAAAATATTTGAAAAAGTCAATGCTGACAAACTGCCCACTCACCACCCCTGTGATGACAAGATTCCCTTAGAAGATGGGTTCAAACCCCCCTTTGGCCCACTCTATTCCCTCTCATGCCCAGAACTGGAGGAACTGACACAGTGGATCTATGAAAACATGAGTAAAGGTTTCATCCAAGCATCATCCTCTCCAGCTGTGGCACCAATCTAGTTTGTCAAGAAGGGGGATGGTTTACTACGACGTGATGTGGATTATCATAGTATCAATGAAGGAACAATCAAAAACCGCTACCCTCTCCCCTTGATGCAAGATACACTGATGAACGTCTCTCATGAGAAGTGGTTCACAAAACTTGACATTAGGGGTGCCTATAACCTCATCCGGATGGCAGCGGGAGAAGAATGGAAAACTGCCTTCCGCACCTGCTATGGTCTCTTTGAATCATTGGTAATGCCATTTGGCCTTACTAATGCCCCTGCATTTGAGTGATAAACTTGGTAGCTTGTGCCTTAAGTTTATAGTGTGACCCTGGGCATAGTTTCTGCTATGCAGAGGGGGTTTCGATAATTCGTTTCATTTGAATTCGAAGGTTCATTTGTTGCTCTCAGATATAGCTAGGAAGTTTATTTGAACTATCGATCACAAGGCAGAATAATCTTAAGGGGTGTCTTCTCTGAGGTTCGGTGGGATTCTTCTGGTAACTGTTCTTGAGGAGGATTTCGATGCTGATGATCTTGGACACTGTGGATACATGGACCACTTTATAGACTTTTGGACTTCTAACTTTGTCTAACTATCCCCCAGGATGGTATGGCTGAAAACAAGTTTAGGAGATAAGACATGAGTCATTTCCAACAATAATCTTGGATAGCTTGCATCATCACAAGCTCATGATTGCATTAATCACTCACTTGCATGCTGACCACCATCTTCAAATTAATTCTTGAAAATACCTTGCCATGATACCATACCTTCCCATAAGGTAAGGGATTAGCAATCATAACAGGACACAATCCCTGTTTGTCTGCGTAATGCAATAACTCATAGTAGAATGACAAGGAGCCATTTTTCTTCTGAGCCACATCATCATAGATTCCCTAAGGAAATCTTGATTGCTTGTGTCGTGACAATCATGCCTTATCACTCGTGCCATTCTAGCACATTCCATGTGATGTCATGAGTCCCCCACCTGTGCTCACCTCTGTGCAGCCACACCCTGGTGTGAATGCAATCACAACAATTCCCTACGGAGTGTTCCCTAGCTGAAGGTCATATCATATTGGGTTCCTTCAAACAGATTCCTTGAGTGGGGTTCCTTGCTTTCGTACATTGTCTCATGCTGTGCAGTCTTGACCCTTGTACTCAGCACCACTCCTGTTCGCCAACTAGACTCTGCCTTTGTCAACTATCTCCAAATGCAGGTATGTTGAATGATGATTTCGCAATGCCTTGCACATGCCATGGAGCTCTTCTCCATGCAACCCCTGTTGGTATCCGTTGGTTGCTGAGCACCTCCTCATGTATAAGTAGGTACTGTTCGCCCTCATCGTCTTCTTTCCATCATCGTTGCCAACACTCATCTTATAGCTGAACTGCCATTATTGAGGTAAGTCCTTCCCTTCTCCTTCCTGCTCTTGCCCCTGCTGATGTTCAATAGGTGTGACATCTTGGGCCAGGACCTTCATGAGGTCTTATTCGGGGGTCACGAGTCACGTGACTTCGCTTGCTGGATCTTCGGAGTGTTCTGGCCCAAATCGCTGATTCATAATATTCATTCTCCTGTCGAGTTTGCCATGTTCTCTCTCAAGTTATACAGGTTACCCAATTTATGATCACACATTATAGGGTGTGACACCACCTCTTCCCCATTCAAGCTTCATCATGAAGCTGTAGTTCATGCCTCTGTGATCACTCTACGCCATAGCCTAGTGACTAGTGATCAAATTTAGATGTAGTCCTCCAGCCCCTACATCCTACTATCAACTCCACCTAAGGTAAAACCACATGGGAAAAAACCCTTAACCTTTTAGTCTGTGAGTCGGTAGTCCCTCAGAGAGTCTGGATACTTGAGGTGAAATTCTCGTAATTTCTCCAGACCTCCTACTCAAAAATTGTCATAAGGTTCAGCCATCCAATCCTTTTTGTTTGGCCACCCAAGCCATTTAATGAGGTAGAGTACTTGATTGCCAGATTTGTAGCTGCTCATGACTTCATCGATATCATACTCCTCTCTCCCCTCAACATCATCAGCTTCCTGCAACATCTTCCTTGGATCTGGTAGAGCTCTTGTTCTGGCCTGGAATGGCTCAATCAGAGATACATGGAAAGCATTATGGATCTTTCATTTGCGAGGTAGTGTGAGCCTGACTGCTGATGGGGAAATGACTTTCTCGACTTGAAAAGGACCATACAACTTGTGGTCCAGCTTCCTTGATGGTCATCTTGTTTTTATGTTTCTTCCATCAAGCATCACCAAGTCTCCTACTTGGTATATTGGTGCACCCTCTCGATGTTGGTCTGCATACTTCTTCATTCATTCTCTGGTCTTTTCCAGTGAGAGTTTTGCTTCATCATGAACTGTATGCATTCAATGGGCATAGGCTTTGCTGGCAGGATTGCACACAGCAGTTGCCATCAGGTTGCTGGTATTGGGATGAAGACCATAATTCGGATAGAATGGAGATAGTCCTGTTGCGCTGGTCATTCAGTTGTTGTATGCAAACTCAGCCATTGGTAACAGGTCAACCCAATTGTCCATCTCATAGTTGACAAAAGAGCGTAGATATGCTTCAATTGTCTGATTGACTCGTTCAGTTTGTCCATCTGTCTGTGGGTGGAATGCTGTTGACATCCTTGGCTTAATTCCCAAGGTTCCAATAAATGCCTTCCAGGTGCTGCTGGTGAACCTGGAGTCTCTGTCTGACACTATGTCTGTTGGCAGGCCATGTAACTTCCAAATTTCCTTAGCAAAGATTTTAGCAAGGTCATTAGTTGTCTTGCCCTCTTTTTGCAGTGGAATGAAGTGGGTCATTTTCGTGAATTGGTCAACCACTACCCATAGTTAGTCACATCCACTTGACTCTGGTAGGTCAGTAGTGAAATCCATAGCGATTGATTGCCATGGGGCATAAGGTAATTCCAAAGGATCAAAATGTCCTAAGATAGGGGCCTTAGTGAAATGCTGCTTGAGCTCGTCAAAAGCCAACTCCATGGCCACTGTCCATTCACATTTTCTTGCATTGCCTTTTGTTGATTCTGTGAGTGGACGACTGTCACGAACCGCTAAGGATATGCTTCTGGGAGGAACTATGACCACAGCCGGGCTGCGGTTTGTAGGGGTGACATTGGGGATGGCTTATATCACGGTTAGGGTTTAGGGAAAAGGGCAGAGTTAGGGTTTACCAGGGGGAATGAGCAGGGACGATGAAGAAGGGTTTCGGGATGGAACGTAGCAGGTTTCTTTTGTGTTTGGAATTTCGTTTGATCTATGTTTGAAATTTCATTGGACGTATGTTTGGAATTATGTTTTGTCTACGTTTGAGTTATGTCTCCGTTGTGTTTCTTATCTTGTTTTGTCTATGTCTGGGAAAGGGTCACAATGAGATGAAGGGTGTCTCATGATGGGTTGGATATCTGTCGGGCAGATAGGAGGGAATTACATGGGCACAGGAACGAAGGTATAAGAAGGGACAATTGTATTTCATTAGTTTAGCACACAATCAATTATTCATTCACACAACCCTACCTACACACAAGAGCCCTCATTGTTCAACCAGTGAACAACACCCAGTTTCCATTACCACTTCCAGTTCCCATCCTATCCCCTTACCCTACTCCATCGACGAATAACATCTAGCCAATGTTAACCCAGAAGGCATTGCTGCAGGGACATCCTGTGTACGAAGTAAGTACTGCCTGAGCCCATGACTAACTTACCTAAAGAAGCCTGGAGCCAAACCCGACTGCATAGCAGTCTGCGAATTGTATCGCCTGTCGTCCATGTGTATTCCTTGGGTCTTGACAATGACATATTTTTGAGAAGTCCTTTATGAATCGGCGATAAAAATTGGCAAACCCAAGAAATGCTTGAGTGTCCTTCAAGGATCTTGGAGGTTCCCATTCCAGGACAGTTTCCACCTTGTCCTGTGCCATCTCAATGCCCTTCTCGCTTATGATGTACCCCAGAAAGTCCACTCTGTTTTTTGCCCAGACACACTTTTCAGGGGAAATCGGCAGCCCATTTCCTTCGAGCCTCTTCAGTACCTCCTTGACTAACTCATCATGCTTTTCTTCCATTTCTGCATGAATGAGCATGTCATCAATGTAGACAATCACTCCCTGATCTAACATATCTCTAAAGATATGATTCATCATATTTTGGAAGGTTGCCAGTGCCTTAGATAACCCAAAGGGCATGACCAAAAATTCATCTAGACCATATGGACATCTGAAGGCAATTTTCCACTCATCGCCTTCTTTGATTCAAATCAAATGATAACCATTTTTTAAATCCATTTTAGTGAAGAATTTTGTGCCTCTTACTTGATCCTGTAATTCTGTCATAAGTGGCAGCGGATAATGATTGGCAATTGTTGTCTTGTTGATCCCTTGATAATCAACACATATCCTTAGACCTTGACCATGAGGTTAAGGTACGAAGAGGATGGGAGCTGCGGCAAGAGATTTTCATGGTCTAATCTTACCTGTCCTCAGCATCTCTTTCAACCATTCCCTGAGTGTTTCCAGCTCAACCTCATTGAGTGCATACACTGGACCCCAAGGAGGAGTTTTTCCTTCCTTCAATTCAATTGCATGGTCATAAGGCTTGTGGTCAGGAAGTCTGTCTGTGGCTTCCTTGGTCATGATATTGGTCTATTTTTGGAATTTCTCAGGTACTTGTTCCAGTGCATCTAATAATTCCTCCTTTCTGGTGGCAGTGGAGATGTGACCTATAACTGAGGCCTCTGGGTGGTCGAGCACTCTTTTGTTGACCTTAAGTGAGAATTCACTGGCCTGAGCCTTTGTGCATTTTTCTGTGCAATGTCGCGTGGTAAATGAGATGTTGTTCCTGTCTCCCCATAAGTTGCATGGCTGGTGTTTTGTCATGCACCAATATGGAAGAATGACATCACAGTTGCTGTCTAGAGGTGCGACCTCAAAAGATTCGGCAGCAAAGTGCTTCTTGTGCTGCAACATGAAAGGAACCATAAAGAATTCTCCTGCTCCCGCAACTACCTCATTGTTGAAGTTGTGGATTTGCAGTGGGGTGTCCATCTTTATTGTTGGAATTTTAAATTTCTGAACAAATCCTTTGTCCAGAGGAGCTGCAGTGGATCCTGTATCGAGTAGGACTTGCACCATTCGTTGTTGGGTTTTGGCCAGGTCAGAACCTATCACAATGCTCCCATGACATGCTCCTGGCCTCCACCGCTACTACCATGAGTATCTGGGTTGTTACCCTCACCCTAGCAACCTGCTATGCTGTGATGAAGTAACAGGGTTAGGGCAAGGGGCTGGGCCCCTTGCCAGGATTATGAATGTACAAAGTTTCCTTTCTACGTGAGTTTGCTTTCTGAAGTATTGTTATATGTTTTGCTATTTTTGGAATTGTTTGTATTTCTTTTGCGATAGTTGGAATTGAGACTACCACAGAGTCCCAGCAGCAGATGGTGGAACTGCCAGGGAGGATGGGTTATGTATGGTGTTGGGAATCGCAGCGGTTAAGAGCATTGGAAATGTTGGGTCATGTATTGTTTGGTCACTATATTGGAATCACATCAGTCAAGAGTGTTGGAAATGTTTGGGCATGTATTGTTTGTTTACTACGTTTAGGAATCACAGCAGCTAGAAGGATTACGAAGGAATGGTCATGTATTGATGGAACATTCTCTGCAGGCAGGGAATGTTGAGTCACGATGGATGAAGGACATGTATAAAAGAGGAGGAATTTGTACTTAGTTTATTTCTTCATGCAATCAAGTTTCTATTTCACAACCTTATCTACAAGACTTTCTGTCGTTCTTCATCCTCTTCACCAAATCTCCTCCCTTGATCCACGAGGCAACCCAATAACCACCTGGTCTATGAAGTCACCCACCCTTCGTTCCCCTAGGCGAAGTATTGCCCTTCCTCACCCCTAACCCCGAAGCCTTACCAGTAAGCTGAATCACTTGCCATCTGCCAGAGCACTGCACTGCCTGTCATCATCAGTAACCGTAGGTATGGGTTTTGACAGAACCATATCAATGATTGGTCTGGGTCCATGATGAGGTGGAACTGGGTCTTCCCTTTGAGTGCCTGGGGTTGAGGTTCCATTTTCTGTTTGTCGATTCTTTGTCCTGATCGACAGGAGGTTGTCTGGGGCCTTTGTTTTGACTCCTGCACATTTGTGTATTTGTGCATCAGAACTATCTTCCTCCTCAGGTGATGCCTCCCTAGAGGACTCTAAAAATGCAATTCCAAATCCTCACTGTCTTCGATCTCCCAAGCTCTAGTCTGAGTATCTGGCATCTCGGTATCCTCATTGTCCTGCTTCACAGCTGCCGTCTTGGCCTTCTTCTTATCCTTGGTCTTCTCTTGCCCCTTGTCCTCTTCCTCATCATCATCTCTCTTTCTCTTGCCTGCAGAGGCTGCCTTGCCTCCACTCGACAACTCTGTTCCTCCAACAATTTTCTTTCCATAACAGTCATACATCTCATGACCTGAGCATCCACATCTCCAACAATCTGCCTTATCCTTCTTGTGCTTATCAATTTCATTCTGAGGAACATTCTGTAAGGCCTCCCTTCCTGAGGCAAAAATTGCAGGCTTCTCTGTCTTCTTCCCAGAAGAACCTTTCTTGTCCCCATTCTTTTCCTTGACCTTTCGGTCCTTCTGCTGCATCTCATGAGGACGAGCAGCTTCCTTAGGGGGACGGTTGTCCCATACTTCCAATGTCTTCCTCTTTGGACCCTTTATCTCTTCATCAATGTTTTCCACAATGTATGCAGCCTCCTTGACTGCTTCAATCATGGATTCATCATCTCTAGAGATCCCTTTGAAGGTCTGGTACACCAGCTTGTTAATTTCTGGGGTCATTGCATCCCAGATAACTGCTCGGTACATAGGGCCTGAAGCCCCTACTCTCATGATTAAATCTTCCAATTTTGTGATGTAGTCGTCGATATCTCCATCATATTGGAGTTCTCAAATTCGGCATTCGTCTTTCTGGACCTCTCTCCTGTCCATAAATCTTGTCTTGATGGCACTTGAAAAAGCTGCCCAGTTGTCTTTCAGCCCTTGGCTCTTGATTGCTTTTCAGCACTCTTCATGCCAACTGAGGGCTTTGTGGGAGAATAAACTCCCAACCCATTTAACCTGTGCATCCTCATCTGGGAAGGCAGAGGAGTAGGTCTCAATGTAATCTTGAACTGACATCCACCAAGCTCAGAACAGGGTTTTGTCCTTGCCTGTGAATATCTGAGGAGCCTTCATTTCAGGCATCTTGGGTTTCTTGTGTGGTTCTGCTGAGACAGGCTCCTTTAACCTGTCCACCAAGGATTTGAAGAAATCTGAAACTTTCTTCTCTCGTTCCCTTTGCTTCATTCATTCTTTTCTGTGTCTGCAGAAGCTGTCAATGGTTCTCCTTCCAGAGCTTCCATCATCATCTGATGATGAGGAGTCTGATGGATCTGATGGGGGTAGTCCTGCTCCAGGCTTTGGAGGTCTGCCTCCATTTCCACGATTTCCTGTTGATGCTCCACATTCTGAATTATCTGTGGATGGGGTTAATGCCCTCTCGATGGCATCTCTGAGTGTCTCGGCTGAGGGTCCATCCTCCTGTATGGCCTTTGTGAGGGACTGTACATTGATTGGTTGTTTTTGGCCCATCTTGTCCATTACGGCCTTAATGACTTTATCAATGATTTCCTTCTAGTCTGGCTGGTGGGTGGTCTCATATTCGAGCTGGTGCAACTGTTGCTGCTCTTCAGCCTTCGCAAGTGCTCTAATCTTTCTATCATGATGCTTGTTGCTATCCTCTTTCTCAGATGCCCAATTCTCCACATTCTTGTTCCAGTTGGCCTGGTAGGTTGCGAAACCTTCCAGGACATCATTGATGATTTTGACTCCAGCAGTCAGGCTTTCTGCAGCGTCCTGATTTACTGCCTGCTTTTGTTGAATATCCATGGCCAGGCCTCCAATCGTCTGCCAGTGCTGGGACCAAAACTCATTGCTGGCCTGTACAAGGCGAACGATGGCTGCATGGTTGATTTCTTGCTCAATGTTCCCCTTCTCGATGACAACATAATTTGCGTTTTGCATGGTTGCAGCCATCTCCTGGTATAAGGCCTTCATCACACTGACATTGGCCTGGGCCATACCATTCTGATGAACCATTGGGGAAGCTGGTCCCTGCTAACTGTGGCCATTTGTGTGAAAGAGGGAGCTTTTTGATTCTCCAGCTGTTCCCAAGTCTTCGGGCGATAGATTTCGACAGTGTTGCTCATTTGAACATCATCGGCTGGGCCAGCAGTGGCGGAACTGGCAGCTTTGGAGTGGGACATCTTGGAATAATCCATAGGTCTTTTTTTCAGAGGGAGGATGTTTTTCATGCCCTAGAAGAGGGTCTTTCCGTTTTTCGTGTTCGAGTGATAAACTTGGTAGCTTGTGCTTTAAGTTTATAGTGTGACCCTGGGCACAGTTTCTGCTATGTGGAGGGGGTTTCGATAATTCATTTTGTTTGAATTCGAAGGTTTGTTTGTTGCTCTCAGATATAGCTAGGAAGTTTATTTCAACTATCACTCACAACGTGGAATAGACTTAATGGGTGTCTTCTCTGAGGTTCGGTGGGATTGTTCTGGTAACTGTTCTTGAGGAGGATTTTGATCCTGATGATCTTGGACACTGTGGAGACATAGACCTCTTTATAGACTGTTGGACTTCCAACTTCGTCTAACCATCCCCCAGGCTGGTATTTCTGAAAATGAGTTTAGGAGATAAGATGTGAGTCATTTCCAACAATAATCTTGGATAGATTGCGTCATGACAAGCTCATGATCACATTAATCACTCACTTGCATGCTGACCACCATCTTTGAATTAATTCTTGAAAATACCTCGCCATGATACTACACCTTCCCATAAGGTAAGGGATTAGCAATCATAACAGGAAATAATCCCTGTTTGTCTGCGTAATGCAATAACTCATAGTAGAATGACAATGAGCCATTGTTTTTCTGAGCCACGTCATCATAGATTCCCTAAGGAGATCTTGATTGCTTGTGTGGTGACAATCATGCCCTATTACTCATGCCATTCTAGCACATTCCATGTGATGTCATGAGTCCCCCACCTGCACTCCCCTGTGCGCAGTCACACCCTGGTGTGAACGCAATCCCAACAATTCCCTACGGAGTGTTCCCTAGCTGAAGGTCACATCATATCAGGTTCCTTCCAACAGGTTTCTTGAGTGGGGTTCCTTGCTTTCGTACATTGTCTCATGCTGTGCAGTCTTGACCGTTGTACTCAGCACCACTCCTGTTCACCAACTAGACTCTGCCTTGGTCAAGTATCTGCAAATGCAGGTATGTTGAATGATGATTTTGCAATGACATCCTGGCCCCCTATTGTTAACTGGGGGTTGTCTCGTGACTGACAGTAGGGTAACTCAATATCTCTGAAAAAGAAAATGAGAAGTAATAATTCTAATATTGAGAATTAAATACCTCTCTGGGGATTCCAATTGGAGTAATGAGTAACAACATGTCAAAATCATAAACTCTCCTGCTTATCTCAGGGAGCATTTTTGAGGTCATCGATGGTAATTGTGTTCAAGGGTGAATGACAATCAGTGAGGGTCTTATTGATTGAAGAGGGTCTTGGTTGTATGGTCTTTTGACATCGTTCAAGTATTGTGTAAATAGTTGAGTATATGGTACAAATATCTTTCTGGGACTTTGGTGTAATTGTTGGGATGATTGTGGGTCTTTTCGCTGGCTGATGGCTTCTTCAAGTGGGGGCTTTTCGATGTTTTATATTTTCTGACTTGAGTTCCCCACTCATATACCCACTGGGTATGTTGTGGTGGTCGGAATGCCAAGTGCTGGTTGACGTTGGTAGAGAGCATGAAAACGTGATATTTTTCGTATACAAATTCCGTAATTTGATTTTTCCAGTGCAAATGCTCCAAAATGTCACAAAACCAATCAGATGACCTTTGGTAATCCTCTCGGCCATATCATGCATATGTCGCCTCTAATCCTGTCATTTGCCGATATACTATATCTAATAATATTGCATTCATACGGCAATTTAGTGCATATCTTATGTCATGTATATGTCATCAGCTCTGGTGAACTGTTGATCTTTGTTTGCCGGATCTGTTGATCTGTCCTTAGCTTGGGCTTCGGCTTCCTGTGCCGTCTGTATGCCTTGCCAACACTCCACCATGGTAGATGTCATCTGGGCAACCTGTAGCTTCCGATAGGTTTGATCTTATCTTTTCCATTCATCTTGATGCATCCAGTCTTGTCATATCATGCTGTTCGAAGGCTGTCTTTGGATAAGGTTTCCTGTATTGTCAGCTGCCTCAGGGTTAATGTTCCTCGTATTGGTCTTTACTACCTAAGACAATCATTATCTGCTTTGGCTGACTAGACTCTGCTATCGCATGTATTATCATAATGATGTTCAGTATCATTCCTTTGGGTTCCGATCATCTCTGCTGAGCTTCCTCGGTAACATATGTTTCTTAATTTGCACTTGGCACTCAGTCGTAGGGTACATTGAATTCATTCTTAAATACCTAACAGTTCCTCTCATTCATTGATTCCTCATCCTCATTATCAACCTCAACTTCCTCTATCCTTTGTCTACAGTCAATCACACCTGACTCAGTCTTATATGGCGAACTCCTCCCTTTTACATTTCTCTTCTTCTTGTCCTTCTGCCTTTCCTTGTCCCAGACCCTTCTCTGTCTGCCTGTTGGGGTGGTCCTGTATGACATGGCACAATGTTCGAATATGGCGAAATGCATATGGCAGAGGGTAGTCCCTTTGTGGACTTGTGGCTAGTAAGAACCACAGTGGCCCAGGCTATAAGTATTCCAGGTTTTTGTCAACATCAGCAGTATGCTCCCCAGGATACGGCTGGGCATTAGAAACCTCAGCCGTTGATCAGAAACTGTCCCTCCTGAGGCTACCCCTGGTTTCTAACCCTTTATGCTGAACTGACTTTTTTCCTGGCCCCCCATTATCCTACTTCCTGTGGGAAGTAGATGAAGGGTGGTTAGTAATGGCTCTTGCCTTATGGCTTGAGGCATTACTTGGTAACAATCCCCATTCTTAAAATGTGTCTTAAAGGTGGGGTATGACACTACCTCCCCCCTGATAAGATTTCGACCGAAAATCATTAACTTAGATTCTTGACTTATGAATTCTCAGCTATATGATTATGCAACGGGATTTTTTGATGAAGTCCTCCAACCCCTTCATCCACCAACATGTTTTCTATCCCAAGACCATTAAAACCTCAGAGAGGAAAGGTATCTTGAGATAGTTGGTTGTTTAAACATGTTGGTCCCTCAGCATGCCTGGATTCCTTGAGTGGAACTTTCGGAGTGACTGCAGGCCACCTACTATGAAACATTCATATGGTTCTTCCTTATGATCTTTCTTAAGTGGATATTCTTTCCATCTGACTCAGTAAAGCACTTTCCCCTTAACTTTCCTACTTGATAAGATTTCTTCTATCTCCCATTCCTCATTGCCCTCGATGTCATCACATTCATCAATAATCTTTAATAGATCAGGCGGAGGTCTGGTCCCATTGTTGTATGGTTCGAGTAAGGATACATGGAAGGTGTTGTGGATCTTCCATTTTCTGGGTACTGATAGTTGCATGGCTGTTGAAGAGATTACTTTCTCTATCGCAAACGGGCCATGCTTCTTGTGGTCCAGTTTATGTTTTGGACGTCTGGTCTGGATGTTCCTTCCATCTAACATGTCTAGGTCCCCAACCATGAATTCTGGAGCATCCTTGCATTGATTATCAGCATATTTCTTCATTCTTTCCTGAGTTGCTTTTAGGGTTTTTCGTAACTGGATGTTGAACTGAGAGGATGTGGTTAATGTATTCATCTTCAGTGTCTTCGCTGGTTGGTGTTGTGCCTGGGTTGGTGCAATCTGGGTGTTGGCCATAGTTGGCAAAGCAGGGTGACATTCCCGTGGCCTGAGGTACTGAATTGTTCTATGCAAACTCAGCCATGGGTAGGAGTCCAACCCAATCATCCATTTCATAGTTGGTGAATGACCGTAGGTATGCTTCCATCATTTGGTTGATTCTTTCCATTTGGCCATCTGTGTCATGGCTCCGCTATTCGGCACAATGAAGTGACTTAGGGATCAGAGGCAGCCACAGTGGCTTGACGATGAGGCATAGCCACTGGGGCTATGTAAGGGATGTTTGGTTAATAAGAATGATGTTGAGGTCTATCTCCTTGTGACTTTCTATTCTGCAAAAATCAGGTTTTCATGAGCGGCAAGGATTTGGAGGAAAGGTATGGTTGCACGAGCATTATTTCCTGTTTCTTTGTTTCACTCATTTTCGTAAATCAGGTTTTTCATGATTATACCCTTGCTCAGGGTATGGGTTTTATTTTCTGAGAAATTATGCACAGTTTGAGTTTTGATCAAACCCTTGTTAAGGGTAGGGGTTCGTGAGAGGATGAATTATGTAAAAGGAGGGCTCTCTCTCCATCCTCTTCCTGTTTTTCCTTTCTTCTTTACAGAACATCTTGTCGAGTTATCAATCCAGTTACCTTGATCAAAACACACCTATTTATCATTTATCTCCTCCCTCCTTGTCTGAGTTCTGCAGACCACCCCCTCTTTCAACTGAGGCATTATGTCTCAAACACCTATTACCTCCTTCTCTGGGTTTACCCCTGGATGCTCAGCATCAGCTGCCCCAGCTGCCCCAGCTGCTCCATCATCATCTGCTCCTGCTCCCTCAGCTTCTGCTGAAAATATCTTCGGATTTCGCCATGTCTCACCTGCCCTACCTACCATTATGCCAACCGGTTCCCCTGCTCCTCGCAAACGCCAAAATACTTCTGCCCCACAGGATGTTTCCCACCCTGGCTCCTCCGAACAGAATAACTTTATGCAAAAACTTCTCACCAGATTTGACCGCATGGAAATTGCAATGCTTGCTTCTCAAAATGCCAACACCAATCGGATCCGCGAACTTGAAAAGCAAGTAGCGGCAGTCACTGCCAAACTCCACAAAATGCGTCAACAACTCACCACTTCTTCCTCCACCAATAAACCAAATATCATAAACACCGGCAAAGTGAACCCCACTGCCACAGCTGCACCCATCATCCAACCAACCCCCATTCACCCCCAAAATGGCTGGGACTTTACCAACACCACATTCGCCACTTCCGGAACCCCAGGCCCCTCCTCCAACACCACCTGGCCCTGGAAGGAACCAGGAAATCAACTCTCCTGGGCCTGAACGTTTAATTGCTGATGAAGGAAAACCCGGCAATAAGGAAAAACCCTTCACTACTGTTGAACACAAGAAAAAGAAAAAGACACCTGAAACAATCATCCCGAAGGCCTTCCCACGCACCGAAAGGGAGGTTATAATCACTCTTGACACCACCATCTCTGACACTGCAGCAACTGCTGATCAAACCCTCCAATCGATCAACAAAGCCATCAACGAATCACCAGATATCACCCAGCCCCCCTTCATCCTTGCACGAATCACAAACAACAACCGTCTTGTGCTTACCACCAACCCCACCACCAAAGCATCCGCATATGCCCCATACCTACAGATTATCGCCAACGCAACAAAATCACTCAAACCAATCGAAACCAGAATCAACGAACGCTGGACTAAATTCCTATTGCACAATGTCCCCACCAATGCCGACCTCTCTGCCATCAAATATGAAATCGAAGCCACGTACCCCTCCCTACACCTCGCGCAGAACCCCCGCTGGCTCGTCCCAGCAGAATGCAACATTAACAAATCAGACTCCACCCTTGTCATCTCGCTTATCGGAACCATTGATCACAAACGCCTTGGAACCTCTTCATTGGCTATCTGTAACCGACTCTGTCGCATCAATGAATACTTTTCCTGGAACCAAGCTTCTCAATGCAGCAACTGCCAAGGATACGGCCATCACCCCAAACTCTGCAAAGCAAACCAACCAAAATGTGCAGTCTGCGCACAGAACCACACCACCAAAAACCATCCCTGCACAATCTCCACATGCCGTGCAGGAGGTGCATGCATCCACCCTCCCATCCTATGCACCAACTGCAATGAACCACACAAGGCCAATGACCCTCTCTGCCCTATGCGCATCAAACACATGGAAGAATTAAGAAACAAACAAACACTGATCCCAGATGATGAGACCATGGAACAACAATTATGAATAATATAGAACCAGGAATAACATGTGTGCAGCTGCTGAACTGCGCAAAAGGTCATGCTACAACAACCTCAGCATTAATTTCCTTTGCATCTAATCCCAATACACTCATCATTCTTCTGCAAGAACCAGCTATCGAACACAACAAACTACCGCCATCCCACCCGGACTTCCACCTACTTACCCCTGTCCCAGAACGCCCACTCTGTGCTACCTATGTACGACGCCTCCCTGGAGTACAAACAGACATTGTGTTTACCCACTCCAATTCTTTCCTGGGAACACGCATCTCATTCCCCACCACCCCTGCATTCACTGTATACAACTTCTATTCCCCCGGACAACCACATGCAATAGCGAACCTCCTCCCACAATTTCACCCCAGATCCCTAGCAATTATTATGGGAGATCTCAATGCACACCATCCCTGGTGGGGTGGAACCAGCACCCTGAATGACAACCAAGTAATATCACACCGCGCAGAAACTGACTCCATGGCAAACTGGATGGAAGCAAATAGATTCTACCTACACAACAAACCCGGACACCCAACCCACTTCCCACGAAACGGCAACTCCCCCTCAGTAATAGACCTATGCTTCTCAACCGGTGACATCACCAAAGATATTTTCGCCCATGAAATTAACCCTGACTCTACCTCTGACCATGCTATATGCACCATTTACATTAACCGGACCCTACCCGCATCCCCCCCCAAACGAGCCTGGCACAAAGCTGACTGGACATTATTCCGGAAAAACATAACTGAATCCCAATTGGACCTTAGCAACATTGACAGCACCGAACAAGCCCTCTGTGCAGTCGACACCATCACAAACACCATCAACAATGCAACCGATGCCGCAATACCATGGATCAAACCCAGATCGAAACAAGCCCCTTGGTGGCATCCAGACCTGAACAAACTACGCCGACAACTTAACCAAGCCGATCGGCGACACCGTAATGACCGAACCAATAACCGCCTACGACTGCAAGCCAAAAACCTACGCAATCAATGGCGAACTACTGTTCAACTCGCAAAGGAAAAATACTGGACAACCCGTACTGCAGAACACGGACACCAAGAACATCTGGAAATGCCTCCGAAACTCTGACACACACAATAAACCCCTCCCTGCACTAGATGGCATAAATGACTTCAATGGCAAATGTGATATCCTCCGCAACACACTCTTCCCACCACAAACCAATAACCAACAACCTCTCCCGCCAAATTTCATCACACGACACAACAACCACCCCTCCGAATACACCCCAGTCACCCTCCCGGAAGTCAACAAAGTCATCCGAAACCTCAATTACACCTCCGCACCAGGACATGATCCGAATCACCTACCAACTTATCGCCCAATTCCACAACACCCTGCCAACAGCACTACCCGAGCTATTTGATGCCCTCTTCAGACACCGAGCCTTCCCAAGCACATGGAAACAAGCCACATGTGTTGTAATACCAAAACCCGGAAAAACAGCCTATACCACACCAAAATCCTACCGCCCAATATCTCTCCTCCCCTGCCTCTCTAAGATATACGAACGCATAGCAGCAAACAGAATTGCAAAAACCGCCGCCGAATGCCTGGCCATATCACCAACACAGATGGGTGCTCGATCCCACCACTCAGCCATAGATGCCCTCCTCAAAATCCTCTCACCAATCAGCGCCGACCTCAGCTTTAAGAAAGCCGCAGGAAAACAACCCTACCGCCCTGCCCTCCTCGCCCATGACATCGAAGGCGCCTTCAATAACACAAACCCAACCCTTCTCCTACAGGTTATGGAACAAAGAGGAATGCCCCCTTACCTCTGCGCCTGGACCCGAGCCTTCACAACAGATCGCACCCTTGCTTTTTCCTTCTCCCAGCAAACCGAAGAACCCAAACCCTTCCTCTGTGGCCTGCCACAAGGATCCCCTGCCTCACCCATCCTCTTCCTAATTTATGCCAATGCAATGTTAGAAATACAACACCAGCCTAGCCGAGAACTCAATATCTCCTACGTTGATGACACCAGCTTCCTCCAATCATCCCTCACCATCCCCTTTGCCATCCGCCGCCTGAAAGAACGCTCAGAATACCACATCGAACGAGGCAAACACCTGGGCCTTCGCTTCTCACCACCAAAGTCGGAACTACTTCACTGCCTCCCCAAAACCAGCAAAGACAGAACAAAAGACCTCTCCAGCCACCCGCCCCTTATCATCGACAACAAAACAATACAACCCAGCCGCAGCATCAAATACCTCGGCATCCATATCGACGAATCACTCACCTTCAAAAAACACGCAACCTCAGCGGCCGCCCAAGGAAGAACAACACTGGGCTCCCTATTATTCCTCCGACACAGAGGCAATGGCATACCAACCCACATTGCGCGACACCTCATCCTCACAGCCATCCTCCCTGAAAATGCTATGGGCATCCCCCGCATGGTGGATAGGAAATGACAACATCCTCTACCCATTGGCTACTGCATACCACAGTGCAGCCCGATGGGCCACCGGACTACCACCCAGCACCAGAATTTCAAATCTCCTCACCTGCGCCCACCTACCTCCACTACACGCCTACCTTAACTACCTTTCAGCAAAGTTCGCTACTCGACTCCTCTTCCTCCCGGCTGGACACAGTCTTGCCGGTATCCCGATAATACCACACTGCCCGACATCGGCTCCAGGAACAAACCGCCTTAGGGAACACATCAAACACCTCCTCTCTGGCACCCTCGAAAACCGATCAACAACTCCAAGCCCCTTCGCAATCGAAAGCATAACACCAATAAACCCCAACAAAAATGACCAACCTGCCTTACACCACAACACCTGGATATCCTCACTCCCGATTGGCACCCTTCTTCTCTACTCCGATGGCTCCAAACTTGACACTGGACAGGTCGGGTGTGGAGCAGCCATATACGAAATAACTGCAACCGGGCTACAACACCTCCGAACACACAGCTGCAACCTAGGGTCACGATGTGAGGTCTTTGACGCAGAACTACATGCCATCTGCGAAGGCCTACATCTGCTCCCAGACTACCCCAAAACATACCTCGCACCAATTTATATCTGTGTCGACAACCAATCTGCAATACAGACACTTGCCGACAATAACCGAAACCACCAGTTTGCCCGCGATGCCCTCAACCGAGCCCAAAACCTTCACTTCAATGGCTGGAACTTGCACACTCTATGGACACCCTCACACTGCAACATCGCAGGCAATGAACTAGCGGATACACTGGCCAAGGCCGGAGCCCACTCCCAAATGCCATGCCCTGCCACCATCACAACCGAAACCTGGATACGAGCCCAGGTCCTGACAAAACTTCTTCGATGCATGGAAAGCAGAGCTTCCAGACTGCCAACCATCCTTCAAATATCCCAAACACCTACAGACACTGCCATTCCGCACCTCCCGAGCCCTCTACCGAATTCGCTCAGGCAGAACACCATCAGATCCATGGCAACGAGAAGACCCCACCGACTGCCCATGTGGTAATGGATTAATATCCTCACACCACTACCTGTTTGAATGTAACAACCTGACAACCGAACGGGAAAAATTACGCCGATCCACAACACATGACTTTACACTAAACCAACTCTTCAGAGATGAAAAAGGCATCTCGGCCTTGAGTACTTTCGCACACAACACAGGCCTCGGCTACAGCAAGACGGTCACCTGCCGAACCACCCCACTTGAAAAAGATGACGAAAAGATGGATGCAGGAGTCGCAGTGCTGGGATTTTCGGCATTCGATAGTCAATGATCTTTGCGCTCTTTAAATATTTATGTGCTGATTTATGTTTCCCTTTGTATTGTCAGTAGAAGGGGATGCATGATTTCGTTTGTTATGCAGGTGATGGATGATGATGATACGTATTTCCTTGGTCACGGTATGAAGCGGTGGAGTGCAATAGCTGTAGTAGCTCTAGTCACAATAAATGAAGATCCTCTTGTCGAGTTATCAATACAACTACCTTGATCAACCTTCTCTTGTCCTAGTCCTGTCTCCTGCCTGGTCTTGCCCTGCCTCTTGTCTCTTGCCCTGACCCCTTGCACCCTGCCCTGCTGCGTACCTTGGACGTTCCCTCGAGCCTGCCCGGTTACATTACGTTCTGTCGAACTCATTTCCAACCTACGCAGTTCCTGACACACTGATTGTGGAAAAGAACTCTTACTTAGTGTAGCAGTCATCTTTGCCGAGTTGTTGCTGTGTTTTCTGATCTTGGCTTGCCAATTTGAAGAATTCCTGACACTGCCTGTCAAAGATTGTCTGCTCCTTCGGAGATTTCTGTTTCATGACCTTTCGTGTTTGGACCTACCAACTTGCCTGTGTATTTTCTGGCCGCATCCTTGACGACGAACAATTGGAAGATAGTATTGTCAATACTATTGAGATCAACTACGACGACGCACAGATTGCTCGTCCAACTAGCTGAAGAAGGAGGTTACTTATCAGTTTCCTGGGGACAATATTTTTCTCACTCTTCTATCCTTAAACGTGTGTGGAACATTGGGTGGACATTATCTCTGCCTGTCCCCCCCCACTGAGAAAAATGCCTGTCAACAAAACCTTCTCCGACGACCTGTGGCAACGTCTCCAGGTTGCCAGCACCATAACCGACCTGGATGCTATTGACCCTCTTGAATACATCCGTGGAATCTGTGCCGAGGTCCTTAATACCCCAGATTACATAAACGAAATAAATCCTGATGAACCTACCCTGGATATGGAAACAGCTAGGGCCAATGCAGCAGAACAAGAGATGGTCCGGCAAAGGGAAATTATTACCCGCCTACTGGCCCAACCACCACCTGATCAACATGAAGGACGGGGTGACAAACCACCCGATGCCCCTATGTTCGATGGTACCCGTGATAAACTTTGATCCTTCGTTACCCAGCTATGCCTTAAACTCTTTAGCGATGCCTCTCGATTTCCAACTGCCCGCCTTCGAGTATCGTATGCGATCAGCCGACTGGAGGGACGCGCCATGGAACAGCTCTTACCATACATCTGGGATAATGGCCAAATTGTGAATCTCGAGGATGTTGAGCACGTTATCAGCGTCCTACAGACCACATTCGGCGACCCGGACCGGGCAGCTACAGCCCGACACAAACTCCAAGCCCTCCGCCAAGGCAATAAAGAATTCTCTGTCTACTATGCTGAGTTTTCTAAACTTGTCTCTCAACTGGACTGGGACGAACGGGCAACCATGGATGCCCTCAGGAATGGACTCTCGATCGAGATTTTGGAGAAACTTATTGGTGCACCTACCCGCGATACCATTCAAGACTTTGTCAACCAATGCCAAGCACTTGATTCCCAGATCCGTGCAGTCGAGAACCTCCGCAAACTTCGGTCTGGCCCATCGGGTCGGGCCACCACAGTACCACGTATGACCCCGGCCCCTACTCCAGCTCCCAAGCCACAAACTACTACCACCCAGTACGGTCCTACTCCCATGGACCTCTCAGCCAACCGCCGCAAAATCACCCCACAAGAACGAGCAGCCCGACTTGCCGAAGGATGTTGCCTCTACTGTGGTGGCCATGGTCACATGGCTGCTGCATGTCCAAACAAACCAGCTACTCTCCGAGCTGCTGCCGCTGTCACCACCACTCCTGAAACTCCGGAAACCACTGAAGAGTCAGGGAAAAGCCTAGACCAGCCGCACACTGATGGCTCTGCTGCTGGTCTGTCTCTTGTATTGTCTTCATTTAGTCTCAAATTGTCAGCTCTTGGAATTACGGACACAGTCATGGAAGAAGTATCAATGGAAGGAAAACATCTTATCATTTCTTGTACCTTATCCTTTAATGATAAAATCATTCGTACTCATGCACTGATTGACTGTGGAGCAACTGGTATATCCTTTGTAGATGAAGACTTTGCCCGCCATCATCAAATCCCCCTACAACCATTGAAAAAACCCCGCGCCCTTGAAATCATTGATGGTCGTCCCATTTCTTCTGGCGACATCACCCACCTAGCCATAGTACAATGTACCATTGATGAACACCATGAACAACTCCCTATGTTCGTCACCAAGCTAGGACATTATCCTATTGTCCTCGGAATACCCTGGCTTCAACTACATGATGTTGCAATTCGATTCAGCTCCAGAACCTTAACCTTTGGTTCCCAGTATTGCCTGGCCCATTGTAACCCTGTCCCAACAACTATCTCTGGCCTTAGTGAGGAACCCCCAGAACTTTTTCCACAAGCCCTTACCAGCTGCACCAGCAAAACTTCAGATTGCTTCACTCAAGGCATCCTCCTTCTGTCGTATAGCAAGGAAACAACAACTTTCCATATTTACCTTGTCCCTATACGAAATCAACAAAGCCTTGGGAAATGAAGAGGCAAAGGACGACCTTCGAAACCTTGTCCCTCCTGAATACCATGATTTCCTCCCTCTCTTTAAAGAAACAACTGCAAACAAGCTACCTCCCCACAGACCCTACGACCATAAAATCCCTCTAAAGGAAGGATTTACCCCCCCATTCGGCCCCCTATATTCACTCTCTCGAACGGAGTTGGTAGCTCTCAAGGATTGGGTAGAGGAGAACCTGTCCAAGGGATTTATCCGGCGCTCATCTTCACCAGCCGCATCGCCAATCTTATTTGTCAAGAAATCCGATGGATCCCTCCGCCTATGTGTAGATTACCGGGGTTTGAATGAGGGAACCATTAAAAATCGCTACCCTCTACCGCTTATCCAAGAAACATTAATGCAACTATCAAGAGCAAAATACTTCATGACCTTGGATATCCGAGGAGCTTACAACCTGGTCCGCATGGCAGAGGGGGAGGAATGGAAAACGGCATTTCGAACCCGCTATGGACTGTTTGAATCCTTAGTAATGCCCTTTGGATTAACCAATGCACCAGCCGATTTCCAAGCATTCATCAACGATATACTCCGCCCCTTTCTTGATCGATTCTGCACTGCTTATATCGATGACATTTTGATATATTCCGAAAACTTGGCAGAACACAAGGCCCATGTCAGACAAGTCCTTTCTGCACTCAACGAAGTGGGACTCCACCTTAAACCAGAAAAATGCAAGTTTCACCAAACCGAGGTGAAATACCTTGGCTTAGTTGTGGGACGAGAGGGTATCAAGATGGATATTAAGAAGGTTGAAACAATTCTGGACTGGCAAACACCAGCCAACCTGAAAGATGTTCAAGAGTACCTCGGATTTGCAAATTTCTACGGCCGATTCATCCGCGACTATTCGAAAGTCGTTAACCCCTTGACCGCATTAACCAAGAAAGAGGATGGCAAACCTGTGCCATTTATTTGGGGTCCAGTCGCAACAAAATGCTTTCGACTCTCTAAAAAGGGCATTTACCACTGCCCCCATCCTTCAACACTTTGACTATGATCGAGAAATTGTTGTGGAAACCGATGCCTCAGACTATGTTTCAGCCGGCATCCTCTCCCAATACGATGATAATGGAGTTCTACACCCTGTTGCTTTCTTTTCCAAGAAGCATTCACCTGGCAGAGTGTAACTATGAGATCTATGACAAGGAATTGATGGCCATTGTTCGTTGCTTTGAGGAATGGCGCCCCCATCTGGAAGGATCAGCATTTCCGATACAAGTCTTGACAGACCACAAAAACTTGGAATATTTCATGACAACAAAACTCTTAAACCGGCGCCAGGCTCGTTGGTCGGAGTTCCTTTCCCGATTCAACTTTAAAATCATCTATCGCCCGGGCACTGCAACTGGAAAACCTGATGCTCTCACTAGAAGGTCTGGAGACCTTCCTAAGGAGGGGGATGAACGCCTGTTAGCCAATCAACAAGCAGTCTTGAAACCACAAAATTTGCCTGACAATCTACACCTGTTAAGCGGAAAACCCACTGATTACGACACACCCTCCACTCCAGGCCCTGTTCGATGAGGGGTACAAGGTCGACCCATTTCCACAAAAAGTTCTTCAGATGCTAGCAGATGGCACCCGTGCATCGAAAGATATTTCGCTAGCTGATTGTGCAACCCAGCAAGGACGATTAATGTACCGGGGATGCCTTTATGTCCCTAACTATGACCCAGTTCGTCTCCAACTCATCCAGGATCACCATGACCCCCCAACAATGGGACACCCAGGTCGTGCAAAGACATTGGAGCTCTTGGCTCGATGATATTATTGGCCAACTATGCGGAGCGATGTGGAACTGATTTGTACGGAATTGCCATACCTGCAGAAGAACTAAGGCAACAAGACATGCCCCATTCGGCACCCTGAAACCTCTGCCGGTTCCTCACTAACCTTGGCAAAGTGTATCCGTGGATTTTGTGACTGGGCTCCCAGTCTCAGAAGGATTCGATGCTATCTGTGCAGTGGCCTGTAGGTTAACCAAACAAAGACACCTGATCCCTTGTCATACCACCATTGCATGCCGAAGGCTTTGCCCAACTATTCATCGAAAATGTCTTTAGGCTCCATGGCCTCCCTACAGTATTGATCTCTGATCGTGGCCCCCAGTTCATCGCCCGTTTCTGGAAATACCTGGCAGCATGCCTAGGAATTGAGACTGCCACAAGTACAGCCTTCCACCCCCAGACGGATGGGCAGACTGAACAGATCAATGCAATTACTGAACAATACCTTCGGGCATATGTCTCCTACCTCCAGGATGACTGGAAAAGATACCTCCCCTTGGCCGAGTTTGCTGCCAATAATCAAGTCTCAGACACCACTTCCCTGTCACCATTCTTCGCACTACACGGATACCATCCTAAGTGCTCTTTCGAACTGGATATCCGAACAGACAACCCAGAAGAAGTTGATGCCAAGGTATTGGCAGAACGAATGTCGCATATCCATGATGTTCTATGGACGGAGATGAGATATGCGCAAGCACGATACACAGAAAATGCAGATCGCTCACGGACTCCAGCTCCCCTGTTCAAGCCAAATGACCTTGTCTGGCTGGATGCACGAAACTTGCGCACCGAACGCCCCTCACGCAAGTTAGAAAACAAACACCTTGGACCATACCGAGTCATCTGTGCAGTCGGAACCCATGCCTACAGACTTGACATTCCTGATACCATGAGAAATCACTCGACTTTCCCAGTTTCACTCCTAAATCCAGCATCATCTGATCCCCTTCCAGGCCAACGTATTCCCCCACCACTCCCAGTTGTTGTGGATGGAGAAGAAGAATGGATAGTTGAGGAGATTTTGGACAGCCGATGGTACCGACGAAGACTACAATACCTGGTAAAATGGAAGGGAGATTCTACACCCACCTGGGAACCAGAAGAATATTTAGAGGAAGTCGCAGCAGTGGACGATTTTCACTATCGATACCCTGACAAACCACGACCTCTCTCGTAGGAACTCGAGACTGAAGAGGGGGTTACTGTCATGGCTCTGCTATTCGGCACAATGAAGTGACTTAGGGATCAGAGGCAGCCACAGTGGCTTGACGATGAGGCATAGCCACTGGGGCTATGTAAGGGATGTTTGGTTAATAAGAATGATGTTGAGGTCTATCTCCTTGTGTCTTTCTATTCTGCAAAAATCAGGTTTTCATGAGCGGCGAGGATTTGGAGGAAAGGTATGGTTGCACGAGCATTATTTCCTGTTTCCTTGTTTCACTCATTTTCGTAAATCAGGTTTTTCATGATTATACCCTTGCTCAGGGTATGGGTTGTATTTTCTGAGAAATTATGCACAGTTTGAGTTTTGATCAAACCCTTGTTAAGGGTAGGGGTTCGTGAGAGGATGAATTATGTAAAAGGAGGGCTCTCTCTCCATCCTCTTCCTGTTTTTCCTTTCTTCTTTACAGAACAGTCTTGTCGAGTTATCAATCCAGTTACCTTGATCAAAACACACCTATTTATCATTTATCTCCTCCCTCCTTGTCTGAGTTCTGCAGACCACCCCCTCTTTCAACTGAGGCATTATGTCTCAAACACCTATTACCTCCTTCTCTGGGTTTACCCCTGGACGCTCAGCATCAGCTGCCCCAGCTGCCCCAGCTGCTCCATCATCATCTGCTCCTGCTCCCTCAGCTTCTGCCGAAAATATCTTCGGATTTCGCCATGTCTCACCTGCCCTACCTACCATTATTGCCAACCGGTTCCCCTGCTCCTCGCAAACGCCAAAATACTTCTGCTCCACAGGATGTTTCCCACCCTGGCTCCTCCGATCAAAATAACTTTATGCAAAAACTTCTCACCAGATTTGACCGCATGGAAATTGCAATGCTTGCTTCTCAAAATGCCAACACCAATCGGATCCGCGAACTTGAAAAGCAAGTAGCTGCAGTCACTGCCGAACTCCACAAAATGCGTCAACAACTCACCACCTTCTTCCTCCACCAATAAACCAAATATCATAAACACCTGGCAAAGTGAACCCCACTGCCCCGGCTGCACCCATCATCCAACCAACCCCCATTCACCCCCAAAATGGCTGGGACTTTACCAACACCACATTCGGCACTTCCGGAACCCCAGGCCCCTCCTCCAACACCACCTGGCCCTGGAAGGAACCAGGAAATCAACTCTCCTGGGCCGAACGTTTAATTCGCTGATGAAGGAAAACCCGGCAATAAGGAAAAACCCTTCACTACTGTTGAACACAAGAAAAAGAAAAAGACACCTGAAACAATCATCCCGAAGGCCTTCCCACGCACCGAAAGGGAGGTTATAATCACTCTTGACACCACCATCTCTGATACTGCAGCAACTGCTGATCAAACCCTCCAATCGATCAACAAAGCCATCAACGAATCACCAGATATCACCCAGCCCCCCTTCATCCTTGCACGAATCACAAACAACAACCGTCTTGTGCTTACCACCAACCCCACCACCAAAGCATCCGCATATGCCCCATACCTACAGATTATCGCCAACGCAACAAAATCACTCAAACCAATCGAAACCAGAATCAACGAACGCTGGACTAAATTCCTATTGCACAATGTCCCCACCAATGCCGACCTCTCTGCCATCAAATATGAAATCGAAGCCACGTACCCCTCCCTACACCTCGCGCAGAACCCCCGCTGGCTCGTCCCAGCAGAACGCCGCATTAACAAATCAGCCTCCACCCTTGTCATCTCGCTTATCGGAACCATTGATCACAAACGCCTTGGAACCTCTTCATTGGCTATCTGTAACCGACTCTGTCGCATCAATGAATACTTTTCCTGGAACCAAGCTTCTCAATGCAGCAACTGCCAAGGATATGGCCATCACCCCAAGCTCTGCAAAGCAAACCAACCAAAATGTGCAGTCTGCGCACAGAACCACACCACCAAAAACCATCCCTGCACAATCTCCACATGCCGCGCAGGAGGTGCATGCACCCACCCTCCCATCCTATGCACCAACTGCAATGAACCACACAAGGCCAATGACCCTCTCTGCCCTATGCGCATCAAACACATGGAAGAATTAAGAAACAAACAAACACTGATCCCAGATGATGAGACCATGGAACAACAATTATGAATAATATAGAACCAGGAATAACATGTGTGCAGCTGCTGAACTGCGCAAAAGGTCATGCTACAACAACCTCAGCATTAATTTCCTTTGCATCTAATCCCAATACACTCATCATTCTTCTGCAAGAACCAGCTATCGAACACAACAATCTACCGCCATCCCACCCGGACTTCCACCTACTTACCCCTGTCCCAGAACGCCCACTCTGTGCTACCTATGTACGACGCCTCCCTGGAGTACAAACAGACATTGTGTTTACCCACTCCAATTCTTTCCTGGGAACACGCATCTCATTCCCCACCACCCCTGCATTCACTGTATACAACTTCTATTCCCCCGGACGACCACATGCAATAGCGAACCTCCTCCCACAATTTCACCCCAGATCCCCAGCAATTATTATGGGAGATCTCAATGCACACCATCCCTGGTGGGGTGGAACCAGCACCCTGAATGACAACCAAGTAATATCACACCGCGCAGAAACTGACTCCATTGCAAACTGGATGGAAGCAAATAGATTCTATCTACACAACAAACCCGGACACCCAACCCACTTCCCACGAAACGGCAACTCCCCCTCAGTAATAGACCTATGCTTCTCAACCTGGTGACATCACCAAAGATATTTTCGCCCATGAAATTAACCCTGACTCTACCTCTGACCATGCTATATGCACCATTTACATTAACCGGACCCTACCCGCATCCCCCCCCAAACGAGCCTGGCATAAAGCTGACTGGACATTATTCCGGAAAAACATAACTGAATCCCAATTGGACCTTAGCAACATTGACAGCACCGAACAAGCCCTCTGTGCAGTCGACACCATCACAAACACCATCAACAATGCAACCGATGCCGCAATACCATGGATCAAACCCAGATCGAAACAAGCCCCTTGGTGGCATCCAGACCTGAACAAACTACGCCGACAACTTAACCAAGCCGATCGGCGACACCGTAATGACCGAACCAATAACCGCCTACGACTGCAAGCCAAAAACCTACGCAATCAATGGCGAACTACCTGTCCAACTTCGCAAAGGAAAAATACTGGACAACCCGACTGCAGAACACAGGACACCAAGAACATCTGGAAATGCCTCCGAAACTCTGACACACACAATAAACCCCTCCCTGCACTAGATGGCATAAATGACTTCAATGGCAAATGTGATATCCTCCGCAACACACTCTTCCCACCACAAACCAATAACCAACAACCTCTCCCGCCAAATTTCATCACACGACACAACAACCACCCCTCCGAATACACCCCAGTCACCCTCCCGGAAGTCAACAAAGTCATCCGAAACCTCAATTACACCTCCGCACCAGGACATGTACCGAATCACCTACCAACTTATCGCCCAATTCCACAACACCCTGCCAACAGCACTACCCCGAGCTATTTGACTGCCCTCTTCAGACACCGAGCCTTCCCAAGCACATGGAAACAAGCCTACATGTGTTGTAATACCAAAACCCGGAAAAACAGCCTATACCACACCAAAATCCTACCGCCCAATATCTCTCCTCCCCTGCCTCTCTAAGATATACGAACGCATAGCAGCAAACAGAATTGCAAAAACCGCCGCCTGAATGCCTGGCCATATCACCAACACAGATGGGTGCTCGATCCCACCACTCAGCCATAGATGCCTGTCCTCAAAATCCTCTCACCAATCAGCGCCGACCTCAGCTTTAAGAAAGCCGCAGGAAAACAACCCTACCGCCCTGCCCTCCTCGCCCATGACATCGAAGGCGCCTTCAATAACACAAACCCAACCCTTCTCCTACAGGTTATGGAACAAAGAGGAATGCCCCCTTACCTCTGCGCCTGGACCCGAGCCTTCACAACAGATCGCACCCTTGCTTTTTCCTTCTCCCAGCAAACCGAAGAACCCAAACCCTTCCTCTGTGGCCTGCCACAAGGATCCCCTGCCTCACCTATCCTCTTCCTAATTTATGCCAATGCAATGTTAGAAATACAACACCAGCCTAGCCGAGAACTCAATATCTCCTACGTTGATGACACCAGCTTCCTCCAATCATCCCTCACCATCCCCTTTGCCATCCGCCGCCTGAAAGAACGCTCAGAATACCACATCGAACGAGGCAAACACCTGGGCCTTCGCTTCTCACCACCAAAGTCCGGAACTACTTCACTGCCTCCCCAAAAACAGCAAAGACAGAACAAAAGACCTCTCCAGCCACCCGCCCCTTATCATCGACAACAAAATAATACAACCCAGCCGCAGCATCAAATACCTCGGCATCCATATCGACGAATCACTCACCTTCAAAAAACACGCAACCTCAGCGGCCGCCCAAGGAAGAACAACACTGGGCTCCCTATTATTCCTCCGACACAGAGGCAATGGCATACCAACCCACATTGCGCGACACCTCATCCTCACAGCCATCCTCCCGAAAATGCTATGGGCATCCCCCGCATGGTGGATAGGAAATGACAACATCCTCTACCCATTGGCTACTGCATACCACAGTGCAGCCCGATGGGCCACCGGACTACCACCCAGCACCAGAATTTCAAATCTCCTCACCTGCGCCCACCTACCTCCACTACACGCCTACCTTAACTACCTTTCAGCAAAGTTCGCTACTCGACTCCTCTTCCTCCCGGCTGGACACAGTCTTGCCAGTATCCCGATAATACCAGACTGCCCGACATCAGCTCCAGGAACAAACCGCCTTAGGGAACACATCAAACACCTCCTCTCTGGCACCCTCGAAAACCGATCAACAACTCCAAGCCCCTTCGCAATCGAAAGCATAACACCAATAAACCCCAACAAAAATGACCAACCTGCCTTACACCACAACACCTGGATATCCTCACTCCCGATTGGCACCCTTCTTCTCTACTCCGATGGCTCCAAACTTGACACTGGACAGGTCGGGTGTGGAGCAGCCATATACGAAATAACTGCAACCGGGCTACAACACCTCCGAACACACAGCTGCAACCTAGGGTCACGATGTGAGGTCTTTGACGCAGAACTACATGCCATCTGCGAAGGCCTACATCTGCTCCCAGACTACCCCAAAACATACCTCGCACCAATTTATATCTGTGTCGACAACCAATCTGCAATACAGACACTTGCCGACAATAACCTAAACCACCAGTTTGCCCGCGATGCCCTCAACCGAGCCCAAAACCTTCACTTCAATGGCTGGAACTTGCACACTCTATGGACACCCTCACACTGCAACATCGCAGGCAATGAACTAGCGGATACACTGGCCAAGGCCGGAGCCCACTCCCAAATGCCATGCCCTGCCACCATCACAACCGAAACCTGGATACAAGCCCAGGTCCGACAAAACTTCTTCGATGCATGGAAAGCAGAGCTTCCAGACTGCCAACCATCCTTCAAATATCCCAAACACCTACAGACACTGCCATTCCGCACCTCCCAAGCCCTCTACCGAATTCGCTCAGGCAGAACACCATCAGATCCATGGCAACGAGAAGACCCCACCTGACTGCCCATGTGGTAATGGATTAATATCCTCACACCACTACCTGTTTGAATGTAACAACCTGACAACCGAACGGGAAAAATTACGCCGATCCACAACACATGACTTTACACTAAACCAACTCTTCAGAGATGAAAAAGGCATCTCGGCCTTGAGTACTTTCACACACAACACAGGCCTCGGCTACAGCAAGACGGTCACCTGCCGAACCACCCCACTTGAAAAAGATGATGAAAAGATGGATGCAGGAGTCGCAGTGCTGGGATTTTCGGCATTCGATAGTTAATGATCTTTGTGCTCTTTAAATATTTATGTGCTGATTTATGTTTCCCTTTGTATTGTCAGTAGAAGGGGATGCATGATTTCGTTTGTTATGCAGGTGATGGATGATGATGATACGTATTTCCTTGGTCACGGTATGAAGCGGTGGAGTGCAATAGCTGTAGTAGCTCTAGTCACAATAAATGAAGATCCTCTTGTCGAGTTATCAATACAACTACCTTGATCAACCTTCTCTTGTCCTAGTCCTGTCTCCTGCCTGGTCTTGCCCTGCCTCTTGTCTCTTGCCCTGACCCCTTGCACCCTGCCTGCTGTGTACCTTGGACGTTCCCTCGAGCCTGCCCGGTTACAATCTGTCTGTAGATAAAACGATGTCCTCAGTCATGGTCATATTCCCAGAATGCCAAGGAACTGGTTCCATTCTGTGGAAGTGAAATGGGAGTCGCAGTCTGAGATGATATCCATTGGGATACCATGGAATCTCCAGATTTCCCAGGTGAATATCTTTACCAGGTGTTCTGCTGTCTTTTGGTCCTTTTTGAGTGGTATGAAGTGGGCCATCTTTGTAAATGTGTCTACAATGACCCACAGTTGATCACAGTCGTCGGACAAGGGGAGGTCTGTGATGAAGTCCATGGCATTTGATATCCATGGTGCATATGGAAGCTGTAATGGTGAGAGCAAGCCATATGTCTTGTGGTGTGATGCCTTATCCTTTTGACATTCTAAACAACTTCTGTCTTATTCGATAATTTCTTGGTCCATTTTAGGCCACCAGAAGTTGCATTGGATCAGCTCAATTGTTTTGTCTTGACCAAAGTGTCCGGCTACTGTGCTGCTGTGCTGGGTATGTAACATCACATGTTGTGCATTCTTGGGGACCTAAAGCAATCCCTTGCCATATAGTAATCCATTCTGTAGTTCTAAAATTCTTTCCTTCCCTTCTGTCTTCTGCGCGCTTCCACTGAGGTCCTCCAAGGGCTGGTAGTATGCTGCGTCTTGTTGTCCTGCCATTCTTATTTCCTCCTCAAATTCCTTAGTCCATTTTGATACTGATGATGCCAGATAAGCCAGCTAAACTGCTGAGCAACAAAACACCATTCCTTCTCCTCCTGTACTGATTGCTGAAATTGTGTCAAAGTGTTTTTCATGCAAGACAGTCTGTATCGGCTGGTTTCCACCTCCCCCCTTTTCAGGGTGGTACTCCGGGCACCTTGATAATGCATCTGGTTTGCCATTACTTGTTCCTTTCCTATAAAAAATTTTTAAGTCCACACTGGCCAGTTCCTGAGCCCAGTGTGCCTGCCTTCTGTTGAGAACCTTGGTTGTCATGAAGTACTCAAGGTTTTTGTAGTCCGTAAATACCTGAACTGTGTGAAGTGATCCTTCCAGGTATCTTCACCATGCCTTAAAACAATCAACTATTGCCAGTAATTCCTTGTCATGTATTTCGTAGTTGATTTCAGCTGGTGAGAACTTTCTGGAGTGGAAGGCAACTGGGTGAAGTTTCTTATCCTCTGCTGTTTGGGATAATGTACCACCCAGTGCAAAATCTGATGCATCAGTTTCGACGATGCATTCTTGTTGTGGGTCAAAGTGTGTGATGATGGGTGCAGTCATAAAGCAGTCTTTCAGTTTTTCGAATGATTCTGTCATCGCATCTGTCCAAACCCAGTTCTTTGGTGTTCCCTTGGTTCAATCACTGAGGGGTTTAGCGATTTTTGAGAATTCTCTTATGAAACGGCAATAGAAATTCGCAAAGCCAATAAATGACTGTATATCCCTTAGACATCTTGGTTGTTCCCACTCTCGAATGCATTGGACTTTGTCTTGGGACATTTCAATACCATCCTTTGAAATAACATATCCTAGGAAGTCGACTTGGGTGGTGGACCAAAAGCATTTGTCCTGGGATATGGCTAAGCCATTTTGTACGAGACATTTCAATACCTCAGTGACAATGCGATGATGTTCTTGTTCCGTTTCTGCATAGATGAGGATGTCATTCAAATATACAATCAATCCTAAGTCTAGCAAATCTCGGAAGATATGATTCATCATATTTTGGAAAGTGGCTGGGGCATTGGATAACCCAAAAGGCATGACAGTATATTCATACAGCCCATACTGTGTCTTGAATGCTGTCTTCCATTCGTATCCAGGTTTAATTCAAATTAAGTTGTATACATTCTTGAGATCAATCTTGGTGAATATCTTTGCTCCTCGGACTCTATCCTGGAGTTTGGACATAATTGGTAATGGGTATCAATTGGCAATGGTTACTTTATTCAAACCATGGTAATCGACCCATAATCTGAGGCCTTGACCATGGGCTTTTGGAACAAAGATGATTGGTGCTGCTGCAGGAGATTTTGAAGGGCGGATTTTTCCTAATTCCAACATTTCCTTAAGATAATCCTGCAGCACTTGTAATTGTGTCTCATTTACGTGGTACATTGGTCCCCATGGTGGTTGTTCACCTTCTTTCAGGTCTATCGCATGATGATAGGGTTTGCGATCTGGGAGTTTATCTGCAAGCTCCTTGCCTAGGACTTTGACATATTGTCAGAACTTTTGTGGTATGATTGTTGCTGGGTCTACCTCATTTGTATCTGAGTTAACAGAGGAAATGTACCCAATTACTGTTGCATCATAGTGGTGTAGGATGTCTTTATCCATTGTCAGGGAGAATTCTTGTGCTGCTGCCTCAGTGCAGTGTTGTTTACAGAATTCAGAGTCTAAGGTAATATCCTCTGGTTTTCCCCAAAATTTGTTGGGTTGATGCTTTGCCATCCACCAACAGGGTAGGATGATGTGTGTTCCTGGTTCTAAAGGCATGATTTCGAAAGTTTCTCTGGTGTAGTGGTTCTTATACGGAAGTAGTAAGGAATGTGAAAATGCTTCCCCAGCACCAGACAAAGGGCGACCATCTGCCCCATTGATTCGCAGAGGGCTATCCTGGGTGATCATTGGTAGGTAGTTTTCCTTCATAAACTTAGAGCTGATGATAGGTATTGCTGCGCCAGTGTCAAACATGACTTGGACACCAAATGTATTTTGTCCAGGTACTGAAAGATACATTTGGACAATTGGCCTAGGGCCAACTCAGGGTGGCCTGCTGTTGGCCAGCTGTAATTTCGTCTCAGGTTCTTTTTTATTAGTTTTTGATTTTTTGGACTGTTTTTGGTTTTCTTGGTTTTTGGTGTGTTTGACTCCAGTGACTGAGATCTTCTGACAACTTGATACATCTTCTTTTTCATGAATCCCCCTGCCTATCCTTCGAGGCTTTCCTAGTTTAAATCCAAGAGATCTGAGGTCTCCACTTCCTAGACCCTTCTTGCTGGTTTAGGGGCTGGTTCTGATACTGTCTGAGTTACTGTGGTGACATTTTTTGGCTGCTTGGATACTGGTTCATCTGTCTCTTCCTTCTCCTCTTCAGAGTCTTCTGATGGTCATTGGCGTTTAGCCTGTTTTGTGACTGCTGCCACTGTGGCAGTCAATTCGGTTCCCTTTGAGGTCTTCTTTGCAAAGCATTCTGGTGTATGGTGGCTATTATGGCCACACCACCAGCAGGAGGCCTTGTCTGCCTTGTGCTGGTCGATTTCAGCCTATGGGACCCCAGCTAATGCTTCATGGTTGTTTTGGAATTTCTTTTCCCTGTCATGCTTGGGAGTGTGAGTGGTTTCCTTAGTTTTACCCCAGTTGGATTTCTTTTATTCCTCCCGCTTTCGTTTTTCCTTCTCCTGTTTGGGTTCAGAGGAAGCCTCATATCTGTGCAGCAGTGGCTTTTCATGCATGTTTCAATGTTCTTCTTTTGCAGTTGCAATCTTGATAAGTCTGGCCTTGAAGCACTCACACTTTGGGTCATCCAAGTCTTGGACATCTGTCCATGCCTGGCATGCCAGATCCTCAGGGAAAGCCTGGTTGTAAACCTCTCTTAGTACTTCTCCTTTAACTTGGGCCTTCTCTTGGTAAATAGCCATTCTGATTCCCCATTGATCTGCTGCAAGGCTGGTCTTGTGGCATCCAGGTTTGTACTTCCAATGAAACTTGGCCATCTTGTTGGTATAGTTGTGTTGCTGGTGGGGATCATGGAAATAGTGATCCATTGCTGCAGTGTATGAGGCCCAGGTATCGGGGCGCAATTCCTTCTCTGTAGTATCGACACAGTTTTGATGCCATTGGCATGCATCACCCTTCCACAGAGATCCTAGCTAGTGAATTTGGGTTGTATTGGTATTGAACTCAATGGATCACACTGTTATATACTCCTTGACTGCTTTCATCCAGGGAACATAGTTTTCCCTATCCCTTCAAATACCTCAGGCTCCTTCATCTTGGGAGCCTTTCCTAAAAAGATTGCCTCCAGTTGCTTACTGATGCAGTTCTTTTTGTCCTTCTTCCGGAGTGCCCGAATGAGTCTTGATATCTCATTCCCAAGATCTTTGGGTTGGTCTGATTGTGAGTCCAAACTGGAGGAGCTAGAACTGCTTCCTCGTGGTGGAGCCCTGGGAGATGGTATCGCTCCACCTGGTGGGCTACTGTCCCTGGATTCCGATATTCTTCCTAATTGGGTTGAATGTCTACTTGATCGGTCACTGCATGGTGGTGGGGGAAGGTTGCAGTCTGACTCTATCCCATCACTAGTTGGTAGGGGAATTCTCCCTTGTCGGGCATGTTGTTCTAGGATGCTATCGATGATAGAAGTTACATCAATGTCCCTGTGAGACTGTTGGGCCATCTGCAATTGGTCTTTCAATTCCTTTCTGATGGATTGAAGCTCCTCTCAGAATGATCTTCACATATCTTCTCGTTCCTGGTGGGAGATTGCTGAAGCATTGGCCTGATTCTGTTGCAGCTGTTCTTGTAGTTGCTTTAATTTCCATAAATCAGCCTTGGCCTTTTCCTGGTCTACTCTGGCCTTAGCTTCTCAGGCATTCATCTCTATAGCCCATCGCTGACAGTCATTATTGAACTTCTCTTGCTTAACTGCCTGCTCCTTGTGGTAGGTGATCCAGACATTTCAGTTGGCCTCCATTTGTTGGGCAAAGTCTTGAAGCAACTTCTGCCTACATTCCTCACTTTCTGCTGCATTGATGGTAATAGTCTATACATGTCTCCGTAGGGCCATGTGGGCAGCAGCCACCTCTGCCAATTGAATGGTGGTGAGGTTGAAGTGGGCTCCAGTAGCATCTGTGGCATGCTGCTGGGCCTGAGCAATGGCAAGGTTCAAGTTGGATTGGATTTTGCAGTAGTCATTCTGGATTTGCATGAACATTCGGTAGGCTTCAGTCTCATCCCCTTGAATCTGACCATGGAGGCTATTGATTTTGATGGCTGTGTGGTGTAGTTGATTGATAAGGGTATGTCCCGACTCGGGGACAGAGTGAAGCTTGATGGGTTCAATAGGTGGGATGTTATCTGACCCCCCAGTGTTGGTACTAACCAGTGCCCAGGATGGCATAGGTAGGAAATCAATTTCCATGGGTTCAGGCATTGTTCTTGTAAAGTGTGGTTCTGAGTTTGTTGTAGGACATCTCTCAATACACTCGGTGAGGCATTGAGTAAGATTATAGTGTTAACCGGGGGTTGTCTTGTGACTGACAGTAGGGTAACTCAATATCTCTGAAAAACAAAATCAGAAGTAATAATTCTAATAATCAGAATTATATACTTCTCTGGGGATTCCAATTGGAGTAATGAGTAATAACATGTTATAATCTTAAACTCTCCTGCTTATCTCAGGGAGTGTTTTTGAGGTCATTGATGGTAATTGCGTTCAAGGGTGAATGACAATCAGTGAGGGTCTTATTGATTGAAGAGGGTCTTGGTTGTATGGTCTTTTGAGATCTTTCGAGTATTGTGTAAATAGGCGAGTATAAGGTACAAATATCTTTCTAGGTCTTTGTTGTAATTGTTGGGATGATTGTGGGTCTTTTTGCTGGCTGATGGCTTCTTCGAGTAGGGGCTTTTGGTTATTTTATATTTTCTGACTTGAGCTCCCCAATCATATACCCACAGGGTACATTGCAGTGGTCGGAATGCCAAGGGCTGGTTGACATTGGTAGAGAGCATGCAAACGTGATATTTTTCGCATACAAATTCTGTAATTTGATTTTTCCAGTGCAAATGCTCCAAAATGTCCCAAAACAAATCGGATGACCTTTGGTAATCCTCTCCGCCATATCATGCATATGTCGCCTGTAATCCTGTCATTTGCCGATATACTATATGTAATGATATCGCATTCGTAGGGCATTTGAGTGCATATCTTATCTCATGTATATGTCATCATCTCTGGTGAAGTGTTCATCTTTGTTTGCCGGATCTCTTGATCCGTCCTTAGCTGGGGCTTTGGCTGCCTGTGCTGTCTGTATTCCATGCCAACACTCCACCACAGTAGATGTCATCCGGGCCACCTGTAGCTTCCAATAGGTTTGATTTTATATTTTCTGTTCGTCTAGATGCATCCAGTCTCATCATATCGTGCTGTTCAAAGGCTGTCTTTTGATAAGGTTTCCTGTATTGTCAGCTGCCTCAGGGTTAATGCACCTGATATTGGTCTTTACTACCTAAGACAATCCTTATCTCCTTCAGCCGACTTGACTCCGCTATCACATGTGTTATCATAATGATGATCAGTATCATTCCTTTGTGTTCTGATCATCTCCACTTAGCTTCCTTGGTAATATATGATTCTTAATTTGGACTTGAAACTCAGTTGTAGGGTACATTCAATTCATTCTTGAATACCGAACAGTTCCCCTCATTCATCGATTCCTCATCCTCATTATCAACCTCAACTTCCTCCAGCCTTCATCTGTGGTCAATCACAGCAGACTCAGTCATATATGGCGAACTCCTCCCTTTTACATTTCTCTTCTTCTTGTGCTTCTGCCTTTCCTTGTCCCAGCCCCTTCTCTGTCTGCCTGTTGGGGTGGTCCTGTATGACATGGCACAACGTTTGAATATGATGAAACGCATATGGCAGGGGGTAGTCCCTCTGCGGACTTGTGGCTAGTAAGAACCACAGTGGCCCTGGCTATAAGTATTCCAGGTTTTTGTCAACATCAGCGGTATGTTCCCCAGGATATGGCTGGGCATTAGAAACCTCAGCCGTTGATTGGAAACTGTCCCTCCTGAGGCTACCCTGGGTTTCTAACCCTTTATGATGAACTGACTTTTTTCCTGGCCCCCCATTATCCTACTTGCTGCGGGAAGTGGATGAAGGGTGGTTAGTAATGGCTCTTGCCTTACAGCTTGAGTCATTACTTGGTAAGAATCCCCATTCTTAAAATGTGTCTTAAAGGTGGGGTATGACAATAGCGGCCCTGAGGCAGCCGACAATACAGGAAACCTTATCTTGCAGACAAACCTTCAGTTAGCCCAATATGACGAAAATAAGCGCATATGGACAAACGGATATGAATGTTGGATCCTATCGGAAGCCACAGGAGGCCCGGATGACATCTACCATGGTGAAGTGTTGGCAAGGCATACAGACAGCACAGAAAGCCGCAGCCCAGATAAGGGCGGATCAGGAAATCCAGCAACTAAGGACAAACACTTCACCTGAGCTGACGACACATGCATAAGATGGGAACCACAATAAAACTCCTCAACCGATGACAAGCCCGATGGTCACAATTCCTGTCTCAATTCAATTTCAAGATTGTCTACCGCCCAGGAACAGCTGAAGGGAAACCAGGTGCACTGACTAGACAATCTGGAGATCTGCCTAAAGATGGGGATGACTGCTCCCTAGAAAACCAAACCACCATAATTAAACCCGAAAACATCCTATGGACACACCACTTGGCAACGGCTCCCCCCCCTACATTTTCACCAACCACGCTGAAATCTCCGAATTTTCCTGCGAATTCAGCTTCAGCGACCCCGATTACACCTTGCTGGAACTTTACGGGCCCGAAATCCACCTACTCGTTGTTTTCCAATGAAATAGGGGACCTCCGGACACCCGAAGCTCAGCAACAGGCGACAATCATCAACGCTTCCCCACCAAAACACCCTCAAAAGTCCAAAAACCGGCAAATTCATCCTCGCCTCACCGAAAACTACCTATACCAAAATACACACCTCCTACAACCCAGCCATTGCCCCACACTCAACCCCCTCAGTACCCACCTTCCCCCGCGTGCAAAATCTCTTCGCTCGCTTACGCAGCGCCCCACCCGCGTGACACCATGGAGTCACCCCCGGCATCCACCGACACTGAAATGGATCTAACCCTCGACAACACCAACTCGCTTACTCCCGCCGCTAACCCAAATGACCCAACCGACCCTGCATGGCTACACAATGACCGCAACAGCATTAACCCCATCCGCGACTCCACGAACAATGATGACACCCCGCAGCACGCCACCCCCGACCAACCCACTGGACATGACAACCAACCCACTGACCCAGTCACCCCATTTCGCGGACCCCTCCCAATACCCCCTCTCCCCCCACGCCGCCCGGTAAACTCACGAGCCTTCGATCCCCCCACTGGCATGCAATACCACCCGAAGTACCCTCAACAATCCCAACCCACTGACACCGAGATCCATCAACTATGCCAACAAGACAAATGCCGAAAGGGAGAAAATGGAACCATCTTCAACCTCTCCCTCGAAGACTCCATCAACACCGCCCGACGCCGCAACCTCACTGACAACAAGCTGGAATGCCTCTTCCTTGCCGTCATAGGCATGCGCTACGAAATGGAACGCCAACTGACCCGAATGGACAGCATCGAGAAAGCGGTAAGTGCTCCAGGTAAGCCCACCCTACAAATTACCTCCACCACTGCCCAACACTCCACCCAGGCCGACTCCCATCCCGACCCCTCCGAGGTGCAGATCCTACAGGATCAGATAGGCGATGCTGTAGCCGAAGCGAAGTACTGGCGACAGCGAGCAGAGACTGCAGAGAACGAGCTGATCAAGCTCGGCCACACACTGGCCCCCACCGCCCCCCCTCAACCTCCCAACCGACCATGGCAAGGCCCCCCCGCCTCCTCCGTCCTCTTCCAAACCCCCCCACAAGGCCCCCAAAAAACGCCTCCACCCAAAACCAAGCCAAAACCTAGAATTTATCCCACAAACCCCCCAAACCCCAAGACATTGTGATCCCTTGCTCGGACCCCCAGGCTGTCCCCGAAAGTGTCAAGGTAACTATTGGAATGGCAGTGAACGCCGCCCTACGGCAAGCCAAGGCCCCGGCAACGCTCTCCATTACGACGGTCCGCAAAAACATAGCGGGAAACCTCCTGCTCACCCCTGCTACACACACCCTCGCTGCCGACATTACCGCCCACCTCCCCAGGATCAAAGAGGCTGCCATGAAGGTCCATCCCACGCTCCAACCCCCCCGCCTGAATGAAAAATGGCACAAGCTGGCGGTCCACGGCATCCCCCTAGACTACTTCCCAGACAACGAGGAAGGCATGGCGAAACTCCAGCATGAAATCGAGTCCAACCACTCCGTCTCACTTGCCCAGCTCCTGCGGTACCTCACACACCCAGAAAAAAGAGAGGGCAAAACCGCCTCCAGTGTGATGATTGCTCTCCGCACCACCACCGACTACAACGCACTGAAACGACACAAGATCGTGGTCCTCTTCGAGCACCAAAAGGTAATGGAGTACTTCACAGCCCGCAGTACCGACCAATGCCGCCAGTGCCAGGCATTCGGCCACCACCACGCTGTTTGCACTAACCCCAACGCTCCGACATGCACCCTATGTGCAGGCGGGCACCCCACTGACCAACACAACTGCGAACAGTGTCCCACTCGCCGCGGCCGCTTATGCGTCCACACCGAGCACAAATGCACCAACTGCGTCACGGCCGGCCGACCCGACACCGCCCACGCTGCCTTCAACGGCCACTGCCCCACCAAGGCATCCACCCTGAGAGAAGCATGGCAGCGTACCAGACCTGCTCCCCGCCCAACAACGCCCGCCCCCGCCGACACCTCCATGAGCACTCATGCATAGTTACAACCCTACTGCAGCTCACATCTGCATCACATCCCACAATGTGAACCGAAGCACAACGTCCCTCAACACCCTGCTAAACACGGCAGGTAAAACAGATGACATAATCCTGGTCCAAGAAGTAAACATCAAGGACCCCAAGTACGCAACCACACATCCTGATTTCCTCCTCCTCCTACCCCCCCGCGGCGACCGCAACATGAACCGCACTGCTGCCTATGTATCCCGCCGCAACCCACACCTTCGAGTAACTCCCAGACCCAATGTGTGTGCGGACCCAGATATCCAAGTCCTCGAAGTAGGCACTCCGCTCATTCCCCCCATCTATATCATAAATATCTATAATGAAAAATATAACCCCACCACCCCATACACCATCCCCCGCTCCCTGGCACAACTGGTCCTACCCCAGCACTGCATCATCACAGGTGACCTCAACGCCCACCACCCCCTCTGGAACTCTCGAGTGAGGCACCCCACAAGGGCCGATGAACTCCTTACACTGATCGAAGAGCATGGCTGGCACCTCGCCAACACCCCGGACACCGCCACCTATCACTATAGGAATGGCACAGGATCCTCGGTCCTGGATCTCACACTCGCCGCCCCAGCGGTTGCCAGGGAAGTATCCAACTGGGCAATTGACGAGGAGAACCCCACCGGCTCCAACCACGAAGTCGTCCTCTTCCAGATATCCTCCCTACACCCCGACGCAGAACACGACACACCAGAGCCCCGCCTTAACTGGCGCAAAACAAACTGGCACACGTTCACGTCCACCCTCCGCGAACTCTCCGCCAACAACCAACCCCTTTGGAGCACCGCACGTGTGAACCCCACCGAACGCCAGCTCGACGACTGGGCAGTCCTCCTTCGCAATATTATCACCACTGCCGCAGCACAGTCTACCCCCGCACTCGGCCTCTCCCCACGATCAAAACGATGGTGGTCCCCAGAGGTGGAACACACGAGACCGGCCATGACCAGTGCTCGCCGCAAGTGGCAGAGGACGCGCTTGCCCCACCACCACGAGGAGTACCGAGCCCTCCGCAACACGCACTTCCGAACAGTACGCCACGCCAAAGACTCCCTGTGGAAGGCATAAATGTCTCAAGTGGAAGGAGCTGATATATGGGCTGCATTCTGCTACACAAACCCCCACCGCGCCCAAGCCACCCCACCCATCACGACACAGGTAGGATCCGAAACCCCCCTCTGCGTGGACTTCGAGAGTAAGGTCCAAGCATTCCAAGCCCTGTTCCCCCCCCCCTCCCCCCCGCTCCCCCCACCCGAAACCTCCCCGCGCTCCCCGAACTCGAGTGGCAAACATTCACACCGGAAGAAATAAACCGCGCAATCATGACCTTGTCACCTAAGAAAGCCCCCGGCCCGGACGGTATCCCGTTCGCGTGCCTCAGACAGGTATACGCCGCCATACCCGATCATGTGAATGCCTTCTACTCGATGCTCGGAGCCGTAGGCTACCACCCCACAAGATGGCGCGAAGCTACCACCGCGATCATCCCCAAACCGAACAAGCACGATTACAGCTCAGTGAAAGCATACCGCCCGATAGCGCTGCTTAACTGCATGGGCAAGATACTAGAAAAATTGATGGCAACGAGACTGGCGCAAATGGCAGAGGCACACCATCTGCTACACCCCGATCAGATCGGCGGTAGACCACAGTGCTCGGCTATCGATGCAGCGATGGCACTTACGCACGAGATCGACGCTAATGCAGGTACCAACTGGGTGAGGACGGCCCTGTTCCTCGATGTTAGAGGCGCGTTTGACAACGTGTCATCCGCCCGCCTACTTCACACCATGTTGGAGCTAGGCTGCCCGAAAGCGGTGCTCTCCTGGGGCAAGTCATTCCTCGTGGACAGAACCACAGCCCTCTCATTCGACGGTCGCACTGACATCCAGCGCCCAATCAACACAGGCATCCCGCAAGGATCGCCAGCCTCACCTATCATGTTCCTCCTATACCTCCACCCCCTCTTCGACACTCTACAAACCGCCCACCCGACACTATGGGCACCAAGCTACATTGACGACGTCGCCTTGGTGACCCACGGCATGACCCGCGAAGACAATGCCCGCGCACTCGAGAAGGCCGCCCAAACAGCTTTCAAGTGGGCTGAAGAAAACGCCGTCGCCGTCGACGATAGCAAATCGGAAATGCTACATTTCCACCGTGCTCAACCAGACACCACACCCGACGCCATAAACATCACCCTCCCCAACGGCACGATAGTGAAGCCCGGAACACAGGGGGGCAGACACGACGTTGTCCGCTGGATAGGCATCCTATTCGACCGCAAACTCCAATTCACCCACCACATCAATGCCAAGCTAATCTCCGCATCCAGGTCCTTCAATGCTCTCTGCAGCCTGGTGAAACACGAGACTGGTTTGTCCCCATCTGCGACCCGCTCACTATACTGTGCGTGGATCCTATCTAGGTCAGACTTCGGCGCTGAGATCTGGTGGACTGGCCAAAAGACCTTCACGAAACGACTACAAAAACAACAAAACGCCGCCATTCGCCGCATCTTAAACGCCTTTCGCTCTACCCCGACCGTAGCCCTCCATAACGAGGCTGCCCTCCCTCCTGTCTCCGTTCGTCTACAAAGCAAGCAAAGAAAATACATTCTCCATCTCCTTACTCTACCCCCATCACACCCCGTCATCAAACGCTGCCCCTCATCATTCCCTGTGCCAAACCACCTCTCGACTGCGCTGTGCGACCCTGACGAATATGACTTTGACTGGACCCAGGAACGCTGCCCCCCCTCCCGGCTCGGCCAAGCGTTGCGCGCCCTCAGCCCGTGGGTGCCCCTCGGTGCTGACATTGAGCACACAGCACAACCTATAAGCGCCCCGTGGAACATGCATCCCATGATCATCGACATACAGGACCTGCCTAAAGACGAAGCAGCGACCGCCCAACTTTCTCTGCTCGAAAACCTCCACAATGACCCCCACAACATCATAGCCTATACCGACAGTTCACAACTGTCCACCCAGACCGGCGCGGGATTCTACATCCCCCATGGCCTCACCGACCCCGTCCGCGCCGTCATCCCCCTAGGAACCACCTCTGAAGTCTTCGACGGGGAACTCCGGGCCATAGCGGAATGCCTCCGCACCTGCCTTAAGTACATCAAACGACATCGCCTACACGACCGGTCAATCCACCTCTTTACCGACAACCAATCTGCCATCCTCCGCGCCTCGAGACTAGACAGAGGCCCAGGACAAGAAACCGCCCTCGACATCCTGCACACCACCACCGCCCTCCTCCGACGCTCGACCCCAGTGACCCTACACTGGGTGCCCGGCCACACAGACATCGAGGGAAACGAGGAGGCAGACCGCCTAGCAAAACTAGCGACCTCACGCCCCCCCCTCACCAACACACCCATCACCCTCTCCTGGCTCCGGCGACTAATCAAGGAACAACACTCCGCCGACTGGACTGCATGGTATCACGCCTCCCCCAAACCGAAAACCTACGACGCCCCCTACTGTCGCCGCCTGGACAGCGCCTACACCTCCCTCCCTCGGCGACTATCCACAGCCATCCTGGGCCTCCGTACCGGACACGGGTACTTCCTGGACTGTCTCGCCAACCCACCGACCGACCAATACCGCTCCCGCACATGCCCCTGCCCCATGCACCCCCCCCCAAACCCCTAAGCACATCCTCCTGTCCTGCCCCGCTTACAATGCAGCACAAATGGAGTTACGGAACTCCCTGAAACTGCACCGAAACCAACGACTTACCCTCAGCACCATCCTCCACACAACCAACGGCGTGAAGGCCCTCGCTACCATGATCTCAGCGACGAAAGTCGCGACTGCCGAATGGGCACATGCAACATTAAGTAGGTACCCCACAGAAGGGGACAATCCTAGCTCGCTTACCACAGGCTGGGGAACATTGACGGACCAGACGGAGGAGCATGACGCTCCCCCAACGGCCAACCAACATAGCTAAAAAAAAAAAAAAAAAAAAAAAAAAAAAAACAAAACAATAACACAGAGCAACGAAGAGGAAAAGGGACGAATGGTGGAGGCACGGAATGAGGGGAAGTGAGGAGTGGAGAGTGTACATATTTCTTTTGTTCTGTTTTTTCTTGCTTTTGGAAGAAATAAAGGCGGGTAAATGGCTAAAAATGGGAAGGGGAAGGGCGGAGGAAAGGGGGGAATGACCCGGCATGGTGGCCCCTGAGCAAACAGGGCTCTTGGACACGATGACACGAGATGGACTTGACACGGAAGGAGGGAGCATACAGGCCAATATGCCAAACATGATGACTGCTCTGGGGCGCTTCCCAGCAGGATCCTTGGGTAACAACCAGACCTGAACTTTGTATATATACACTGGCTATGTCATAACCTTGAGGTTGGGAACATTAATGAGAATCAATCAATCAATCAACCAAAAACATCCTCCATGCTCTGGCTACAAACTTATCTAACCAACCTGACATTACCTCACCAACATTCTGCCCAGATGCCCCCACACTAAGCTCACTCTTCCAGGAAGGATATGCCATAGACCCCTTTCCAAACAAGATCCTCCAGATGCTCAGTGATGGAACAAAACAATGTAAAGACATCATACAGGCAGAATGTGAGAAATGTGACAACCTCCTCCTGTACTGACAATGAATGTGGGTTCCAGATTATGAACCCCTAAGACTGCACCATATGCAACAACATCATGAGATACCTACTGCAGGTCACCCTGGCAGATCAAAGACACTCGAATACCTATCGAGGACCTATACCTGGCCCAAGATGTACAGAGATGTTGACCACTACACTCATAACTGCCATACCTGTCAACACTCAAAATCTAGCAGGCATGCCCCATTTGGTGTCCTATGACCACTACCTATCACAGACAGACCCTGGCAGGATATGTTGATGGACTTTGTAACAGGATTACCTTGGTCCAATGGTTATGATCCAATCTGGGTTGTGGTGGACTGACTGACAAAGGAATGCCACCTTGTACCTTGCCAAACGGATGTCGATGCCAAAGAACTCACCAACCTATTCATTAGTCACATCTTCCGACTCCATGGACTACCCCTGACTATCATATCTGACTGAGGCCCCCAATTTGCTGCACTGTTCTGGAAACACCTATTTCACTGCTTGGGAATTGAGCCACAACTCTCAACTGCTTTCCACCCACAAACAGATGGCCAAGCTGAATGAATGAATGCAATCATGGAACAATACCTGTGAGCACATGTCAACTACTTGCAGGATGACTGGGCAGAATGGTTGCCCCTGGCTGAGTTTGCTGCAAACAACCAAGCATCGGAAACAACAGGTGCCTCCCCATTTTTCACCAACATAGGATTTGAGCCTTGTTGCCAATTCGACCTCACACCTGCTGTCACAAATGATGACAATGATCGCCGCACCCTGACAACATCCAAGACCCTGTCAGAAATGCACAGCCACCTGCGAGCTGAGATAAATCAAGCCAACCTCGGATATCAAGAAAATGCAGACAGTCACCAGTTACCATCACTGAACTACCATCCAGGAGACCATGTTTGGCTGGATGCAAGAAATTGGAAAACATGCCGACCATCCAGAAGCTTGACCACAAATGCCATGGAACATTCGAGGTGGTTGCTAAAATATCCCCATATGCTTACTGCCTGGAACTGCCTGCGACAGTGAAATGCCATAATGTCCAACATGTATCCCTCCTGGAATTAGCTGCAGATGACCCATATCCAGGACAATGACCAGATGCACCCCCACCAGTGGAAATAGATGGAGAAGATGAATACTTTATTGAGGCAATTTTAGACTCCTGAATGCATCACCGCAGACTCCAATATCTGGTCAAGTGGGTTGGTTATGATATGCCAGAAGGGGAGCCTGCCGAACTCCATGCTGACAGCCAAGCTGTTGACCACTTCCATGAAAAGTACCCCAACAAACTGGGCCCTCAACCAGAGACAACATAGATCCTACTTTGCCAGAGCTCAGCCCAAACAGGGGGATCCTGTCATGGCTCAACAAATCCTTCCCTGTCTCATATATCATCTATTATCACTCAGCTTATCATGTGGCTTATCTGGGTGGCTGCACTCTTGGCAATGAGCCCCATGGCCTAGGATAAATGCTCAGCCACATTTGTTTGGAATGTTTGAGGTGGCTGTGCTGGTTAGTTAAGGGTTGAGGGTTTAGGGCCTGCTAGTTTAGTGTCTCAGCGTGGAAGGAGAAAATGTGTATAAAAGAGGACTTGTCCTCCCAGCATCCTGTTTCCTTTCCTTTTCTCCTTACACAGTTATTTGTTCATCTCACCAAATAAATATTTGGATCCTCTCAGCTCTTGTCTTTGTCCTCGCCCTTGCCTCTGTCTCTGCCCCAGCTCTCGACCTTCTGACCTTTGTCCTCTTTGCTCTGTTCTCCTGTTCCTGTCCTTTGACTCATCTCTGCTCCTAATCATGGATCCTCTCTAGTTGTTGCACATCACAGCTTCAGATATCCAACATTAGTGCTTCACAAGGGATTCTGTTTTACATTCATGAATATCATCAACAAGCCTAGAGTCCTCAGGTTCCCCATTGAATACCTCATCCATGACTGCCATTACATTACCCAATCTATTATCACACATTGTAGGGTGTGACACCACCTCTCCCCTGTTCAAGCTTCATCCCAAAGCTCTAGTTCATGCCTCTGTGATCACACTATACCATAGCCTAGTGACAAGTGATCAAATTTGAATGTAGTCCTCCAGCCCCTACATCCTACTACCAACTCAGCCTAAGGTAAAACCACATGGGAAAACGCCCTTAAGCTTTTAGACTGTGAGTCGGTGGTCCCTCGGAGAGTCTGGATACTTGAGATGAAATTCCCGTAACTTCTCCAGTCCCCCTACTGGAAAATTGTCATAAGCTTCAGCTGTCCTATCCTTTTTGTTTGGCCACCCAAGCCACTTCATGAGTTAGAGTACTCGATTTCCAGATTTGTAACTACTCATGACTTCATCGATATCATACTTCTCGATCCCCTCAACATCATCAGCTTCCTGCAAAATGTTCCTTGGATCTGGTGGAGCTCTTGTTCCAGCCTGGAATGGCCCAATCTGTGACACATGGAAAGCATTATGTATCTTCCATTTGTGAGGTAGAGTAAGCTGGACTGCTGATGGGGATATGACTTTTTCAACTTGAAATGGACCATGTAACTTGTGGTCCAGCTTTTGTGATGGTCGTCTTGTCTTTATGTTGCATCCATGAAGCATAACTGTCACACCCTATAATGTGTGATAATAGATTGGGAAACATGTATAACTTGAGAGAGAACATGGCAAACTCGACAGGAGAATGAATATTGAAATCAGCAATTCGGGCCGCAACCCTCCGAAGCTCCGACAAGCAAAGTAATGTGACTCCTGACCCCTGAATGAGACCTCATGATGGTCCTGGCCCAAGACGTTGCACCTATGGAACATCAGCATGGGAAAAGATCAGGAAGGAGAAAGGGAAGGACTTACCTCAATACTGGTAACTCAGCCATGAGACAATTGTTGGTGACAATGATGGAGAGACAATGGCAAGGGCGAACAGTACCTACTTATACATGAGGAGGTGCTCAGCAACCAATGGATACCAAGAGAGCTTGCACCACAGAAGAGCACCATGGCATGTGCAAGGCATTGCGAAATCATCATTCAAAATACCTGCATTCGGAGATAGTTGACCAAGGCAGCGTCTAGTCGGCGAACAGCAGTGGTGCCGAGTACAAGGGTCAAGACTGCACAGCATGAGACAATGTACAAAAGCAAGGAACCCCACTCAAGGAACCTGTTCAAAGGAACCTGATATGATACGACCTTCAGCTAGGGAACACTCCATAGTGAATTGTTGGGATTGCGTTCACACAAGAGTGTGGCTGCGCACAGGTGAGCGCAGGTGGGGGACTCATGACATCACACAGAATGTGCTAGAATGGCACGAGTGATAGGGCATGATTGTCATCACACAAGCAATCGAGATTTCCTTAGGGAATCTATGATGATGCAGCTCCGCAGAAAAATGGCTCATTGTCATTCTATTTTGAGTTATTGCATTATGCAGTCAGACAAGGATTGTTTCCTGTTATGATCACTAATCCTGTACCTTATGGGAAGGTGTAGTATCACAGTGAGGTAATTTTCAAGAATTAATTCAAAGATGGTGGTCAGCATGCAAGTGAGTGATTAATGCAATCATGAGCTTATGATGACTCAGCCTATCTGAGATTATTGTTGGAAATGACTCATGTCTTATCTCCTAAACTTGTTTTCAGCAGTACCATCCTGGGGATTGGTTAGACAAAGTTGGAAGTCCAAAAGTCTATAAAGAGGTCTATGTCTCCCACAGTTTCCAAGATCATCAGCATCGAAATCCTCGTCAAGAACAGTTACCAGAACAATCCCACTGAACCTCAGAGAAGACACCCCTTAAGTTTATTCTGCCTTGTGATTGATAGTTTGAATAAACTTCCTAGCTTTTTCTGAGAGCACCAACCAAATTAACAAATGAACAAAATGAAATGAATTATCGAAACCCCCTCCGCATAGCAGAAACTGTGCCCAGGGTCACAATAACCAAGTCTCCTACTTGGTATACTGGTGCCCCTTGCCAATGTAGGTCTACATACTTGTTCATCCTTTCTCTAGTCTTTTCAAGAGATAGCTTTGTTTCTTCATGAACTGTATGCATCCAGTGGGCATAGGCTTTGCTGGCAGGATTGTGCACAGCAGTTGACATAGGGTTGCTTTCAGTGGGGTGGTAACCATAGTTCACATAGAATGGAGATAGTCCTGTTGCACTGGTAACTGAGTTGTTGTATGCAAACTCAGCCATTAGTAAGAGGTCAACCCAATTGTCCATCTCATAGTTGACAAAGGAGCATAGATATGCTTCAATTGTCTGATTGAGTCATTCTGTTTGTCGATCTGTCTGTGGCTAGAATGCTGTTGACATCCTTGGCTTAATTCCCAAGGTTCTGATGAATGCCTTCCAGGTGGTACTTGTGAACCTGGAGTCTCTGTCCGACACTATGTCTGTTGGTAGGCCATGTAACTTCCAAATTTCCTTAGCAAAGATTTTAGCAAGGTCATTAGTTGTCTTGCCCTCTTTGTGCAGCAGAATGAAGTGGGCCATTTTCATGAATCGGTCAACCACTACCCATAATTGGTCACATCCACTAGACTCTAGTAGGTCTGTAATAAAATCCATAGCAATTGACTGCCATTGGGCATAAGGTAATTCCAAGGGTTGAAGTAATCCATACTTCTGATGCCAAGCTGCTTTGTCTTTCTGACATTCCATGCAGCTTTTGATATAGTCAATAATTGTATCATCCATTTTTGGCCACCAAAAGTTCCATCAGATTAACTCAATCGTTTCATCTTGACCAAAGTGACCTGTCATCTCTGAGTCATGTTCTGATCTGAAGACTGTCTTTATCAAACCCTTTGGTACCCATAACTTCATTTTTTGATAGAGTATACCATTCTCCATCATTAAAGGTTCCTTTACTTTCTTCACTGCTTCCTGATATTCTTCATCCTGTAGTTGTCATACCCCACCTTTAAGACACATTTTAAGAATGGGGATTCTTACTAAGTAATGACTCATGCCATAAGGCAAGAGCCATTACTAACCACCCTTCATCCACTTCCTGCAGGAAGTAGGATAATGGGGGGCCAGGAAAAAAGTCAGCATCATAAAGGGTTAGGAACCCGGGGTAGCCTCAGGAGGGACAGTTTCCGATCAACGGCTGAGGTTTCTAATGCCCAGCCGTATCCTGGGGAACATACCGCCGATGTTGACAAAAACCTGGAATACTTATAGCCTGGGCCACTGTGGTTCTTACTTGCCACAAGTCCACAAAGGGACTACCCTCTGCCATATGTGATCTGCCATATTCGAACGTTGTGCCGTGTCATACAGGACCACCCCAACAGGCAGACAGAGAAGGGGCTGGGACAAAGAAAGGCAGAAGGAATAAGAAGAATGTAAAAAGGAGGAGTTCGCCACATACGACCGAGTCTGCCGTGATCGACTGTAGACGAAGGCTGGAGGAAGTCGGAGTTGGTAATGAGGATGAGGAATCGATGGATGAGAGGAACAGTTAGGTATTTAAGAATCAATTGAATGTACCCTACGACTGAGTGCCAAGTCCAAAATCAAGAATCATATGTTACCGAGGAAGCTCAGCAGAGATGATCGGAAGACCGAAGGAACAATACCGAATGCCATTAAGATAAGACATGCAATAATGGAGTCTAGTCGGCCAAAGGAGATGAGGATTGTCATAGGTGATAAAGACCAAGACGTGGCATAGCGGCCCTGAGGCAGCCGACAATACAGGAAACCTTATCTTGCAGACAAACCTTCGGTTAGCCCGATATGATGAAAATAAGTGGATATGGACAAACGGATATGAATGTTGGATCCTATCGGAAGCCACAGGAGGCCCGGATGACATCTACCGTGGTGAAGTGTTGGCAAGGCACACAGACGGCACAGGAAGCCACAGCCCAGATAAGGACAGATCAGGAAATCCGGCAACTAAGGACAAACACTTCACCTGAGCTGACGACGCATGCATAAGATGGGATATGTGCTCAAATGCCCTATGGAGGTCATATTATTAGACATAATACATTGGCAAACGACGGGTTTAGCAACAGCGCATGCACGATATGGCCGAGAGGATCACCAAGAGTCATCCGATTGGTTTGGGAATGATTTGGAGCATTTGCATGGAAAAATTCGAAATACGGAATTTGTATGCGAAAAATATCATGTTTGCATGCTCTCTACCAACGTCAACCAGTACTTGGCGTTCCGACCACCGCAACGCACCCGGTGGGTATATGAGTGGGGAGCTCAAGTCAGAAAACATAAAATACAAAAAAGCCCCCACTCGAAAAAGCCATCATCCAGCAAAAGACCGACAATCGTCCCATCAATTACAAGCAAGTCCCAGAAAGATATTAGTACCTCATACTCAATTATTTACACAATACTCGAAAAACATATACAACAATACAACCAAGACCCTCTTCGAACAATAAGACCCTCACAGATTGCCGTTCTCACTTGAACGCAATTTCCATCGACGATCTCGAAACGCTCCCTGAGATAAGCAGGAGAGTTTAAGATTATAACACGTTATTACTCATCATCTCTACGAGAATCCCCAGAGAAGTAAATAATTCCCATCACTGGAATTATTACTTCTCATTTTTCTTTTTGGAGATATCGAGTTACCCTACCGTCGGTCATGAGACAGCCCCCGGTTAACAGTAGTCCTGCCTCTTTAACCATTTTCAAGAATTCTTCTGACCATCTGACTGCAGGAATTGAGGAGAGTCATGATGAAGAGACAATGAATGTTGTTCCTTCTCCACCAGTGCTGATTGATGAGATAGTTGCATTGGAAAAATGTTCTTTGTGCAGGATCGTCATAATTGGCTGATCTTCATCTCCCCCCTTTTCAGGGCGAAACTCTGGACGCCTTGATAATGCATCTGGTTTCCCATTCTTGAATCCTAGTCAATAGGAAATCTTGAAATCAACACCAGTGAACTCCTGAGCCCATCTTGCTTGGCATCAATTGAGTACTTTTGTGGTTGTAAAATACTCAAGGTTCTGGTGATCACTGTAGACTTGGAATGTATGCATTGATCCTTCAAGATATCTTCTCCAAATTTCAAATGAGTCGACAATGGCTAATAGCTCTTTCTCATGAATCATAATTAATTTCTGCTGGAGTAAATTTTCTTGAATGAAAAGCAATTGGATACAGCTTCCTGTCTTCTCCTTTCTGACATAGGACAGCTCCTAGAGCAAAATCCGAAGCATCTGATTCCACTATGCACACCTTTCTTGGATCACAATGTCCTAAGATAGGGGCCTTGGTAAAATGTTGCTTGAGCTCATCGAATGCCAGCTCCATGGCCACTGTCCATTCCCATTTCTTTGCATCACCTTTTGTTGATTCTGTAAGGGGTCAACATATTCTTGAGAAGTCCTTAATGAATTGGTGATAAAAATTGGCAAATCCAAGAAATGCTTGAGTATCTTTCAAGGATCTTGGACGTTCCCATTCCAGGACAGTTTCCACTTTGTCCTTTGCCCTTTCAATTCCATTTTTGCTTATAATATATCCCAGAAATTCCACTTTGTTTCTTCCCCAAACACATTTTTCTGGGGATATAACCAAGCCATTTTCCTCAAGTCTCTTAAGCACCTCTTCAACCAACTCATCATGCTTTTCCTCCGTTTCAGCATAGATGAGAACATCATCAATGTAAGCAATCACTCCTTGATCTAATAAATCTCGAAAGATATGATTCATCATATCTTGGAATGTTGCTGTTGCATTAGACAGACCAAATGGTATAACCAAAAATTCGTAAAGCCCATATCTGCATCTGAAGGCCGTTTTCCATTCATCACATTCTTTTATGCTGATCAAATGATCACCATTCTTCAAATCCATCTTGGTGAAGAATTTTGCTCCTCTAACTCTATCTTGAAGTTCTGACATAAGTGGAAGAGGGTAGCGATTCACAATGCTTATCTTGTTGATTCCACAATAATTGATGCATAATCTTAGGCCTCTACCATGGGGTTTTGGTATGAAGAGAATGGGAGAAGCAGCAGCAGATTTTGATGGCCTAATCTTTCCTGTCCTCAGTATTTCTTTCAACCATTCCCTAAGTGTGTCCAATTCCACTTCATTGAGGGCATAGACTGGGCACCATGGAGGAGTTTCTCCTTCTTTAACATCGATTGCATGGTTGTAGGGCTTGTGGTTGGGAAGCTTTTCTGCTGCCTCCTTGGTCATGATGTTGATCCACTTTCAGAATTTCTCAGGAACTTGTTCAAGTGCATCTGAAAATTCTTCATTAGTGTTAGCAGTGGATATGTGGCCTATAACTAGGGCTTCTGGGTGGTCGAGTATCCTTTTGTTGACCTTAAGTGGGAATGCACTGGCCTGAGACTTGGTGCATTTTTCTGTGCATCAAGGCATGGTGAATGATATGTTGTTATTTCCATCCCACAAATTGCATGGCTGGTGTTTTGTCATCCACCAATGTGGTAGGATAACATTACAATCACTATCTAGAGGTGCGACCTCAAAAGATTCTGCAGCAAAGTGCTTCTTGTGCTGCAACATGAATCATACCATAAACAATTCTCCTGCTTCAGCAACTACCTCATTCTTGAAGTTGCAAATTTGGAGTGGGGTGTCCCTCTTCATGGTTGGAATTTTGAATCTCTGAATGAAACCTTTGTCCAGAAGTGCTGCAGTGGATCCTGTATCAAGTAGGACTTGCACCATTCATTATTTGGTTTTGGACCAGGTCAGGACCATATCAATGATTGGTCTGGGTCCATGATGAGGTAGAACTAGGTCTTCCCCTTGAGTAACTGGGGTTGAGGTTCCATTGTCTGTTCATCAACTTTTTGTCCTGATCGACAGGAGGTTGTCTGGAGATTTCCTTTTGACTCCTGCACACTTGTGTGTCCGCGCGTCACAACTATCTTCCTCCTTGGGTGATGCCTCCCTAGAGAACTCTAAAAATCCAATTCCAAATCCTCACTGTCTTCGATTTCCCAAAATCTAGGCTGACCATCTGGCATCTCGGTGTCCTCATTATCCTGCTTAGCAGCAGCCATTTTAGCCTTCTTTTTGTCCTTGGGCTTCTCTTGCCCCTTGTCTTCTTCTTCATCATCATCCCTCTTTCTCTTGCCTGCAGAGGCTGTCTTGCCTCCACTTGACAACTCTGTTCCTCCTACTGTTTTCTTTGCATAACAGTCATACATTTTATGACCTGAGTGTCTGCATCTCCAACAGTCTGCTTTTTGTTTTTTGTGTTTATTGATTTCGCTCTGAGGAACATTCTGTAAGGCCTCTCTACCTGAGGCAAAGATTGTGGGTTTGTCTGACTTTTTTCTAGAAGAACCTTTCTTATCCCCATTCCTTTCCTTGACCTTTCATTCCGTCTGCTGCACCTCACAAGGACGAGCAGCTTCCTTACGTGGACGGTTGTCCTGTACCTCCAATGTCCTTTTCTTGGGACCCTTTATTTCTTCATCAATGTTCTCCACAACATATGCAGCCTCCTTGACTGCTTCAATCATGGAATCATGATCTCTAGGGATCACCTTGAAGGTTTAGTAAACCATCTTCTTGATTGCTGGGGTCATTGCATCCCAGATAACTGCTCTGTACATAGGGCCTGATGCCCCTACTGGCATGTTGAGGTCTTCCAATTTCATAATGTAGTCATCGATATCTCCTTCATATTGGAGTTCTCGGATTCAGAGTTCATCTTTCTGGACCTCTCTTCTGTCCATAAATCATGTTTTAATGGCGCTTGAAAAAGCAGCCCAGTTGTCCTTCAGCCCTTGGCTGTCGATTGCCTTTCAGTGCTCTTCATGTCAACTGAGGGCTTTGTGGGAGAATAAACTCCCTACCCATATAACCTGTGCGTCCTCATCAGGGGAGGAAGAGGAGTATGTCTCAACATAGTCCTGAACTGACATCCACTGGGCTCAGAAAAGGGTTTTGTCCTTGCCAGTGAAGATCTGAGGAGCCGTCATTTCAGGCATCTTGGGTTTCTTGTGGAGCTCTGGTGAGGCAGCCTCCTTCAACTTGTCCACCAAGGTTGCAAAGAACTGTGTTACTTTCACCTCACGTTCCCTTCGCCCCCTTCGTTCTTTTCTCTGTCTGTGGAAGATGTCAAGCGTTCTTCTCCCAGAGCTTCCATCATCGTCTGATGAGGAGGAGTCTGATGGGTCTGATGGGGGTAGTCCTGCTCCAGGCTTTGGAGGTCTGCCTCCATTTCCACCCTTTCCTGCTGATACAACACAGTCTGAGTTGGCTGTGGATGGGGGTAATGCCGTTTTGATGGCATCTCTGAGTGTCTCGGCCAAGGGTCCTTCTTTCTGTATGGCCACAGTAAGGAACCATGTGTAACGGCGGTCGTGGACAAGGTAATCGACAAAGAACCTGAGGGCTCTAGGCTTGTTGACAGTGATCGCAAACACAAGACAAGACCTCTTGGAGTGCACCAACGTTGGATATCTGAAGCTGTGACGTGCAACAACTATAGAGGATCCGTGTTTAGGAGCAGAGGTAGGTCAAGGAACAGGATCAGGGAAAACTGGGCAAAGAGGACAAAGGCCAGAGGATCGAAGACTGGAACGAGGACAGAGACTGAGGCGAGGACAAAGGACGAGGACTGGAGAGGACTCAAATATTTATTCGGTGAAATGAACAAATAACTGTGTAAGGAGAAAAGGAAAAGAAACAGAACGCTGGGAGGACAAGTCCTCTTATATACACATTTTCTCCTTCCACGCCGAGACACTAAACTAGTAGACCCTGAACCCTTAACCCTTAACTAACCAGCACAGCCGCTCCAGCCATTCCAAACATATGCGGCTGAGCAATTATCCTAATCTATGTTGCTTATCGCCAAGAGCACAGCCACCCAGATAAGCCTCCTGATAAGCGAGTGATAACAAGTGATAGGTGAGAAGTGAATGAATTTCTTGAGCCGTGACAGGATCCCCCTGTTTGGACTGAGCTCCGGCGAAGTAGTTTTTATGTTGTCTCTGGTCGGGGTCCTGGTTTGTCGGGGTATTTTTCGTGAAAGTGGTGAACAGCCTGGCTATCTTCATGAAGTTCGGCAGGTTCCCATTCCGGCATATCGTAGCCCACCCACTTGACCAAATACTGAAGTCTGCGGCGGTGTAGTCGGGAATCCAGGATTGCTTCGATGAAGTATTCGTCTTCCCCATCTATTTCCACTGGTGGGGGTGCATCTGGTCGTTGTCCTGGGTACGGGTCGTTTGCAGCTAATTCCAGGAGAAATACATGTTGGACGTTGTGGCACTTCATTGTTGGGGGCAGTTCAAGGCGGTACGCATAAGGGGATATCTTGGCAACTACTTTGAATGGTCCATGGCGTTTGTTGTCAAGTTTTCGTGATGGTCGGCGTGTTTTCCAATTTCTTGCATCCAGCCAGACATGATCTCCTGGTTGATAGTTCGGCGATGGTAACCGGTGCCTGTCTGCATTGTCTTGATAACGGAGGTTGGCTCGATTAATCTCAGCTCGCAGGTGACTATGGATTTCTGAAAGGGCCTTGGATGTTGTCAGAGCACGACGGTCATTGACATCGTTCATAGCTGCAGGTGTGAGATCGAATTGGCATCGAGGGTCGAATCCTTTGTTGGCGAAGAAAGGGGAAGTGCCTGTTGTTTCAGATGCTTGGTTGTTGGCAGCGAACACAGCCAGAGGCAACCATTCCACCCAGTCATCCTGTAGGTAGTTGACGTGTGCGCGCAAGTATTGTTCCATGATTGCATTCATTCGTTCAGTTTGTCCATCTGTTTGTGGGTGAAAGGCAGTTGAAAGTCGTGGGTCAATTCCCAAGCGGCGACATAAGTGTTTCCAGAAAAGTGCAGCAAACTGGGGTCCTCGGTCAGAGATGATTGTCAGGGGCAATCCGTGGAGTCGGAAGACGTGGCTAATGAATAGGTTTGCGAGTTCCTTGGCATCAACATCCGTACGGCAGGGTACAATGTGTCGTTCCTTTGTCAGTCGATCTACTACAACCCATATCGCGTCACAACCATTGGACCATGGTAATCCTGTTACAAAATCCATTGATATATCCTGCCAAGGTCTGTCTGGGATAGGTAGTGGTCGTAGGACGCCGAATGGGGCATGTCTGCTAGATTTCGAACGTTGACAGGTATGGCAGTTGCGAGTGTAGCGGTCAACGTCTCTGCGCATCTTGGGCCAGGTATATGTCCTCGATAGATATTCTAGTGTCTTTGATCTGCCCGGGTGACCTGCAGTAGGGGTCTCGTGATGTTGTTGCATAAGGTGCAGTCTTAGTGGTTCATAGTCTGGAACCCAGATTTGTTGTCGGTACAAGAGAAGGTTATCACGTCTCTCACATTCTGCCAGTGTGATGTCCTTACATTGTTTTGTTCCATCACTGAGCATCTGGAGGATTTTGTTTGGGAAGGGGTCGATAGCGTATCCTTCGTGGAAGAGTCGGCTTAGTGTAGGGGCATCTAGGGAGAGTGCTGGTGAGGTAACATCAGGTTGGTCGGACAAGGTTGTGGCCAGGGCATGGAGGATGTTTTCGGGTTTAATTATGGTGGTTTGGTTTTCGAGGGAGCGGTCATCCCCCTCTTTAGGCAGATCTCCGGATCGTCTAGTCAGTGCATCTGGTTTTCCTCCAGCAGTCCCTGGGCGGTAGACAATTTTGAAATTAAATTGGGACAAGAATTGAGACCATCGGGCTTGTCGGCGGTTGAGGAGTTTTGTTGTGGTGAAATATTCCAGATTCTTGTGGTCCGATAGGACACGGATTGGGTTGATAACAGACTGTAATTCCGGTCTCCATTCCTCAAATGCACGCACAATTGCCATTAGTTCCTTGTCATAAATCTCGTAGTTGCATTCTGCTGGAGAGTGCTTCTTAGAGAAATATGCCACTGGGTGTAGCAAGCCATCATCATCGTATTGTGACAGTACTCCAGCAGATACGTAGTCTGAGGCATCGGTTTCAACAATGACATCGCGGTCCGGGTCAAATCGGGCAAGGACGGGTGCGGATGTAAACGTGGTTTTTAACTCGTCGAATGCGTTTTGTTGCTCATCCTTCCAGGCAAATGGTACTCCTTTTCGTGTCAGGAGTGTGAGTGGTTGCACGATTTTGGAATAATTTCGGACAAAGCGGCGGTAAAAGTTGGCAAACCCCAGGAAGGCACGGACATCTTTTAGGTTGCGGGGTGATTCCCAGTCCTGGACAGCTGTAATTTTTTCGGGATCCATCTTAATTCCTTCCGTACTGATGATAAGCCCCAAGTATTTCACTTCCTGGCAATGGAACTCGCATTTTTCTGGCTTCAGGTGCAGGCCTGCTTTCTCAAAAGCTTCTAGCACAAGGTTCACATGTTGTTGATGTTCTTCGAAGGTGTCAGAATAGATGAGTGTGTCATCCAGGTAAGCTGTGCAGAAGCGGTCCAAATAGGGGGCCAGGACATCGTTGATAAAATTCTGGAAGGTTGCAGGGGCATTGGTGAGGCCAAAGGGCATTACTAATGATTCGAAAAGACCATAACGGGTGCGGAAGGCAGTTTTCCATTCCTCTCCTTCTGCCATTCGAATGAGGTTGTAGGCCCCCCGAATGTCAAGTTTTGTGAACCATTTTGCACGAGAGAGATTCATCAGGGTGTCTTGCATGAGTGGGAGAGGGTAGCGGTTTTTAATTCTTCCTTCATTGATTCCTCGATAATCCACAACTAGGCGTAGAGAACCATCACCTTTCTTGACGAACAAGATTGGTGCCGCAGCTGGGGATGATGATGCTCGAATGAATCCTTTGCTCATGTTTTCATCAATCCACCGCTTCAGTTCTTCCAGTTCTGGGCGTGAGAGGGAGTAGAGTGGGCCAAAATTGGTTTGAATCCATCTTCCAAGGGGATCTTGTGGTCACAGGGGCGGTGAGGGGGCAGTTTGTCGGCATTGACTTTTTCGAAAATTTTCAGGTATTTGTGGTATTCTTGTGGCACGATTGTTTCGAGGTCCGGCTTGTCATTCTTTGGTTCTTGCAGGGCAGTGTTAATTTCATTAAGTGATAGGCAGAACTGCTCGACCTTGCCATACCGTTGGTTGCTATTGTTGACAATTCGTTTAAAGGTTGTAGCCGAGATGGCACAGATCTTATTCTTTCGTTCTGGTGTCAGACCCTGGATTGGTGTGGCCTTGACCATGGTACGATGTGGGAGGCATTGGGGGGAGCAGAATTGGATATCATTTTTCGCAAAGTTGATGGTAACATCATGTTTCTTGAGCCAAGGGATTCCAAGGACTAGAGGGTAGTGGCCGAGAGAGGTGATGTATGCAACCAGTGTTTCGTGGTGGTCACCGATGGTGCATTGGATTTCCACATATTCGGTGATGTCTCCTGAAGAGATTGGTCGACCATCAATTACTTCAACTATTTTTGGGATTTTTAATTGGTAACGGGGGAGGTTGTGTTGGCGTGCAAAAGCCTCATTCATAAACGAGAGTCCAGTACATCCACAATCCACAAGTGCATGGGTGTCGAGTTTGGTGTCACGGTCGGTCAAGGTGCAAGGTACGACTAAGTGACTACCATCCATTTCATTTTCCTGACTAACTGACAAAGAACTTGCTGATACATAGAAGATTTCCTGTGGGGATACAAATGAAGAGGCAGGGGCAGGTCCACCAAGAGAGCCAACGGGCTGCTGGTGGACTACTCTTTTCCTGAGTTGGGTTCAGGGGAAGGGGCGGGGTCGGTCGGGGTTGTTGAGACCTCGGCAGCGGCCAGGCGCATCTTCCGAGTGTTGTTAGCGGCCAGGGTGGGGCATTCATTTTTGAAGTGGTCGGCTGATCCACAGTACAGGCATTGTCCCTTCGCCATGCGTTCGTCACGTCGGCGTTGGTTTTGTGCCTTTTGGGAAGCTGATAGGTCCATGGGGGCTGTGCCGTAATTGCCACTGTTAGTGCTGGTCGGGTGGGCGGCTGGTAGGGCCGGTGCAGGGGCTGGTCTTGGGGGAGCTGGCGTGGCTTGGCGTCGGGTGACAGCTGCATGGGCTCGGATACGATAGTCTAGCTTCATACATAGGTCGACAAACTTCGCAAAATCTTGGGGTTCATCAGCCTGGTATACCAGACTGGCTTGTAGTTCTCGGGACAGGCCTCTCTTCAGGGCTGCCTTTTTCGCATTGGTGTCGAAGTTGAGGATTGCCATCAGGCGTTGGAACTCAGCATAGTAGATGCTAAATTCCCTATTGCCTTGGTTGAGTTTCTCGAGTTCCGCAGATGCTGTCCCCACTTGGTCTGGGTCTCCGAATGCAGATTCAAGGATGGTGATTAACTCTTCCACATCTTTGAGGTTGATCTTGTCTGCAAGGACATAGGGTTGGACCTGGTTCTGGGCATTGTTTTTGAGGTAACCATATAGGTAACGGAGCTTATGCTGATCGTCAATGAAGCGGGAGGAGTCCCCAGCTAGCTTGGACCTAACTTTGGAAATGAAGTTAAGCAGGTCCTTGCGGTCGCCAGAGTACTCTGGTGGGTGGGGTAACTCGATGGGTTTTGTCGTAGCAAGGGCTGTGTTTCCTGTGAGGGATTGCAGTAGTCGGATAGTGGTGTTGGCTGATCCGAGGTCACGTTCGAGGTCGGCGATATGTTTCGCATAGTCAGAGTTGTCTTTTTGGGATTCCTTTAGTTCTGCCTTGAGGTCGACCAACTTTTGGCAATCGTGTTTGTATTCTTCGACTGCATTGTATAATCCTTGGATTTTGGATGGGTCTTTGTTGACTTCGTCACTTTGAGCTGCATTGAGATACAGCGCGATAACAATTTCTTGATCAGCCATGGTGTTTTAACGGAGGTACCAGGTAAGGTTGTTGTCGTCAAAGGTGACTCGTGTTGCAGAGATTTCGTTTCCGATTTGGCGGGCAATTTCGATTTCGTCGATAATAGCAGTGTTTCCCAAGGACAGGAATCTTGGGATGAGGCGTGTGAACTGGTAGAACCAGAGATCGTGGAGCATAGGCACAAGGGTAATCAAGGGCAGACGGTAGAGCCGGCAGGTACTTGATTACACAGTTATGTTGTAACGGCGGTCGTGGACAAGGTAATCGACAAAGAACCTGAGGGCTCTAGGCTTGTTGACAGTGATCGCAAACACAAGACAAGACCTCTTGGAGTGCACCAACGTTGGATATCTGAAGCTGTGACGTGCAACAACTATAGAGGATCCGTGTTTAGGAGCAGAGGTAGGTCAAGGAACAGGATCAGGGAAAACAGGGCAAAGAGGACAAAGGCCAGAGGATCGAAGACTGGAACGAGGACAGAGACTGAGGCGAGGACAAAGGACGAGGACTGGAGAGGACTCAAATATTTATTCGGTGAAATGAACAAATAACTGTGTAAGGAGAAAAGGAAAAGAAACAGAACGCTGGGAGGACAAGTCCTCTTATATACACATTTTCTCCTTCCACGCCGAGACACTAAACTAGTAGACCCTGAACCCTTAACCCTTAACTAACCAGCACAGCCGCTCCAGCCATTCCAAACATATGCGGCTGAGCAATTATCCTAATCTATGTGGCTTATCGCCAAGAGCACAGCCACCCAGATAAGCCTCCTGATAAGCGAGTGATAACAAGTGATAGGTGAGAAGTGAATGAATTTCTTGAGCCGTGACACCATGCATTGATTGGTTGTTTTCATGCCATTTTATCCATCACCGCTTGAATGAATTTATTGATTATCTCCTTCTTTTCTTGCTGGCAGGGTGTTTTATATTCGAGCTGCTGCTGCTGTTGCTGCTCTTCAGCCTTTGCAAGTGCTGTGATCCTTCTGTCATGACACTTGTCACTGTCCTCTTTCTCTGATGCCCAATTTTTCACATTCTTGTTCCAATGGCTTGGTTTGTGGTGAAACATTCCAGTACATCATTGATGATTTGGACCCCGGCGGTCCGTCTTTCTGCAGCCTTGTGATTGGCTTCTTGTTTTTGCTGGATATCTGGTATCTAGGCTGCCTATTGTCTGCCTGACCTGGGACCTGAATTCGTTGCTGGCCTGAACAAGGTGTACAATCACAGAGTGATTGATTTCTTGGTCAATATTTCCCTTTTTGATGACATCATAAGCATTTTGCATGGTTGCTGCCATTTCCTGGTATAAGGCCTTCATCTCACTGATATTGGCCTGTACCATAGCTCCTTCCTTCTGCAGGGCCTGGAAAAGTCCTTGGATAACCCTCTCTGTGACGTTCATTCGATCCACCATTCTGATGAACCATTGCAGAAGCTGGTCCTTGCTGACTGTAGCCATTTGTGTGAAAGAGGGAGCTCGTTGATCCTCTAGCTGCTGCCAAATCTTGGGTCAATAGATTTCGACAGTGTTGCTCATTTGAACATCATCAGCTCGACCAGCAGTGGGGGAACCGGTGGCTTCATGGTGGGATATCTTGGAATAATTCCTCATCTTTTGGAGGTAGAATGTTTTTCTTGCCCCACAAGAGGGTCTTTCCATTTTTCGTGTTTGATTTTTGATAAACTAGGTAGCTTGTTCCTTAAGTTCATAGTGTTACCCTGGGCACAGTGTCTGCTATGCAGAGGGGGTTTCCATAATTCATTTTGTTTTGTTTGTTTCATTCATTTATTTGATTGGTGCTCTGAGATAAAGCTGGGAAGTTTATTCATCGATTGCATCTCTGAGTTTTTCGGATGAGGGTCCTCCTTCCTGTATGGCTTTGGTGAGGGACCGCGCATCAATTGGCTGTTTTCAGGCCATCTGTTAAGCACCAACAGCAACCCTTCTGACTCTTGTAAGGTACGTAACACAATGATTTCTTGTTTCTTCATTTGGTGTTGTACTACTAAAATTAGTTCCTGGCATGGGCAATACTTCTCATATACAGAATGTCTCTGCTACATTGCCTTATTTATCTGGTAGCTATTCGGGGTTCTTCAGGTTAGGGTTGGAAAAGAGGAGGATTGGGTGAAGAGGGATAGCTAAGTGATCTCGTTCACTGGATGGGGACAGATGAATCTGGGACAAGTAGTTGGTGAAGGAATGTAAAGTAGATTGCATAGAGAATTAAATACAGATGTTTTTTCCATCTTTATATATCTGAATTCCTTCTCTTCCTCATGACCTTATAACCTATCCCCAATTCGCAATCTCCTTTATCATAATTCCAAATACAAACTCATAATTCCAAACAACTAGTAAACAGTAATTTCAAACAAAATAACAATAGTAATTCCAAACATTAAATTGCACATCATGTTTCCCACAGCAACTTCCTTCTCCTAAGCGAGCTTCCCCAATTAACTTACCACTGCTCCACTCCTAAGCGGGTCCTTGCTTAGCCCTCTTGAGCGAACGTCCACTGGAGCTCCACCAGAAATTCCACTGGAGCTCCACCAAAATTTCGACTGGAAATTCCACCAGATCTCCACCAAAATTTCCACCAAAATTTCCACCTGAGCTCTACCGAAAACTGCACCGGAGATCTGCTCTTTGTAAATCCCGAATGCCCCCAACCCCTTGTAATTTCTGGTTACCAAGTAACAAATGGTAATCGTTACATGAGTTATCCATATTCCCGAAGAGGCTGCAATACCTCCTAGGAGCATGTCATCCGAGATTCGTGACATTAGCCCCCTTCTCAAGGCCAAGGCTCCGACAAGGTTTGTCCACTTGTTGCGAGGTCTTTGAGAAAAGTGCATTCGGTACAGTGGCTTTTTGATCCATCCGGGGCTATTGTGTCCATGGATCATTGAGGGATGTCAGTGATGGGTTCTCCAGTGGAAAGGTGCCTCCTGGGAGCTGTGGTGGGTCATAGGTTCCATTTGGTTGGGTGTTTGCTCCGAGTGTTCTCTCTGTACTCTTTCTAGTACCACTCCCGGTTGCTCTCTCTGTACTCTCTCTAGAACCACTCCCGGTTGTTCTCTATGTACTCTGTCTAGCACAACCGATTCTCTAAGGGGTGGTTCCTTTGCTTCGCCATTGTGGATGAGGGTAGGATGGGGTCCATCAGTTGGGGTTGTTTCTTTTCAGGAGTCGCAGTTGCAAGGTGAAGTTGGTGGGAGTTGGGGGTTATTACACCTGGTAACATGCCCCTCTAGGTTGACCAGGAATCCACAATTGTGGCATACACATCTTCCTCTTTGCCACCTTCGGCAGGCCTTTCTTGGGTTCAATTGTTGCATTTGGATAATTTCGTCCAAATCTGGATGGTGTTCTTTCCCACAATAACAGTGATCGTTGGGGTAGCCATTCTCTCTGGGGGGATAATAGATTTTTTCTTGTTTTTCTTTTTCATGGGTGCTACATGGTTCTTCATGGCAGAAGGTTCAATGGAGATCGTTATGCATTGTACTAGGAAATGGGGCAGGGGGAGTAGACAGTCGGTTCTGGACCATTGTCATTCATCAGGGACATTGTCTTGCAGGATGCCAAGTTCCATGGTTGGTTTCTAGTTTGGAGGTGCCAGTTTTTGGCGATAATTTTTTGGAACCGTTCGATGGCATCCCGGGAGTTGTCGAAGTTGGTGGCCGGGTTCCAAGTCTTATCCTCGTCATGAAACCCTTCCACCTGGCTCAATATTGTAGGGTTTTTCGGTGGTAGCACGAGTCAGTGATTTCTTCAACTTCCCACTCTGCCTCATTGTTGATGATGACTGGCAGAGGAGGGGGTTGGAGGTGTCCAGGGATTGGGGTATTTCGATTTGTTGTGGGTTCCAGGAGCGAGATGTGAAATACTGGATGGATCTTCACACTGGGGGGAAGGTCCAGTTTATATGCCCTGGAGGCTATCTTTTCAAGGATGGAGTAGGGGCCTATAAGGTTGAAGTTGAGTTTATTCGAGGGGTGGGTTGTCTTGACATATTTCCTCCATAGCCATACCCTGTCTGCTCTTTCTAGCATTGGGTCTGGTTGTCTTCCCTTGCTTGCTTGTTCTGGTTGCCCTGCTTGGCCCCATTGGATCTCGGCTCATAGTTCTTGTTGAAGGGTGTTTAGGGAGGAGACGTAACTGGATACATCAGGAGTGGGGCTATCGGCGGCCTTAAGGTCTGGCTGGAATCAGGGGTGGTATCCGAAGTTTGCATAGAATGGGGTAACTCCTGTTGATGCAGATTTGGTATTGTTGTAGCAAAATTCTGCAATGGGCAGGAGTTGCTTCCAGTTATTTTGTTGGTAGTTGCAGTAAGCCCGTAAATACTGCTCTAGTGTTGCATTGGTGCATTCAGTTTGGCCATCTGTTTCAGGGTGAAATGTGGTGCTTAGGTTTCGGGTAGTCCCCATAGCCATCATGATTTGTTTCCAGAATTTTGAGGTGAATAATGGCCCTCTATCCGAGATGATGCTATTTGGTAGACTGTGAGCTTGTATGACATGGAGTATAAATCCCTCTGCTAAGTCCTGTGGTCCCATCATGTCTTTGCATGCCACGAAGTGGGACATTTTCGTGAGTCAGTCCACGATCACCCATAGTGTATTGCAAATATCTACCTCCAGAAGGCCCATGATGATGTCCATGGAGATTGAGTCCCATGGCCTCATTGGTAATTGCAAAGGTTTGAGTAATCTGAATGGGGCATGCCCTTTTGGTTTGATCCTTTTGCAGGTGTCACAATTGTCAATGTACTGATGTACGTATTGTCACTGCTGGGGCCAGTAGTATTTTCTGGCCAGGAGTTCAAGTGTCCGTGCCCGCCCTGGGTGTCCTGCTGCGAGGGCATCGTGATGGTCATGCAGTAGGCAGAGTCAGAGTTTGTCGTTTTGTGGTACCCATATTAATCCCTCATACATCAGGATTCCTTCTGTTTCTTCACATAGTCCTAGGGCCACCCAGTTGTCCATTCATTCTCCTGCTCTTAATGTCTTTATTGTTTCCTGCATTCCGTTATCCTTTCCAGTTTCAGTCCTTATTTCTTCTAATAGTTCCTTATCCTGCATGATTATTATTTCCTCTGCTGCATGTATTCGAAATGTCTTCCGGGAGTAGTATTCTTCCTTTATGTTGTCTATGTTTTATCTCCCCTTCCCAGGGCGAGTCTCCTGACTTGCATGAAAGGATATCGGGCTTCCCGGCATGTTTTCCCGGTAAATACATAATCCTGAAATGGTAGTTTGCCAGTTGCTCCCCCCATCGGGCCTGTCTTAGGTTAAGGTCCTTTTTCATCTGCCAATATTCTAAGTTTTTGTGATCTGACAAAATGGTGATAGGGTGTTGTGTGATTTTACAATATGTTGACCATTTGTGGAGGCTGTCCACGATAGCTAGGAGCTCTTTATCATGAATGTCATAGTTTAGTTCGGCATCTTCTAGCTTCCTGTCAAAATATCCGAGTGGGTGCAGAATCCCAAGATCGTCTGGTTGGGAGCATATGGCACCTATCGCATAGTCCGATGCATCTTTTTCCAATGTCAAGGGTCTGGCTGGGTCAAAGTGGTGTAGAATTGGTTGGGAGATCATAGCTTTTTTAAGTTGTTCGAAAGCAGATTGGGTGGCATCGGTCCATTCATACCGGGTGTCTTTTTGGGTTAACTTAGTCAGGGGTGCTGTTATTTTGCTGAAGTCTCGGACAAATGTCCTATAGAAATTCGCGAATCCAAGGAAACTTTGGACTCCCTTTATGTTGGTGGGTTCTTTCCATTCTTCGACAGCTTTTACTTTTTCTGGGTCCATCGAAATCCCTGTGGGGGCAATTATATATCCAAGGTACTCTGTTCTGCATGTATGGAATTCACATTTTGATGCTTTGAGAGTCAGCCACACTTCCTTCATCCTTTCCAAAATTAATTTGACATGTTGGCGGTGTTGTGTCAGGTTATCCGAGTAAATTAACATATTGTCAAGGTATGCAATACAGAAGATGTCGAGGTAGTCGCTTAATACCTCATTCATCCAGCATTGGAACGATGCTGGGGCATTAGTTAACCCGAACGGCATGACAAGGTATTCATACAGTGTGTATTTTGTTCGAAAAGCGGTTTTCCATTCATCGCCTTTAGCTATTCGAAGGTTGTTGTATACATCCTTAACGTCTAGTTTTGTATAGATTTTTGCTTTTGAAAGGCAGTCCAATGCTTCGTGGATTAAGGGGAGGGGGGTTCAATCTTTGATTGTAATGTCATTGAGCCCCCAGTTATCTATGCAGAGCCGGAGTCCTCCATCATTTTTCTTAACAAAGTGTATAGGTGCACCTGCCGGTGAGGTTGAATTCCGGATCCATCCTCGTTCTAAGCTAGTATCTATATACTCTTTTAGGGCTTTTTATCTTCCTTCATCTAATGTGTGTAGGGGCTCGAAAGGTGGTATTTTGTTATCTATTAGGGGAATATGGTGGTCGTGGTGTTGGTGAGGTGGTCTTTGGATTTTTCCTTTTTCTTCAAAGACCAGTAGGTACTTGTGATATTCCGGTGGGACGATATCTCCTAGTTCTGGTTTCTTTGGAGCGGTGATCTTTCTTGGCTTTTCTATAGATGCCGCCTGGTACTCCATTTCAGGTTCAGTGGGTTGTTGGTCGATTGGCGGGGTTTCGGTATCTGTTTCCTCTAGGGGGTTGTCTTGATCATCCCTTGAGTCACTTTCATGGTGAGAATGCAGGGCCCATTCTTTCAGTATTTCTTCGCATTCTTCCTTGTCCTTGCTGTTTTCCTCATTATCAAAGGTGGTGTCCTGAGCCAGGTCTAAATGGTATCGATCAATTGCTTTTCCTTCCGGAATTATTTTGGCATGGGGGGAGGTGTCGAGGCATTCTTTGGCACATTTGTTGGAATCGAACATAACTTTTCCTTCTCTCCAGTTGATTTTGGGATTGTGCTTTTTCAACCATGGGAGTCCTAAGATGATCAACAAGTTACCGATGGTGATGCAGTGTAGTTTGATCATTTCCCGATGATTATTGGTGGTCAATTTGACTGTGGTATCATGGGTCACTGGACCACTTGCTACTTCTCTCCTGTTGACTGCTAGGACTCTTTGTGGTATTGTCTTTTCATCCAGGGGGATTCCCACCTGTTCTGCATATTTTTTATCTATGAAATTTTCTGTTGCTCCATAGTCGATCATTGCAGTAGTGTGGTGATCCTGTTTATTTTTCCCTCACATTATAACTTCCAGGATAATCTTTTCGTCTCTTTGGTATCGGCTTACACTGGATATAATGTAGCTGGGGTTTAGTGATTTTGGGATGCTGGCTTTCTTCCCCAGGAGTGCCGCTTGGTTCCTTACTCCCGGGGATCTTCTTTTCCCGATTCTTCTTCTGCTGGGGCTTCTCCTACTGTAGCTTCAGCTGCCTGGTAGGTTCTTCTGTTGTAGTATGGTTTCTTCATTGGGCTGCAGGCAGAGTAGTGGCCGCTTTTCCTACAGTTGTAGCAGTTGTTGTTTCTTCTTCTTTTTTCCTCTTTTGTTCTATCTTTTCCTCGAGGTCTTTGGGTAGCATCGAGCTCCATGGGGGTTGGGTCTGAGAGCATGGGTTCAGGGTTATGAGAGTGTCCGGTCCAGTGGTCTCGGTAGTACTGAGGTTCATTTCGGATTGAATGTGTTCGGAAGTTGAATAGTCGGTTATCGAGAGCAATAGCTTTGTTTGCAAAGTTGATCATGGTTTCGGGTCTGGTGTCCAATAGGGCCAGTCGTCTTTGGACATCAATGTGGAGACCATCGTTGAATTGGTCGATATAAAGGGGGTCATTGTAATTGAGGTCGGCCATAATTCATTGGAAGTCCACCCAATATGCAGCCGCAGAATGGTTTCCCTGCCGGATGCTCTTGAATTTCCTCCTTGCTATCTCTTTAGAGTCTGCTTCTCCAAAGCCTCGGGTAATCGTGGTTTTGAATTCTTCCCAAGTTTTGTAGGAAATTTGTCCTTTCGTGATCGAAGGTTCGATCCATGCCCAGGCATTTCCTCTACACCGCGAGCTCTTATAGTTGACCTTTTTTACATCTAAGTCGAATTTGTTTGGCTCGCAATTAAATTTGAGCTCACACTGAGTAAGGAATGCGCGGAGCTCGGGTCATTTGCCATAGTACAGTTCCAGATGTTCGACCTTGGGGTTGCTTGGAGTGGGAGGGTGATATAGTTGTTGTAGGAGGTGTTGCAGCTGGTCTATACTCATTTGGATGGGGGCAAGAGCTCCTGCAGGATTTCCTTGTGCAGTCATCATTCTGGAATTTGTTTCTCCTGATGTCTCTGGGGTTTGTGGTCTTGATGGGTGTTCGGGAGTCACTGGGCTCGCTGGTCCTGATGCTTCGCTTCTGATGGCTTCGCCCAATTCTCTTAACTTGAACAGATCCAGGATCTCTGGATTTACTGAAGGTTCGTTGCTATTGTTTTTTGGCCCTTCTCTTTGGTCTTCTGATTTTTGTTTGTGTTAGATACCTTGGTAGGGAGATGCAATGTAATGTTAAGCACCAACAGCGACCCTTCCGACTCTTCTAATGTAGGTAACACAATGATTTCTTGTTTCTTCATCTGGTCTTGTACTACTATAATTAGTTCCTGGTGTGGGCAATACTTCTCATATACAGAATGTCTATGCTGTGTTGCCTTATTCTTCTGATAGCTATTCGGGGTTCTTTGGATTAGGGTTGGGAAAGAGGAGGATTGGGTGAAGAGGGATAGCTAAGTGATCTCGTTCACTGGATGGGGACGGACGAATCTGGGACAAGTAGTTGGTGAATGAATGTAAAGTAGATTGCTTAATTAATTACAAATGTTTTTTCCATCTTTATATACCTGAATTCCTTCTCTTCCTCATGACATTATAACCTATCCCCAATTCGCAATCTCCTTTCCTGTAATTCCAAATACAAACTCATAATTCCAAACAACTAGTAAATAGTAATTTCAAACAAAATAACAATAGAAATTCCAAACATTAAATTGCACATCATGTTTCCCACAGCAACTTCCTTCTCCTAAGTGAGCTTCCCCAATTAACTTACCGCTGCTCCACTCCTAAGTGGGTCCTCACTTAGCCCTCTTGCACGAACGTCCACTGGAGCTCCACTGGAAATTCCACCGGAGCTCCACCAAAACTTCCACTGGAAATTCCACCAGAGCTCCACTGAAATTTCCACCAAAATTTCCACCAGAGCTCTACTGAAAACTCCACCAGAGCTTCGCTCTTTGTAAATCCCGAATTCCCCCAACCCCTTCTAATTTCCAGTTACCAAGTAACAAATGGTAATCGTTAAACTGGTTATCCATATTCCCGAAGAGGCCCCTTGCTTATCGTACGTTGTCTCATGCTGTGCAGTCTTGACCCTTGTACTCAGCGCCACTCCTGTTCACTGACTAGACTCTGCCTTGGTCAACTAACTCTGAATGCAGGTATGTTGAACGATGATTTCGCAATGCCTTGCACATGCCATGGAGCTCTTCTCCAGTGCAAGCCCTCTTGGTATTCGTTGGTTGCTGAGCACCTCCTCATGTATAAGTAGGTACTGTTTGCCCTCATCATCATCACTCCATTATTGTCGCCAACAGTCATCTCATGGCGGAGTTGCCATTAGTGAGGTGAGTCCTTCCCTTTTCTCATTCCTGATGTTTCCCTTCCTGATGTACAATAGGTGTGATGTCTTGGACCAGGACCTTCATGAGGTCTCATTCAGGGGGTCACGAGTCACATGACTTCTTTTGTCCAAGCTTCCGAGGGTTCCAGCCTGAATTGATGATCTTAATATTCATTCTCCTGTTGAGTTTGCCATGTTCTCTCTCAATTATACATGTTACCAAATCCATTATCACACATTATACAGTGTAACAGTCTTTCAATCATCTCTGCTGAGCTTCCTCAGTAACATATGATTCTTGATTTGGACTTGGCACTCAGTCATAGTGTACATTCAATTCATTGTTAAATACCTCACAGTCTTCTCCTTATCCCTCCATTCCTCATCCTCATTATGAACCTCAACTTCCTCCAGCCTTCATTGTCAAGACCCAAGGAATACACATGGATGACAGGTGATACAATTCGCAGACTGCTATGCAGTCGGGTTTGGTTCATACACAGGATGTCCCTGCAGCAATGCCTTCTGGGTTAACATTGGCTAGATGTTATTTGTTGAGGGAGTAGGGTAAGGGGATAGGATGGGAGCTGGAAGTGGCAATGGAAACTGGGTGTTATTCACTGGTTGAACGATGAGGGCTCTGGTGTGTAGATAGGGTTGTGTGAATGAATAATTGATTTCGTGCTAAACTAATGAAATACAATTGTCCCTTCTTATACCTTTGTTGCTGTGCCCATGTGATTCCCTCCTATCTGCCCAGCAGATATCCAACCCATCATGACACACCCTTTATCTCATTGTGACCCTTTCCCAGATGTAGACAAAACAAGATAAGGAACACAATGGAGACATAACTCAAATGTAGACAAAACAAAATTCCAAACATAAGTCCAATGAAATTCCAAACATAGAGCAAACGAAATTCCAAACACAAAAGAAACCCACAATATTCCATCCCGAAACCCTTCTTCATCATCCCTGCTCATTCATCCTGGTAAACCCTAACTCTGCCCTTTTCCTTAAACCCTAACCATGACATAAGCCATCCCCAATGTCACCCCTACGATCTACAGCCCAGCTCTGGTCATAGTTCCTCCCAGAAGCATATCCTTAGCAGTTCATGAGAGTAGCTCCCCCTTCCAGGCTGAGACTCTGACAAGGCTTGTCTGGGGTTCTCCATGCTGGCAGACCTAAGGTCGAGATTGTCATAGGCATCTCATTCGGATTCCTTGTTCGGGGGAATGAAGTAGACAGGGACATATAATTTCTCCATCAAAGTCCCATTCGAGCTTTCCGAGGCTGGCTCAGGTTCATTCAGAGACAGTTCCTTGGCGTGGTATTGTTGGTCCTCCCATAGTTGCATTCATCAGTTCATCGTTGGGGGGAATCCTTCCAATCCAGCGGTTGGGAAATAGTTGTGACTCTCCTTTGATTGGAGGTGTGTGATGCAGTAGTCATCATAGCCAAAGGTCCAGTGTTGGCCATCGTGTGGGGTATATGTTGTTATTGGGAGGGGGGTGTCCTGGTGGTACCAGCTGCTGGAATGTTGGTGGTTCTTGCTCTTCATGGGGCTAGCCATGGTTTTATAATCTTGGGGCTGGGTTTCGTGGGTAGGTAGTATGGAAACATCGGATGGCATCGGGGGAGTTCGTGAAGTTCTCTGCTGGCTACCAAGTTTGATCCTTGTCAGGGAATCCTGTCCACCATATGTGGTATTGGAGTTTATTTTGATGGTAGCAAGAATCAACAATTTCCTCCACATCCCATTCTTCTTCGACTTCTATAATGATTGGTGGGGGAGGAGGTTGTAAGTGACTGGGGATGGGTGTGAGAATAGGTTGAGCCAGCTCAAGTAAGGGGATGTGGAATACTGGATGGATCTTTACACAGGCGGGGAGGTCCAGTTTATAAGCTCTTGATCCCACACACTCGAGGATGGTGTAAGGTCCGATTAGTTTGTAGTCCAACTTGCTAGATCGCTGAGCTGTCTTCATGTTCTTCCTCCATAACCATACCTTATCCCCCTCTCTCAACACAGGGTCCGGGTGCCTATTCCAATTTGCCTGTTCTGCCTGGGCAGCCTGTACATACTTGATTTCTGCCTGTAGTTCTCGATGGAGGTCGGTTATGGTTGAGATGTATTCTGATACCTCCAGAAATCTATCTTCTATTCTGCTGAGGCTAGGTGTAAACAGAGGATGGTATCCATAATTCGTGAAGAATGGTGTAACTCTTGTGGTTTTGTATTGGGTATTGTTGTAGCAGAACTCTGCCATTGGGATTAGCTTTTCCCAATCATCCTGTTGGTGATTGCAGTACACCTGCAGGTACTATTCGAGGGTAGCATTTGTGCGTTTCGTCTGTCTATCCATTTCTGGATGAAATGTGGTGCTGAGTTTCCTGGTTGTTGCCATTGCTTCCGTCACTCATTTCCACAATGTCGATGTAAAGAGCAACCCACGGTCTGAGGCGACATCATTAGGGAGTCTGTGGGCCCTGACCACATGCTTCAATAATCTGTCCGCCAATTCCCTTGGCCGCATGGTGTCTGTACAGGGTATGAAATGAGCCATTTTTGTAAATCAATCAATGATCACCCATAGGGCATTATTTTCTCCCTTCGATGGAAGTCCAGTTATGAAATCCATGGACACCCAATCCCACAGCCTCACTGGTGGTTGTAGTGGTTTCAGGAGCCTGAAAGGAGCATGACTGACTGGCTTGATCCTTCTGCAGGTGTCGCAGTAGTCTACATACCTGTGGACATACTGGCGTTGCTGAGGCCAATAGTAATTCCGGCTGAGGAGTTCCAAGGTCCTTGCCCACCCCAGGTGCCCAGCAATGAATGATCGTGATGGTCGTGTAGTAGCCATAACCATAATTCGTGATTGTTGGGTATCCATATCAGTCCTTCATATAACAGCAGCCCCTCTCGTTCCTTGCATAGTCCCAATGCTACCTACCTGTCCATTCTTTCCCCAGTCCGTAGTTTCCCCAATACTTCCAGTATCTCCTGATCCTCCTCTGTTTTCTTCCTGATTTCCCTCAATAATTCCTCGTCGACCTGTAATTCCATGACCTCAGTAGAGCTGATCCAGAAGGTCTGTGATGGCAAAAGTATTTGTCCCCTATTTTGCTGGTGTTTTAGTTCCCCTTCCCAGGGAGAATCCCCTGATTCTCTTGAAAGGATGTTGGGCTTTCCCACAAGTTTACCAGGTCGATAGGTTATTGTACAGTCATTATTGGCTAATAGTTCTGCCCATCTTGCCTGCCATAGATTTAGATCTTTCTTCATTGTCCAATATTCCAAATTTTCATGGTCTGTCAATATTGTAATTTTATGTTGGGTACTCTTGCAGTATGTGCTCCATTTGCTTAATGCATTGATGATGGCAAGGAGTTCTTTGTCATGTATGTCATAATTTAGTTCTGGGTCCTTGAGTTTTCATGAAAAATATCCTAATGGGTGTAAAATGTTTGAATCATCTGGTTGTGAGCAGACTGCCCTGATGGCGTATTTGATGCATCCATTTCAAGGGTTAAAGGTTTAGTGGGGTCGAAATGTCATAGAATCAGTTCCGAGGTCATTGCCTTTTTCAGTTGTTCGAATGCTGATTTAGCCGTGTCATCCCATTTCCATGTTATGTCCTTTCTTGTCAATTTATTCAGGGGTGTTGTTATTTTGCTAAAGTCCCAGATAAACCTTCTGTAGAAGTTGGCGAATCCTATGAAACTTTGTATCCCTTTCACATTCACCGGTTCCCTCCATTCTGCCACTGCTTTTACTTTCTCTGGATCCATCCGTATCCCTGTTGGTGATATGATATATCCCAAATACTCTGCCTCAGTTGTATGAAATTCGCATTTCAAGGCCTTGAGCCTTAGTTTCACCTTGTCCACCCATTCCAAAACTCTTCAAACATGCTGTCGGTGTTTCTGGATGTCATCGGAGTAAATCAAGATATCATCGAGATATGCCAGGCAGAAGATATCTAAGTAATCACTTAGGACTTCATTCATCCACCTCTGGAATGATGCAGGAGCATTCATCAGGCCGAATGGCATGACCAGATATTTGAAAAGGCCATATTTCGTCTGAAAAGCAGTCTTCCATTCATCCCCCTTTGCGATCCGCAGATTGTGATAAGCATCACGGATGTCTAGTTTTGTATATATCTTTGCATTGCACAGGCTGTCCAGTGCTTCCCCTATCAGCGGGAGGGGCGTCCTGTCTTTTACTGTCATCTCATTGAGTCCCTGGTAGTCTACACAGAGTCTTAGTGTACTGTCATTCTTTTTTACAAAATGTATTGGGGCCCCCACCAGTGATGTTGAGCAGCATATCCATCCTTTTTCGAGGCTGGTATCCAAGTATTCTTTCAATGCCTTCAACCTGCCCTCATCCAATGCTCGAAGGGGTTCGAATGGTGGAACCCTTCCTTTTATCAGCGGAATCCGGTAGTCATGATGTTGGTGTGGTGGTCACCCTGATGCTTCTCCCTTGTCAAATACATGGAGCAAATCGTGGTATTCAGTTGGGACAATATCCTTGGCTGAACATGGGGTCAGTTCTTGCTGTTGTGACTCAACTACCCCTGGGGGTGATGTGATTTGCCATGATGGGATTCAAAAAGGGTCATCTTGGGTGCCCTGCAGTGAATCTTGGCCCGTGGCAGCATAGGCAGTCCAGTCTGAGGTCCCTGCTCATCGTTGTTCACCATCCCCATGAACCCCCATTCGACAAGGATCATCTTGGTTGTTACCTTGGACCCATTTTCATTCCTGCTCTTCTTCATCCCCTCCATGGTCCTCATCAATCCCCATCCGAACAGGATCATCTTGGATGACCCCTCTTCTTTCCTCCTCTTCTTGATTCTCTCCATCATTCCCATAGATCCCGATTCGACAAGGATCATTTTGGGTATTTCATTTCTCCTCCCTTGCCCACTAGTCCCAGGTCCCTTTTCCTGCCTCCAGTGTTTGGTGCATACATGTCCCACATGCTCTCTCATCCCTGGCTGCATCCGGCACAGTGTCCTGTTGATATTGTCGACTAGCAGCATCTTCCATCACCATAGTTGCATGAGGTGAGGTCCTTAGGCACTTCTTAGTGCAGCGCATTGAGTCAAACGTGACTCTTCTGTCATTCCAGTCAATACTGGGGTTGTGTTTCCAGAGCCATGGGAGTCCAACAATAATAGGTGAGTTTCTGATCATGATGTAGTGTAGTTTCATGTCCTCCTGATGGTCATTTATTTGCAGTTTCACCATAGCTTCATGGGTGACCGGCCCACTGGCTATTTCTCACCCATCCACTGCCAACACTCTTCCCGGGACTTTCTTTTTGTTCAACGGAATCTGAATCCCTTCCACATATTGTTTGTTGATGAAGTTTTCTGTCGCACCACAGTCCACCATGGCTGACATGGTGTGTTCTCAATTATCTTTTCTTCTTACTACCACTAGTAGTATGATTTTTTCGTCTTGCCGGTATGGTCCTATGCTTGATATGATGTAGGCTGGTTCTGGGTTGTCGGGTTCGGTGGGATCTTTCATCCCCAGGAGTTCACCTTGTTCTTCTACTCCTGGGGATTCTCTTTTCCTGCCCTCTCCTCAACAAGTTCTTCATCCATGTTGGTCTCCACTGCTTGGTAGGGTCTCTGTTCTCCCCTTGGTTTCTTGTGGGGACACTTTGCAGCATAGTGACCCATCTTACCACAGTTATAACATTCATTGTTTCTGTGTCGCTTTTCTTCTTCTACCTTGTCCCTAGGTTTGCCCCTCCATGTGGCATCCAACTCCATTAGCTCTGGTTCCGAGAAGGTTGATCCATGGTGGTTATTCTTCTGGTGGAAATTTTCATATTGGGGTTCGTATTGATTTCAGAGAGGCCGGAAATTGAACAATCAGTTGTCCAATGCAATTGCCTGGTTCACAAAATCGATTACCTTTGTAGGGCGGGTATCAAGGATGACGAGTTGTCTCTGCACATCGATATGGAGTCTCTCACTGAACTGATCAATATAGATCTCATCGTTATACCACAGGTCTGTGATAATCCTTTGGAATTCAGCCCAGTATGCCATGGCAGACCGATTCCCTTGACACACATTCTTAAATTTCCTCCTGGCCACCTGCTTCGAATCCGCTTCTCCGAATGCCCTCGAAATGGCTGTCTTGAATGCCACCCAGGTGGTGTAAGTGCTTCTCCCTTCTTTGATGGAGGGTTCAATCTATGACCATGTATTTCCTTGACACCGTGAACTGGCATAGTTGACATGTTTGATGTCACTATTGAATTTGTTTGGTTCACAGTTGAATTTTAACTCGCACTGGGTCAGGAAGGCACGAAGCTTTGTCCTATCGCCATGGTATAGCTCGTGGTCCTCGACCTTTGGGTTGCTGGTTATGGGGGGTTGGTAGGTAATTTATTGGAACATTTGTTGAAGTTGTTCCTGGGTCATCATCACTGGGGGCAGTACCATACCACTGATTCCTTGCTGGGAAGCCATTTGGGATACTAGGTCTTTAGAGATCTGTGCCGGTCCTGGTGTATCTGGTGTCTGGGGATGGGATAAGTGTTTGGGGGTTACTGGACTTGCTGGGCCTGTCGCTTCTCCTCCAATGACCTCGCTCAGCTCTTGCAATTGAAACGGATCAATGGTAATGGTGGTTCCTGTCTGTTTATCATGTTGTTATTTTGAAGCTCTTTGTGCTTCTTCTGGTTATATCGGGTGTTGTTTGGTGATGCAATCAAATGTCAAGACCCAAGGAATACACACAGATGACAGGCGATACAATTCACAGACTGCTATGCAGTTGGGTTTGGTTCATACACAGGATGTCCCTGCAGTAATGCCTTCCGGGTTAATGTTGGCTAGATGTTATTCGTCGAGGGAGTAGGGTAAGGGGATACGATGGGAGCTGGAAGTGGCAATGGAAACTGGGTGTTGTTCACTGGTTGAATGATGAGGGCTCTTGTGTGTAGATAGGGTTGTGTGAATGAATAATTGATTGCATGCTAAACTAATGAAATACAATTGTCCCTTCTTATACCTTTGTTCCTGTGCCCATGTGATTCCCTCCTATCTGCCCAGCAGATATCCAACCCATCATGACACACCCTTCATCTCATTGTGACCATTTCCCAGACATAGACAAAACAAGATAAGAAACACAATGGAGACATAACTAAAACATAGACAAAACATAATTCCAAACATAAGTCCAATGAAATTCCAAACATAGATCAAACGAAATTCCAAACACAAAAGAAACCTGCTACATTCCATCCTGAAACCCTTCTTCATTGTCCCTGCTCATTCATCCTGGTAAACCCTAACTCTGCCCTTTTCCTTAAACCCTAACCATGACATAAGCCATCCCCAATGTCACCTCTATGAACCACAGCCCAGCTGTGGTCATACTTCCTCCCAGAAGCACATCCTTAGTGGTTCGTGACATTCATCTACAGTCAATCACAGTAGATTCAGTCATATATGGTGAACTCCTTGTTTCTCATTTCTCTTCTTCTTCTCCTTCTGCCTTTTTTTGTCCTAGTCCCTTCTATGTCTGCCAGTTGGGGTGGTCCTGTATGACATGGCACAACATTTCGATATGGTGAAATGTATATGGCAGAGGGTAGTCCCTTGTGGACTTGTGGCCTGTAACAACCACAGTGTCCCAGGCTATAAGAATTCCAGGTTTTTGTCAACATCAGTGGTATGTTCCCCAGGATACAGCTGAGCATTAGAAACCTCAGCCATTGATCAGAAACTGTCCCTCCTGAGGCTACCCCATGTTCCCAACCCTTTATGATAAACTGACTTTTTTCCTGGCCTCCCATTATCCTACTTCCTGCAGGAAGTGGATGAAGGGTAGTTAGTAATGGTTCTTGCGTCATGGCTTGAGTCATTACTTGGTAACAATTGCCATTCTTAAAATGTGTCTTCAAGGTGGGGTATGACACTACCTCCCCCCTTATAAGATTTTGACCTGAAATCATTACTAAGATTCTTGACTTATGAATTCCTAGCTATATGATTATGAAATGGGATGTTTTTATGAAGTCCTCTGGCCCCTTCATCCAGTAACATATTTCTATCCCAAGACCATTACAACCTCATAGAGGAAGGGTATCTTGATATAGGTGGTTGTTTCACACATTGGTCCCTCGGCATGCCTTGATTCGTTGAGTGGAACTCTCAGAGTGACTGCAGGCCACCTACTATGAAACATTCATACAGTTCTTCTGTATGATCTTTCTTAAGTGGGTATCCTTTCCATCTGACTTGGTAAAGGACCTTTCCCTTGACTTTCCTACTTGATAATATCTCTTCAATCTCCCATTCCTCATTGCCTTCAATGTCATCACATTCATCAATAATCTTGAGTAGGTATGGCAGAGGTGTGGTCCCATTGCTATAGGGTTCGAGTAAGGATATGTGGAAGATGTTGTGGATCTTCCATTTCCTGGGTAGTGACAGTTGCATGGCTATTGCAGAGACTATTTTCTCTATGGCAAATGGACCATGCTTCTTATGGTCAAGGTTATGTTTTGGTCATCTAGTCTGGATGTTCCTTCCATCTAGCATGACAAGGTCCCTATCCTTGAATTCTGAGGCATCCTTTCATTTGTTGTCAGCATATTTCTTCATTCTTTTCTGAGTTGCTTTTAGGTTTTTTGTAACTAGACTTTGAACCAAAAGGATGTGGTTGATATATCCATCTTGAGTGTCATCATTTGTTGCAGTTGTGTTTGGATTGGTACAACCTGGGTGTTGGCCATAATTGGCAAAGAATGGTGACATGCCCATGGCTTGGGTTACTGAATTATTGTAGGCAAACTCAGCCATGGGTAGGAGTCCAAACCAATCATCCATTTTGTAGTTAGTGAAGGATCATAAGTATGCCTCAAATGTCTGGTTGATCCTTTCTGTTTGGCCATCTGTTTGTGGATGAAAGGATGTGCTCATTCATGGTCATATCCCCAGTATCCCAAGGAATTGTTTCCAGTCAGTTGAGGTAAAGTGGGAGTCTCAGTCCTGGATAATATCTGTTGGGATACCATTGAATCTCCAGATTTCCCAGGCAAATATCTTTACCAGGTGTTCTGCTGTCTTTTGGTCCTTTTTGAGTGGTATGAAGTGAGCCATCTTTGTGAATCTATCTATGATAACCCACAGTTGGTCACAGTCTTCAGACAGAGGGAGGTCTGTGATGAAATCCATGGCAATTGATGTCCATGGTACATATGGAAGCTCTAGTGGTGAGAGTAAGCCATATGGCTTGTGCTGTGATGCTTTATCCTTCTCACATTCTAAACAACTTCTGACATATTCGATAATTTCTTTGTCCATCTTAGGCCACCAGAAGTTTTGTCAGATCAGCTCGATCATTTTGTCTTGACCAAAGTGTCCAGCTACTGGGCTGTTGTACTCGGTATGTAAAATCACATGTCCTGCATTCTCAGGGACCCCAAGCAATCCCTTGTGATATAGTAATCCATCCTGTAGTTCTAGAATCCCTTCTGTCTTCTGCATGCTTCCACTGAGGTCCTCTAAGGCCTAGTAGTATGCTGCATCTTGTTGTCCTGCCAATCTTATTTCCTCCTCAAATTCCTTTGTCCATTTTGATACTGATGATGCCAGACAAGCCAGCTGAACTGCTGAATGACAGAACACCATTCCTTCTCCTCTAGTACTGATTGCTGAAATTGTGTCAAAGTGTTTTTCATGCAAGATAGTCTGTATTGGCTGGTTTCCACCTCCCCCCTTTTCAGGGCAGTAGTCTTGGTGCCTTGATTATGCATCTGGCTTGCCATTACTAGTTCCTTTCCTATAGAAAATTTTGAAGTCCACGCCAGCTAGTTCCTAAGCCCAGCATGCCTGCCTTCTGTTGAGAACCTTGGTTGTCATGAAGTACTCAAGGTTTTTATGGTTGGTAAATACCTGAACCATGTGAAGTGATCCCTCCAAGTATCTTCACCATGCCTTAAAACAATCAACTATTGCAAGTAATTCCTTATCATGGATTTCATAGTTGATTTCAGCTGGTGAGAATTTTCTGGAGTGGAATGCTACTGGGTGTAGTTTCTTGTCCTCTGCAGTTTGGGATAATGTACCACCCAGTACAAAGTCTGATGCATCAGTTTTGATGATGCATTCTTGTTGTGGGTCAAAGTGTGTGAGGATGGGTGCAGTTATAAAGCAGTGTTTCAGCTGCTCGAATGCTTCTGTTATCGCATCTGTCCAGATCCAGTCCTTTGGTAATCCTTTCATTGAATCACTGAGAGGTTTTGCGATTTTTGAGAATTCTCTTATAAATTGACAATAAAATTTCATGAAGCCAATAAATGATTGTACATCCTTCAAACTTCTTGGTCATTGCTAATCCCAAATGCATTGAACTTTGTGCTGGGCCATTTTGATACCATCCTTTGAAATAACATACCCCAGGAAGTTGACTTGGGTGGTGGACCAAAAGCATTTGTCAAGTAATATGGCTAGCCCATTTTCTGCCAGGCATTTCAACACTTCTGTGACAATGCAATCATGCTCTTCTTCTGTTTCTGCATAAATGAGGATGTGGTCTAAGTATACTATCAATCCTAGGTCTAGCAGGTCTCAAAAGATGTGATTCATCATGTTTTGGAAGGTGGCTGGGGCATTAGATAATGCAAAAGGCATAATGGTGTATTCAGATAGTCCATATCAGGTTTGGAATGCCGTCTTGCATTCATCTCCAGGTTTAATTTGAATTTAGTTGTATCCAGTTTTAAGGTTGATCTTCATGAATATCTTTGCACCTCAGACTATATCTTGGAGTTCAGACATAATTGGTAGTGGGTATTGATAAGCAATGGTTACTTTGTTCAAACCACAGTAATTGACACACAATTTGAGGCCTTGGCCATGTGCCTTAGGGACAAAGATAATTGGTGCTGCCACAGGTCATTTTGAAGTGTGGATTTTTCCTAATTCCAACATTTCCTTGAGGTAATCCCTGAGCACTTGTAGTTCTGTTTCATTGAGAGGATACATTGGTCCCCATGGTGGTTGTTTGCCCTCTTTTAGATCTATTGCATGATCATAAGGTTTGTGATCTGGGAGCTTATCTACAAGCTCCTTGCCTAGGACTTTGTCAAAAACCTGTCTACACAGCCACAGGGAATGACAGGCAATGCAACAGTCTGGTATACTGCTCTGCAGTTCTGTTTGGCTCAGTACTACTATCCTGAGTTAGTATCTGGCAGGGGCAATACTGACTAGTATCCAGAATGTCTCTGTGGTACTGCCCTCTCTTGTTATACTTCCATTATCATTTGGATTCATAATTGGCATATGGGGATGGGGCTGGAGGTCAGAGTTTGTGATGACGTTCACTAATGAGATGGATGAATCTGTGTATGTGTAGATAGTTCTGTAGAATAGATAATTGATTGCATACCAAATAAATGAAATACAAAGTGTTCCTTCTTATAAATAATTCTTGTGCCCTGCGTAGATCCCAAGCAGCTGCCCTGCAGCACCTTTAAACCCTGCAATACAATAATGAAACAACATGAGACGCATAACCTAAACAGAAAGCAAAACATAACCAATGGAAGATCTGAAATAGAACTCAAATGAAAGCAGAAACAGGACTCAAATGTAAATTAAACCTCTCATGAAACTGTGCCCCCAAATGCATCCCAAATGTCCCCTGCCTCAGATCCCAAAACCTCCTTCCTGCAGCCCCCTTCCCCTAAACCCTAAATGCTTTCCCTAAGCCCAAACCACAGCCCTTCCCCTAAATCCTGAAGATAACATAGAGTACTGCCAACATTATGCCAGTGAGCCACAGTCCAGCAGTGGTTGCAAGTGCAGCCAAGAGCATGTCCCAAGATGTTTGTGACAATAACCCCCCTCTCCAGGCCAAGGCTCCGATGAGGCCCTCTCGTCCTAGTCCTGGCTGTGGCCTCTCCCTTGGATATGGCCTTGGGTATCTTGCTCCTTGGTTCCTTCATTGTTCACTTCAAATCATCCTCTGCAGTCAAGTGATATCTTCCCAGTGTCATTGTAGGTTTTCTTGCTGTCATGCAGTTGTTTCTTTGGTGACCTGTTGATAGAGGGATAGGTTCACCACTACTCCCTGTGGCCCACCCATCGAGGGCAACAGTAAAACTGGCACTCAGTGCCTGTCCATGGTAACCCCCCCCTATGGTCCTGGGGGTCCTTCCGAGTTGTCGGGGGTGCATTGTTCAGTTGTGTCATGGTTGCTGTCACCAGCGAGGGCAGGTGTGTCAGTTCCCTGGGTATCAATTGGGGAGGAATGGGTGGGTCGAGTGGCATCGCATCTGGCCTCATGTCCATCCATGTTGATGAGGAAACCACAATTGTAACAGACCCACTTCCCCCTTTGCCAGGCCTGGCAGGCCTTCACCCTGTTGAGATGCCTTGCCTGGATCACAGCATCCAACTCGGGATGATGCTTGTGTCTGCAGCTGCATGTTTCGTTTCATCATTGGTGGGTTGGTCCTTCTGATCTGGCTGTAGGAAAGTAGTTGTTGTTTTGTTTTGTCTGAAGGTTGGTGGAACAATAGTCATCATAGCAGAAAGACCAGTGGAGGTCATCATGGGGGGTGTAAGTCATGGCAGGGAGAGGGGTAAGATGGCAGTTCCAGCTGCCTGAGTTTTGTTCCCTCTGGTCTTAATGGTAATATCTGGTCCTGCCATGCCTACTTCTGAGGTGCTGGTTTTTCGGGGTATCTTTGCTAGAACCTTTGTATGGCATCTGGGGAGTTGTGGAAATTTGTAGCAGGGTACCAGGTCTTGTCCTCATTGTGTAAACCAGTCCACTTGATATGGTATTTGAGCTGTTTCCAGTGATAGCAGGAGTCAATGATTTCTTCAACTTCCCATTCCTCCTCATTGTCAATGATAGTTGGTAGTGGGGGTGGTTGGATATGTCTGGGGATGGGTTCATTTTCTTGTTGAGCTGGCTCAAGAAGGGAGATATGGAAAACTGGATGGATCCTCACACTGGGAGGGAGGTCCAATTTATATGCCTTCAATCCTATCTTCTTCAGGATGGGGTAAGGGCCAATAAGCGTGTAGTTGAGTTTTGTCACACCCTATAATGTGTGATAATAGATTGGGTAACATGTATAACTTGAGAGAGAACATCGCAAACTCGACTGGAGAATGAATATTATCAATCAGCAATTCGGGCCGGAACCCTCCGAAGATCCGGCAAGCGAAGTCACGTGACTCGTGACCGCCGAATGAGACCTCATGAAGGTCCCGGCCCAAGACGTCGCACCCATTGAACATCAGCAGGTGTGACCCTGGGCACAGTTTCTGCTTATGCAGAGGGGGTTTCGATAATTTGTTTCGTTTCAATTTGAAGGTTCGTTTGGTGCTCTCAGAAAAGCTAGGAAGTTTATTCGAACTATCGATCACAAGGCGGAATAAACTTAAGGGGTCTCTTCTGAGGTTCGGTGGGATTGTTCTTGGTAACTGTCTTGAGGAGGATTTCGTTGCTGATGATCTTGGAGACTGTGGGAGACATTGACCTCTTTTTAGACTTTGGGACTTCCAACTTCGTCTAACCATCCCCCAGGATGGTATTGCTGAAAACAAGTTTAGGAGATAAGACATCAGTCATTTCCAACAATAATCTTGGATAGATTGTGTCAGCGCAAGCTCATGATTGCATTAATCACTCACTTGCATGCTGACCACCATCTTCAAGTTAATTCTTGAAAATTCCTCACTATGATACCACACCTTCCCATAAGGTAAAGGATTAGCGATCATAACAGGATTCAATCCCCGTCTGGCCGCGTAATGCAATAACTCATCCGGGAATGACAATGAGCCATTTTCCTTCTGAGCCGCATCATCATAGATTCCCTAAGGAAATCTTGATTGCTTGTGAGGTGACAATCATGCCCTATCACTCGTGCGTTTCTTGCACTTTCCGTGTGATGTCATGAGTCCCCCACCTGCGCTCACCTGTGCGCAGCCACACCCTGGTGTGAACGCAATCCCAACAAGTCCCTACGGAGTATTCCTAGCTGAAGGTCGCATCATATCGGGTTCCTTTGAACAGGTTCCTTGAGTGGGTTCCTTGCTTGTTGTACGTTGTCTCATGCTGTGCAGTCTTGACTGTTGTACTCAGCGCCACTCCTGTTCACCGACTAGACTCTGCCTTGGTCAACTAACTCCGAATGCAGGTATGTTGAATGATGATTTCGCAATGCCTTGCACATGCCATGGAGCTCTCCTCCGTGCAAGCCCTCTTGGTATCCGTTGGTTGCTGAGCACCTCCTCATGTATAAGTAAGCACTGTTCGCCCTCGTCTTTGTCTCTCCATCATCGTCGCCAACACTCATCTTATGGCTGAAGTGCCATCATTGAGGTAAGTCCTTCCCTTCTCCTTCCTGATCTTGCCCCTGCTGACATTCAATAGGTGCGACGTCTTGGGCTGGGACCTTCATGAGGTCTCATTCAGGGGTCACTAGTCACGTGACTTCGCTTGCCGGATCCTAGGAGGGTTCCGGCCCGAATTGCTGATTCATAATATTCATTCTCCAGTCGAGTTTGACATGTTCTCTCTCAAGTTATACATGTTACCCAATCTATTATCACACATTGTAGGGTGTGACACCACCTCTCCCCTCTTCAAGCTTCGTCCCGAAGCTCTAGTTCATGCCTCTGTGATCGCACTACGCCGTAGCCTAGTGACTAGTGATCAAATTTAGATGTAGTCCTCCAGCCCCTACATCCTACTACCTACTCGGCTTAAGGTAAAACCACATGGGAAAAACCCTTAAGCTTTTAGTCTGTGAGTCGGTAGTCCCTCGGAGAGTCAGGATACTTGAGATGAAATTCTCATATTTTTTCCAGACCTCCCACTGAAAAATTGTCATAAGGTTCAGCCATCCAATCCTTTTTGTTCAGCCACCCAAGCCATTTAACAAGGTAGAGTACTCGATTGCCAGACTTGTAACTACTCATGACTTCATCAATATCGTACTCCTCGCTCCCCTCAACATCATCAGCTTCCCTCAAAATTTTCCTTGGATCTGGTGGAGCTCTTGTTCCGGCCCGGAATGGCTCAATCAGAGATACATGGAAAGCATTATGGATCTTCCATTTGCGAGGTAGTGTGAGCCTGACTGCTGATGGGGAAATGACTTTCTCGACTTGAAATGGACCATGCATCTTGTGGTCCAGCTTTCGTGATGGTCGCCTTGTTTTTATGTCGCGTCCATCAAGCATAACCAAGTCTCCTACTTGGTATACTGGTGCCCCTTGCCGGTGTAGGTCTGCATACTTCTTCATCCTTTCTCTAGTCTTTTCCAGAGATAGTTTTGTTTCTTCATGGACTGTATGCATCCAGTGGGCGTAGGCTTTGCTGGCAGGATTGCGCACAGCAGTTGTCGTAGGGTTGCTTGCAATGGGGTGGTAACCATAATTCGCATAGAATGGAGACAGTCCTGTAGCGCTGGTCACTGAGTTGTTGTATGCAAACTCAGCCATTGGTAAGAGGTCAACCCAATTATCCATCTCGTAGTTGACAAAGGAGCATAGATATGCTTCAATTGTCTGATTGAGTCATTCCGTTTGTCCATCCGTCTGTGGGTGGAATGCTGTGGACATCCTTGGCTTTATTCCCAAGGTTCCAATAAATGCCTTCCAGGTGGTGCTTGTAAACCTGGAGTCTCTGTCCGACACTATGTCTGTTGGTAGGCCATGTAACTTCCAAATTTCCTTCGCAAAGATTTTGGCAAGGTCATTCGTTGTCTTGCCCTCTTTTTGCAGTGGAATGAAGTGGGCCATTTTTGTGAATCGATCAACTACTACCCATAGTTGGTCACATCCACTGGAATCTGGTAGGTCGGTAATAAAATCCATAGCAATTGATTGCGATGGGGCATAAGGCAATTCCAAAGGTTGGAGTAATCGGTATTTCTGATGGCGAGCTGCTTTGTCCTTCTGACATTCCATGCAGCTTTGTATATACTCAATAATTGATTCATCCATCCTTGGCCACCAGAAATTCCGTCGAATTAACTCAATCGTTTTGTCTTGTCCAAAGTGACCTGCAATCCTCGAGTCATGCTCTGATTCCAAGACTGCCTTGACTAAACCCTGTGGTACCCATAGTTTCAACTTTCGATAGAGTATGCCATTCTTCATCGTCAAAGGTTCTTTGATTCTCTTCACTGCATCCTGATATTTGTCACGGCTCAAGAAATTCATTCACTTCTCACCTATCACTTGTTATCACTTGCTTATCAGGAGGCTTAGCTGGGTGGCTGTGCTCTTGGTGATAAGCCACATAGATTAGGATAATTGCTCAGCCGCATATGTTTGGAATGGCTGGAGCGGCTGTGCTGGTTAGTTAAGGGTTAAGGGTTCAGGGTCTACTAGTTTAGTGTCTCGGCGTGGAAGGAGAAAATGTGTATATAAGAGGACTTGTCCTCCCAGCGTTCTGTTTCTTTTCCTTTTCTCCTTACACAGTTATTTGTTCATTTCACCGAATAAATATTTGAGTCCTCTCCAGTCCTCGTCCTTTGTCCTCGCCTCAGTCTCTGTCCTCGTTCCAGTCTTCGATCCTCTGGCCTTTGTCCTCTTTGCCCTGTTTTCCCTGATCCTGTTCCTTGACCTACCTCTGCTCCTAAACACGGATCCTCTATAGTTGTTGCACGTCACAGCTTCAGATATCCAACGTTGGTGCACTCCAAGAGGTCTTGTCTTGTGTTTGCGATCACTGTCAACAAGCCTAGAGCCCTCAGGTTCTTTGTCGATTACATTGTCCACGACCGCCGTTACAACATAACTGTGTAATCAAGTACCTGCCGGCTCTACCGTCTGCCCTTGATTACCCTTGTGCCTATGCTCCACGATCTCTGGTTCTACCAGTTCACACGCCTCATCCCAAGATTCCTGTCCTTGGGAAACACTGCTATTATCGACGAAATCGAAATTGCCCGCCAAATCGGAAACGAAATCTCTGCAACACGAGTCACCTTTGACGACAACAACCTTACCTGGTACCTCCGTTAAAACACCATGGCTGATCAAGAAATTGTTATCGCGCTGTATCTCAATGCAGCTCAAAGAGACGAAGTCAACAAAGACCCATCCAAAATCCAAGGATTATACAATGCAGTCGAAGAATACAAACACGATTGCCAAAAGTTGGTCGACCTCAAGGCAGAACTAAAGGAATCCCAAAAAGACAACTCTGACTATGCGAAACATATCGCCGACCTCGAACGTGACCTCGGATCAGCCAACACCACTATCCGACTACTGCAATCCCTCACAGGAAACACAGCCCTTGCTACGACAAAACCGATCGAGTTACCCCACCCACCAGAGTACTCTGGCGACCGCAAGGACCTGCTTAACTTCATTTCCAAAGTTAGGTCCAAGCTAGCTGGGGACTCCTCCCGCTTCATTGACGATCAGCATAAGCTCCGTTACATATATGGTTACCTCAAAAACAATGCCCAGAACCAGGTCCAACCCTATGTCCTTGCAGACAAGATCAACCTCAAAGATGTGGAAGAGTTAATCACCATCCTTGAATCTGCATTCGGAGACCCAGACCAAGTGGGGACAGCATCTGCGGAACTCGAGAAACTCAACCAAGGCAATAGGGAATTTAGCATCTACTATGCTGAGTTCCAACGCCTGATGGCAATCCTCAACTTCGACAGCAATGCGAAAAAGGCAGCCCTGAAGAGAGGCCTGTCCCGAGAACTACAAGCCAGTCTGGTATACCAGGCTGATGAACCCCAAGATTTTGCGAAGTTTGTCGACCTATGTATGAAGCTAGACTATCGTATCCGAGCCCATGCAGCTGTCACCCGACGCCAAGCCACGCCAGCTCCCCCAAGACCAGCCCCTGCACCGGCCCGACCAGCCGCCCACCCGACCAGCACTAACAGTGGCAATTACGGCACAGCCCCCATGGACCTATCAGCTTCCCAAAAGGCACAAAACCAACGCCGACGTGACGAACGCATGGCGAAGGGACAATGCCTGTACTGTGGATCAGCCGACCACTTCAAAAATGAATGCCCCACCCTGGCCGCTAACAACACTCGGAAGATGCGCCTGGCCGCTGCCGAGGTCTCAACAACCCCGACCGACCCCGCCCCTTCCCCTGAACCCAACTCAGGAAAAGAGTAGTCCACCAGCAGCCCGTTGGCTCTCTTGGTGGACCTGCCCCTGCCTCTTCATTTGTATCCCCACAGGAAATCTTCTATGTATCAGCAAGTTCTTTGTCAGTTAGTCAGGAAAATGAAATGGATGGTAGTCACTTAGTCGTACCTTGCACCTTGACCGACCGTGACACCAAACTCGACACCCATGCACTTGTGGATTGTGGATGTACTGGACTCTCGTTTATGAATGAGGCTTTTGCACGCCAACACAACCTCCCCCGTTACCAATTAAAAATCCCAAAAATAGTTGAAGTAATTGATGGCCGACCAATCTCTTCAGGAGACATCACCGAATATGTGGAAATCCAATGCACCATCGGTGACCACCACGAAACACTGGTTGCATACATCACCTCTCTCGGCCACTACCCTCTAGTCCTTGGAATCCCTTGGCTCAAGAAACATGATGTTACCATTAACTTTGCGAAAAATGATATCCAATTCTGCTCCCCCCAATGCCTCCCACATCGTACCATGGTCAAGGCCACACCAATCCAGGGTCTGACACTAGAACGAAAGAATAAGATCTGTGCCATCTCGGCTACAACCTTTAAACGAATTGTCAACAATAGCAACCAACGGTATGGCAAGGTCGAGCAGTTCTGCCTATCACTTAATGAAATTAACACTGCCCTGCAAGAACCAAAGAATGACAAGCCGGACCTCGAAACAATCGTGCCACAAGAATACCACAAATACCTGAAAATTTTCGAAAAAGTCAATGCCGACAAACTGCCCCCTCACCGCCCCTGTGACCACAAGATCCCCTTGGAAGATGGATTCAAACCCCCCTTTGGCCCACTCTACTCCCTCTCACGCCCAGAACTGGAAGAACTGAAGCGGTGGATTGATGAAAACATGAGCAAAGGATTCATTCGAGCATCATCATCCCCAGCTGCGGCACCAATCTTGTTCGTCAAGAAAGGTGATGGTTCTCTACGCCTAGTTGTGGATTATCGAGGAATCAATGAAGGAACAATTAAAAACCGCTACCCTCTCCCACTCATGCAACACACCCTGATGAATCTCTCTCGTGCAAAATGGTTCACAAAACTTGACATTCGGGGGGCCTACAACCTCATTCGAATGGCAGAAGGAGAGGAATGGAAAACTGCCTTCCGCACCCGTTATGGTCTTTTCGAATCATTAGTAATGCCCTTTGGCCTCACCAATGCCCCTGCAACCTTCCAGAATTTTATCAACGATGTCCTGGCCCCCTATTTGGACCGCTTCTGCACAGCTTACCTGGATGACACACTCATCTATTCTGACACCTTCGAAGAACATCAACAACATGTGAACCTTGTGCTAGAAGCTTTTGAGAAAGCAGGCCTGCACCTGAAGCCAGAAAAATGCGAGTTCCATTGCCAGGAAGTCAAATACTTGGGGCTTATCATCAGTACGGAAGGAATTAAGATGGATCCCGAAAAAATTACAGCTGTCCAGGACTGGGAATCACCCCGCAACCTAAAAGATGTCCGTGCCTTCCTGGGGTTTGCCAACTTTTACCGCCGCTTGGTCCGAAATTATTCCAAAATCGTGCAACCACTCACACTCCTGACACGAAAAGGAGTACCATTTGCCTGGAAGGATGAGCAAGAAAACGCATTCGACGAGTTAAAAACCACGTTTACATCCGCACCCGTCCTTGCCCGATTTGACCCGGACCGCGATGTCATTGTTGAAACCGATGCCTCAGACTACGTATCTGCTGGAGTACTGTCACAATACGATGATGATGGCTTGCTACACCCAGTGGCATATTTCTCTAAGAAGCACTCTCCAGCAGAATGCAACTACGAGATTTATGACAAGGAACTAATGGCAATTGTGCGTGCATTCGAGGAATGGAGACCGGAATTACAGTCTGTTATCAACCCAATCCGTGTCCTATCGGACCATAAGAATCTGGAATATTTCACCACAACAAAACTCCTCAACCGCCGACAAGCCCGATGGTCTCAATTCTTGTCCCAATTTAATTTCAAAATTGTCTACCGCCCAGGGACTGCTGGAGGAAAACCAGATGCACTGACTAGACGATCCGGAGATCTGCCTAAAGAGGGGGATGACCGCTCCCTCGAAAACCAAACCACCATAATTAAACCCGAAAACATCCTCCATGCCCTGGCCACAACCTTGTCCGACCAACCTGATGTTACCTCACCAGCACTCTCCCTAGATGCCCCTACACTAAGCCGACTCTTCCACGAAGGATACGCTATCGACCCCTTCCCAAACAAAATCCTCCAGATGCTCAGTGATGGAACAAAACAAAGTAAGGACATCACACTGGCAGAATGTGAGAGACGTGATAACCTTCTCTTGTACCGACAACGAATCTGGGTTCCAGACTATGAACCACTAAGACTGCACCTTATGCAACAACATCACGAGACCCCTACTGCAGGTCACCCGGGCAGATCAAAGACACTAGAATATCTATCGAGGACATATACCTGGCCCAAGATGCGCAGAGACGTTGACCGCTACACTCGCAACTGCCATACCTGTCAACGTTCGAAATCTAGCAGACATGCCCCATTCGCCGTCCTACGACCACTACCTATCCCAGACAGACCTTGGCAGGATATATCAATGGATTTTGTAACAGGATTACCATGGTCCAATGGTTGTGACGCGATATGGGTTGTAGTAGATCGACTGACAAAGGAACGACACATTGTACCCTGCCGTACGGATGTTGATGCCAAGGAACTCGCAAACCTATTCATTAGCCACGTCTTCCGACTCCACGGATTGCCCCTGACAATCATCTCTGACTGAGGACCCCAGTTTGCTGCACTTTTCTGGAAACACTTATGTCGCCGCTTGGGAATTGACCCACGACTTTCAACTGCCTTTCACCCACAAACAGATGGACAAACTGAACGAATGAATGCAATCATGGAACAATACTTGCGCGCACACGTCAACTACCTACAGGATGACTGGGTGGAATGGTTGCCTCTGGCTGAGTTCGCTGCCAACAACCAAGCATCTGAAACAACAGGCACTTCCCCTTTCTTCGCCAACAAAGGATTCGACCCTCGATGCCAATTCGATCTCACACCTGCAGCTACGAACGATGTCAATGACCGTCGTGCTCTGACAACATCCAAGGCCCTTTCAGAAATCCATAGTCACCTGCGAGCTGAGATTAATCGAGGCAACCTCCGTTATCAAGACAATGCAGACAGGCACCGGTTACCATCGCCGAACTATCAACCAGGAGATCATGTCTGGCTGGATGCAAGAAATTGGAAAACACGCCGACCATCACGAAAACTTGACAACAAACGCCATGGACCATTCAAAGTAGTTGCCAAGATATCCCCTTATGCGTACCGCCTTGAACTGCCCCCAACAATGAAGTGCCACAACGTCCAACATGTATCTCTCCTGGAATTAGCTGCAAACGACCCGTACCCAGGACAACGACCAGATGCACCCCCACCAGTGGAAATAGATGGGGAAGACAAATACTTCATCGAAGCAATCCTGGACTCCCGACTACACCGCCGCAGACTTCAGTATTTGGTCAAGTGGGTGGGCTACGATATGCCGGAATGGGAACCTGCCGAACTTCATGAAGCTAGCCAGGCTGTTGACCACTTTCACGAAAAATACCCCGACAAACCAGGACCCCGACCAGAGACAACATAAAAACTACTTCGCCGGAGCTCAGTCCAAACAGGGGGATCCTGTCACTGCTCAAGAAATTCATTCACTTCTCACCTATCACTTGTTATCACTCGCTTATCAGGAGGCTTATCTGGGTGGCTGTGCTCTTGGCGATAAGCCACATAGATTAGGATAATTGCTCAGCCGCATATGTTTGGAATGGCTGGAGCGGCTGTGCTGGTTAGTTAAGGGTTAAGGGTTCAGGGTCTACTAGTTTAGTGTCTCGGCGTCGAAGGAGAAAATGTGTATATAAGAGGACTTGTCCTCCCAGCGTTCTGTTTCTTTTCCTTTTCTCCTTACACAGTTATTTGTTCATTTCACCAAATAAATATTTGAGTCCTCTCCAGTCCTCGTCCTTTGTCCTCGCCTCAGTCTCTGTCCTCGTTCCAGTCTTCGATCCTCTGGCCTTTGTCCTCTTTGCCCTGTTTTCCCTGATCCTGTTCCTTGACCTACCTCTGCTCCTAAACACGGATCCTCTATAGTTGTTGCACGTCACAGCTTCAGATATCCAACGTTGGTGCACTCCAAGAGGTCTTGTCTTGTGTTTGCGATCACTGTCAACAAGCCTAGAGCCCTCAGGTTCTTTGTCGATTACCTTGTCCACAACCGCCATTACAATATTCTTCGTCCTGTAGTCCAGCATCTCTGACCATTTTCAAGAATTCTTCTGACCATTTGACTGCAGGAATTGAGGAGAGTCGTGATGAAGAGGCAATAAAGATTGTTCCTTCTCCACCACTGCTGATTGATGAGATAGCAGCATTTGAAAAATGTTCCTTATGCAGGATCGTCGTAATCGGCTGATCTTCACCTCCCCCCTTTTCAGGGCGAAACTCCGGATGCCTAGATAATGCATCTGGTTTCCCATTCTTAACTCCTGGTCGATAGAAAATCTTGAAATCAATACCAGCGAGCTCCTGAGCCCATCTTGCTTGGCGTCGGTTGAGTACTTTCATTGTAGTAAAATACTCAACGTTCTGGTGGTCGCTGAAGACTTGGACAGTGTGCATTGCTCCTTCAAGATATCTTCTCCAGACCTTAAATGAGTCCACAATAGCCAGTAGCTCTTTGTCATGGATCTCATAATTGATCTCAGCTGGAGTGAATTTTCTCGAATGGAAAGCAATGGGATGCAACTTTCCATCATCTCCTTTTTGGGACAAGACAGCTCCAAGGGCAAAATCCGAAGCATCCGTTTCTACTATGCACACCTTTCTTGGATCAAAATGTCCTAAGATAGGGGCCTTAGTGAACCGCTGCTTAAGCTCATCAAAAGCCAACTCCATGGCCACTGTCCATTCCCATTTTCTCGCATCACCTTTTGTTGATTCTGTGAGTGGACGACATATTTTTGAGAAGTCCTTGATGAATCGGCAATAAAAATTGGCGAACCCAAGAAATGCTTGAGTGTCCTTCAAGGATCTTGGAGGTTCCCAATCCAGCACAGTTTCCACCTTGTCCTGTGCCATCTCAATCCCTTTCTCGCTTATGATGTACCCCAGAAAGTCCACTCTGTTTTTCGCCCAGACACACTTTTCTGGGGAAATTGCCAGCCCATTCTCTTCGAGTCTTTTCAACACCTCCTTGACTAACTCATCATGCTTTTCTTCTGTTTCTGCATAGATGAGTACATCGTCAATGTAGACAATCACTCCCTGATCTAACATATCTGTAAAGATATGGTTCATCATATTTTGGAAGGTTGCCGGTGCATTGGATAACCCAAAGGGCATGACCATAAATTCATAGAGACCATAACGACATCTGAAGGCAGTTTTCCACTCATCGCCTTCTTTGATTCGAATCAAATGATAACCATTTTTTAAGTCCATTTTAGTGAAGACTTTTGCACCTCTCACTCTATCCTGAAGTTCCGACATCAGTGGTAGAGGATAACGATTTGCAATGGTTATCTTGTTGATCCCTCGGTAATCAACACATAGCCATAGACCTCGATCATGAGGTTCAGATACGAAAAGGATGGGAGCTGCGGCAGGAGATTTTGATGGTCTAATCTTGCCTGTCCTCAGCATTTCCTTCAACCATTCCCTCAGGGTTTCCAGTTCAACTTCATTCAGCGCATAGACTGGGCCCCAGGGAGGAGTCTCTCCTTCCTTCAAGTCGATTGCATGGTCATATGGCTTGTGGTCTGGGAGTCTGTCTGCCGCTTCCTTGGTCATGATGTTGGTCCATTTTCGGAATTTCTCAGGTACTTGTTCAAGTGCATCTGATAATTCCTCCTTTGTGGTGGCAGTGGATATATGGCCTATAACTGAGACCTCTGGGTGGTCGAGCACTCTTTTGTCGACCTTTGGCGAGAATGCACTAGCCTCAGCCTTTGTGCATTTTTCTGTGCAACGTGGGGTAGTGAATGAGATGTTGTTCTTGTCTCCCCATAAGTTGCATGGCTGGTGTTTTGTCATCCACCAATATGGAAGAATGACATCGCAGTCGCTGTCTAGAGGTGCGACCTCAAAAGATTCGGCAGCAAAGTGCTTCTTGTGCTGCAACATGAAAGGAACCATAAAGAATTCACCTGCTCCAGCAACTACCTCATTGTTGAAGTTGCGAATTTGGAGTGGAGTGTCCCTCTTTAAGGTTGGAATTTTGAATTTCTGAACAAATCCTTTGTCCAGAAGAGCTGCAGTGGATCCTGTATCAAGCAGGACTCGCACCATTCGTTGTTGGGTCTTGGACCAGGTCAGAACCATATCAATGATTGGTCTGGGTCCATGATGAGGTGGAACTGGGTCTTCCCTTTGAGTAGCTGGGGTCGAGGTTCCATTGTCTGTTCGTCAATTCTTTGACCTGATCGACAGGAGGTTGTCTGGGGCCTTTCTCTTGACTCCTGCACACTTATGTTCTTGTGCATCAGAGCTATCTTCCTCCTCGGGTGACGCCTCCCTAGAGGACACTAAAAATCCGATTCCAAATCCTCACTGTCTTCGATCTCCCAAGATCGAGGCTGAGCATCTGGCATCTCAGTGTCCTCATTGTCCTGCTTTGCTGCTGCTGTCTTGGCCTTCTTCTTGTCCTTGGGCTTCTCTTGCCCCTTCTCTTCTTCCTCATCATCATCTCTCTTTCTCTTGCCTGCAGAGGCTGTCTTGCCTCCACTCGACAACTCGGTTCCTCCTACAGTCTTCTTTGCATAACAGTCATACATCTTATGACCTGAGCGCCCGCATCTCCAACAATCTGCTTTATCTTTTTTGTGTTTGTCAATTTCGCTCTGAGGAACATTCTGTAAGGCCTCCCTTCCTGAGGCAAAAATTGCAGGCTTGTCAGTCTTCTTTCCAGAAGAAGCTTTCTTGTCCCCATTCTTTTCCTTGACCTTTCGGTCCTTCTGCTGCGTCTCACGAGGACGAGCAGCTTCCTTAGGGGGACGAGTGTCCTGTACTTCCCAATGTTCTTCTCTTGGGACCCTTTATCTCTTCATCAATGTTTTCCACAATGTATGCAGCCTCCTTGACTGCTTCAATCATGGATTCATCGTCTCTAGGGATCCCTTTGAATGTTTGGTACACCATCTTCTTGATTTCTGGGGTCATTGCATCCCAGATAACTGCTCGGTACATAGGGCCTGATGCCCCTACTCTCATGTTGAGGTCTTCCAATTTTGTGATGTAGTCATCGATATCTCCTTCATATTGGAGTTCTCGGATTCGGCGTTCATCTTTCTGGACTTCTCTTCTGTCCATAAATCGTGTTTCGATGGCGCTTGAAAACGCAGCCCAGTTGTCCTTCAGTCCTTGGCTCTTGATTGCCTTTCGACAGTCTTGATGCCAACTGAGGGCTTTGTGGGAGAATAGGCTTCCAACCCATTTGACCTGTGCATCCTCATCAGGGAAGGCAGAGGAGTAGGTCTCAATGTAGTCCTGGACTGACATCCACCAGGCTCGGAAAAGGGTTTTATCCTTGCCTGTGAATATCTGAGGAGCCTTCATTTCAGGCATTTTGGGTTTCTTGTGTCGTTCGGCTGGGGCAGGCTGCTTCAGCTTGTCCACCAACGTTTCGAAGAAATTGGTCACTTTAATCTCTCGTTCCGTTTTCTTCCTTCGTTCTTCTCTTTGTCTGTGGAAGCTGTCAAGGGTTGTCCTTCCTGATCCTGAGTCATCATCTGATGAGGAGGAATCTGAAGGGTCTGACAGAGGTAGTCCTACTCCAGGCCTTGGAGGTCTACCCCCATTTCCTCCTTTTCCTGCTGATGCTCCTCGTTCAGAGTTTGCTGCAGATGGGGGTAATGCCCTTTCAATTGCGTCTCTCAGCATTTCAGGTGAGTGTCCTTCTTCTTGGACAGCTTCAGTGAGTGATCGTGCATCAATTGGTTGTTTCCGGGCCATCTTATCCATCACAGCCTGGATAACTTTATCAATGATCTCCTTCTTATCTTGCTGGCAGGTTGTTTCATATTCGAGCTGGCGGCGTTGCTGTTGCTCCTCAGCCTTAGCCAGAGCTCTAATGCATCTATCACGATGCTTGTCATTGTCCTCCTTCTCGGATGCCCAATTTTCCACATTCCTGTTCCAGTTGGCTTGATAGGTCGCAAAACCTTCAAGAACATCGTTGATAATTTGGACTCCAGCAGTGAGTCGTTCTGCAGCCTCTCGGTTGGCTTCTTGTTTTTGCTGGATATCAGTGGCTAGGCCTCCAATTGTGTGCCAGACTTGGGATCCGAACTCATTGCTGGCCTGAACAAGGCGAACAATGGCTGCGTGATTGATTTCTTGGTCGATATTTCCTTTCTTCATGATAACATCGTATGCATTTTGCATAGTGTTTGCCATCTCCTGGTAAAGGGCCTTCATCTCGTCAATGTTGGCCTGCACTGTGGCTCCTTCCTTCTGTAGAGCTTGGAATAGTCCTTGGACATCCCTTTCGGTAATGTTCATTCGTTCCAGCATTCTGATGAACCATTGGGGAAGCTGGTCCTTGCTGACTGTCGCTGTTTGGGTAAAAGATGGGGCTCGTTGATCTTGGAGCTGCTCCCAGGTCTTAGGCCGATAAATTTCGACAGTGTTGGTCATTTGGACATCCAGGCCCTGGCCAGCAGCAGAGGACTCGGCGTTTTGTTGGTTGGACATTGTGGAATAGTAGGTGGATTGAGGTAGATGGTTTTCTTGCCCTAGAAGAGGGTCTTTTCGTTTTTCGTGTTCGGTTTGATAAACTTGGTAGCTTGTGCCTTAAGTTTATAGTGTGACCCTGGGCACAGTTTCTGCTTATGCAGAGGGGGTTTCGATAATTCGTTTCGTTTGAATTTGAAGGTTCGTTTGGTGCTCTCAGAAAAGCTAGGAAGTTTATTCGAACTATCGATCACAAGGTGGAATAAACTTAGGGGGTCTCTTCTGAGGTTCGGTGGGATTGTTCTTGGTAACTGTCTTGAGGAGGATTTCGTTGCTGATGATCTTGGAGACTGAGGGAGACATTGACCTCTTTATAGACTTTGGGACTTCCAACTTCGTCTAACCATCCCCCAGGATGGTATTGCTGAAAACGTGTTTAGGAGATAAGACATGAGTCATTTCCAACAATAATCTTGGATAGATTGCGTCAGCGCAAGCTCATGATTGCATCAATCACTCACTTGCATGCTGACCACCATCTTCAAGTTAATTCTTGAAAATTCCTCACTATGATACCACACCTTCCCATAAGGTAAAGGATTAGCGATCATAACAGGATTCAATCCCCGTCTGGCCGCGTAATGCAATAACTCATCCGGGAATGACAATGAGCCATTTTCCTTCTGAGCCGCGTCACCATAGATTCCCTAAGGAAATCTTGCCTGCTTGTGAGGTGACAATCATGCCCTATCACTCGTGTGTTTCTAGCACTTTCCGTGTGATGTCATGAGTCCCCCACCTGCGCTCACCTGTGCGCAGCCACACCCTGGTGTGAACGCAATCCCAACAATTCCCTACGGAGTATTCCTAGCTGAAGGTCGCATCATATCGGGTTCCTTTGAACAGGTTCCTTGAGTGGGTTCCTTGCTTGTTGTACGTTGTCTCATGCTGTGCAGTCTTGACTGTTGTACTCAGCGCCACTCCTGTTCACCAACTAGACTCTGCCTTGGTCAACTAACTCCGAATGCAGGTATGTTGAATGATGATTTCGCAATGCCTTGCACATGCCATGGAGCTCTCCTCCGTGCAAGCCCTCTTGGTATCCGTTGGTTGCTGAGCACCTCCTCATGTATAAGTAGGTACTGTTCGCCCTCGTCTTTGTCTCTCCATCATCATCGCCAACACTCATCTTATGGCTGAAGTGCCATCATTGAGGTAAGTCCTTCCCTTCTCCTTCCTGATCTTGCCCCTGCTGACATTCAATAGGTGCGACGTCTTGGGCTGGGACCTTCATGAGGTCTCATTCAGGGGTCACGAGTCACGTGACTTCACTTGCCGGATCTTCGGAGGGTTCCGGCCCGAATTGCTGATTCATAATATTCATTCTCCAGTCGAGTTTGACATGTTCTCTCTCAAGTTATACATGTTACCCAATCTATTATCACACATTGTAGAATGTGACAGCAGGGGCAAGATCAGGAAGGAGAAGGGAAGGACTTACCGCAATGATGGCACTTCAGCCATGAGACGTGTGTTGGCGACGATGATGGAGAGACAAAGAAGAGGGCGAACAGTACCTACTTATACATGAAGAGGTGCTCAGTAACCAACGGATAACAAGAGGGCTTGCACAGAGAAGAGCTCCATGGCATGTGCAAGGCATTGCGAAATCATCATTCAACATACCTGCATTTGGAGTTAGTTGACCAAGGCAGAGTCTAGTCGGTGAACAGGGGTGGCGCTGAGTACAAGGGTCAAGACTGCACAGCATGAGACAATGTACAACAAGCAAGGAACCCACTCAAGGAACCTGTTGAAAGGAACCCGATATGATGCGACCTTCAGCTAGGAATACTCCGTAGGGAATTGTTGGGATTGCGTTCACACCAGGGTGTGGCTGCGCACAGGTGAGCGCACGTGGGGGACTCATGACATCACACGGAAAGTGCTAGAAACGCACGAGTGATAGGGCATGATTGTCACCTCACAAGCAATCAAGATTTCCTTACGGAATCTATGATGACGTGGCTCAGAAGGAAAATGGCTCATTGTCATTCCCGGATGAGTTATTGCATTACGCGGCCAGACAGGGATTGAATCCTGTTATGATTGCTAATCCCTTACCTTGTGGGAAGGTGTGGTATCATAGTGAGGAATTTTCAAGAATTAACTTGAAGATGGTGGTCAGCATGCAAGTGAGTGATTAATGTAATCATGAGCTTGTGATGATGCAATCCATCCAAGATTATTGTTGGAAATGACTCACGTCTTATCTCCTAAACTCGTTTTCAGCAGTACCATCCTGAGGGATGGTTAGATGAAGTTGGAAGTCCAAAAGTCTATAAAGAGGTCTATGTCTCCCACAGTCTCTGAGATCATCAGCAACGAAATCCTCCTCAAGAACAGTTACCAAGAACAATCCCACCGAACCTCAGAAGACACCCCTTAAGTTTATTCTGCCTTGTGATCGATAGTTCGAATAAACTTCCTAGCTTTTTCTGAGAAAGCACCAATCGATTAAACCTTCAAAATCAACGAAACAAATTATCGAAACCCCCTCCGCATAGCAGAAACTGTGCCCAGGGTCACACTATAAACTTAAGGCACAAGCTACCAAGTTTATCAAATCGAACACGAAAACAAAAAGACCCTCTTCTAGGGCAAGAAAAACACTCTACGTCCAAAAGTCAATCAATTATTCCAAGATGTCCCACCCTGAAGCCGCCGGTTCTGCCACTGTTTGCCCTGCCGATGACGTTCAAATGAGCAACACTGTCGAAATGTATTGCCTGAAGACTTGGGAGCAGCTGGAGAATCAAAAAGCTCCCTCTTTCACACAAACGGCTACAGTTAGCAAGGACCAGCTTCCCCAATGGTTCATCAGGATGGTGGAACGAATGAATGTTACAGAGAGGGATGTCCAAGGACCATCCCAGGCCCTGCAGAAGGAAGGAGCTATGGCGCAGGCCAATGTCAGTGAGATGAAGGCCTTATACCAGGAGATGGCAGCAACCATGCAAAACGCATATGATGTTGTCATCAAGAAGGGGAACATCGACCAAGAAATCAACCATGCAGCCATCGTTCGCCTTGTTCAGGCTAGCAATGAATTTGGGTCTCAGGTCTGGCAGACAATTGGAGGCCTGGCCACGGATATTCAGCAAAAGCAAGAAGCAAACCAGGAGGCTGCAGAAAGGCTGACTGCTGGAGTCAAAATCATCAATGATGTCCTGGAAGGTTTTGCAACCTACCAGGCCAACTGGAATAAGAATGTCGAGAGTTGGGCATCTGAGAAAGAGGATAGTGACAAGCATCGTGACAGAAGGATTAGAGCACTTGTGAAGGCTGAAGAGCAGCAACAGCGGCGCCAGCTCGAATACAAGACCACCCGCCAGCAAGACAAGAAGGAAATCATTGACAAAGTTATTAAGGCTGTAATGCACAAGATGGCCCAAAAACAACCAATCGATGCACGATCCCTCACTGAGGCCCTACAGGACGAAGGACCCTCAGCTGAGACCCTCAGAGATGCCATTGAAAGGGCATTACCCCCATCCACAGCCAACTCAGAACGTGGAGCATCAACAGGAAAGGGTGGAAATGGAGGCAGACCTCCAAAGCCTGGAGCAGGACTACCCCCATCAAACCCTTCAGACCCCTCCTCGTCAGATGATGATGGAAGCTCTGGGAGGAGAACCCTTGACAGCTTCTGCAGACACAGACATGAACGGATGAAGCAAAGGGAACGAGATGAGAAATTACAGAGTTCTTTGAATCCTTGGTGGACAGGTTGACAGAGCCTGCCCCAGCCGAATGACACAAGAAACCAAAAATGCCTGAGATGAAGGCCCCTCAGATATTCACAGGCAAGGACAAAACCCTTTTCCGAGCCTGGTGGATGTCAGTTCAGGACTATATTGAGACCTACTCCTCTGCCTTCCCAGATGAGGATGCACAGGTCAAATGGGTTGGGAGTTTATTCTCCCACAAAGCCCTCAGTTGGCATCAAGAGTGTCAAAAGGCAATCAAGAGCCAAGGGCTGAAAGATAACTGGGCAGCTTTTTCAAGTGCCATCGAGACAAGATTTATGGACAGGAGAGATGTCCAGAAGGATGAGCATCGAATCCGAGAACTCCAATATGATGGAGATATTGATGATTACATCACAAAATTGGAAGACCTCAACATGAGGGTAGGGGCTTCAGGCCCTATGTACCGAGCAGTTATCTGGGATGCAATGACCCCAGAAATCAGAAGATGGTGTACCAAACATTCAAAGGGATCCCTAGAGATGATGAATCCATGATTGAAGCAGTCAAGGAGGCTGCTTACATTGTGGAAAACATTGACAAAGAGATAAAGGGTCCCAAGAGAAGAACATTGGAAGTACGGGACACTCGTCCCCCTAAGGAAGCTGCTCGTCCTCGTGAGATGCAGCAGAAGGACCGAAAGGTCAAGGAAAAGAATGGGGACAAGAAAGGTTCTTCTGGAAAGAAGACCGACAAGCCTGCAATTTTTGCCTCAGGAAGGGAGGTCCTACAGAATGTTCCTCAGAGTGAAATCAATAAGCACAAGAAGGATAAAGCGGACTGTTGGAGATGCGGACGGTCAGGTCACAAGATGTATGACTGTTATGCAAAGAAAACAGTAGGAGGAACAGAGTTATCAAATGGAGGCAAGACAGCCTCTGCAGGCAAGAGAAAAAGAGATGATGATGAGGAAGAAGACAAGGGGCAAGAGAAGCCCAAGGACAAGAAGAAGGCCAAGACGGCAGCGGCTAAGCAGGACAATGAGGACACTGAGATGTGAGATACTCAGCCTAGATCTTGGGAGATCGAAGACAGTGAGGATTTGGAATCGGATTTTTAGAGTCCTCTAGGGAGGCGTCACCCGAGGAGGAATACAGTTCTGACGCACAAGTGCATAAGTGTGCAGGAGTCAAGAGAAAGGCCCCAGACGACCTCCTGTCAATCAGGACAAAGAATCGATGAACAGACAATGGAACCTCAACCCAAGCTACACAAAGGGAAGACCCGGTTCCCCCTCATCATGGACCCAGACCCATCATTGATATGGTTCTGACCTGGTCCAAAACCCAACAACGAATGGTGCGAAGTCTACTTGATACAGGATCCACCGCAGCCCTTCTGGACAAAGGATTTGTTCAGAAATTCAAAATTCCAACCATAAAGAGGGACACCCCACTCCAAATTCGCAACTTCAACAATGAGGTAGTTCCTGGAGCAGGAGAATTCTTTACAGTTCCTTTCATGTTGCAGCACAAGAAGCACTTTGCTGCCGAATCTTTTGAGGTCGCACCTCTAGACAGCGACTGTGATGTCATTCTTCCATATTCGTGGATGACAAAACACCAGCCATGCAACTTATGGGGAGACAGGAACAACATCTCATTCACCACCCCACGTTGCACAGAAAAATGCACCAAGGCTCAGGCTAGTGCATTCTCACTTAAGGTCAACAAAAGAGTACTCGACCACCCAGAGGTCTCAGTTATAGGCCATATATCCACCGCCACCACAAAGGAGGAATTATCAGATGCACTTCAACAAGTACCTGAGAAATTTCGAAAATGGACCAACATCATGACCAAGGAAGCTGCAGACAGACTTCCTGACCACAAGCCTTATGACCATGCAATTGACTTGAAGGAAGGAGAAACTCCTCCTTGGGGTCCAGTCTATGCACTGAATGAAGTTGAACTAGAAACCCTGAGGGAATGGTTGAAGGAAATGCTGAGGACAGGCAAGATTAGACCATGAAAGTCTCCTGCCGCAGCTCCCATCCTGTTTGTACCTAAACCTCATGGTCGAGGTCTGAGGCTATGCGTTGATTACCGGGGAATCAACAATATAACCATCGCCAATCGATATCCTCTCCCACTCATGTCTGAACTACAAGATAGAGTGAGAGATGCAAAAGTCTTCACTAAAATGGAATTAAAAAATGGTTATCATTTGATTCGAATCAAAGAAGGCGATGAGTGGAAAACTGCCTTCAGATGTCGTTATGGTCTTTATGAATTTTTGGTCATGCCCTTTGGGTTAACCAATGCACCGGCAACCTTCCAAAATATGATAAACCATATCTTTAGAGATATGTTAGATCAGGGAGTGATTGTCAACATTGACGATGTACTCATCTATGCAGAAACAGAAGAAAAGCATGATGAGTTGGTCAAGGAGGTGTTGAAAAGACTCGAAGAGAATGGGCTGGCAATTTCCCCAGAAAAGTGTGTCTGGGCGAAAAACAGAGTGGACATTCTGGGGTACATCATAAGTGAGAAAGGGATTGAGATGGCACAGGACAAGGTGGAAACTGTGCTGGAATGGGAACCTCCAAGATCCTTGAAGGACACTCAAGCATTTCTGGGGTTCACCAATTTTTATCGCCGATTCATAAAGGACTTCTCGAAAATATGTCGTCCACTCACAGAATCAACAAACTGCGATGCGAGAAAATGGAAATGGACAGTGGCCATGGAGTTGGCTTTTGATGAGCTCAAGCAACGTTTCACTAAGGCCCCTATCTTAGGACATTTTGATCCAAGAAAGGTGTGCATAGTAGAAACAGATGCTTCGGATTTTGCCCTTGGAGCTGTCCTATCCCAAAAAGGAGAAGATGGAAAGCTGCACCCCATTGCCTTCCATTCAAGAAAATTCACTCCAGCTGAGATAAATTATGAGATCCATGACAAGGAGCTACTGGCTATCGTGGACTCATTTAAGGTCTGGAGGAGATATCTGGAAGGAGCGATGCACACTGTCCAAGTCTTCAGTGACCACCAGAACCTTGAGTATTTTACCACAACGAAAGTACTCAATCGACGCCAAGCAAGATGGGCTCAGGAGACCGCTGGCATTGATTTCAAGATTTTCTATCGACCGGGAATTAAGAATGGGAAACCAGATGCATTATCAAGGTGTCCAGAGTTTTGCCCTGAAAAGGGGGGAGGTGAAGATCAGCTGATTACGACGATCCTGCATAAGGAACATTTTTCAAATGCAGCTATCTCATCAATCAGCAGTTGTGGAGAAGGAACAATCTTTATTGCCTCTTCATCACGACTCTCCTCAATTCCTGCAGTCAAATGGTCAGAAGAATTCTTGAAAATCATCAGAGATGCTGGACTACAGGACGAAGAATATCAGGATGCAGTGAAGAGAATCAAAGAACCTTTGATGATGGAGAATGGCATACTCTATCGAAAGTTGAAACTATGGGTACCAAAGGGTTTAGAAAAGGCAGTCTTGGAATCAGAGCATGATTCGAAAATTGCAGGTCACTTTGGACAAGACAAAACGATTGAGTTAATTCGACGGAATTTCTGGTGGCCAAAGATGGACGAATCAATTATCGAGTATATACAAAGCTGCATGGAATGTCAAAAGGACAAAGCAGCTCGCCATCAGAAATACAGATTACTCCAACCTTTGGAATTGCCTTATGCCCCATGGCAATCAATTGCTATGGATTTTATTACCGACCTACCAGATTCCGGTGGATGTGACCAACTATGGGTAGTAGTTGATCAATTCACAAAAATGGCCCACTTCATTCCACTGCAAAAAGAGGGCAAGACAACGAATGACCTTGCTAAGATCTTTGCGAAGGAAATTTGGAAGTTACATGGCCTACCAACAGACATAGTGTCGGACAGAGACTCCAGGTTTACAAGTACCACCTGGAAGGCATTTATTGGAACCTTGGGAATTAAGCCAAGGATGTCCACAGCATTCCACCCACAGACGGATGTATAAACGGAACGACTCAATCAGACAATTGAAGCATATCTACGCTCTTTTGTCAACCACGAGATGGATAATTGGGTTGACCTTTTACCAATGGCTGAGTTTGCATACAACAACTCAGTGACCAGCGCTACAGGACTATCTCCATTCTATGCAAACTACGGTCTTCACCCCAATACCAGCAACCCAACGGCAACTGCTGTGCGCAATCCTGCCAGCAAAGCCTATGCCCATTGGATGCATACCATTCATGAGGAAGCAAAACACTCACTGGAAAAAACCAGAGAATGAATGAAGAAGTATGCAGACCTACACCGGCAAGGAGCACCAGTATACCAAGTAGGAGACTTGGTTATGCTTGATGGACATAATATAAAAACAAGACGACCATCACGAAAGCTGGACCACAAGTTGCATGGTCCTTTTCAAGTCGAGAAAGTCATTTCCCCATCAGCAGTCAGGCTCACACTACCTTGCAAATGGAAGATCCATAATGCTTTCCATGTATCTCTGATCGACCCATTCCGGGCTGGAACAAGAGCTCCACCAGATCCAAGGAAAATTTTGAGGGAAGCTGATGATGTTGAGGGGAGCGAGGAGTATGATATCGATGAAGTCATGAGCAGTTACAAGTCTGGCAATCGAGTACTCTACCTCGGTAAATGGATTGGGTGGCTGAACAAAAAGGATTGGATGGCTGAACCTTATGACAATTTTTCAGTAGGAGGTCTGGAGAAATTACGAGAATTTCACCTCAAGTATCCAGACTCTCCGAGGGACTACCGACTCACAGACTAAAAGCTTAAGGGTCTTTTCCCATGTGGTTTTACCTTAGGCCGAGTAGGTAGTAGGATGTAGGGGCTGGAGGACTACATCTAAATTTGATCACTAGTCACTAGGCTACGGTGTAGTGCGATCACACAGGCATGAACTAGAGCTTCGGGACGAAGCTTCAAGAGGGGAGAGGTGGTGTCACACCCTATAATGAGTGATAATAGATTGGGTAACATGTATAACTTGAGAGAGAACATGGCAAAGTGGACTGGAGAATGAACATTATGAATCAGCACTTCGGGCCGGAACCCTCCGAAGATCCGGCAAGCGAAGTCACGTGACTCGTGACCCCCGAATGAGACCTCATGAAGGTCCTGGCCCAACACGTCGCACCTATTGAATGTCAGCAGGGGCAAGATCAGGAAGGAGAAGGGAAGGACTTACCTCACTGATGGCACTTCAGCCATAAGATGAGTGTTGGCGACGATGATGGAGAGACAAAGACGAGGGCGAACAGTACCTACTATACATGAGGAGGTGCTCAGCAACTGATGGATACCAAGAGGGCTTGCATGGAGCAGAGCTCCATGGCAGGTGAATGGGGTGTAGACAATACCGCTTGCCAAAGCTGGAGTTCGTTTGGAAGGTTGTGTGGTTTCAGAACGGCTTTTGTTGTTCGAGGAGGCGGTCATCCCCTCCCTGAGGTAGGTCTCCAGACCTACGAGTGAGGGAGTCGGGTTTTGCTCCCACTTTACCGGGCCTATACACAATTTTAAAATTAAAGTGGGATAGATATTCCGCCCAATGGGTTTGCCGACGGTTGAGGAGCTTGGTGGTCATAAAATATTCCAGGTTTTTATGATCACTGAGTACCTTGATAGGGTGGGACGCACCTTCCAACTCCGGTCGCCATTCCTCGAATGCCCGGATGATAGCCATTAACTCCTTATCATAAATCTCGTAGTTACATTCCGCCGGGCTATGTTTTTTCGAAAAGAAGGTGACCAGGTGGAGGATTCCCTCATCGTCATACTGAGAGAGAATTCCGGCGGAGACGTAGTCTGAGGCATCGGTTTCCACAATAGCCTCGCGGTCGTAGTCGAAGTGTCGTAGGATTGGGGCAGTCATGAAGGCATATTTAAGAGCGGCGAAAGAGTTGATACAGGCAGTATCCCAGATGAACTTCGTATCTTTCCGGGTGAGGCGGGTCAGTGGTGCCACAATGGAACTGTAACTTTTGATAAAACGTTGGTAGAAATTAACAAAACCGAGAAAGGACTGAACGTCCTTGACGTTCTTGGGGGTCGGCCATTCATGGATGGTAGTAACTTTGGCGGGGTCCATCTTAGTTCCACTTGTCGAGATGATGAAGCCAAGGTACTTCACCTCCGGACGTTGGAAATCGCACCTCTCAGGTTTCAGATGGAGGTCTGCGTCGGATAGGGCTTGGAGGACCTTTCGAACATGGGTGTGGTGATCATCGAGGTTGTCGCTGTAAATCAGGATGTTGTCGAGGTAAGCAGTGACAAAGACATCCAGGTAGGGTCGTAAAACATCGTTGATAAAGTGCTGGAAGCTGGCAGGGGCATTGGTGAGCCCGAATGGCATCACGAGAGATTCGAACAGTCCATATCTGGTTCGGAAAGCCGTTTTCCACTCTTCCCCCTTGGCCATCCTAACCAGGTTGTAGGCCCCATGGATGTCAAGCTTGGTGTAGTACTTGGCCTTCTGCAAGCGTAAGAGAGTCTGGTGAAGTAGGGGAAGAGGGTACCGATTCTTGATGGTCCCTTCATTCAGACCTCTGTAGTCGACGCACAGTCTGAGGGAACCGTCACCTTTTTTCACAAAGAGTATAGGAGCTGCGGCAGGGGAGGAAGAGGGCCGAATGAAGCCCTTGGCCATGTTTTCATCCAGCCATTTCCAAAGCGCCTCTAATTCCATTTTCGAGAGGGGATAGATCGGGCCGAAGGGGGGTGTGAAGTCGGGTTGCAACGGGATTCGGTGATCATAAGGTCGGTGGGCAGGCAGTTTGTTGGCTTTGGCCTCGGAAAACAGGTGTAGGAAGTCATGGTATTCGGGCGGGATGGAGCTTGGCAAATCGGTGACCACTTGCTCCTCGTTGGTGGCCATCGGGAGCTGTATCAGTGGGTCGGGGATTTCGAGTGCATCGGGAGGCTCTTCGCTGATGCCCCATACTGTTACGGCCCGGTCAATGCAATGGGCTAAACAGTACTGGGAACCGAAGGTGACGAGGTTCGAGGCAAAGTGGATAACAACGTCGTGTTGTTTCAACCATGGGATGCCAAGGACGATGGGATAACGTCCTAGCTTGGTGACAAACATTGGGAGCTTCTCGCGGTGTCCCTGGATGTTTAGTGACACCTCCGTCAGATGAGTGATATCTCCTGATGAGATCTTTTGTCCGTCGATGACTTCTAGGACTCGGGGGGTTTTTAATGGGTGTAGGGGCAATTTGTGGTGAAGGGCAAAGGCTTGGTCGACGAATGCGTAGCCAGTTGCCCCACAATCGATCAGGGCGTGGGTCGGAATTTTCTTATGGTGAGAGGACAGGTCACATGACACGACGAGGTGATTCCTGTCCAGGGATCTGTCTTCAATGGCAACATCTCTCACAGCAGTGTTCGAAATTGACAATGTATTCGCTAACACAGACGGAGAGTCAACAGAACCACCAGGAAGAGAGCCATCCTGCTCTTCCCGGTTTACACATTTCCTGATTCAGATACATCCTCCCCATCCTCCTCGACTCGGTCACCAACTTCGGCAGCAGCTACTCGTAGTGGGCGTGCTGGGGCTTTAGGGCGATTGGGGCAGTCCCAGGCCATGTGGTTGAATCCCCCACAGTAAAGGCAGCGATTCTCATCAATCCTCTTTTGATGTTCCTCCGGGGAGAGACGGCGTCGAGTGGCTGACAGGTCCATAGGGGCAGGACCGAAGTGGCCGCTTCCACTGCTGGTGGGGTGTGGGATGTTCTGCGCAGTTGCTGGGGGAGTGCTGCGAGGAAGGGAGGCAGAGACGGTCTTGGTTACGGTGGTGGGTGGGGTGCTTTCGGCTTTTCGGGCCCGGAACTGTTGGTCCCTTCGTTTCACAAGGGCTACGTACTGGTTCCAATCCTCAGGGATATCCTGGGTGCTGAGAATGTCTTTCAATTCCTCGCATAGGCCCCGGTGGAAGGCGGCCCTCTTCGCAGCATTATTCCAGTTAAGGTTGGAAGCAAGGCATTGGAATTCTGCGAAGTATGTAGCGAAGTCTCGGTTTCCCTGACGGAGCTTAGCAATGGCCCGTTCGGCAGTGTTGATATGATCAGGGTCACCGTAGGATTCCTCCAAGGTGGTCATGAAGTCTCCGAAGGTTTCCAAATTGACGTGGTCATTTTCCTCCAAGTGGAGCATCTGCTCCAGGGCAGGTCCATCGAGTTGGGAGAAGGCGTAGCGGAGTTTCGACTGTTCGTTGGGAAACTCCCCAGGTCGGTCGATGAGGCGCAGGCGCAACATGGTAAGGAAGGACCTCAACTTGTTGCGCTCCTCCCCCATGAAGGGCTTGGGGTCTGGCTGGGCTTTGTGGGGGACGGGTATGGAGGTTGAAGCAAGGTTGGCCAGGGCGAGGGTCTGGGAGAGTTGGGACTGGAGCTGGGTGACCCGGGTGGAAAGGGCGTTGCGGTCTGCCACAGTGGCATCCCGTTCTAGGGACAGGTCCTCATCTTCGGTGGCAAGGGCTGTGAACCTGTTGGTGAGGTTCTCGCTGGTGTTGAGCGCTCGGGCGAGGTTGACTGCTCCTTCGAAGCTTGCACGTAAGGTGGCAGCATCGAGGGAGTCGGCGGAGGTGGCAGCTAGGGCTTCGATGGCGTGGGCGTGGTTGGCGAGGATCCTCACGATGAGTGGGGTGTCGGCGGGGGCAGGGGCAGGTTCGGACATAGTGCGAGTTCAGTGGAGGGTAGGACACAACGTAGTGTAACGGCGGGACTGGAGAGGACCAAGATCCAGGGAACTCGCAGCGGGCTGGGTGGGGAACTGGGCAGCGAACTGGGTGGCCTGGGCTGGACAGACTAATCGCAAGGCTGGACGAGAGGCCAGTGGGTGAGAGGGAGGGGAGTAGACTTATATTGTAGAGGTACAAACATTGTGTAAAGAACTTACTTGACAGCGATCAACCCCATATATATACATGACCATATCCCATTCCTCCATTCCTCATTCCCCATAAGCCTCCTCCTCGTGCCTCGGTATTCCTCCTCCGATCCTCCTCGTCCCTCGTTATTCCTTTTCCCTTAATTCCCCTTCCTTTCCTCCACACGTTTCCCCTTTCCCTTATTCTGAAAATCCCATTCCTCATCCGGCAATTCTTCTGTAACCTTTGTGGAAACTTCTCGAGAACAGTGACATCACTAGTCTCGTCCACGGCTAACCTGGCGACGAGGTGGTCTCCTGCGCTTGTGCAGTTGTGCCGTGACAGGTTCCTTGAGTGGGGTTCCTTGCTTTCATACATTGTCTCATGATGTGCAGTCTTGACCCTTGTATACAGCACCACTCATGTTCACCAACTAGACTCTTCCTTGGTCAACTTTCTCCAAATGCAGGTATGTTGAATGATGATTTCATGATGCCTTGCACATGCCATGGAGCTCTGCTCTGGTACAAGCCCTCTTGGTATTCATTAGTTGCTGAGCATCTCCTCATGAATAAGTAGGTGCTGTTTGCCCTTGTCATTGTCTCTCCATGATCGTCACCAACAGTCATTTCATGGCTAAGTTGCCCTTAGTGAGTTAAGTCCTTCCCTTTCTCCTTCCTGATCTTTTCCCTTGCTGACATTCAATAGGTGCAACATCTTGGGCTGGGACCTTCATGAGGTCTCATTTGGGGGGCCATGAGTCACGTGACTTCGCTTGTCAGAGCTTCAGAGGGTTCCGGCCCAAATTGCTGATCATATAATCATTCTCCTGTTGAGTTTACCATGTTCTCTCTCAAGTTATACATGTTACCAAATCCATTATCACACATTATAGGGTGTGACACCTCAGTCCTTGTGTCATACCCCACCTTTAAGACACATTTTAAGAATGGGGATTCTTACTAAGTAATGACTCAAGCCATAAGGCAAGAGCCATTACTAACCACCCTTCATCCACTTCCCGCAGGAAGTAGGATAATGGGGGGCCAGGAAAAAAGTCAGCATCATAAAGGGTTGGGAACCCGGGGTAGCCTCAGGAGGGACAGTTTCCGATCAACGGCTGAGGTTTCTAATGCCCAGCCGTATCCTGGGGAACGTACCGCTGATGTTGACAAAAACCTGGAATACTTATAGCCTGGGCAACTGTGGTTCTTACTTGCCACAAGTCCAAGAGGACTACCCTCCGCCGAAATGCTTCGCCGTATTCGAACGTTGTGCCGTGTCACACAGGACCACCCCAACAGGCAGGCATAGAAGGGGCTGGGACAAGAAAACAGGAGGAGAATGAATAAGAAGAATTGAGATCGAGGAGGAGGAGTTCGCCGTATATGACTGAGTCTGCCGGAATGGATAGAGGAAGGTCGAAGGAAGTCAAGGTCGATGATGAGGATGAAGGATTGATGGACGAGGAAAGATTGTAGGATATTTAAGAATGAATTAAATGAACACTACGACTGAGTGCCAAGTCCAAGATCAAGAATCATATGTTACCGAGGAAGCTCAGCGGAGATGATCGGAACCCGAAGGAATCATACCGAACGTCATTATGATAACACATGCGATAGCGGAGTCTAGTCGGCCGAAGGAGATAAGGATTGTCTTAGGCGATAAAGACCAATACGAGGTACATTAACCCTGAGGCAGCCGACAATACAGGAAACCTTATCCACAGGCAGCCTTCGATCAGCACGATATGACGAGACTGGATGCATACAGACAAACGGAAAGATAAGATGAAACCTATCGGAAGCCACAGGCGGCCCGGATGACATCTACCGTGGTGGAGTGTTGGCAAGGCATACAGACGGCACAGGAAGCCGCAGCCCCAGATAAGGACGGATCAAGAGATCCGGCAAACAAAGTTGAACACTTCACCAGAGCTGACGACATATGCATGAGATGAGATATGCGCTCGAATGCCCTACGAAGGCGATATTATTAGAAATAATATATCGGCAAACGACGGGATTAGAAGCGACATATGCACGATACGGCCGAGAGGATCACCAAGTGTCATCCGATTGGTTTGGGAACATTTTGGGGCGTTTGTGCTGAAAAAATCGAAATACGGAATTTGTATGCGAAAAATATCATGATTGCATGCTCTCTACCAACGTCAACCAGTACTTGGCGTTCCGACCACCGCAACGTACCCGGTGGGTATATGAGTGGGGAGCTCAAGTCAGAAAATATAAAAGATCCAAAAAGCCCCCACTCGAAGAAGCGATCATCCAGCAGAAGACCCACAATTGTCCCATCAACTACGACCAAGTCCCAGAAAGATATTAGTATCTTATACTCGATTATTTACACAATACTCGAAAGACCATACAACCAAGACCCTCTTCAATACCTAAGACCCTCACTGATTGCTGTTCACACTTGAACACAATTAAGAACGACGATCTCAAAAACGCTCCCTGAGATAAGCAGGAGAGTTTAAGATTATAACACGTTACTACTCATTACTCCCACGAGAATCCCCAGAGAAGTAAATAATTCCCATCATTGGAATTATTACTTCTCAATTTTTTCTTTTGGAAATCTTGAGTTACCCGGCCGTCAGTCACGAGACAACCCCCGGTTAACACTGTAATCTTACTCAACGCCTCACCGAGCGTATTGAGAAACGTCCTACAAGAAAGACAGAACCACCAAACAGAAAAACCATGCCCGAGCCAATGGAAATCGATTTCTTGCCGATGCCTTCCTGGGCACTAGTTAGCACCAACAATGGGGGATCAGAGAATATCCCACCTATCGAACCCATCAAATTGCACTCTGTCCCTGAGTGGGGACGTACCCTTATGAATCAACTACACCATACTGCAGTTGAAATCAACAGCCTCCGAGGACAAATCCAAGGGGATGAAACAGAGGCATACCGTATTTTTATGCAAATGCAGAATGATTATCGCAAAATCGAATCCAACTTAAACCTTGCGATTGCTCAGGCCCAGCAGCATGCTGCAGACGCTACCGGTGCTCACTTCAACCTCACCACCACTCAATTCGCAGAAGTGGCAGCTGCCCACATGGCCCTAAGAAGACATGTAGAGACGATTACCATCAATGCGGCAGAAAGTGAAGAACGAAGACAGAAGTTACTTCAGGATTTCGCCCAACAAATGGAAGCCAACCAAAATGTCTGGATCGCATACCACAAAGACCAGGCAGTTAAGCAGGAGAAGTTCAACAATGATTGCCAACGATGGGCTGCAGAAATGAATGCCCGAGAAGCCAGGGCAAGAGTCGACCAGGAGAAGGTCAAGGAGGACCTACGGAAATTGAAGCGTCTCCAGTCACAACTCCAACAGAACCAGGCCAATGCATCTGCTATTTCTCAGCAAGAACGAGAAGACATGCGACGATCATTCCGGGAGGAGCTTCAGGCCATTGGAGAAGAGTTAAAAACCCAGTTCCAATTGGCGCAACAGTCCCCAAAGGATATAGATGTAACGTCGGTCATTGATAGCATCTTAGAGCAACATGCTCGACAGGGGAGAATTCCCCTCCCAAGTAGTGATGGGATGGAGTCAGACTGCGACCTTCCTCCCCTACCACCCAGTGACCGATCAAGTAGACGTTCAAGAGCGACAGAGTCTAGGGGCAGCAGTCCACCAGGTGGAGCGATACCACCCCCAGGACCTCCACCAGGAGGAAGCAGTTCCAGCTCTTCCAGTTCAGACTCAGAATCAGATAGACCGAAGGATCTAGGGAATGAGATATCAAAACTCATTCGTGCCCTACGGAAGAAGGACAAAAAGAATCGCATCACCAAGCGACCAGAAGCAATTGTCCTAGGAAAAGCTCCCAAGATGAAGGAACCAGAGGTTTTCGATGGGGATAGAGAAAATTACATCCCATGGATGAAAGCAGTCAAGGAATATATGACTGTGCGATCTATCGACTTTAACACTGATGCCACCCGAATTCACTGGTTGGGGTCCCTCCTAAAAGGTGATGCCCGCCAATGGCACCAAAACCGCGTCGACACTACGGAGAAGGAATTACGCCCTGACACCTGGCCCTCATACACTGCAGCAATGGACCACTATTTCCGTGACCCCCACCAGAAGCGCAACTACACCAACAAGATGGCCAGGTTGCATTGGAAGTACAAACCTGGATGCCATAAGACTGGCCTCCCAGCAGATCAATGGGGAATCAGGATGGCCATCTACCAAGAGAAGGCCCAAGTTGAAGGAGAGGTCCTGAGAGAAATTTACGATCAGGCATTCCCAGAGGATCTGGCTTGCCAGGCATGGACAGATGTTCAAGACTTGGATGACCCAAAGTATGAGCGTTTTAAGGCCAGACTGATCAAGCTTGCAACTGCAAAAGAGGAACATCGGAACATGCATGAAAAGCCACTGCTCCACATATATCAAACCCCCTCAGAGCCCAAGCAGGAGAAGGACAAGCGGAAGAAGGATGAGGAAAAGAAATCCAACCGTGGTAAGGCTAGGGAAACGAACCGCACACCTAAAAGCGACCGAGAAAAGAAATTCCAAAACAATCGCGAAGCATTAGCTGGGGTTCCCCAGGCTGAAATCGATCAGCATAAGGCCGATAAGGCTTCCTGCTGGCGCTGTGGGCGGAATAGCCACCATACATTAGAATGTTTTGCAAAGAAGACCTCCAAAGGAACGGATTTGGCTACCACAGTAGCAGCAGTCACAAAGAAGGCTAAACGCCAACGACCTTCAGAAGACTCGGATGATGATGAGAATGTCACCAAGGAACCAGTAACCAAGCGGCCGAAGAATGTCGCCACTGTAACCCAGACAGTATCAGAACCGGACCCAAAGCCAGCAAAAAGATGTTGGGAAGTAGAGACCTCAGACCTCTCGGATTTAAACTAGGAAAGCCTCGTAAGATACGCAGAGGCATCCAAGAAGAAAAAGACGTATCAGGTTCTCAGAGGATATCAGTAGCTGGAGTCAAACGTACACAAACCCAAGGAAACCAAAAACAATCCAAAAAATCAAAACCTAATAAAAAAGAACCTGAGACGAAATTACAATTGGCCAACAGCAAGCCACCCCGAGTAGGTTCCAGACCAATTGTCCCAATGAATCTCTCGATACCTGGACAAGAGACAGTCAATGTCCAAGTCATGTTCGATACAGGTGCAGCCATACCTATCATCAGTTCCAAGTTTATCAAGGAACATCACCTACCCAGGATCACCCGAAATGCACCCCTCAGAATCAATGGGGCAGATGGTCGTCCATTGTCTGGAGCTGGGGAAGCTTTCACACACTCCTTATTGCTCCAGTACAAAGGCCACTATACAAGGGAAACATTCGAGATTATGCCTCTAGAATCAGGAACAGACATAATCCTCCCCTGTTGGTGGATGGCCAAGCATCAACCCAACAAGTTTTGGGGAAAACCAGAAGACATCACCTTAGACTCCGAATTCTGTAAACAACACTGCACCAAAGCTGCAGCACAAGAATTCTCCCTCACGATGGATAAAGATATCCTACACCACTATGATGCAACAGTAATTGGGTATATTGCATCAGTCAACTCAAACACAAATGAGGTAGACCCAACTACAGTGGTACCTCAAAAGTTCCGACAATATGTCGAAGTCCTAGGCAAAGAGCTTGCAGATAAGCTCCCCGATCACAAACCCTACGATCATGCGATAGATCTGAAGGAGGGTGAACAACCACCATGGGGACCAATGTATCCCCTCAATGAAACAGAACTACAAGCGCTGCGGGATTACCTCAAGGAAATGTTAGAATTAGGAAAGATCCGCCCATCGAAATCACCAGCCGCAGCACCAATCATCTTCGTCCCAAAGGCCCATGGCCGAGGCCTCAGATTGTGCGTCGATTATCGCGGCTTGAATAAAGTCACCATTGCCAACAGATATCCCTTACCGATCATGTCAGAACTCCAAGATAGGGTCAGAGGTGCCAAAATATTCACCAAGATTGACCTCAAAAATGGATACAACTTGATTCGGATCAAACCAGGCGATGAATGGAAAACGGCATTTAAAACACGGTATGGACTATATGAATACACCGTTATGCCCTTTGGGTTATCCAATGCCCCTGCAACCTTCCAGAATATGATGAACCACATTTTTCGAGACTTGCTGGACCAAGGATTGATTGTATACTTGGACGACATTCTGATCTATGCCGAAACAGAAGAAGAACATGACAACATTGTCATGGAAGTGTTGAAACGTCTAGCAGAGAATGGGCTAGCCATATCCCAGGACAAATGTTTTTGGTCAACCAACCGAGTTGACTTCTTGGGGTATGTTATCTCAAAGGATGGTATCGAAATGGCCCAAGACAAAGTTCAATGCATTCGGGATTGGGAACGACCAAGAAGTCTAAGGGATGTACAGTCATTTATTGGCTTCGCGAATTTTTATCGTCGATTTATAAGAGAATTCTCAAAAGTTGCTAAACCCCTTAGCGATTCAACGAAGGGATCACCAAAGGACTGGATCTGGACAGACGCAATGACAGAGGCATTCGAGCAACTAAAAAACTGCTTTACGACTGCACCCATCCTCACACACTTCAATCCACAACAAGAATGCATCGTCGAGACTGATGCATCTGACTTTGCACTGGGTGGCACATTGTCACAAAATGCAGAAGACAAAAAGCTACACCCAGTCGCCTTCCACTCCAGAAAGTTCTCACCAGCTGAAATTAACTACGAAATTCATGACAAGGAATTACTGGCGATAGTTGATTGTTTTAAGACATGGCGAAGATATTTAGAAGGATCACTCCACACGGTCCAGGTATTTACCGACCACAAAAACCTTGAGTATTTCATGACAACCAAGGTTCTCAACAGAAGGCAGGCACGCTGGGCCCAGGAACTGGCCGGTGTGGACTTCAAAATTTTTTATAGGAAAGGAACAAGTAATGGCAAGCCAGATGCATTATCGAGGCGCCCGGAGTATCGCCCTGAAAAGGGGGGAGGTGGAAACCAGCCAATACAGACTGTCTTGCATGAAAAACACTTCGACACCATCTCAGCAATCAGTACTGGAGGAGAAGGAATGGTGTTCTGTTGCTCAGCAGTTCAGCTGGGTTATTTGGCATCATCAGTATCGAAATGGACAAAGGAATTTGAGCAGGAAGTAAGAGAGGCAGGACAACAGGACGCAGCATACTACCAGGCCTTAGAGGAACTGAGTGGAAGCGCGCAAGAAATAGAAGGAAAGGAAAGGATTTTAGAACTACAGGATGGATTACTATATCGCAAGGGATTGCTTTGGGTCCCTGAGAATGCACGACATGCGATTTTACATACCGAGCACAACAGCGCAGTAGCCGGACACTTTGGTCAAGACAAAACGATCGAGTTGATCCGACGCAACTTCTGGTGGCCTAAGATGGACCAAGAAATTATTGAATATGTCAGAAGTTGTTTAGAATGTCAGAAGGATAAGGCATCACGCCACAAGCCATATGGCCTGCTCTCACCATTAGAGCTTCCATACGCACCATGGACATCAATTGCCATGGACTTCATCACAGACCTCCCCTTGTCTGAAGACTGTGATCAATTATGGGTCATTGTAGACAGATTTACAAAGATGGCCCACTTCATACCACTCAAGAAGGATCAAAAGACAGCGGAACACCTAGTAAAGATATTCGCCAGGGAGATATGGAGATTCCATGGCATCCCAACCGACATTATCTCGGACCGCGACTCCCGCTTTACCTCCACAGAATGGAAACAATTCCTTGGTATACTGGGGATACGACCACGAATGAGCACATCCTTTCATCCACAAACAGATGGCCAAACAGAAAGGATCAACCAGACAATTGAGGCATACCTACGGTCATTCACAAATTATGAGATGGATGATTGGGTTGGACTCCTACCCATGGCTGAATTTGCCTACAACAATTCGGTAACCCAAGCCACTGGTATGTCACCCTTCTTCGCCAACTATGGCCGACACCCAGGTTGCACCAATCCAAGTACAATACCAACTAGCGAGGATACTCAGGATGGATACATCAACCACATCCTTTCAGTTCAAAGTCTAGTTACGAAGAACCTAAAAGCAACCAAGGAAAGAATGAAGAAGTATGCAGACAACAAACGCAAGGATGCTCCAGAATTCAAGGTTGGGGACCTAGTCATGTTAGATGGAAGGAACATCCAGACCAGACGCCCAAAACATAAACTGGACCACAAGAAGCATGGCCCCTTCGCAATAGAGAAAGTAATCTCTCCAACAGCCATGCGACTATCACTACCCAGAAAATGGAAGATCCACAACACCTTCCATGTATCCTTACTCGAACCATACAACAATGGGACCAGACCTCCGCCTGATCTATTAAAAATCATTGATGAATGTGATGACATCGAAGGCAATGAGGAATGGGAAATAGAAGAAATCTTATCGAGTAGGAAAGTCAAGGGGAAAGTCCTTTACCGAGTCAGATGGAAAGGATATCCACTTAAGAAGGATCATACAGAAGAACCGTATGAATGCTTCATAGTAGGTGGCCTGCAGTCACTCCGAGAGTTCCACTCAAGGAATCCAGGCATGCCGAGGGACCAACGTGTTTAAACAACCAACTATCTCAAGATACCTTTCCTCTATGAGGTTTTAATGGTCTTGGGATAGAAAACATGTTGGTGGATGAAGGGGTTGGAGGACTTCATCAAAAATCCCGTTTCATAATCATATTGCTAAGAATTCATAAGCCAAGAATCTCAGTTAATGATTTCGGGTCGAAATCTTATAAGGGAGGAGGTAGTGTCATACCCCACCTTTAAGACACATTTTAAGAATGGGGATTCTTACTAAGTAATGACTCAAGCCATAAGGCAAGAGCCATTACTAACCACCCTTCATCCACTTCCCGCAGGAAGTAGGATAATGGGGGGCCAGGAAAAAAGTCAGCATCATAAAGGGTTGGGAACCCGGGGTAGCCTCAGGAGGGACAGTTTCCGATCAACGGCTGAGGTTTCTAATGCCCAGCCGTATCCTGGGGAACGTACCGCTGATGTTGACAAAAACCTGGAATACTTATAGCCTGGGCAACTGTGGTTCTTACTTGCCACAAGTCCAAGAGGACTACCCTCCGCCGAAATGCTTCGCCGTATTCGAACGTTGTGCCGTGTCACACAGGACCACCCCAACAGGCAGGCATAGAAGGGGCTGGGACAAGAAAACAGGAGGAGAATGAATAAGAAGAATTGAGATCGAGGAGGAGGAGTTCGCCGTATATGACTGAGTCTGCCGGAATGGATAGAGGAAGGTCGAAGGAAGTCAAGGTCGATGATGAGGATGAAGGATTGATGGACGAGGAAAGATTGTAGGATATTTAAGAATGAATTAAATGAACACTACGACTGAGTGCCAAGTCCAAGATCAAGAATCATATGTTACCGAGGAAGCTCAGCGGAGATGATCGGAACCCGAAGGAATCATACCGAACGTCATTATGATAACACATGCGATAGCGGAGTCTAGTCGGCCGAAGGAGATAAGGATTGTCTTAGGCGATAAAGACCAATACGAGGTACATTAACCCTGAGGCAGCCGACAATACAGGAAACCTTATCCACAGGCAGCCTTCGATCAGCACGATATGACGAGACTGGATGCATACAGACAAACGGAAAGATAAGATGAAACCTATCGGAAGCCACAGGCGGCCCGGATGACATCTACCGTGGTGGAGTGTTGGCAAGGCATACAGACGGCACAGGAAGCCGCAGCCCCGGATAAGGACGGATCAAGAGATCCGGCAAACAAAGTTGAACACTTCACCAGAGCTGACGACATATGCATGAGATGAGATATGCGCTCGAATGCCCTACGAAGGCGATATTATTAGAAATAATATATCGGCAAACGACGGGATTAGAAGCGACATATGCACGATACGGCCGAGAGGATCACCAAGTGTCATCCGATTGGTTTGGGAACATTTTGGGGCGTTTGTGCTGAAAAAATCGAAATACGGAATTTGTATGCGAAAAATATCATGATTGCATGCTCTCTACCAACGTCAACCAGTACTTGGCGTTCCGACCACCGCAACGTACCCGGTGGGTATATGAGTGGGGAGCTCAAGTCAGAAAATATAAAAGATCCAAAAAGCCCCCACTCGAAGAAGCGATCATCCAGCAGAAGACCCACAATTGTCCCATCAACTACGACCAAGTCCCAGAAAGATATTAGTATCTTATACTCGATTATTTACACAATACTCGAAAGACCATACAACCAAGACCCTCTTCAATACCTAAGACCCTCACTGATTGCTGTTCACACTTGAACACAATTAAGAACGACGATCTCAAAAACGCTCCCTGAGATAAGCAGGAGAGTTTAAGATTATAACACGTTACTACTCATTACTCCCACGAGAATCCCCAGAGAAGTAAATAATTCCCATCATTGGAATTATTACTTCTCAATTTTTTCTTTTGGAAATCTTGAGTTACCCGGCCGTCAGTCACGAGACAACCCCCGGTTAACACCTTGACCTTGCTTCCATCTCTGTCTCAGTTTCAGTCTTTGCTCCTCCCTGCCTCTGTCACTCTTACTTTGTTCTGTTGCTTCTGTCATCTACCTTGTCTCTTCATATCTAATCAATGATGCTCTTCCATTGCTACATACCACTACTTTAGAGATCTAACATTGAAGCTCTTGGAAGTTCACATCACAGTTCCCAAGTCCAGACAATTAGTTTAGAGGCTTCAGGTTCTCTGTCCAACACCTTGCCCATGACTGCTGTTACATATAGTTCATGAGTCTTGATAACAAACTTAGGGCCCTCAGGTTCTCCACCCAACATCTCATACTTAACTACCATCACAGCATAAGGCAGTCTTTTATCCCATGTTCCACTGTGAACTAGCTTACATTGAGTACTGTCAGGTAGTGATGACGAGGTACACTTGGGTAAATTGTCAGTATAATGTTGTAAAGTTGGAAACAATTACCATGGAAGTAATGGATGATATACCTTACAGACTATCAGGAGGTTTGCAAATAAGAGCAAAAGGTGGCTGTGGAGTCATAATGATGGTCCAAATGAGGAGAGAAAGCATGCTACAAAAGTTTACAAATCCTACAGGCAGGCTGTCAACAAAGACTTTAAATAGATATTTCACTAGTCATGCATTATCACTCAGAGTTTTCCTTTTTGATGCCTAGTCATTCGTTACTCATGTAATATCACTCGTATTACCGGGATAGGAAGGTATTAGCCGGTGCAAAACCCGAGGACCCCCACCAAAACACCCATGTTTTTGACAGCTTTCTACTTCACAACCATGGCAAATTTTGATATTCTCTGGCCATAGAATCAATTATAATCCTCGAATCTATTGATGAATGGCCATTATACTGGCTCTCTAGTGGTTGTGGTGGAGCCTTAGGCATCGGGGGTGTCGGTGTTTTGGCCCGCTGTTTTGCCAAGCCAAACCCTCTTCTAAGCGTCTCCAACTCTATCACGACCTTCGGAGCTGAACTGTGATCCCCAGCGGCTGCTCTGCTACTCTAGTATGTATCTCCGACTACTTCTTTTCAGCTTGTAATGCAGACTAGCGTAATTATGCAGTAGTGTTGAACCCTAGTTTCCACACATCCGTACACGACGGATCTCAAGGATGTAACCCAATACCCTAGAATCTATTGATCCGAACACCTTTTTCTCTTCATAAAAGCCTCCCCAACGCACAGCAGAAATTCATTCCTCGCTCCAATCTCCACCGTCCCCACCTCTTGCTATTCTCAATCTCCTCAGTCATGTCCGAAAATACCAAAGCAGAAATCCTCCAAGCCCGGAAGTACGTCGATGAAGCCGAGACCATGCTCTCACAACAGAAAAGAAAAGCCGCCCAGTATACTCAGAAAATTTCCGCCCTCAACCTCGATCAAGGCAGGTTGCTTGGACCTGGCCTTTCCGCCCTATCTGAGTTGGCAGACGACATCGTACAGCAGTCGAATGATCAGAATGGCATGACTAAAAAGCTCAAAACTGCTCAAGAACTCTTTGCAACATCTCTGAAGACAGTCGAGGGTTCCGACAATAACTCTGGAATTTTACTAGAGCAGGTATGTCATACCTTTCTTAACCGTAGATTGTGGTTATCGTCTTCTAATATGTATTGCGATACAACAGCTTTCAGAAGATGACAGCGCACTTCTACGCGCCGAACAACAATTCGCTCAACAAACGAAGGTATTGGCACAGAACCATACCGATCTGAACTCTCAACAAGCCGAAGCCGAGAGACAACGCAACAAATCCCAGAGTGATTACGATTCCGAGAAGAGCTCCTACGATGGTTACGTGCGTGAGTACAATGCGAAACAGGAAAAGGTATGTCAACCATAATTCCCAAAGTTTTAGAAGTTCAATTCTCTTATTCATAAAACCAGATCGATTCAGTTAGAGAGCACATGAAATGGGCGATACCCGTCTCTTTCGGGTTTGGTTTAGCACCTCTATTAGCCACGATTGCGGGTTTAAAAATCGCTCTAGCAGTGATCGAAAAAGATAGGGATGCATCATTTGATAAGATGACGGCTGCACATAAGACGTTGAAAGGCAATCAGCAGATTCTTGATAACATCAACCAGGTGGTGGATGATTATGTCGAGGTTTCTCACAAGCTTAACGCAGCCGAGGAAGCTATCAAACAGGCCAATATCCAGATCAAGAAGCAACATGAACAATGCTCTCACATGCAGGACGCCATTAAACAGACTAGACAAAGCTTGTTCCAAATTCATAAGGAAACTGCGGAGGTCAACAATGCTGCAAGAATTGTGACGCTCTGGTCGAGAGCGGCAAGCAAGGTGTTGAAGGTTTTGACGAAAATCCCGGTCCAAAAGGTGTTGTGGAAGGAGACAAAGGCTATTTTCGATAAGTTTGATAGTCTGCCCGCTGAGAACGAGGTTAGGAAACAGATCGAGGAGACCTTGGAGGACGTTCGTAAGGTTCTTGCCGCTGGGCATGCGGTTGCTAGACCGGCTAGTAGGATTTTTAGACCGCCTACTAGGATTTTTACACCGGGTAGTAGGATTTATAGATTGTAGTGATATATACATGGTTGGAGGATATAGAGGGGAGAGGGATTCATGGATTTACGATGTGTATGTTTTGATCTTCATTAGGACTAGAATTGATTGTGTGTTTGAAAATTTTAACAATTCCTTGCTTCTTGCGATTGCGTGTGAGCTTGGCGATAAACTTGTTTACGCCGGAACAGCGATAGAACCGCGAAACCAGTTAACCTAGAGTATGTACAATGGAAATCTTAACACCTGTGTTGTGGATCGCGGGGATTTGTTCCCTATGATCGAGATATCCTTGTAGGAATCCCGTACGTCCCAGTATGCGTTGTGAATCAGCGCTTAAATAACTAGCCTTGCAGCCCTAAATTCAGATAACCACAGCACGCGTTCCGTTGCGAATAATTGACGCAGGATATGCCCGTGGCGCTCCATTTCGAATCTGTTATGCAGGTTCTATGTACCCAATCCTCTTCATGGCTGGGGCTCGGTCTAGCTAGCTGCCGCGAGCTGTCACATTGAAATACAGGAACGCTATGAATGAGCATGCTATGTACTCTAAACATATCATGCGGGGTGAAAGATGTATGAAGTTCTGGTTCCCGGAGACCGTGAGGCTGGGACCAATGCTGCACTCATACGCCTATGTGACACTCTAGTACATGCCGGATCGTCTCTAGCTTGGGCAACTATGTTCCAGGTTGTCATCACGGCACGTTTCGCAACTCCCCGTCGACTCATAGCAGTTCATCGTCACAATGCCTTCTCGTATTCCAGCATACACAGCCTCCTACATTTCTTGACTGCCACGAAACCGTCGCGAATCTTTTCAGTTACGCTAGTGGGATCGCCGGCCCGAGTCCGAGGGAGACAGGGTCCTGCTCTGCGGGGTCGCCGTCGGGTTTCAGGCGAACACTTCCACTCCGACGCTAACGCAAAGCTAGGTATCTTAACAGATTGGCGGATTCGCAATTGATTGACGATCATTCAGCTGATATTCCTACACTCGAATGCGCACGATGTATATCTCAATGCCACTCACAATACGGTAATAGAAATAGCATTCAGCCTTAATTGGAGCCTAGCAGATCTCCGGTGCCCGAAGAAAATCAAGTTGGGACTGCCACAACGTCATCACTCTAACCCACTCGTTCCACTGCCCCGCGATTCATCAACGCCGTCGACAAACTATCCCGCCAACCCCAACTTTCCAATCCCACCGTTACAGCTCATAGCATGCATCATGGAATAGAGCTGCGAGGTCGGGGCGGAGGGGCGCTTTAGGAATCTCCGGCTTTGCATGGACACTACTGCCTGCAATAAACACCATCAACGCGTCCGAAACACCTTCAATTGGATACAAAGAAACGGCCTCCGTGAATTCAGGGTATATTGAGGAATTGCATACAGCATGTGAGCGAATATCGACAATGTGCGGGGTTAGCTTCGTGGACTTTAATCAAGTACCAGAGATTTTCAGCTGAAACTTGGCCGAGTGCGATATCATACTGCAGTAGGCTCAATTCGAAAACCCCCAACGACTGAGAGATAAGCATTTGGCCGGTAACTTCTCTCGTTTAGGAGACACTATTGGCAGTTCCGAAACCTCTGACTGTTGATAAGTTCTAATCTACGAAGATTGATTTAGCAAGTATGAACAACGTATAAAGATAGAACAGATTCCAGCTTCTCGAGTTCTACAGTCGACAGTCGAGTAGTCTTCCCAAAAGCTACAAACCTTCAACCCGCCACTTTACCAAACCTTTACACACAAGCCTCACATCTTGATCAGCCATGTCTGAAGTAGCCGCACCAGAAAGCCTCGTCATTGACGATGGTATTCTCGCACTCGTGGCCGAAGTTGAGAACCCCCATGGCGTTGCGGAAGCAATCTGGCAAAAATCCTCCCAGAAGTTCCTCGACAAGAACTGGAACACCATGCTTTCCGCAGCCCCCGTCTGTATCGAGCTTCTCGGATCCTGCCTTGTCGTCGCTGCGTCTAGAACTGCTTCTACTACCGAATTAACGCCGCCTGCTAAGGGCTTCGTTTACTTGAAGGGATACAAGTGAGACTTCTTTGATCCCTATGAATTTTGTGAGATGAATTAAGCTAATAATTTGTTCATTAAAAGGTTCCTCAAAACCTCGTTGATTGAGGTCGCGAACGAAGGACGCAAATCTTTCCTGTTGGCTTACGAAAAGATGGATTACATCAATCAAATGTCAGAATCAATCAAAGAAGACGTAATTATTATTCATCCTCCCCGAAATGAAAGCCACTTAGCCTTACTAACATTTACTATCAACAGACCAAAGAAGTCTTCAAAGAACTTCGTCATCCCCAGGGTCCCAACATGGATTCACTCGGAATCCAAATGAATGGCATCTCAAAAAACTCTCACCAATGCCAAAAAGCTGCTGAAGAGATGCAGTTACGCTTTACTCAGTGGTTACACTTTGTTATGGAACTTCACGAGGCTTGTCAAGAGGCCCAGGGTCAAAATGAGGTCAAGTTTTCCGAGGCCTCAAGTAAGGAGACAGCTGCAAAGGTCCTTGAAAAGGAAAGAATTAAGACGCAGCAGAAGCAAGAGGAAGTTGTCAAGAAAATGGAAAAGTTGCTAGACGATGATCATGAAGCTTACACCAAGACTTTGAAGGAATATCCTGACGGGTATGTCAATGCAAGACGTTATGGGCAAATAAAAATTTGATTGCTAATTTTTTCTTTAGAAACACTTTCTTGAAACAGCAGTTGATCATGGTAGCGGCTGATACCCTCTCTTCCGTTGTTAACATCGCTGCCACTGCGGCTGCTGCCTACGCTTCTCCTTTGAGCGCCATTTCGAATGGCGCAAAAGCAGCTGGAGACCTTAAAGATAAGTTCGGCAACAACGACGACGACGACGACGATGATGAAACCGATGTTCCCAAGAAAAAGAAGGATCTTGAAGACAGTGCTGTGTCGTACATTGAGTCAGCACGAAAAGCTATCACGGCTTTGAAGAGTATCGTTGAGGGTGATTCGAAGTATGGTGTTGACTGGGAGCTTGCCGGAAACAGGAAGGAGAAGAAGGAAGAGAAGAAGGAAGAGAAGAAGGAGGAGAAGAAGGACGAGAAGAAGGACGAGAAGAAGGACGAGAAGAAGGAAGAGGAGAAGGAAGAGAAGAAGGACAACAAGAAGGACGAGAAGAAGGACGAGAAGAAGGATGACGATGAAGATGAGGATGACGACGATGAGGATGAGGATGACGACGAAAAGTTCGATCTAGCCGTTACTAAGCAGCTTTTGACATACTCCAGAAAGAACGTTACCCAAATGAAGGATCAGAAGGCTATTGGAAAGAAGCTGTTGAAATACATTGACAGCTGCTTCGAAGTAAGTCATCTCCCAAGTTTTGAGACAGATATTCAACATACTCACAATATAGCTAGGTTATTAAAGAGTTGACCGCAGAGTCCAAGAACAGCAAGGACTTGACCAAAAAGTGGGAGAAACCTGCCAAGTCCTCCAAGAAAGTCAAGGATTGGCAAAGCAAAGTGAAAAAGGCCCACAAGGGTGTCTATTCGCTCTCCTCTGCTGCAGGATCTTCTGGAAAAACCAGTAGCCGCTCTCCACTAGTTATCCCCCCTGAGAAACCCGAGGTCACCAAGGCAAAACTTAAGGGAAGACGCGACATAAACCGCACTACCCTTGAAAATGCTCGTAACAAGCTTGAACAGGCTCGTGAAGGATACGCATCGTCTCAAAAGGCATTCCAGAAGTCAACTGCTGAACTCAACACTATTTCGCAGCAATTGGGTGACTTGAGATCAGACCTTGCAAAGTTGGCCGACGAAAAGGTTACCCTAGCAACTGTCCGAGACGTACTTTCAAGCTGTATTGGGTACCTTATGACGCTGAAGGATAAGGTTACCGAGTTGGCCATGTTCTTTTCTTCAATCAATGTCCTTATTAAAGTCGCTGTCGAAACGTCTGTTAATAAATTCGAACAATATGTTGCACAGGGTATTAAGGAGTTGGGAAGTGGAAAGCCCATTGCCGATCGGATTCACCAGGTAAGTTAATGTTCTTTCATGCAGTTATTACAGTGCATAGCTTTATAGCTAACAATACGCCTAGTTGATTCAAACCTATGCTATCGAAATTGCAGCTCAGTTTTCGCTATATGTCAAGATCAGTAAGATGTACACAGACATCCACGAAAACTACATCGGGCCGGGTTTTACAACGGTTGACGAAATGAGCGCACTGGTAAAGCCAGAAGAAACTGAAACGTCTAAAATCTCGGAGAAGACGCTGGCTCTTACAAAATATTCTACAGACTCTCAGGAGGGAATTAAGAAGCGTGTTCAGTTGGTATGTGCTTTTTGACCGAAATTGAGACGTAACTTGATCCTAACGGAAATATAGGAGGTCGATGGTATAAACGCTGAATACGCATCGCGTATCAAACGTATCGACAAGTTGATTGAATCTGCCCCCCAGTCTAAGGTCGACAAGGAGACGAAACAGGCAATCAAGAGCGGTATCGATGCTGCTGAAAAGATTGAGGAACAGGAGCCCGAGGATAAGGACCTGGCATTGAAGGCGATTGCCGCGCCGAAGGAGAAGCGTACGGAGAACGCAAAGAAGCTTGCCGAAGCCACCAAGATTGATGAATCTGATCTCGACTTTTAAATGTATGATGATGGATGATGGTGTAATGTTTCTTTGTTTCAGCTTGGGACTAAGCAGTTGTATTGGGTTTCTTTTACAAATTGTGTAAAATATGTACTCGAGTTTAGGATTGTCAGTTATTTACAACTTACAAAAGTACCGAATCGAATTCCCACAGTAGCCCTTTTAATGTCGGTAATTGCTACCTGTCGCATTGGGCATGGGTCGCAATTTTCAATAACTAGGTCGAGTGCCATTTCATGAATCACCCATGCAAAGCACAACCCCGTGCTGTAGCTGACCAGTACTTGAAAATACGCGCTCAAACCTAGAAGGCGTCATAAACCTTCCACTGACTCAAACGTAATATCTTATGGTTCAGTAACAGTCAGCTATCCCAAACCTGGCTTTGCTTCGCGAACCTCGAGCAACCTAGGGACATTGACGGGTCATCGCGACCTAGCCTAGCAGGGCAGGTGGTGTCCCTGGAGCATGATGAGGCACTGAAGCGGCGGTGTCAGATTTTATGGTGTTACATAATGGTTGTTGAGTACATAGCCACACTGTGATAGTGTACTTACTTACTCGAAGGTGATTGATGCCACGCGAATCGCGATGCAGGGCTTGGTTGGTATCGGGTGATCACGTGATTATACAAGCTAAGGTTTAGGGATATCTCGCACCAGAATTTTCAATTTTGGATTCTCATGACATTGAAATACGGCTTTCATGGAGATTCGATGATAAAAAGATACCTATTAAGATTAGATATTTCAGTCATGTACTTGTCTACTATCAAAACTAAGTTACTTATACCAATCGGTATCTCTCTGGTTATGCATAAAGTACCTGACTCCATAAGCATAAGATCCAACAACTGACAACAACCTTCATATCGGAGACAAAAAAGAACTAATAGGTGGGGAAGTTACAGCACTTGGTTCGGAGAATCCCATCGGCCTCATAGCAGATGCAATACAAACGCATCGAGAGATATCCACGCTAATCGCGGTTTATCTTACCGAAAGCATGTAGCCAGTCCGCCAGCAACGCCGCGTCAAAGCACAATAAGTACATTTTTTGTGCTGAATTGAAATGACTTATAAGTACCGTTTCCAATTCTCGATGCCATGACAACGTGTGGGAGTGCAGATCCTGATAATGGATATCAATAGAGGGAAGCCAACGGTGCAAACATTTGCCATGGTGGTGGAGGGCTGTGATTTGTTGTTGTCGGCAATGATGATAATCATTGAAGATAGACTTTGCGAAAAGAGGCCGCAAATCAGTGACGCTCATACACAAACCTTAAGATTTTTATTCTGCCAGCATCCTTTGTTTATGGGAATGTATGCAATTGGTGCGGTGGCAGTGAATATTGATATTTTGAAAGTATCGTCCGCCAGCAGACACGGGAGGAGTTTCCAGCCATTGTTCCTGTGAGATGTGTTGTAACTTGTTGTCATAGGCCTCAATGCGGGATCATCACCAGTGATCCAACGCGTTCCCACATTTCTTGTTAGGGATCTTGTAGAGAGGAGTGTCGGCAATGTTCATACCGGAAAGCTTCTCGAAAAGCCACTGGTTTCCGAAGTCCTTGACCACATCTTCCATAGTCTTAACGCAGTATTGTTTACGGCAAGGGATCTTCCTGTGCGTGAATTGACAAGTGCAAATGAAGTCAGGCGATCGGACACCTAGGCGAACAATTAATATCAATGTGAGCCAAGATACATTGTTAAAACGTCAGATAAATGCACAGTTACCGCGATTTATTGATGATATGAATTGTCCACGCCGTTTTTTTTTAGGATAAGCTTGTAAGGTATTTCCACCGTCGTAGTGATCAACGGCGCCCATTGTTGCTGTATTAACGATCGCTATAGTACCCTTTCCTGCTCGCTCCAAAGCGGCAAAGCCCAAAGATAGCCTCCGCTTGTGGCCGGTGCAGAGTCAGACAAGCCATATCGATTAATTCTATGACAATTGCAGGGTCACACACGCTATGTCCACCGACAAGAATATAATTGATTTGATTTGATTTGATTTTAATCATACTCCGTTCGAGGCCTTTAAGGCCTATGCGGGACAAAAGAAACCGTGTATCCTGTCCTCGTGGCCAAGACCACCTAGTGAGGCAACCCTATCTCCTGCTTCCCAATAATACGTCCCCGAAAAATAGAAGAATAAACAAAAGAAACAAAAGAAAAATGTGATGCCAACAAGAGAAAGCAAAACTCAAACTAGGTATCCTTAACCGGAACCAGTGTTACAAATTTTAGGAAAACATTTTAAGAAATCCAACTCTACCGGCCAGCCCAATAGGGTGTCTATTCATAACGCCTGCCGACCTCAGTCGCAGCCAAAAAGTCCAAGATTGCTTTTGTAAGTCGATCATCCGTAAACAAATCCACCGCTTTCAACCGCTCCCTCAATCTCCTCGTCTTCCCCGTGATTCGTGCCACCTCTTTTCGTAGCTCGGCGAACTCTCGTTGCCAGCGTCTGCATTCCCCGAACAGATGCCCGCGGGTCTGTCTCCTTCCCGACTCGCACCACCAGCACCTATCGGAGACAAGAATATAATTCGTACCACAGCTGCAGTTTTGTGGTGTGGTAGCGAGTGATCAGTCGTGAATCTTTACTGAGCACTGAAGTTGAGTGAATTGCGAGTGCCATTCAATGGAATGAGGACACTGCCATGATTCATAAGAAACACTCCTGTACCGAGAGTTTTGGATGGTCGTTCAGAATAGCGAAGGGAATGGATACAGAAGCTCTCCGCATCGGAGAGCATTTCGATCAGCTGCATTTGGCAGTGATCTCTAAGACCCTGACGAATTCTTTAACCTGGCCAGCGACAAACTCGAAGCCATCAGAGTTTGCTGGGCTAATACTGAGAACTGTGCCGTTCATCTTGCTGTGCATCCAGTATGCGCTTTCAACTATCACTCATCCGAGTGTCGGCATGTACCCGGTAAGATTACTACGGGATAAGTAATCATCGCGGCGTTATAAAAGGAGAAATTTATTCTTACAGATTGAGGGAAAACGTAGGGGAGGCATTGTGAGTCGGAATGAACAACATCTAGTAATGCTGAGAATCTATCCTGGAAAATATTGATTTATCCACTACTTACATATATTCGGGGGTGCAAAGTCTCGATCCCCCGGACGCCGAAAAACGTGCAGATTGGACCTCTGGAACTTAGCGTCGTTTTTGTATGGGGGGCAGGGGTCTTAATGAGGTTACCCGGCTGAGGAATGAATATGGAGGTTGCCTAATGAGGCGCGCTAAAGATGCTGAGTTCCAGAGGTCCAATCTGAACGTTTTTCGGCGTCTGAGGGATATAAGGCGAATACTAACTCACCTTGCGGTCAACCTTTCTTAGCTTATCTATATACCAATTAAAGGTGTCGTATTTCGTTTGCTGTGGCTGATCAACGTTTCAAGGTGAACTACAGGGGTTCTGTACTGCAGCGAAGCGTGCGAGAGCTGGCATACTGCTCACACAGCTGAGATAGAATTCAAAAAGCAACAGTGAAGCAAAGAGCGCAAGGCGGTGGAAAGCAGCCAATGACTTACGCAGGACATAAAATGGAAAGATGTGCGATGAGGCGAAGAGATGGCGGAGAAAATGATGTTCGAAGCTATCCAGCATGAACCAAAGTTATCAGGGCAGGCGTATGGTATTCCGGGTTTTGTAAGACACGCGACAGAAAAGCGATAAAATTCGAAATAGAGGTGGAGAAACGTTGATATTGTAGTTGAATACAACGAAAAGACGAAAAAAATGCCCATTATGGGCTGTGTTCCCTGTTTGAACCGCCAAGACGAACCACCATGAAGAGCTAGTCAGCGCTCCCTTCAACAGTGATAAGTTCCATTTCAACCCCAACCTGATACAAAAACAAGAAACAGGAAAAACGCCTACAAGGCTGTCACTTGTCTGCCCGCGTCCTCCTTCTGAAACCAGCGTTTCGTGACCCAGTCTTTGACCCAGCAAAATGTTCTACAGATTTTAGTCGTCGGGGCGGATCGATCTACAGAGGAGAATAATCCCTCCCTGAATAGATGCGGCGAATCTATTGAAAAATAGTTGCCAGACTCGTGACCGGAAACCTAGCTTCTTCAGTAAAGTAAGTAGATGCGCAACTAATAACGAAGATAAACGCACGATGGCCGCGTTCTGATGAGGAGGAGGCAAGATCCGGTCTACGCGTTGGATTAAGAGGTCGATGGTCTCCTGCTGAGGGGGTGCGAGTTGAGCTGGCTGGGCGTTAGGAAGAGGTACTCCTAGAGAGTGGCTAGTAGTGTACACCAAGAGGAACAAGAATAACTGAAGACATACCAGCGTCCATGTACTCCTTCGTTGCAACGTCGGCGAGACTGAGTGCAAAGCCAACCGTAAGGCGAAGTACCTTGTGGTTGAACTTCCAATCCCAACACTCCCTAAGAAACGTACGGCCCGTTATTTCAGCCTGTTGAAATCTCAGTTCGATTGGGAACTATAGAGCTCGAAAAAGCGTTCATAGGTCAGGTGGTCCACAAGTTCCTGCGGTTCAAGATTCTCGATGCGCTCGAAGGAATTCGAGGAGCTGAGATGGTGCATCTTTGCATTTAGGGTAGGCTCATGGTCGCTGGAGGTTTTCTTATCCCGGGTGGGAGGACATGACGGTGGTGCGCGAGGTGACAAAGTTGTGTCCATTGGAGAGCTTCGAGCCTGGGATTTAAGGTATGCGGCTCCGGGTTAAGCTATGTGACTGTTAATCGTACCAAGCTTTGTGTGGCGAATTCATCCCCACCTTGGAAACCACAGAAAAAAAAACGCTTCCAGGATTGCCTTTTGTTTTCCATCACCACAATGTGGTACATACCTGTAACGTCATGTTAAAAATGGTATCACTGTTTTTCTTTCTCCCGCTCTTTCACTGTATTTTGTGAGGCGGGGAGGAGCGTGACGCCATGTTTCAGCGCAGCTCTCCCCCGATGTGATGGATGCCTAATGAAGCGAGACGATGACGGTGGTGGTTTGCACTGACGAGACTGTTGGCGTCGTGGACAGCGGCAGGCGGTATAACGTGAAGTCAAGCTACATCACCTCGCATGCTGCACCACTTGACTCCCTTCTCCCTCTCCCTTTCTCAAATCATCCAAGCTCTTTCACATTATAGCCTTGCCCACATCACCACCTCCTTCTAGCCTGCTCCCCAGCATCCTCCTCGTCATCTCCGAGGCCGACATGTCCACTCTCCAGCCTCTCTCCCATCAAGGAGCTCTCGGTCCCCTACCGCCAGTCCCGCTCAACCAGCTGGTTCCGGTAGGCAACCCGACACGCAACGATAACTTCCTGATTACTGGCCCTGTGGATCTTATTCGTTTACTTCCGTCATTGGACCTTAACGGACTAGACAGACTTCGTGGTTCATCAATGAGCTTCAACCGCAACCAAAACAGGACCCTTGCTCGTATCATCTTGCATTTTACAGAAAAGTCATTACCTGGGGAGTGGGCAGTCCGAGTTTTTGTTTATCGATCCTTTTCGTGCCTGGACCTGTCTATTTTCGTGCACCACTTCAATTCAATGCCTAAGGAGCACCAAAAATATATCCAACTCCAACCCACTATCTCGGGCCAACCGATTCCTCCCTCACCAGTGCATTTCGGAAACCCTTTAATGTTGGAACGAGTATGTCGCCGAGACCGTCCGTCCTGGATGATCCCCTCTAATTCAGCGATCACTCTCAGTTCTAGTATGACGGTCAGTTACCACCAATTCGAGGCACTTTAAGCTTTTCTCCAGAATCTCCTCCCGTCTTGTCCTAAGCTGACTTATCTTATAGTTTAACCCATTTAGCCGTCCAGGGCGTATTCCAATGGACGAGCGACGACGCCTTTATGACCACTCCGTCTGTTTGGCGAAGGTTCGGAAGCTCGAATACGGTCCGCTACCACCCTCCAATGCCATTAACCCTAACGGGGCCTTCATCAGCGGCTCTGATTAGCACTTTGAGTCTGGGGAAGCGGGGGCTACAAATAGATCCGTTAGTGGCAGCAAAGGAGACGCAAAGGGTGCCATTTTGACGGAGGACCTCGGAACAACTCAATCGGATTACGATTATATGGACGTCGATCCTTCAGAATATGCAAATGACGATTATTGTGGTGATGCCGTTTTTGTTTTGAGGGACCTCGGAGCAAGCCAATCGGATTACGAATATATGGACATCGATTCTTCGGAATATCAAAATGTCGATTATTATGGTAACGATTATAAGGACGAAGAATATGAGGATGAAGGATATGAGGATGACGGATATAAGGATAAGGTCTTGGAGCTGGATTCAAGGATTATGAAATGGCGTGATGAAGTCTATGAACTCATCCCCCTACCTCAGCTGTATATGATGCAGAACGATGACTCTTGTCCTTATCCAATGACCTGGGAATCACTGCCAGCTGGCTTGCGGCTCTTCTTTATTAGTGCGTTATGATAATCAAAGACCTCTTACTCATATATCCTAGTTTTATAAATCAAAAAACCGAGGACTTTGGCATTTTGCGTGACTTGAATAATAGACAGTCAATCTGCGAGCTAATGGAAACGAGTACGGGGCTCCGCCTATTATCCGCCATGTCTGCCTGCAAGGCCAAGCTTACCGACCACTCCTCTTTAGTATGGTGGCAGCGTGAGGGTACCGCATCGTTATTAAGAGCCCGGAGCGTTGTGATTCTTCGAGATTGTTAAAGCAGTCAACCGTCATTGGTCAATATCACCCTAGCTATATATTTCGCTATGTGAAATACTTCTGACTTCCGACTCTTATACAGCTTAGAGTATTAGACTTTCTTGTGCAACTTAAATTACCGCGGTACTCTAGATACTAGATGCACGAAATAAAAAGCCAAAAAAAAACTCCTCGGCAGGGAATTGAACCTCGGTCTCCCGCAAATTATTGTAGACTCTTATGACGCTAGTGCTGGCATGTAGCGTGATAGACGTAACTAATGCATTCGTGTCATAGACATGTCTCATGACAGGCGGAAATACTAACCACTATACTACCAAAAAACCTGTTATATGGTGTAACTGGAAATGGTATTTAACCTACAGGGCGCGGCTCACTGAGCTCCTGGGTGCTTAGCTAACCGTTCCTGCGCGGTAATAAAATGATATCCCGGGGTTTCTGAAGTTGAATAATTGACAGAGAATGACATAACGACACATGGAATAATTTCTTCGATGACCAAAAATTGTCATTGTAGTCGCGACGTTTTCTCGCGATTCTCGATTCTCGATTCCTTAACTCTAGAGCTTATGTAGAGCTAGTAAGTAGTCTTCAATTTCTTACACTTCTACCTGTTACCTGTCTTTTAGCTGATGTAATCACGCGAGCCAAGCGGCGCCTCTGGTTGCCCCCCGACCTTCTCCCCATCCTCTTGCTTCTACAATCACGTGAGCCAAGAGAAATACTGTGAGAACCCCGGCCAGCCTTGAAGCTAAAGGTCCAAACCCCGGCCGCGAACAAGGGACGGAAAGTGCACCAATGCCACCGCGACTGAACGTGGAGGTTTGAATACCTCTAAGATCAATGCGCTCTGGGGGGAATGAACAAAATCAAAAAACACAAGTTCAAGAGAGAGTAAATAAATACGTCAATTCGACGAGGGAACATTGATCCGCATAAAAACATCGTGGGCGTATGCTGCGGAAGTTCCTGTATTATGCGATTTTCAACTTTCAAGCGAGCTACCATGTGGCCACTTCTGAGTACAAGGAATCCGGGTGGACGTATTGGTGTCTTGTCCAGATCTCGGAGATTTTTTCGGTTAAAGATATTCCAGTTCCCTTCGTGATTCGCGAATCGTAAGAGAGATTGACTACCCGTGAGTGCATTACCGCGGTCCTTTAAGAGTACAGGTGCACTTTCAAGTGAAAAAATGCTGAAGACCATGTCCTTGTCTTTGTCCTTGTTCCCTGATGGAAACGGTTTACAAGGAACGGTTCGATGCTGCGATGCATTCGGGATCAAAGAATTGAAATAATTAGCGATGGAGAATGACTTCCGCTAGCCCCATGGGAAGAAATGTTATGATTGTGACACTGGAAGTGAGGTTCGTTGGTGTCAGAGTTTACGATGAGTTCTTGAACAGATTAGGGTGAGAAGCGTGAATCTAATAATAAATTTTACAATCCTCAGATCACTAAGACGTAGCGTGTTTCCAACAGTGGTTTCATGGTGTAGTTGGTTATCGCATCAGTCTAACAATCTGAAGGTCCTCAGGTGGAGCCTGAGTGAAATCATCTTTTTTTATTTTATTGCACAACTTCGGAAATATTGAAATTGCAAACTTAGGCGCCCTAAGACCATCCTCACGTTTTTCTGGCCCCTTTTTTGTTTTTCTCTTCAACCGATGTCACCTGTAGCGAACAGCGTCATCAATTATTACACCATTGGTGAAGTTTTAAGGGTGCTCTTCGTACCCCCATCCATGATTCACCACCACGAGAGAGTACTCGTTTTTGTTAACCGGAATCAGCCAAACATCTCTCGCTTACACCTTGGCTCGGCTCAGAGCGTTCCAGTTCGCGCAGTCCGTATACCCCTTACGTCCCATCTTCACCGCCAAGATACCATTACCGTCTCTCGCTCTGTGCATGGGGGTGACAGCGTGAAAGCGTGAAAGCGCGAAAGCGAGAACGAGAAAAAGATCCCATATTGAAGCCGTCGGGAACCAGCGAAAGAATCCCGAAGAACCTCGGATGAAGTATTTCCATAGCATCCGTGGAATCGGTAACAGCCACGCGGTTTATGGCTAAGCATAGTAGGGTGATTATATCCCATTTATGGTCATGGGGTATCATGCACGCCGACAACCGGGGAAATTTCCGATTGTCGAGTTCGCCGGTGGTATCCAGCGGTGAATGATTCAGCAATTATACATAGTCCCTCTGGGGGTATGAGGTATCACGCATGGCAGCCGATGAGGCATAACTTAGCCGAGCCGATGCAAAATAAATCGTGGGAGAAAAGGATCGCGATTAGATGCATAACGTCAGTCATTCTTCTTCGCAGTGCTGCAATAAACGTCTAATATTGGGTGAGTTATGCTTTGTAATTGACAGATAACGGCGGTGGGGATTGGATACCTTGTAGTATTTATATGGCATTATGATGCCTTACTTTACAAGCGAATAAGACTCGGTATATGGTGCATAAGCAATAGGACTGGATACTGTCCGATGCACGCAGGTTGTCGGTGGTTAATATAATTTGTAAGGCTAATTATGCTTTGACAGATAACGGCGATACCTTACAGTAATACAGCCATACTACGCCATGAAGCCCCAATCAGCGAGTCGCGAACAGGACATTTTAAATCCGAAGCATTGGTGAACGACGAGCTGCGAATAGGAGTCGGCGTAAGAAGTTTTCAAGTGCTAGATTCTTGAACACAATGCTTGAGTCTATTGAATAAACTCTCGGTACCTTGACGTGCCGAGATGGGCAGCGAACACAAATTTTTGGGTATCCAGTACCATCACCAAAGCCATGACGACCAATTCCAAAGTCCGAGGTACCGAGCCGACTACAGCGCAATTTTAAATAGGGTTTTCGGAGAAGGCAGAAAAGCTAAGTCTACTCTACATGCCTTTGCAGCTTGGTATTGTAGTCAACCTTTAGTTGACTGTCTCCAGGCAAGGTACCGAGCGAAGCTCTTACTTTGCGGTTACTTTTACTTTGTAAATGCTACAAAATCAAGACAAACAGCTACGGTCATAGAATCATGAATACAACGCATCCCGTCCGCTCTGCGCTATTTAAGCATGATATCGTCCGGCTAGTACTGTCGTGGGTGACCAGACGGGAATCCCGGATACTGTAGTTTTTGTCTTTTTTCTTGACTCACTAGCTTTTGATCTCACCAATTTTAGTCGCAGATATGACGGGTTGATGAGGCCAGATTGCATAGCATCGTCCGTTGCTGCTGGCAGAAGCGATTAATACGTTTTAACCTTATTTTGCGGGGATTGATAACACCAGAGTAGTGGCTTTCCAGCTCCGACAACCTTGACTGCAAGTGGAGTTCATGGCCTAGTTCACGACAGAGGTTGCAGGTGCATTGCCGCGCATGATGCATGCGCAAATACATCAAGCGCCTACTGTTCTTGAGGTGTCACTCCATGAGACGTGTCAACAGTCACTATCCATAGACGTACTTGTCGCGAGTAAGCTGCCGACATAATATTCGATGTATTAGAGCCGCGGCTTCTTGTTTAGCTTCACTCGCCAAGAAGCTGAGGTTTCATGCGCTGATAAATGTAGCCGGGTGATATGCCGTGCACACGAGTCCGGAGCTGCAAGCTTCTGCAGTATTTATATCACGACAGCATGTAGGCAGCATATTTGCGTCTCGACTCGCATTTGCGTCAAATCTTGCATACAGAAGTTTTCCTTGTGATCACTGCCGATAAGCTTCCCTATTCCCATCTTGATACATAAGGATTATGTACATTCTTCTATGCAGAGACAAGTCGTCTGTGTATCTTACACGCATGTGCCATCCTATAGGCCATCGTGGGTTCTACCATCGGTATCTATCGTCTCCGTTTAGACTCGGTTGTCTTAATGCACTTGCATAATGGAGCATAAAAATCAATTCCATGAAGAAAATAACTTCATCCTCTCTATCACCGCTTACTACCGTTGTTTTTAACCTTTTGCATCGCCAGCCTTATGTTCAAACTTCAGGCAAACAGAGTGACACAATATGCAGCTAAGACACTGTCATCATTCCCGACTGATGTGCTGACACGTCTTACAACTGTTGACATGTAACCAGCGCGGCCACATGACGTGTCTTAGACGCCAACCACCCCAAGCGCGAGGTAATATGCATTCGCCATCCTTCTGTACTCCCGTAACCTATGTAGCTTACTCACGTAGGTATAGTCTGCTTGATTCTTCCTTCCGCATTCTAAGCTACGGGCCTTGCGTGTTTTCTGAAATGCTAAAGTTTTTGGTATGACTTTACGCTCAATTTTCTACTCTTGTACTCCCCAGTAATTGGACAGAATTTAGGGCTTACCCGTCAAAACACAAACTCCAAAGTTTCTGGCTTGAGTAGGTTCTGATTAACCACTGACCAGCCTTCCACGTGGTTCTCTGATAAGTAATTTTCGCCGTTCAGATGACATGGCCATGATCTACGCGTGGCCTTCAAGGAGTCATGTTTTATTTAAGCTTTCTTTCAATTTTCGTGAACGGATCCGGTACGAAAAAGATTAAAACCCAGAATACTCGTTTAGCACCAATCCTAGCTCCGCGATCTTGAGGGCTCGTGAAAACCGTTAGAAACGTCCTATTCCGCTTTAGGCCTACAGATCGCGCTAAACTAGGCACTGTGGCCAAAGTCAAGCCTGGGAGGCCGCATGAAAACCGTTGAAGATCCTCGCCCTAGCTTCGTCCCGTTGAACTAGGAACTAGGAACAAGGAATAAGGGTCAAATAAGATCCGACCAGGTTACTTCTGTAATCTCCGTAATATTTGTGAAGATCTGGCGGCCATAATTCGACACATGTAGATAAATTTCTGTCCGTTTCCTACATTTCCTCCGGGTTCTTTCACGTTTTTTTTTTTGGAGCTAGGAATGAGGGTCGACAGAGATCTCAGTTTTTTTTTTTTTTTTTCTTTTTTGTTTTAATCATTTCTATTGCTGTCACCGGCTCGGGGTACGATAGGTTTTCTTCTTCTTACAAGTTACCGCCTTTGATTCCTTCTTCTTTTCTTCCAGAGATCTCAGATTCGACAAGGTCAATTTCTTAATGTCCGTTCCCCTTGTCAGGATTGATCTAGATTCAACGGCCCTATCCGCAGGAAGCCTAACTGAAGACAGGGAGATGTTTCCCCGGTTTCTTTCTTTCACGTTTCTTTTTTACCTAGCAATAAGGGTCGAGAGAGATCCGACTAGGTCAACTTCCTAATCTCCGTTTACCCTGTCAAGATACATCTAGATTCAAGGGTCGATTCGGCGATTTGAGGGGAACTTACTTTTCAGCACGTGGACTGGTGGGGGGGAGTGATGGCCGTTTTCTTCCATTACCCCGGTTTTCATGGTCGATGTGATTCTCTGGCTGCCGCTGTTTCTTTCCCGTTTCTCCAGTTCCCTGTCCCAATTCATGTCTTCAATTACTTCAGTTTATTCCTACGTTTCTCTTGCTATGGTTCGCCTGAGGTTTCCTTTGAGTATTTGTACCGCCCTCATTAAACCTTAACCTTAACCCTTAAGATCTAATGGTGGCCTGACGTTGCCTTTTCTTGAGACAAATAGTACTTTCACTGCTATTATAAAAGTGAATCCATATGCATTCATCGTTCTGAACTCGGGCTTTCTTACATCCGAACCTGCCAAAGGCTGCCATCCGATCAACAATGAACGCGAATTAGAGAAACTATTCTCATCTCAATTCCCATCAATTGCTACCTGTCCCGTTCCAAAAATATTCAAAACCAATGCGGTATAGATCTCGCTAATCACAAATTCCTCGGCTCAATACTTTGCGAATATTACAATCGATACCACACTTTTCGTCCGCCCCAGGGCCCCATGCATGATGGCTTCTTGCATAACCAATCATTAACTATCACTCATAACGGTATCCTGCATAATGCCCCCATCTCCGCATTATGCACCCTGGTCCCTTGTTCTTGTCCTGGGGTATGGAGTCAATACAATTCGGACCATATCTTTTTTCGCTGCTAGCTGCTGGTAGCCGTAACTTTGTATCCTCCTCAGTCAGCCATTACAACATTGCCTCCCTTATTATTTTTACCTTCCAGATAGTGGAGAGGCGGTTTCATACTCAGCAATGAGTGCATAAGTCGCGATAATAAAATTTGATTCAAAAACAAAAAACCTTCAAGATAGTCAGATACTATCTGTAACTCCGCCCCGGGATCCCCTGTTGACAATACGGATACTCGCAGCCTAAGTCAATTTACAGAGCCAGGACAAGGATAGGGATAGGGACAGGGACAAGGGACAAGCTGGTTACTGGTATCATTTGGCATGCTGCAATTACCCTCCCGACCGTTTTCGATGATGATGATCATATCGCGATAAAATCTCCGCTATATGGTTGAGTGTGCCCGATGCTGAAAGCCGTTATGTTATCCTGGCCTTCTTGGGATGTTTGCACGCGGTGCGCGGATGCGGGGTGCTTTAATTTTGCAGTGCATTCCCCACTCGCTGGAAATTACCTTAGTTCTTGGCGACTTATGGAGATACTTGCAAGGCGAGCTGCGTTTGCAGCAAGAGGAATTATCGATGTGGGATGGACCGTAGGGGAGGGAGTGGCCCGGAGAGTTTGGGAAGCATGGGGATTAGAGGTAGCGGGTGGTGCGGGGGTGCGTAGAGGCGTAAATTGGGGGTTCTAAATTCTCAATTCTGACAGCAATTATGTCTTGGATAGAGTTGAACGCATCGTGATGATACCCCATCCCCAATCCCCCGCCTTCTCCGCTATCCCAATCCTCGCCTCCCCCCGCATCCCTCATGCAAACATAGCTCAGAGTTAGGCAGATCTCATGGTCGGTACCTAGCGAGGTTAAGGTTAGGTATCAACAGTTTAGAGGTATCCACCTACACCGCGGTTATAAACGGATGTTTAAAACCAAACAGCATTGGCGCTAGCCTCATGAAGGCTCACGGTTATGGCTGCGGGAATGACAAACATCAACAAAATCATCCAAACATAACACTTTTTATCCATTAACACAACTTTTATTTTCATTAGCAGTTCATTAACTAACCCTGGTATCTCCTCATCATCCTTATCCCCAAAGACTTTCGTCAAGATTAACAACGCCATAACTATGATAGATATACCCCCACAAATGAAATCTCCACTCCATATTCAACTCCCAGGCCGTAAAATAGGAAATACTGTAGCAACAAAAACATATCCACACATAACCGTCTATGGAACAAAAGAAACAAAACAAAGAAACCACCCATGCAAATCCACAACCATATCAACCCATTACCCCATTTTTCTCCACCTCTGGTATTCTAAACCGTCTGCTTCGCCACCTCCCCATCCCTCTCCTGTTCCTGTTCTGCATCCTTCGCCACCTCCGCCCCTTTCTCACTCTCCCCCGCCTCCAAATCCTCCTCCCCAGTACTACTGGCATCATTGACATCATCCTTCTCCAACCTCTCCAGTCTCCCCCTCTCATCCCTCGTCATCTTCCTCCCCCTCACCACCCACCAAATCCCATGACACAAAAACAACCCCGACTCCAGCGCCAACACAACACAATACATCCCCCCCGCCATCTCATCAAATGATTCCTGTGCCACCAATGACATAAGCGAGAAAAACGCTCCACACCAATCTATCCCCAAAAAAACAAATGAGATCCCCGCCACCATACCTCCACGTAACCAAACTTCTTTATAAGGCGGTAATAAGCCCGCTGCTAGAAGTATGGAAGCTATGATGCCGATGGCGAAGACAGGAGAAACGTTCCCGGCACGGTATAAAGGGCGGAGGGTGAAGATTAAGGCGACTTCGATGCCGGCGAAGGCGAGGAGTAGAGCAAGCGATAACAAGCAGGAGATCAGGGTAGAGAAGCGGTTGGAGTATAGGAGGCATTGTGCAAAGGTTAGCATGGAGAGGGCCATGAAGACTTGGGGTTGGATTTGGAGCGGGAGGTTGAAGTTTTGGAGGATGGCGTAGACACCGAAGGGGATGCCGGCTGGGTGAAGTTAGCAGAAGTTCGTGGGGGGTTAAAGATGAAGTGCGGGGTGCTGTCTCTGCTCCTACACTTCACCATGACGGGAGAGGCGGATCGGACAGAGATGGAGGTGCGAAAATGACGGGTATGGGGAAAGTGGAGGTGGATAAAGTGCAGAAAAAGCAAAATAGGGCTGAAACTCGCTTCCTACACCTAGGAAAACGTCATCTGAGGAACTTTGAACTTACAAATAGCCCAAAGTAACATCATACTAGCCGGTAAACCTGTTGTAGTTTTCGTCCTCCAATTCCTCCATATCTGTGGGATCAACTGGATACACCACAATACCGTTCCGATTAGGCCGAGAATCGTCGCTGCTAATGGTGTGCTGGTTTGTGCTTGCATCCCCATGTTGGTAGGAGTTTCGTAGCTGTGGCCGCTTGTTTGGCGGACCCGGGGCTGGTGAAAGTAGTGTGTGAAGGTAGGGTGAGTGATGCCGAGACTGCTACTTGTGCGCGAGCTGGGCGGGCTGGAAGGGGTGTCTGGTGGGGTGGTGAAGGAGACGCGGCAGTTGAACAAGTTCCCTTGGTGTTTATGGAGCGGCGAGCCGGAAGACGGGCAGTTCCTGGCGGCAAATTCAACTGACAGGGGACAGTCCGGTTCGTAATAATTGGACGCGGAGGGCGATTTCTTTTTCTATTCCCTCGTTTTTTGAGGAAGTGATGTAAACCCAAAGCTCGCTCCCGTATAGAGTATTTCTTGTTGTGCGGCCGAAAATCGAAGATCGGAGGTTGGTAAGCACTAACGAAAGCTCCTTCGTATGCGGAGTTATGGTAGGGTCCGTAGTCCGGAAGCCTGAGCGAAGCGTTGAAGCCGAAGAGCTAGCGTATCGTTAATCTAGGTTGAAAAGTCGTTGCCGAAGAGCTAGCGTATCTTTAATCTAGGTTGAACAGTCGTTGAAGCCGAATTGAAGTGTAAGATAGCGTCTATAGTCCGTCAGATATGAATATCGAGAAACATTAAAGCTCGGTGGGGTACTAACTGAGGTTATATATACCAGGTACCCTCCCCACCACTTCCCATTCCCACTTTAGAAATATTTCAAAAAAAAAAAAAAAAAAAAAAACAGTCCCCGCTAAACCATACACCCACCATTACATATTTACCAAGACCGGAGGGGAAGGTACAAGGTAGGGCGCGGGTGGCCGACACGGGAGTGGGAGTGAAGTTCCAGGGTAGGAGGTGGGGAGCTATCGCGAGCTGTTAGGTAACACATCGCCATCACCATCCGTCATGTCTATCCTGGAAACCATGCGATATTGCGATGTATGGATAGCCAGGGTATGGGTGCCCGGTGCAGTACGCGATGGATGCGATGATGGAGACGGGAGACGTAACGAGAAAAATAAATAATAAAAAATCATGCTGCACCATCTGAAACCTGCGGGTCGGCATCTCGCGTCCACCTCCATACCCTGCTTTGCTTGGATTGGGCGATTGAGCGATTGGGCGATTGCTTGCTTTCATGGTGACCATAGGCTTCCGCAGGTGGCTCTGGAACCTTAGGGGACCTCTCCCTGTCACTAGCCTACTCATCGGAGGCGAAAAAGAGAAAAAATTGAAGCAAACGAAAAAGCTGGAAGCTCTAAGGAGTCACTCATCGACGTCAAGTCTTTTCCATCGCCTGACCTCGCGTTCTAGGCAAGCAAGCAAGCAATCAAGTCGCCGCCGCTAATTTAGTTAAACAAGTCTCTAAAGCTTGCTGGTCATCAAGCTTTTATGCGACGGGGCTAACAACTGACTAGCTGATCCCTGCACGCTCGGCGGCGTCGGCAACTTAGGTCCCTCACGAGCGAGCGGTGATGACGGACTTGATGAAGTCTGACGAAGGCTAACGAAACGAATGCGAGCCGTATCTAGAGAAGAGTAGGCGAGCAAATATAGCGCTAGTGGAATTGAGAAGTTCATCGATCGACCAAAGATACGTAGTTTTTTGCACTGTGGGATGAAAGATAGTACAACAGGTGGAAGTGATGATTTAAGAGAGAAAGGTGCACACTGCGGAAGCGAATGTCAGGGGTGGAGAAATTGTATCTGTGTACACAGACTGCAGTTGCTTGGAGGGCTTTCAGATGGGAAGATATATTGTAGAATCATAACGAGATGAAAACTGGATGGTAGTCGGAGCAAAAAACTTGTGTCAACGTATGAAAAGTATGTAGGAATAAGATGAGAATAAAAGTAAGTAGGGGCCAAGTAAAACTCTACATACACTACATATGCTACGGCGGCTCGGCTGATATGAGGAAAACTACAAAGATTTCTTAGCTAGAGAGGCTAGAGACCAGGGTAGTAAGATCCAGATCTATGGATCGAACGAAGCCTGAAGGAAGAAAATAACACTGTGGCGGTAGAGTTTGACGTTCCTATGACTGTATGCCATAGGGCTAAGAGAAGTGATTACATTTAGGATGGTTGGATGAAATATAAGGAGGTCCGATGAACGTCACCGAGTACCTATGATGGGTGTGGTTTGGAGGTGTTATTGCACGACGGCTCGGTCAGGTGTGGGATAATTTGAGTCCGATAAAACCCGACCCGATGATATGCACCGTTAGTTTAGAGAGGAAAAACTGCCAGGAGCCGTTGGCTGAAGCTAGATTGATCATTGGTGTCAGCTGTTATTCCGAGATCAAAGAGTTGCACTCTCGGCTCGGCTTTTGAGAATACTTACGGCTTACGGATGCGGCATTTGGTTTGAGTCCGATGGAATCCAGCCCGAATGTACCCCACAGGCCACCCCACGGTGACGATGGTTCGGTTAAGGTTAAGGTTAACCTGGTTAATGTTGAGTAACATAACCAAGCCACAAGAGTTTCCAAGAGCTAAAAAGATATGAGAGGCTGGATTTTCAGACGAACTCGGAACCCTATGATACCGACGATGACGAAGTTCGAACACAAAGGAAGTGCGAGCAGCGAAGTGTTGTGTTTACATGTATCGTAGCCACGTCTACTTAAGCTTAAACTTAACGTTGGGTAAGCAAGTGCATGCAGTTTCAAAGCTCTTAACACTCCTTAGGCTAATTACCAGCCTCTTGGGTCGAGTAAAGAAGCAAACATTTGTGCATACATTTGTAGGAACACTCAATCAGCCCTATGATGACGACGGAGTGGTAAGTGCAGGTTTCAACATGTTGTGTTTACAAGCGTACATTCAAAGTTAGGTAACCGTTTCAGAAGACCCCAAACATCAGAGGCTGGACTGGACGTCGAATGAGCCCTACGATACCGATAATGACAAGTGTAGTTATCTATGCGGTACCTCCATACTCTAGTATTACTGTACTCTACAGACGTACATATATAGTCTAACTACAGGCTACACGCGCTTAGGAATTTTGAGTAACGGGATGGAACATCTGTAGAGACAAGAGGACGAGGGCTGGGGCGGAAAGTGCAACACACTGTGCAATACGCTATGCAGTGTGCTCGAACTAGCCGCTGTAAACGCGCAGACTCGCAGTTTAGGTTGCAATTGGCGTACTAGACTCCAGATTGTTCAATGATTCTGACTGGATATTTCTTGTGAGATTCAACGAGCCTTCGAATAACGAATCTAGAACTATTCGTTTACTAGACTTACTCTACTTCACGCATCTTTGAGGCTTCGATGATGACTACTGAATAAGGCAGAGATCTTGTACATCGAATATGCATGACATCTCGACTCACCGGTGTCATGGCCGCCGTGACTCCAGGCGGCTTTTGTGATGGGAGTACAGGGTATCCTGATCATTGAACTGGGAATATTTGTTTGTGTGACAAGAGGAAGCTAAGCGAGAGCATTCCAGGAAACACCGCGGCGCCAAGATTCCCTACCCAGGTCCCACCACGAGGAATGTATTCAAAAAAAAATCCCACCGCGAGGATCCACAATGATATGTCGTGTTTCTAGAAATGTCTCAGAAGTCTTATACTGTACACGCAATGAATGTCTCAGATTCTCGAACTTTTGCAACTTCTTTCCGTTTACGCGAAGCTTCGAAAGAAGGTTCGTAGTACTTCGTACAAAAGAAGGTTGGGAATGTCTTGAATGTTTCTAAATGAACAACTCACGGCTCACGAGACGAGAGTACATATGTAGTGCTAGTACTGTGTATTGCAGAGTCCGGACTGAGGAGGCTGGGACCTGGCTGATCTAGACATTACATGCTATCTAGACGCTGTTGAACAGCGAACACTACATCTACGTAGATTCTCGCTGCTCTATGTCTATTTAGCAGTTCCTCGCGATGACTGCCATTGACTGCAGATTTTGAGAGTCAAAGAAATCAAGGCGAACTAAATTAATGCGCTCGCGGCTCTTGTTTGATCGGAATTCTCGAACCTGACACACAGCTCTACAGAATCAAAGATCAAGGCGAACTATAATCTATTTGCATATCCTGCCGTCACATCAGCATCACCGGCATTATGAACTTCGCGCCTTAGGCCAGCCATAAAGTAGAATCATCCGTGGTGAATCCAGAATATAACATCAGCATCATTAGGCATCCCATAAAGGAGAGTCATCAATCATCGGCGTCAAGGCGTCCGCACCTCAAGTTTTCCGTCAAAGAGAATCATGGACCATGAAGTCAGCATCAAACGCGGCGAGATATTTCGCCGTGGTTTGAATCATCATCGCTTACTCTCCGGTCTTCGTCGGCGCCACATCTCCATCCATACTCGATATGCATCTCATCATCACCTGCTATTAAATATTTAACTGCGAGGTGGTGTGGTGGGGCAAAATCCGGCAGCGTACCTTGATGTGGGTGTGGAGGGGTAGGAAAAAAATTTAAACAAGATCGCATCTAAAACAAGGAACAGGAACAGGAACAACTATCCTCACCTTCTGAGAAGCCGTGCCGATAAAAATGGTAAATGATGACCATATTACCCGGTGATACCTTTTAAGTAAACAATGTCAGATAGTGCGCGGGGGATAAGGAAAGGTTCAATCCATTGCCTTTGAGGGTATGCGTGATTTCACATGACTAGTCATACTTAGCCACAGGGAAGAGAAAATCGGAACTTGTTACAATCTGTGGAGATGGCCCGGTATGTTTATGATAATGATCGGGCTCTGTTTCGACGCTGGTCGGGCTCGGAGACATGCGATGGCCGATGTGCATTGTGATCGGCCATGACGCAGGGGCCAGGGCAGGCTGAATGGTACTCTAGATGCAGTCACGGGAAATCGAAGTGAATCCCGAATCCCGAATCCCGATCAAAGTCCACGCGATAGTAGGTATGTTGACTACTTTTCTGATTGTGATTGTGACAATAAAAAGTCAATCTGTTATGGTTGCATAGTTGATTCTACAGAAGTGATTCGCTGTGAAGGTCGCCGGTCGCAGCAAAAGAGTACTCATAAGTTCTGACAGACTCGAAACTTCTATCAAAACTTTCATCGTACGAGGCAGCTGCCACTGGCCGGTACTAGCTGGCGTATCCCAGGTCCCGCCCGTCTTGTGCACGCGACGGTATGTTTGTGTTTGTGATAGTGATTCGGCGTGACAAAGTTCGAACCCAACAATGATGTATGGTTGTAGTACATAACGCATAACAAAAACACTCACACAGCTCGTCTGGGCTTCCAGATACCGCTCGAAATACATGTAACATCCCCATCTACATGCAAGCCGTGAGTAGCGAGCTCGGAGACAGGAGCAAGTCGCGGATGAGAATACTTCGCATTGCTTCGCATCTCTGCATCCGAGACTCGGCGTCACTTGAACACGAACTCCCAACACAGCCACTTCCTTCCGTAGGTTCTGAGTGGCCGCCTTTCCTCAAGTTCATCAAGCTCCCATGTTACCACAGATAAAAATTCATCAGCTTCCGCTGCAGTGCATCAACCGTCTATCTCGGCGTAGACTTTGCCTAGACTTTTTCATCTCGACACCCATTTCTTTCGAATGGTCGCCTTCTAGAGTATGCGAACCATCCATCTATCCACATGCCGCCGACAGCACCCGCTTCGAATCACTGGATTCTGCAAGAGAAAGTTCTCCGTCGTTCCGTCATCTCGGCATTGTAAGGACACCTTGTAATTACCAATCGATCCCAACTGGTCGCGATGAGCGCGATGTCTCACGATCGATACCAGGGTACCTGCATAAGCGGCCCGAGCACACCTCTTTCATTTTCACAACACACGATTTTGAAATGTTGATATCCAATGACTCATATATCATTTACGAAGCCCGACTCCGGCATAATTATTTAAAGCCATCATATTCAAGTTAATGTTATAACATCGCAAACAAAAAATGCACCCCAATCCCAGTAAGTTAAGTATCATATCGATAATAGTATCCCATCATAAACCCATCCAATCCGAACTTGCATGATTACAAAAACAAAAAACACAAAAAGCAAAGTGCCAGTACAAAACAAGTTATGTAAAATAAAAAAACAAAGCCGAAACCAAACACACGAACGCCATATCTATGCTAAACAAATAGCACTTATGCCTTGTTGTGGGAGATGGCAGCCTTAGCCTTCTCGAAAGCAGCCTTGACCTCGGCCATAGCCTCAGACTCAGCCTTGCTCAAGAATGCCTGAGCATCCTCAAGGACCTTGCCAGCAAGGTCGGTGATCTCCTTCTCGGAAGAAGGCTCCTTGTGCATGTATGGCTCACCGTCAAAGATCTCAGTCAAGTTTCCAGATCCTCCTCCGTTGTAGATGAGGATGTTGGGAGTGTCTGAGGGAATGTCGGACAAGACATCACGAGAACCAATGGCAATCATGTTCTTCTTGAGCTGAGCAGGCTTCATCTCAGTGAAGAACTGAGAGTCGGACTTGGGCTGGAGAGACAAGAAGTAGGCCAAGAGACCAGCAACGTGGGGAGACGCCATGGAGGTACCAGAGATGGTGTTGATGGCGTACTTGGATCCGATCCAGGTGGACTCAATGTTCAATCCGGGAGCGAAGATGTCAGTGCACTTTCCGTAGTTGGAGAAGTATGCACGCTGGTCACCGAGGGTGGAGGCACCGACGGTAACGGCCTTCTGGGCAGCAGCGGGAGAGTAGTTGCAAGCATCAGCGTTGTCGTTACCAGCGGCAACGGCAAAGTTAATACCGGCATCGACAGCAGCGTTGACAGCCATGTCAAGAGAAGGAGACTAGATTATGTTAGCGATGTTCACTTGCGACGCGATAAATAAAGGACCCACCTTTCCTCCTCCGAGGGACATGTTGGCGGCGGATCCCTTGAAGTTGGGGTCCTTCTTGGCCATCTTCTTCATATGAGCCTCAGCAGCCCACTCAACTCCCTTAAGGACATCGGACATGGTTCCAGATCCGTTGGAACGGAGGACCTTGACGGCGTAGATGTTGGCCTTCTTGGCGACACCGTACTTCTTACCACCGACGGTTCCGGAACAGTGAGTTCCGTGTCCGTTTCCATCCTCATCGGCGTCACCGTTAGGGATGGTCTTTCCCCAGTGGGCACGTCCCTCAAAGTCAACGTGCTCAACATTGGTACCAGTGTCAATGACGTAGACATCGACACCCTCACCACCCTGGGCCTGGTGGATGTACTTGTTGAAGTTGCCAAAGTTAAGGCGCTTCTGGTGGGAGATACGGGCGAGACCCCAGGGGGCGGAGTGCTCGGTTACGGGGTCCTCAAGGGCGTACACCTTAGAGTCCTTCTCAACGAATTCAACCTGTGTAACGTCATTAGCCAAGCACGGGAAATTACGGCTGAATAGTCACGTGGTCAGGAGGCGTAGTGCGATACCCGGGGGTATGCGCTCCGCAACACTGCGCCACCGCAACTCGGGAAATTCAGAGTAACTTACGTCGGGGTGTCTTCGGATCTCGTTCAAGGTCATGTCGTCGAAAGCTCCAGAGTATCCGGACATTCCGGGGATGGTGTAGGTGTGCTTCAAGCCGGAAAGGGCCTCAACATTGTCGAACCAGCTGCTGCCGGAAGAAAGAGGAGCCTGGCTTCTCTTCTTGAGCTCGCGCGACTGCGTGCTTGCAATGTCTGCGACCCAGCTGTGGTGCTCGCTGGCCTTGGACTCATCGACGTGCTTCTTGAAGACTACAATGTAGTTGTTGGGGATTTCATGCTCGGCGGAGCTTGTTGACGAGAGGAGGGGAGCGGCATCCTTGTTAACGACGGTAGTGTCGAAAATGGGAGTTGCGATCGTAACAGAGATCGTAGAGAGGAGCGCAAGGAACTGGGCGGAGAGTGCGACCTTCATGACGCGTAAAAAGGGATATTATTATGGGTATGTATTAGGGTTTGTGGTATTGGATTTCGTGCAGAGTTCGGAAGGCGGGTATAAGTAGTTGTGTTGTCGAGTGAATGGGGGAGGAAGAGGAGAGTGTGGAGGTGATGGCGAGCTTAAGAGCTCACTCTCGGAACTGGGATACGACTCACTCACGGGGCTGGTTCTGGGGGTTTCTTGGCGGCCCTTCGCAGATAAGAGCTTCCCCTTCGCCTTAGTCTTGGCTGTGTTTGGCTAAGTGTGGCTCGTCTCTCCGCAAATGTACTAATTGCATGCCACAGCTGACCGCTGGTTGTGGTGCTTGGTTCGAGCCCCCGCTAAGCCTAAACAGGAAGCTAGCCCGGCCTTTGGGGCTGCTTTCTCGATCAGGGCGGGAGCCGAGGGAAGCGTTTGATGCACCGCGATGCACCTGGTCCGCAGCTACAGTAGAATGGAAGCTGTATGTCGCCATGTAGAAGGGGGTTCGCGTGAGCACGCGACTTGAAGAGGAAAGATAGAATCTCCGACAGAGCCGGGTCGCTATCGCGGAATTTCTCTCAGTTATCGCGAGCAAAGTCTATCAGCTTATCCTCCGCATTACCCGCGCCGCCATCGCCACGGGCAGGAACAGCGACCCGACCACAGCTCTGGAGGTGCGTGGACGTTGCCGTCATTGATAACATGCTAGTCCGTATTCGGCAAAAGACTCACTCCACTCGTAACGCGCTAGTCTTCCCGGGCAGCAGATCTCCCAGGTTAACAGAGCTCTCTCACCGTGGGGTAGACTTGCTGGATGGGCTATGGAAGAGAAGCTACGGAGCTCTGAGCTTCGACGCGATACAGTCTACGGGGTGGAAGGAATGGGGCGGCAGATAGATGCATCGTTCTTTGTTGTCGTGGTATTTTTAAACTGCACTTGATGTACCTGCATCACAATCTAGAAGAGATTAAGGAAGAGTATCCGCGGATGAAGGTGTTGTGGAAGGTGTTGTGGAAGGTGTTGTGGAAGGTGTCTGTGTGTGGTGTTATGGAAGGTACATTGAGACGGTAGCTTGGGGATTGAGACGGTAGCTTGGGGATCGTTGATGGGGCAGACAGGGAGAGCTCGACGCGACGACGATGTTGCTCATTCATTGCTCAACACGACGCCGTCAACAGCGTTCGTCCAACGTCTGTCCGACAGCTCCCTGGCGCACCGACTCTCAGAACTCCCTCATTTCCCAAAGCCCCGTGACCACGCAAGGGTCAGCTAGCACCCCCCCCCCCCCCCCCAGCACATCCACTCCCAGCCTCCAGTCCCGTTACCCGGATACAAACGGCGCGACCACAGCTCGCGCTCTGTTGGCTCTGCCGTCATACTCGCGCCCTCCCTCGCCGCGCTATCCCCTTCACTCAGTGTTCTATTCCGCTTCAAGCAACGCTCAAGTCTTCAGACCCCGTACCATCCCGCTTCAGGTAATACGCTATCCTATTCCAGTAACGCGCAATATTCCGAATTCCCCGCTATCCTCTTCAGACATCGCGCCCTCCCCTTGCTCCTCCGCGCTAGGCCAACTCAGCGATCCCCAGTCTAAGCCCACCACCACCGTGGGGTAGACTTTCTAGATAGAACAGATAGAACACCGTATCACACTCATCGTCCGAACCCTCAAAGTCCCTATCGAATCTATCCGTCCTGCCGATTCGCTGCTCCTCCCCGAGCAATTCTCCCGCTCTCGCTTCTCTCCATCCCCGCTAGATACAAATGCATATGACCTGAGCTCGCTACTTGGTCAAGCAAGGCAATTCCCTCCAAGAGATGGCTCCCTCACCCTCCCCCTCCATCACCGCAGCTGTCCGTCGTCGCGTCTCTTCCGCCGCCGCTTCAAGAGGGAACCCCCTTCTAGCTGAAATTAAACCCCTTCTAGACTCACTAGAAGCATCCAATGTTGACACGGACATCCTGGTACGGCTGCAATGGCTGTCTTTGCTCAAGCGAGTCCTCGTGGATTCACCGGACGCGAAAGGTACGCGGCAAGCTGTAGCTCCGGGAGTGGGGAAGCTCTGTTGATGCTTGTTGATACTCACACTGTGCGAACCAGACACCTTTCGAACGCTGAAGGGCTTCCAATGCCTACTGTCAACATTACACTCGCTCGCCGGATTCTACAGCTCTTCGAGTCACACCGAGGAGGAGAAGCATCACTTTATCGAACTCGCCAAATGTCTCTTCGGCGTGATATCGGAGGCTCTATCCAACCACCCCGGCAATCGGCGCTTCTTTGCTCGGCGAATTGGATGGGACAGTCTACAACAAGGTCTTGCTGCTACCGGTCTTCCGACAGAAGCTCCGGACCAGCTATTCGGATTGTTACTTTCCTTCGGGATGGATGATGCTACATTATCGAGTCTTATCGTATCAACAAAACGTGGCTTAGCCAAAGAGATTGCGGACAAGAAGATTAAGGATGATGCACGTCTTGACTACATCCGGGAGAAGATTGGTTCTACGTTTGGTCCAAAGGATGTTCTATTGAATACGGAAATCGTGCCATTGGTCATTGGTTTTCAAATTGCGATGCCTCAATCGGATGATTCAGAGCTCACAACACTTATCGTTCTGCAATCGCTGTTATCCATTGCTTCTGGCAGTGAACATAATCTCGTCGCAATGCATTCAACCGGGATCTTGAGTACCTTGTTACCTCGATTATGGACACCATCTGTGCCTATCGCGGAACGAGCCGTACTTCGAGACCTCGCCAGCCGCCTGATACACATGGGAGTGAATCACATGAACGACGCAAAAGAAATCTACAAAAAAGCCATGCGAAATGAAGAAGTAGCATCATTTCTTTTGTCAGCATTGCAGACATCACGCGAACCTCCACACATACAATTCGACCTATCACTCTATGGATATGCATCATTAGAGCTACCAACACTCGTTCGACCATTTCCTCCTATGCATACATCTGGCTATACTTTCTCTGCTTGGATTTATATAGAATCTTTTGATCCATCAATGCACACTACAATTTTTGGAGTTTTTGATAGCACCCAATCTTGTTTCGTATTGGCATATATCGAACAAGATACTAAAAAATTCATCTTGCAAACTTCTGTATCTTCACGCCATCAAGCTTCAGTAAGATTTAAGACCGCAGTTTTTGATCCAAAACGTTGGTATCATATCGCAATTGTACACCGAAGAGGTCGTCCTACATCATCTGCAAAGGCCGCCCTTTATATCGATGGAGAATTCGTAGAACAACAAAAAACAAACTACCCTTCACAACCACCCTCCATCAACACCCCCACCCAAGTTTTCTTCGGCACCCCCTCTGACCTCAGCCCTCGCTGTGGACGGGGTGTGATAAGCTCCCGATGGTCCCTCGGAACAACCCACCTCTTCGAAGACATCCTATCCGACGACCTAATCGCTGTTTTCTTCCGCCTCGGTCCCCGGTATCACGGAAACTTCCAAGACTGTCTCGGCTCCTTCCAAACCTACGAAGCATCAGCAGCTCTCAACATGCGCAACGAACTAATGCATCCCGGCCGCGAAGAAAAGTCCGACATCGTAGCCGCAATTCGTCAAAAAGCTTCTGCTATCCTTCCCGAGGGTAAACTGCTATTGAGTCTCTCTGCTACTCAGGTCCTAGATGATAGAGATGATGTTGGGGTGGATGAAAATATTCTCACTAAGAATCTTTCGAAACAAGCGGTGAAGAACTTAAAGCAGCTTGTCGCTTCGGGTGCTGTGGCTATCAATGGTGCTGTACCGTCGATCAATGAAGCCCTACAGCTTCCACACGGGGTCGCAGTTATGACAGGATCACCTATCGTCGCGGTACCTCAGTCGTTGGATGATGCGGCCTGGAAAATCGGTGGTGCTGTTGCGGTTGGTCTTAAAATGGTTGAAGTTGCGAAAACTAAAGACCAAGTATGTCTTGCTGTTAGGATATTATTTGAGATGATTAAAAGCAGTTGGCGTAACAGTGAAGCCATGGAGCGGGAGTCTGGGTTTTCTATTTTATCACATTTGATAAGACAGAAGGAAGCGAATGCGAACCATCAAGGGCAAGGGAAGGGGATTATAGGAAAGGAACTTCTTAGGTTGGTTCTGGAGTTTGTGGGGTATAGACATGATGCTCCTGAAGAGAGTTTCATTATAAATCCTCTAGCATACAGGGTTCTAATTGTGGATTTTGATGTTTGGAGAACGGCGGATTTAGAAACCCAAAGGGAGTATTTTGGTCAGTTTTGGGGGTTTGCTAAGGAGAGTAAATATCATCATTTTAATTCTAAGAGGTTGGTTAGGATGCGTAAGTTCCCTCACAGATATTCCATAATCCCTTCCACTTAATAGTCGAGCTGACACCCCAATGCAGGTATCGTAAAAAAGCTCCTCTTCGCCCTAAAAGCCGAATCCTTCTCTAGAGAGATCCTTCCAGATTTCCTCCGCGCCTTCAGAGCTTTAGTAAAAGCCAACATGTCCGCTGACGTCCTTCGATCTCTTTCGTTATTCATCACTTATTCGCTACATAAACATAACCCAAGCAGACCTTTGAGAGTTAAGAAAAGTAACATCCAGATGCGAAGACCTGGTTCCCTGATACCGGGGGCACTAGGTGGACCAATGGGATCTTCTATCGGAGGCTCGATGGGTGGATCGATGGGTGGGTCGATACTGGGGGGAACAGGGCCGAAAAGTGGGTATTTGGGAATACAGGGGGAGTTGAATGAGGAGGGGAGCTTTACGAGACAGCAGATTGGGGTTATGATATTGGAGATGTATGAAGAGTTACTCGCGGAGGAAGGGAATGGGATGGCGGTTATTAAGAAGTTTGCTAAGACGGTTACTAATAAGGTATGTTATCCCATAATGTGGACTTCATCACTCAGTCTACTTCTTAGAACCTCGTTGGACGTTGGCTGACGTTGTCAAACTAACTTTATCCATCACAGTGGCTCCTCTACCTCCTCGCCGAATCCGACCCACAAGTAGTAGTCCTTGGAACCAAAATCATCGCCCGCCTCCTAATCTCCCACGGCCCAAACTACGTCAACAAATTCACCAATAAGACCGGAGGATTTGTGATTATGAAAAACCGTCTCAAGAGATGGTGGAACGTTGCACCCCTCTGGCCCATATGTTTCTGTATCCTCTTCGGCAAAGACGTGGCTAAGATTAATACCGAGGGACCTTTGGATTTATATGAGCTTCTTTCAACGTTTGCTAGCGATGAAAAGACGAAGGTTGTATATCCGGAAGTGTTGCCGGTTATTGCCGCTATGTTGAAAGCGGGAGTCGGGACGGTGGTGGCGGATTCTCCACTTGAAGAACCGGTCGTGGATCCGAAGGCAAAGGTGGATGTGAACCTGGAGGCCCCTAAAGTCCATGCTAGGAAGAGGAGTTTGTCACTTAATGACCGTTCTGGTACGTCTTGCTTCCCGCATCCCCATCAAAGGCAGCCGAAAGCAAAGCTAACTATCAACAGCCGGAAATCAAACAACCCTCAAACGCCTCACCGAGTTAACCCGGATGCTCCAGACCTTAATCCAATTCATAACGCACCTCCACGCATCTTTCCCCAGCTTCAGAGACTTCTGTATCACCTCCCCCTTCATTCAGGAAACCTTCTCTATCCTCTTCCCCGTGGTTTGTAGTTCCGACCATGTGAGTGCAGAGACGGAATTAAACTCCCGGGACTCCGCCTTGACATTCGATGGTGGTGATGTCGTCATCCGTCCTTTGGCTTCTAATAGCGCTCCTATTGTCCGCACGATAACAGTTGAAGATAGGCCAACTACACCAGTTGGACGACTACGCCGCGGCTCCAACTTTGGTTCAGCTTTCATCTTAGTAACACAAGAAGCGACCGAATTCGGCCCCTCTACTGCACGGTTAACTCCTGGAATCGGTAGTAACCTTAACCTTAAAGCTGCTAGCACTGGCGCATTAGGTTCCAATATGCTTGTCGAGTCTCTAATGGAGTTGGTGATGGCGGTGTTTGGGGATATGGTATTCGAGAGAAAGGAGTTTTCTGGGTTTGGTTTGAATACGAAATTTCCTCCGGGGTTTCAGGAACATCAGATTTATTTTGAAACTTATTTGTTGAAGAATGTTATTGTCCATATTAGGAACCAGATTGGGTTTGATATGGGGAAACTTGCGGAGCCTAAGGTGTTGCAGAATGTGGCGAGGTTTGCGGGGTGGGTCGCGGATTGTGTTTATGAAGGTTGGTTTGCCTGGTTCCTAATCCCTATTCACCAGTCCATAACTTCTGGGTCCTCGTTCTTGGTTATGGGAGTGTATTATGGGTGCTAATTTGTACGCGATATAGGATGGTTCCTCAACGGTTCTGAGCCTCTTCTCGATTTCGTCGGTTTCATCCTAGAATACCTCCAACGCCCCGACATCGCGAAACTGAAATCGGTGCGCCTATGCACTGTTGCGTTATCCACCCTCCGCTCCGTCGTTTCCCGGCTAGTCCTCTTTCGTCTCTCCGAACTCGACGATCCAAAGGCCGATCCCAAGTCCATCGTCGAATTCCTCGGCAAGATGATGTACTGGCAAGCCGTGATCCTAAGCCCCGACAACACCGACGGGGAGTTCACGCGGTTGATTTGCTACCTATTATACACCCGCCTGATCGATATGCGCACCGAGTTAAGAATGGCAGCAGCGGATATGTTGCGGATTGTCATGGTCCAAAAACCGACAGAGACTACAGGCCTATTAAATCAAGCGAAGAGTACGGACCATAAACAGTTATCATCAGGGTTCAAGAAGCTGCAGGAACTGGATAATGAAACTTGGCTTTATTGGATTGATGATCATAGAAAAGAGCTGGATGCGTTTTTCTATGGAGCGTTGTCGAAATCTTGGGAGGCTTTTGTGGGGGAGGAAAATAGAAGGACCGAAGAAACCGCCAAGCAGAGGATTACTAAAAGGAAAGAGAAACTGAAACAATGGATTGTGGATGATCTTAATAGCGAGGATGTATTTGGACGCCATGAAAGCATAAGTGCTAATTGGTCTGCCAATATCTTTCAGTCAGAACATCTCAAGTATCAGAGAGCAGCGCAGGATCAACAGGATACTCTTGCTTTTACGGTTTCACAATATGCGAGGTTGGAGAGTGATCTATGTCGTCCCTGTGGACTGCTGGATGATGGAAGGGAAGGAAAATGGCGATTGGATCTGACGGAAGGAAGAAACAGGATGAGGAAGAGAATGCTGCCTGATGAATCTGGACACCTCCATAACTACCAACCTAAGCGGCGTTTAACAACCTCCGGAGGACAACCCAATATCCAGCCTACCAGAAGTCACGCCCTCTCTGTAGACGTCGACGAGATTTCGATCATGACGAAAGGCGACTGCGAATCCCTGAATGCCGAAGATACCCCCCATACTGGTCGTGACGGACTCGACGACGAGATTGACGACGACTACGAGCTTGTCAACGACCCGCGAGAGGATGATGATGGGTGGGAAGACAAGAACCGGAAAGTAATGCGCAGTATCCAACACGGCGACGCAGTGGAATTCGTTAACAACGTCTCCCGGCTTGTTGGATTGGATGCGGTGGAAGGATTATTGATTATAGGAAAGAATTGTCTTTATTTAATCGACAATTTCTTCCAGAGATCTGACGGGGAGATTATGAATGTTTGGCAAGCACCTAAGGATGAGAGGGATCAGTATCTACAGATCATCTCTGGAAGGGCAAGTGAGGATAGGAAAACGAATATGGCGGAGCATGAAGCAAGACATTGGGGTTTCGAGGAGTTGATTAGTATCAGCAAAAGGAAGTTTTTGTTTAGGGATGTGGCATTGGAACTTTTCTTTGCAGATGGGAGGAGTTATCTTTTGACTACCATGTCTGTAAAGGATAGGGATTTTGTTTACACCAAGCTACTGTCGAAAGCGACTTCAGTGGGAAGCAACCCTGCTACGCCTTGGACAGGAGATGTTTGGAGATCGGAAGCAAGTAAGACTCTCGAAGCGCCAACAAATTTCGGGATGAAGTTAGCGAATGTTTTTTCGGTTCAGTCTCAACATCCGGCAACTAGGAAATGGATGAAAGGGGAGATTTCGAATTTCCATTATTTGATGCTTATCAACACAATGGCGGGTCGGACTTTTAATGATCTTACACAATACCCGGTATTCCCATGGGTTCTTGCGGATTACACATCAGAAGAACTCGATTTGAGTAATCCCAGGACTTTTAGAGACTTTTCAAAACCGATGGGAGCACAAACTGTGGATCGACAGAATGAATTTCGGGACCGATATCGCAGTTTCGAGGAGATAGCAGATTCCAACTCCCCACCTTTTCATTACGGCACCCACTTTTCTTCAGCAATGATTGTGTGCAGCTACCTCATCCGCCTACAACCTTTCGTGCAATCATACCTGCTACTTCAAGGAGGACAGTTTGATCACGCCGACCGACTATTTTATTCCATCGAAAAAGCCTGGTCATCAGCTTCAAGAGAAAACATGTCCGACGTCCGAGAACTAATCCCCGAATTTTTCTTCCTCCCCGAATTCCTCACCAACTCAAATGGATACAACTTCGGTCTAAAACAAGGCACCGATGAACCCATCGACCACGTTTCTCTTCCTCCATGGGCAAAGGGGGATCCAAAAATCTTCATCGCCAAACACCGCGAAGCTTTAGAAAGCCCTTATGTTAGCCAACATCTCCATGAATGGATCGACCTTATTTTTGGGTACAAACAACGCGGCGAAGCCGCCATCGAAGCCACAAACGTCTTCCACCACTTATCCTACTCCGGTGCAATTGATCTCGACAACATCGCCGACCCGGTAGAAAGGATCGCAACAATCGGTATCATCCATAATTTCGGCCAAACTCCCCACCAAGTCTTCACCTCCAAGCCTCACCCGAAAAAGGACCCTGAACCCTCTAGCTTCGGTCGCTTAGACCTCAGCGCAGAGAGTTTAATCCGTCTACCATTCCCTTTACTCTCATCCAACGAAAAAGTCGCCAGCCTAAGCTACAACCCCAAAGTTGAAAAAGTCTTCTGCGCTGGCCCAAATCGCCTCAATATCCCACCCACTTATGAACGCTTCATAGAATGGGGCTATATCGACGGCTCTGTGCGATTCTTCACCACCGACACCCGTAAGCTATTGGGGGTTCAGGAACATCTCCACGGAGCTCCTATCACCGCCGCTGTTTGCGCCGATAGCAAAACCCTAGTAACCGCAGCTCAGGACGGAACTGTATCTGTGTGGAGCTTACGTTCTACTCCCAAAACAATCGATCTTGTCTTAAAGTCGACTCTCTTCGCTCACACCTCCCCTGTTATAGTCCTAGCCCTATCCCGCTCATTCTCAACCCTCATCTCCTGCTCAGCCGATAACCTTATCTGTTTCTGGGACCTGAACCGTCTCCGCTTTATCAGGAAACTACCTACTATGGCAAATCAGGTTACTGCAGCGGCGGTAAATGATGTTACAGGAGAAGTTGTTATCTGTACTGGGCATTCGATAAGTATTTATACTATCAATGGGGAGTTGCTTTGTAGACGGTATACAGAGGAGTTTATTACTTGTGTGAAATGGTATGAAGGGGTTGGGAATGAGTGGATGGAGAGGGAGTTGTTGGTTACTGGGCATAAACGGGGAGTGGCAGTTGTTTGGGGTAAATACTGTGGCGGGGGTTGGGGTTCGGCTACGGCAACTGCGACAAGGCCGCTGTCGTTGATAGCTCCGGGGGCTGCTGGGAGTGCGACTTCGGCTGCTGCATCGCCGACGACCATCAGACCGCAAACAGGGACGGGGGCAAGACCCGATACCTCAGGACGTCCCAGTACAGGAGGAGGAGGAGTGGGAAAACCTTGTACCACCACCTTAGGCCCAGAGTATGGAGGTGATTCTGAAGGGTTTGGATTAAGAGAGGTTAGGAGGCTTGTTAATGATCCTAATACGACGAGTACTAGCTCTCCTATGAGTATTGGGATTGACAGGCTCCCTGGCCTTGGCGGGATTGGAGGGCTTCCAGGGATCGGCGGTATCCCAGGGCTTGGAGGACTGGGTATGGGAGGTGGATTCTCGGCAGGTGGAGGGGGAGGAATCGGTGGAGGATACAGCGCAGGGGGAGGGGGAGGATTGAGTGATATGACGGTTACGGCGATGGAATTGTCGGGAGAGAAGGTTTATACGGCGGATGAAGGGGGCAGGGTTTATGAATGGGGGGCGCAGATGGTGCAGAGGTCGAGGAGTCCGTTGGGGTTGGTGAGGTAGAGATAGTGAGATAGAGATACCAAGGGGGTTTGCATTTTTGTGCGTTTTGTGTTTGTTGTCTGCAGCATTAGTAGCTAAGTAAGCATTGCATTGCATTTTATATCATCAAAAATTTTGCATCTTTTGATACTTTATTGCTTTCGGTGTGTTTTTTGTTTGCATGATTTACTATTTTTTTTTTTGTTTGCTAAGCTAGCTGGTTGATTTATTGCGCGATTTCTTTATTTATTCCCAGGACCTGATCAGGGATTACTTGATTTTTATACTCTAGATACCCAAAATTTGTTGCGTAGTAATGAGATTTGATGTAACGTGTTTATATCAATTTTGCTGGTTCCATGCGTGAATAAGCGTTTGAAGTTTTAACGAAGCCCGAAGGCATGGGTAGCCTATCTCTAGAAGTGAATATGGTAGGTGCCGTAGACTCATTTATCGCTGTATACCCTATCAAAGCTCATAGGCAGTGAGATTTTAGATACACATGCCTCGAAGTACTTACTAGGTAGGTAACAAGAACCTACGACTGTAGTGATGCATGTACCGTGTTGTTGGACGCTATTTCAACTTATTTTACTCTACGGCAGGTGGAGCACTCAGCAGAGCGGGGAAGTTGTGTCTGTAGGAGTATGTGCAATCGAAGCGGATGAAGTAGACGTAACTCTCGGCGCAGTAAAAGAAGTGGTCCAATCTTTGGAAATAAGTAATTGCTGTACTCTAGAGGGTGTCTCGAATTTCAATGTAGACTCATCGAATACATTGGGCAATATTTCAACTTATTTTACTCTACGGCAGGTGGAGAACTCGAATTTTAATGTAGACTCATCGAATACATTGGGCAATATAAGACTCACAAGATAGTACGTGAATATCCAGACGACGAATGCAGAATATATACAACGACGTGGTCTCTGAGGAGGTATGCTGAACATCCGTGGTCGATAGAAGGGTCCAAAGGTACGTGTCACGTATCACGTGCTCGGGGGTGGATACCGGAGTAGACAGTGGACAAGAAGGGTAGGGGAGCGTCGCGGAGGATGATTATGAAGAGGAGGTACAGAGTGGAAAGAATTGATGATATAGGAGAATGGTGTGTTTTGGAAGTATCGGGGGAGGACTCAGGAGACAAAAGCGACAAAGGTAAGGCGGATACGCCAGCCTCCAAGATGACTTCTTATGGTGGTGCACTGGTGCGCGAGAGGGCACGGTGATAGGTTAGTGGAAGATAGATGGGCGTGTTGGGGGTAAGTGGTTATTAGCACATGTGTGCTGTTGGAATTTTTTTAAAAAGATAGATTAGATGCGGATCGCAGGGTGGGTAGCGTGGGGCGGTTTTTCCTGTAATACTGTTGAGGAGGTCTCGTGGAGAAGCGAGGATGACCAGTTACGCAGACGAAAGATGGAAGTACAAGAGATACTATTTACAAAAACGTGCATTTACACTTTCCTTTTAAGCTCAATCAAGCATGGTGCGTGCGACTTTCCACTCGTTGAGGAGGTTTTATTTTCTTTGGATTATGCCTCAATACCCGATGCTCGCCTGGCTGTGGTTGAGGATCTTACTGTGTAGGCTAGAGAAGGCTTATAGTCGTCGGTTCAACTCGCTAGTGCGTCGACTTAATTGGGCTGACGACTGTACGCAGCTTCGGCGTTCGATTAAGATTAGCTACATGATAACCGCTTGTTAGGTAGAGTGTCGTTCATGGATATGCTCGTCTAGTGATATCTGGTGAATCTTCGTTCTCGGCCAGGGGTGGACCTGCTGGATGTCAACTATCTCCTTCTCTATCTTTCTCGCAGCTTCGAGGATAAGCGGCTTGATTTTGTCATGGGTTAGCATCTTCGCATTTGCTTTTAGCTTACTGAAAACACTCCAGTTGTTGGGAGTGGGTCTTGCATTGTCCATGCAGATGTGCTCCAGGATGCCTTTGTCCGACAGGTGTTGGTTAATCTTGTGGATTAGTGTTTTTATCATGGAGTGGTCTGGCTTCAAAGCTTCTGGGTCTCCATGCATGACTATTTGTCTATCTCGGGGGTGTTGTGATTCCTTTACGGGTAGCACGGGGTTGCTTTGGGCTGCAGCGGCGGTTTTCAGGCTGTTTTTGCAGTCTTTTGCTCTGGTACCATCTAGGGAGAACTCTGTCTTACCGTCAATGATTTCTGTTCGCCAGATGTAGTCCTTTCCTTTGGCTTTCGCGATGTCGGTCCACATGGATCCTGGTTTGCCAGCAGGCAATGCTGCCTTTGGCAAGGGTTGTCTCTTGGCAGTTTGTGGGCAGTTCATTGTTCTACCAGTGTTTGGTTTTTGAATTCCTTTCTTTTTTTGCTTTTGGATGTTGTTTGGGTTTGGGGGTTGTGTATGCCGTTCATCAGCCCTGGGAGTTTCTCAGTCAGGTGTATCAGATTAATTTCATTGTTATGGCTATCAGTAACATTGTTCAATGGGTTTTGGCTCATGGTAGTTATCTTTCTGGCATCATTGGGTTCTCTGCTCTTATTGTTGTTGTTTTTGAGCTCTTCAATTAGTCGGTACACTTCCTGCAGTCCGGCTATGAGGTTGGTTGTTTGTTCCTGGACATTTTGGACCCCCTGTTGCAGGATTCCTAGTTGGTTGTTTGTGGCTACTGAGTTTGCTAGAATGGTGGCAAGAATGGCTCCACCATCCATGGCATTGTAGATGGGTTGTGCCTCCAGTTGCAGTGGACATTGGCTATCCATCAAGTTCTGGTTGTCGATGTCCATTTGCCCTGGGTTTGAGTGACTGTTTGTTACATCACCATTCGCAATCAAAGAGTCTTTGACGTTGGTCATTTCGAACCAGTCTTCAATTCAGGCTACAGTCAATTGGGATGTGTGCATTTTGGTTGTTGTCTCCATATGTTCTTGGTGACCTTGAATTGAGCTGCCTGGGCTCCCCAGGTGGCATTGTCAGACTTATTGCCTTTGTTCTTTATCAGCCGGTTCATTGCCTTTCGGTCTTGCTTTGTGTTTTCTGTTTTGATTGCTTGGATCGGTTGAACTGTCTAGCCAAGGAATCAGTGATGTAATATTAGTTGAGATTTTTTTGAGTTTTAAGAAATCTTTGAACGGTCCAATTCCTCCGGTGGTATTATCGTTACAGTTGAACGATCCTTCAAACTCGACCTCTTCGATGGTGTAGCGTACAAGTCGCAGAGATTCTTTTAATTTCTTCGATACGTCTACATAAGGATCCCCTAGTTCCGCACATCTAATCGTCTTCAACATCGGAGTGCACTTGAGAAATTCCAACATCCATTGCCCAAATTTTTCGTCGCACAATACACTAGCGCATTCGAGGACCGTCAAAAACTGTAGGACGAGTTTATTTTTGGGGAATGGGTTCTCGCCGAAATTGCTCGCGTAATAGTCGGTGCTTTGAAAGTGTTGCAGCATGGGAGTGAAATGAAGAAGAGAGACAGCGTCCCAGACGTTGGTCGGTTGATCGTATTCATCTGGATCAGACTCGTCGTATCTAGAGTACCGTTTATAATGTCTGTAATCCGGGCCCCATTTTAACACCTGAAGAGACTTCAGTGGCATACATGTCCATAAGTCCTTCGCCGAAGGTGTGAGAAGAAACGAATTTTTGCCTCCAGGGCAGCCGTTATACGTAAGTGAGGCGTAAAAGCAGGATTGGGATACACGTTTTGTCGTAGGCGGCAGACATTTGGCGCAGTTCCGATGGCGTAGAGGAATAAGGGAAATTGTTCCGAATCGAAGACTTATGAGCCATTTCTCCGGCAAACTGAGACCAAATTCTGTGATCATGTTGCAGTTGTTCTGGAGAATATTTATGCTCTGATGACCCGAACAACTCGGGATTGGGATTATGATATTCCAAATCACTAATACATGTAGCGAGACTCGGATCCCGATCAATAAAACGCAGTATCTCGCGAGCACTGCCATTCAACGAACGCCAGTCTTTTGGCCTGGATCCAAGCAAATAAATTGACTCGAAAAGGAGCGGTCGAACAAGGTAACAAAATTCGCGGCTGACTAGTCGAAGGTTGAGCAAATCTCCCTGGAAGTCGTTTCATCCTTCTCCATCGGGTTCCCTCGAGAAATCAATCATCAAGTTTAGGATCAGGGGGTCGGGGGGGGGGGGGGGGGGGGGGGGGGGGGGGGCATGTTGTCAAGGACATGGTGGAGGCACCGGTGTGAGGTGACACTTTGATGCGACAAGTGCTGAAGTTGGGTGTGCATTCCACGCAACGCGACCTCTGGCACGTGCCTGTGGTTACCCGGTTCATATCTCTCGAGTTGGTCAACACAAACGGCAGGGTCATACCCCTGTTCCCCCCCACAAACCTTCAAAAACTCGAAAGCCGTTTTGATCTACCAGAAACTGTGAGCTTTAATATTACTCAGCATTAAAGATAGCCCAGGTAAACTTACAATGAAAGCCCGAATCTTGAATCAATTGTTTGACCTGCTAGAAGCAGCTCGAGTCACGACTTGTGTTAGCAATCATCGACTTGTAAGACTACTTAACTACAGATATCAGAAAGCTCGGGTAAGTACTTATACTCCCGGTCTAGCCGCTTATTTCCATAAGGATTTTCACCAACTTAGTAGGGATAATTTACCGAGATGAACGTGTGAAGCTGTAATCCTAAAATATGGGGAGGGGCCGCTGGCCGAGCTGCATAATGCAGCAGCTTTGTTACATGCCCAGAGGGTATCTCCACTTCAACCTTCGACCTCTGCTCTTTGCCGGTCTTCTCTACATATTCACTTCGTGATACTATCATAGTATGTACTTATTTCCCTTAATCATAAAGTACAGCCTCCGCTTATGTCACCTGAAGACATCTGATACCACCGTCTCTTGCTTGATCACAGTAGCAACGGATGAAGAGATATATCACGGCAAATGCAACAACGGCGAATGCAACAACGGCGAATGTAAGTGTAGGAGAGTAGGGGTATTTATTCATGACCGTGGGCTTCAGACTCCGATCACTCCATTCCCCCCCGCCCCCCGCCTTTCACAATCGTTGGGATACCGACCCCGCCAGGACCACCACCACATCCCGGGCCTCCGATTATTTTTAAACCTTGTTTCCTGCTTCTCGGCGGTCTCCTCATGGGCGACGCCCTCATTGGGTCCTCCTCATTCTCCATCTCATCGGCGACTGGGTCCATGTCGTCCACGGCCTGGCCCACAGCCCTCTCCAAAACGTTGACACGCTCGCGGAGCTGGTGGGTTTTCTCAATGAGTTGATCGCACAAAGCTTCCAATTTGGCGATGCGATCTTTGAGGAGGCGGAGCCCATGCTCATTCATCGCCCTGATGACTGTTATGGCGGCCATATCCTAGAAGAAAGTAATCGTTAGCGATGTTCAAATGTTGAATATTGTGACTAAGGATCTTCTGGGTCCCAGGCCTTATGATTTTGCGGCCGATCTCGTCGGAGGTGATGGAAGACATCTTGCAGAATTCGATCCTTGAAGGGCCAAAACCCACGCCCGGTCATCACACTGATGACGCTTTCAGCAGGGCGCCATATCCTAGAAGAGCAATCTTTACTTAGTTAGCGATATCCGAATATTGAATACTGTTCCTCGGATCTTCTGGGGCCCTGGGCCTTACGATTCTGTGATCGATCTCGTCGGAGCCGGAGGTGATAGAGAACATGTTGGAGGAATTTGTCTGGTTTTTTTTGTGTTTGTTCCGGTGGTGTGGACCATCGCTGTGGTGTGGAGAGGGGGTCAGTGTTTGTAACTGAAAGGCTGAGCAGGAATTCAAATCATCAGCATCAACGATAACCCATGAGTATATGGAGAGTAGAGTGTAAAATACCTTCCAAGATCAGAAACTTCCACGGTGTACCTAATGCCTCAGTGGCATAAGGCCAGCTAGCCAGCACAATCAAGCGCTTTTAAAACCTTAGATCTCTCTGACAAAGTTCATGTGTGGCAGGTAAGGTTCCTGTTCGGAGGACTTGAAAAGTCTTGGATTACTTAGAGTTGTCAGTTTCAATGCTCGTTCATCAGACCGAGACCAAAAGAAGATTGTTACCTGTAGCACTATCGATGGTCACCGCGTCAAACGTTATGTAAATATCCTACCAAAATCTGGTAAGCTTTCAGAAACTTTCAGAAACTTTCAGCATGCTCTGAGTCGTGTCTGATGAGCCTGCTTTTGTCATTCCTGTCAGCATATTCCCTTCTTACCTCTCGAGAGCAAGAGTGATAGGAACCCATGAAGCGCGCTCATAGTAGAGATAGGCTAGGGATTGACAAACCTGGGTAGTGGTGAGTGGATGAGTGATGCACCAAGTGGTGTTTATCAATGATTCGACGGGATGTACGTAGGTCGTAGGTCGCAGGATGCAGAGAGTAAGTGGAAAGAGAGAAGAATAAAGAAGAAAGCAGAATAAATAGCCAAATCCAATAGCGGTAAATAGTTTCTAACTAGATGCTGCAGACCGCCCTATGTTTGATTGCAAGAAAACAATGCGGGTGATGTGTTCATAAATGGTCACTCGAGCTTGCGAAGTTGTGATGATGGGGCCCGAGGGTCCATTTACACCCACTTCCATTGTATCTATCATATATTATCCAGAGATTAAAGTATTTTTATGCATGCTATAAATCAATGCAAGCATAACTTATGCCTACTCGCCTTCATCTTCAACAAGCTTTATTCCGAGTGATGGGTTATGTATATTTCAATCACCAATCACCACCTCTCACCCCCCCCTTTCTGCTCGATTACTTAATTCAAGTTCAAACTATCATCATCTGCGCTCAATCATGCCCCTTCCGTATTCTGAGGATACACGTGGAGGGAACAGCTTGCGGGCTCCCCGGGACGTGCCTGGTTATGCCTGCGATTAGAAGCGGGTATGCTGTGTGCAACCGCATTCGGCGGCTTTGCTAAGTTCAGTAGCATTGATCGCACCCGGTGTGGTAATCGCGAGTTTGAGTATGCGATATGAACGTGAAGATGGAGTAGGTTTGGCGGTAGGGATTGGGAGTGAGGATCAAGGACCAGCTACATGGACTGGGGAGGCGAGGGTGGATTGCGTTGTCTTTGAAGGATCTGATGATACGGTGGTAAATATTTCGAGGAGATGTTGGCACGGAAATTGGGTACCCGGTACAGGTACTCTGATGTCAGTTTCGCAACTCTCGTCATTCAAGAGATATTTGATAAATACATAGTTTAACAGCGCGCTGCGCTTCGGCCAGCTATCAGCTCCATAAATACATCCATATATCATTTTTCCAAATCCCGGATACCTTGTAATCATACCCATAACTATGTTCCATATGTTCATCCCTCATAAATTCATCCATCATATCATCATTAACGTACCAAAAGCACTTTCTCCTTCTCCTCGCTCTCTTTACCCTTCTCTAAATCGACTAACCCCGTCCCCCCCATCGCCAACTCCTCATCATTTTTCCCACCAACTCTAATAGTCTCTAAATTCTCCACCCCATCCCCCATGCCACCCATCGCAACCTCCCTCACAACAACCGCCATCCTAATCTGCACCACCACCACCTTCGTCGCTACAAGTCCCGCAACCATAACCCCGACACAAAACCACGCCCACTCCCATATCATCGCATGTCTTTCTTCTCCTCCAACGCTTTTCGGAACAGAATGTACAGTATCCAGCATCATCCCAGCAGCAAGAATCATAAACGATTCTATCAAGACAGAAAGACAGGCATCAAAGATAAGGATATGAGAATATAACTTTAGGATGCGTTTAGATGCGGCTGTTGGGTATTTGTAGGTATTGTTGTTGCATATGATGGCTTGGGAAGAAGAGAATAAAGCGGAAAAGATAAGGTAGAGACGAGGGATAAGGGATGGGTATTGGTATGGGTATAGACTGAGGAGAAAAAAAAGGGCGCTGTTGAATAGGAAGTGGAGAAATGCGAAGGTGGATATTTGGTTGAGTCTATGGTGCCGCGTACGTTAATATTTGTGGTTCATAACGAGTTCCTTTTTGAAGCGATTTGTACGCTACTACAGAGAACGCAGCACATACCGATTATGGTTTTCCTCCAAACCATCCACTGGATTTCTTATTCCTATCGTCTGGGTGTTCTGCTTCGACGACATCGATTTCTTCAGCGGTAGGGTTGGAGACATTGCTATCGGCGTCGACGATGTTGATGTCTTCCCGGGCGGGTCCATGAACTCTTACCTAGAGAGGTGGAATATATTATTAGCTCTGGGTGATGGATGGTATGACGTCGTGTGGAGCGGGCGGGGATTAAAACTCGGATGAAATACTGCCGGTTCCGAGGGGGGGTGGGGGGTCCCAGCTGATCTTGTCACAGCTCACAGCTCACAGTTCACAGCTTGCAAGCGGAAAAGCAAGCCCTGTGGGGCGCGAACCGAAAGCTCCGAAGCTGAAAGAAGAAGCGTGAAGCAACGTCGAAGCAACGGCAACACAAGCTTGAAACCTTGCGACGCGAGCGACGCGAGCATCACTAATCCCAAGGCGCAACATTCCTCTTCACCACGACACAGCGCAAACGCGCAAAGGGAAAAAAAACTCACAGTTCTTCGATCCATAACTTGCGGAACCCTTCCATAACCTCCTGGTCTCTTCTGACTCTTTCCCCTCTTCTGCTGCTTCGCATAAGCTGCCTTCTGTGGCCGCGTCGGTCCTGGTCCTCGACCATGTCCCTTCTCCGCATCACTACTAGATGTCCCGCTGCTACTACTCCCCGTAGAATCCGTTATATCACTACCATCGACATTCCCTCGTCCTCTCCCGAAACTGAAATAGGTCAAGTAGTGAGGCCGGTGGCAAAGGGCGCAGGTGCATAATGCGATTCCGCAGATGACGAGGGCGGAGAAAAAGATGGGAAGGAAGACGGAAATGATTCGGTTGGGTGCCATGTTTGCCGACTATCTTTTGTGGTCGTTTGGTTGTGTAGTGTCGCTGTTTATCGGTCGTTATACTTGCTGTCGACTCTGTCGGTCGTGAAGATGGCGATATCGATAGGTAACACGGCGCGCGGAGAACTGACGCGTGGTTCCTCCTTCAACTGCGACGGATGCGATGACAGGATGGGAGGTGAAGCAAAACGTGCAAAGCAAGCAAGCAACGAGAAAATGGATAGGCTAGGTCACGACAAAAAAATTGGGAAGGCGGGGCGTAATGCGCGCCTACCTATCACGGATGGTATCTATCTAGGATCTTGTTTGCATTGAGAGCCACAGCATGGCTGGAGAGTGAGGCCGGTCTGGAACTGATGCGACGGATGAGGCTTGCCACCTCTCATAGGGATTTGCAGCGGACGGGAAACAAGCTGCATGCTTTCCGGCGATGCAATGATGCGGGTCGGCATGTATGCGGCCTTTAAGGAAGGTCTAAATGGCGTTGGTTTGGTTCCTGGAATTGGCGTACATAACTGTTAGCGGCGCGGTTGGACTCCTCGGGATTGTATTTTGAACTCACATTTCGACAACTATGTCCTGGGAGAAACCTTTTGGATGACCGTAATGATTTAAGAGATGGATAGGACACACGCTCAAAGATGGAAGATAAGTGGAAGATAGGATGAATGACAGTCCAGCAGCTCCGAAACACTTCTTTAACATACATACTGAGGCCATTCTCCACCTACCTCCATTCTGCGACCATCGATACACACCCCACAACAGGAACAGCTAGAGTGCATCTCCCCAGATCCATGGAATTGTCACGATAATGATAAGTACATTTCACAAAGCCTCACTAAAGGCTACTCACAAACATGCCGCGAAGATCCGAGGATCCTAGGGCCAGGGCCAGGGCCCCTCGAGTTATTTATGTACACCAATACGTTCGCTTTGGAGCCGAAGGAGCTGAAGGATCCGGAGCCACTATACTGCAGTACCGGCCGGTCGACGGACGTACTCTATCCGAATCGTTTGTTGTACTCTAGGCAGACGTGCGAGGAAGCTAGTTACATAGCAAGCGGCCTTATCCTACGCTCGGTCGAAAGAATCTTTAACGCCATGGACGTGGTGGGACATGGGAGTGGAGGGAGTAATTTTAGGGTTTCAGAGTTTCAGATGTGGGGAGACCGGAGTTGATTACAGAGGTACACAACTCAACTCAGCTCATTGATTTTTGCACTTCTCCTTCTCCGCCATGACCTTCGATGGATTCCTCCTTCGCCGATTCCCCATTCCCGATTCAATGACCATGCTCAGCTCATGATCTTGATCCCTTCCGGATGGGGGATCCACGGGTGTCGCTCACAGCTGGCACTCAGGAACACGGACCGGAGGCCGCTTACTTACACCCACCACATCCCTGGATCCATAGCTTATGTACAAGCTGACGTTCAGGAACACAGGAACATAGGAATATATCCTCTAGATCCGGTATCCCTGTCTAAAGATACAAATATCCTCGGATCAGGATTTAGCTCGTCAACGACTGTCGAAGACTGTCAATGGACGGGCAAGGACTGGCAAGGACTGGCAATGGACTAGCAATGGATAATTCACCTGAAAATTTTTATCATTGGCCATGTATTAGGTGGAAACCCGAATTCCGATGAGCGGGCACAGGGCTGAATGAACTAATGTGCTTTGCATTAAAGGTTCCTTAGTTCCTTGGTTCCTTGGTTCCCCTTGGTTCCTGTCGGCTTCGGCTGTATGTACTATAAACTCTGGTGTCGGGAGGGGTAGGATTATGTACAAGGCCGAGTGTTACACAACATCCAACATACATGATCCACTGCACAGTGCAGCAAAGAAAAGAAAAAGCAAAGCCTCTACACCTATATACTTACTTCTCCGAATATTAGAATACTGTAGCAAGACGGAAGGAAGTCAGTACAGATTCTACCGAAATGGATCATGAAGCTAGCTTCTAATGAAGAAATCGAAAGTCGAGGCGAGGTAAGGTAAGGTAGAGCATTATAAACAATACTTGGATGCCTATGTGATCTACTGTAACAATATGAATCTATGGGGATAAATGTTGTGGAGGGGTACCCGGTAGTTCTTGGTCATGGTCATGATCATAAGGATAAGATCAGTAGTTTGTACCACTCCGGTAAAGCTGATGTATGTATCTGGATCCGATGTTCTGAAGTCGTACACGGTGAGTGAAGATGTGAGGATGAGTGATACTTACTTACTTAAATACTTATTTGCTTGCTTATGGGTGTGTAGCAGGCGATTTTCTATAATATCTCAAGTACAAGGCTTTTACGAATTTCGAGAGCTCCTCGGGCTCCCGGCACAGGCTCCAAGGTCAACCCAACCCGTCCACTAGGCGTATGGAAAGTTGGAAACCCTATGTACACTTCTACAGGCATTTCCCGGCCCACTGGGTAAGCACATAAGTACTTCTACGGACAAGTCTACGGCTGTGGATTTCGAAACTAGTTAACTGGAACAACACAAGCAAGCTATCATTATTAAAGCATCTCTGCTTAAACTCCTTGCGGAGAATTTAATTGCATGGACACTGGCCAGGGGATGAAACAATAGCTCTGTAAACGAGATCACGATAGGGATGTTGAAAATTTGAACCTGATTGAGGCTGTTTCAATTAGATACATCACTGTAGTTAGATATATCTAGAGCCTTTTTCAAGAATCGGAGATCGGTATTCTGTGCTCGGAGGCGGCAGGTCTTGGTATGTACTCTATTAATTATGGTAACACTTGAGCCCCGGCTAGCTGGTAAGGCTGGTAAGGCTGGATGTGATCCAGATGAAACTTCGTATCCGAAGCATGGATCAAGTAATCAAATAATTTGCGCATTTGCAAGTATTTATCTATAATATTATTATGTTGATGTCACATTTGGGTTCACCGTTTCACGGCACAAAGCGACCTCAGTTCTCATGGTGATACAATACAGTAGGGTAATTTATTTCTAGATTAACTTTTCATCACGGGATCGGGTATTTCTGGAAAAGGTTTCAGTTAGGGACCTTTCGCCGGTACTGGGGACTACCGGCCGATGGAAATACTTATCTAGATGGAATGGATCCCGAGGGCTTGTAATGTAGTTCTGCTCGGATTCTCGGAATGAAGGAAACCCAACGGTTGGTCAAGTTTAAATACAATGAGCTTGGGACGTCGTGAAGCGGCGTATAGACACCTGGGTTCTGTATGACTGAGATACATCATACCCCAAGAAAATCAACGGAAAAAACGGAAAAACTGCAGCTGTCATTCTACATTCTAGATACACGCGTGCAACCTCAACTAGAATTTTTTGTGGTTATGTTTCACAAAGGTATGAGGGTTGGCTATTTATAATCTTGTAAGGATGATCTCTGATCCGAAGAGCACCGGTGCCGAAGACGCCGTTTATTGGTGAGTGGTACAGGTTTCATAGATGGTTACATGTGTATCCGAGTCGCCGGTATCGGGGCCGCGGATAAACCATGCTCTGTTTGCTTGGAAAGGCCCGAGGCTGCTTGCGCTTTGTTCACGCCAGGTTTTGGAAACAACAAATTGTAAACAAACACAGCAGCCACTTTGCAGCGCCTTATGCAGCCTTGTTTCGTCTTAGGGCCTTATAAATTCCTGGAAGTCTGCGGAGAGCCTGTTACAACAAGCGACGCCTCCACGGCATCATGTTGAACAACCACTGACAGGATGTGAACTACTAGGAGCCAATATAGCATATGTTTTTCATTCGAGACCTGTAACGAACAGGTACTGGTGGAAGGTGAACCAGTAACACACGCTGTTTTGAATCTTGCTTCGCTTACTTCGTGCAATAAAGTCTACAAAGTAAAAGCCATGATTCATCAAGCGACGGCCGCATTGAACAAATGGGCAGAACCAAGTCATATCTACCGCCGCTTGAAAATCTGAAAATCCTGCTGCGGCTGCTCTAACAACCCTCGGAAGCGATGGAAGCAAAAGCAAGCAGCGAGCGTCATCTCGAAGCGGCGGAAACATGCAGCCAACGGCTCTTGCTGGCTCCACCCGGCCATCTTCTCCCCGTTCCTCTTCAGTCCCGTATTAATTCCCAGTCTGTGACAAAAACACACCCAAAAATTCCGTGTCTCTAGAGTATTCCCTTACACATTACGAACCGAGGCTATGTGAAGGGATACTTTAAACATCTATGTACTCTATGGCAACCATAGCCAAGGTGCTCTCCATGCGACCACTGCGACCACCGCGACCACTGTGATCACTACGACGTCATCGCGGGGCTACCTGCAGATCTCCCGAGCCGCCCTGAAGTGCGATGCGGAGATGCGCCACCTGCTACCTGGGAGCCCTGGCCAAGAAGTTAGAACCCGGGGAATGGATGCCTTCCTTCTTTTTCAGACGCTTCACGATTCTATGTAAATCTATATCCGAGAATTCGAGATGATGTGCACTTTATGCACATAGAAAAGGTAAGCAAGCTTTCGTTTCGGCTTTTCGCCGTTTGCATACAAAATAGGGTCTGTCTGGAAGTAAGGGTTTGTGGGGAAAGAAAGGTTTTTTTTGCACCGGAGGCTTCCATCTTGCTTCCCTTGGTTCCTTGGTTCGCTTTACCTTACATGTACGATGCAAAGTGCGGGGTGCTTTGTAAACCGTTGGTTTGCACTTTGCATGGCGGAGTGATGGAAGCTTACATACTTTGCACGGTTTACTTTAGGCACCGGTGGCGGGAGTCTAAAGATCGGGCTCGGGATGACGGCACCGTGAATCATCGTGAATCATCGTGAATAGAAAGAGTCTTGTCTTCCTGGGCCCTGGACTTTCAACGGCGTTATGTAATTTGAATGGGATTCGATAGCGGGTGGCCGAGGCTGAGGCTGTGCCAACTCTAGGTACTGACGGCTGTGGCAAAAGTGACGTATTCTGCTGATTCAATACGGAATCGAAGGAAGCTCCTGTTGGATGATTTGCTTTGGGATTTGTCAACTTCTCTGCTATGCTAAGTACTTCTACTTCGCACGCTTTGCAAGTTCAGGTACCGCACTCTACTCTAGACATAACAGATGGATGACGGCATCACTCTTGAGTTCGGTACCTATTCTAGAGTTAGAAATGGACCGGAAGTTATCTAGAATCTGTCTAAACACCGCCAAGTCACGGGATGGTTCATACACTCTCATACTCTAAGCTTCAACGGCTTCATCAAGGCCGAAGTTCGCAGCTCGCTCGGAATGTGGCGAATTTCGAATCTACTTACTCTAGAGAATCTTGTTTGTCTGTTGCTTGCTTTAGCGCACGTGACTTATACCTCCGCATTACTCCTCTTACTCCAACGAACTTTGCATTAGCCCTTTAGCCCTTGTGCGGGTTGGCGGAGGCGGAGGTTACCTCAAGTCTTGTCTTGTCTGGGGCGGACGGATCTAATCTGATCGCCAAAATCAAATCTATGTCCGGTGTGCACCCGATCCTCCCCACCTGGTTTCGGTTTACGCCAGTCTTCCCCGCTATTCCCTATCGGAATTAAATTATGGCTTAATCCCTTTACATGTGCTGTACCCTAACTCCTTTATTTATTTTTTTGAAGAAATAGGTAATAGAATTAGCTTTTGTAGTTTGTACAGCGGTGAAGATATTCCAGTGGAAAAATCGGAAAAATCGGCCTTTTAGATCTGTCATGGAAAAACAACGTGCCTGCCGACAAACGGATGTTTTTTTGAACCAACGGATACATATGCATGCAACAACGAGATGCTCTTCCCTTCCCTTACCTTCGGGTAACCGGGATTTGTCTCCACAGAATGCAACCCCTAAAGTTACCTAGCGTTCTATGGGTGGCAGGCTTCCAGGGCTCCCAGGGCGTGGAGCAGCAGGGAGAGGTGAGAGGTGGGTTTCCATCCAGCATCGCATCCCTAGAAGCTAACTAAGCATCACCACTTCCTTCAAGCGAGGAGAGGGGGGGTTAGTCAGCAGTTTCCCACAACTCCCGCTGTCAAGTGACCATCTACGAGTAGAGTACTCTACTCTAGCTACAAGAAATGAGTTAAACCGAAAATTATCCCTAATAAGCATGGGCGTTGAAACGGCAATTTACTAGATCGGGCAGGATGTTTGGTTAACTAGGGATACTATGGCTGCGATAAACCCTTCATGACCCGACCCTGATCAAAAGGAATGATCCGGAAACTTACCTTCAAAGATCAAAGACGCCCTGAAGGACAGGGCATAGAAGCTCATGATGATTTCCAGGGCCGATGATTTCCAGGGCCTCGATACATAGCGATGGGTTACCGGTTACCTTTGACAAGCCCTGGATGAACTAGACAAACCTGGTTAAGCGTCACCAATATGTGATGGATGCTAGATGGGGTGTGATCTCAAACATGCCGGATCATGGATGCTATCTGGAAAGAACGGAAGTTAAACAGAGAAACGTGATGGACTCCCTGTACTCCCTGTACTCCCTGGGCTCTCTGCCCCCCCCCCTCTCCCTCGAGCTATATACCAGACCAGGGAATGCGGAGAAGACAGCCTAATGCCTAATGTCTAATTTTTTTCGGATTTTATTTCGTGACACGATTTTGCGGGGAAAACGAGGGCTATGGAAAGTGTGTGTGCATGGGGATCTGGATCAGAGAATGGGGGATGGGGGATGTGATTGTTTGACTAATTTCGCGTACGTTTGACTTGTTTGACGTGGGAGTGAAGATACATAGAAATCCCAGGAGCTTCAGGGAAAGACCTGGTGATTGTTTGCCCCTGAAAATAACTATCCTCCAAAGCAAAGGTGATGAGATGGAGACGTTCTGTATGCACTTCGTCGACACATGCGAATGCTGGTCGTTTTTGGCTTCAACAGGCTTACTTTGGGATTTCAACCGTGCGGAATTCGGAGCCTACCTAGATCATGCTTCTTTTTGACAGGCACCGTCCACTTGATTTGGAGTAGTTCGTCTTACTCTACTTCGTAGTGACTTCGCTACGAACCGGTTACCATCGCGGGTCGCGAAACCGCTGGTACTAGACCCCAGGGTATGCGAGAAAGGAGGAGGCATAGACAGGCAGGGCAGGTTGGATTTGACCCTTGCTCTCGATTTGCGCGGAACGAGATGCAACAGACAGATAGCAGACGACGAGGGTAAAGCAGCAGGGAGGAAGCGGGATGGCGTTGCTAATTGGTCAGTGTCAAGGCTGTAATCTCGATCGTTGGTTGCTTGTATCCCTTTTCTTGAGCAATCAGGGCAGGTGGAACTTGGAGCTCAGGCACAGATCTCTTGAGTGGTGGAAGTAAACATACGCCTCAAAAACTTGATGAACGAACATGCAACCAACGTTAAAATATATGAACTGCGTCTGTCACTATATACGTACGGATGTAAACAAAATCTTGACATTTGACATATGAATCCGGTGTTTTTACTTACCTGACGGACGAAGCCTCGCAGCGGAAACGTCACCCTGTAGGCATGCGGCGGATGGGACAGCTGCTACCGTGATGTGGTACCTGCGAAAGGCATCTGCACACGATGTGTCTCTGGTTGGTGGCATGAGAGGATGGTCGTACATGCGAACGGAGAGGAGAAAGAGGGTGTAGAGTGGGTACAAATGGGAAGTAAAGAGGAGGAATGGATGATTGGGGTGTCACTGGAGAGAAATAGAAGCAGCAGCTCACCACAACATCAGCCGTCTCTTCTTGCCTGGCGACATCTGTTTGGGAGAAGGCAGCAGTCCCAGACACAGCGTGCCTGATTGAATGCCTGCTTGCTGTTACTCGCTGCTGCTCGCTGTCTTTGTGTGTGTGTGTGTGTCGTCTGCTTGATTGCTCCAAATTCTCTGTCAGCCATCCACCTATTCTCGCTCGGTATTTTCTCGCTCCCTTTGCCATTGCCCTTTTGCCTGATCGAACCGCCAAAATCGTCCTGTCTGGCTGCCTGTTTTCACCCCCCACCCCCCCCCCCCCCCCCCCAATCTGTCTGCATCCGCCGTCTGCATTGCTCTGCTGCACCCGCTGCGCTGCACTACCTCTCACTACGCCCATATCCATAATCCAACCCCAACACCTCCCTCTACCACCACCCATTACTACCAGTGCTCCACCACCTCCGCCGCCTCCTCCATATTCTGTCACCCCTTCTATTTCCATACCTCCCAGCGACCACTACAACATATCACTACCACTACCACCACTGCCATACACCCACACAATCCATTCATCAGTATCACCCAATCGCCATAGTCGCCCACACTCAGCTCCTAGCATCTCCCGCGTCCTTCACAGGCCCCACAAGTCGTACCCGTCTTACCTTACTGTACATCCGCATACTTCCCTCTGTTCAGCTCGCTCTCTCTTCCAACACTCCTCCTTACTCCGTCACTCTTCCACCTCCACCACCGACCAACTCTGCTCCTGCACATACATTTCAGTGTTGACACGAGTGGCCTCGACCTCCCTGACGTACCGTTCCGCTTCTGCCGCTTCGATACCCGCTGTTCCTGGAACACTTACGTCCCGTACCGCCCCAGAGCTACTCCCTCTTTCGGCAACAAGTCTCGGCGTACACTTTGTCACCAGTAGTTCTATACCCTTAACTTTCACTCTCGATATTTATCTTTAATAAACTCAAGCAAACAGAGAGGAGCCACGACACTTCCGTTTATCTTCCCATCCCATTTGTTGGTTGTTGAAAGCGATCCCGTGGCGTTCTGTGGCCGGCTCGTTATTAGTTTGGTGGAAGGCCGAATTGTTCAACAGGTTCTACTAGGAAAACAAGAATCGTCATCGCGCTGCATTTTGGATCCGACAAGTACGCTCTCGATCTATCCTCTCGCAGTCAAGGCCACAACGGACACTCTCATTGTTCTCAGGCCAGCAACCCGCGGTTTATGACGCTGAATACCACCCACTCTTCCTCTTCTCACTTGAACATTTCGCCGCTCGAAACAGAGGCAGCATCTTCTCGGCGGAGGAATACAGTCGGTTCACCTACGACAGCAGAATTCAAACCAGCAGCAGCCATTGCGCACCCATCAGTTCCCACCGTGATTTCTCACCCCCTTCTCTCGCCCGGACACCCCACCCCGTTACATCTTGGTAATTCTGCGGGGGCAAACGTCCGATACAGGAGCAAATCACCATCGCAGAACTACCATCACCAGAAAACAGTTTCACCAAACGCACGGCGGCAAAATTCGAGATCACCAGAAAGGGGAATCGAGCAGGTACACGGCACAAGTAGTGGGGGTTGGTTGGGTAATGGACGCAGAAGCGACAAGCAATACCATCTCACTCCGAAAAGCGGACCACTCAACATGCAGGGGAGAAGAAGTGATGTGCAGCCACAGCCGATAGCAGCAGGACAGCGACCGCCGTTTCGACATTCACCACATTCAATGTCACTACCATCAACCCCCCACCACCTCCCCCGAATAAACGGCGTATCGCGAAGTCCCTCGCCACCCGCACATATCCTCGATTCCCCCCGATCGGCCGCGTCCGAACCCGCTTCTACAATATCGTATCCCAAAGCGCCAGTTTCGGGGTGTCCCCATGAGACTCTACTATGTTCATCGAGGCGGCGGATGCCGTATTCACTGGGCATAGACAAGTTAAAGCCGGAAAAGCCGAAACTTGACAAATTACCCAAGGCCCAAGAGGAGGCTCTAACGAAAGATATGGAGGATGAGTTTGAAAAGCTAAAACCGAGTAGCGAGAGCGAAATCAGGCGAAAAAGCTTTTTAGAAAAGTTGTCGCGAATATTGAACGACGAATGGCCAGGTTATGATACACAGGTACATGCATTTGGTTCGACAGAAAACCATCTCTGTATGGATGATTCCGATGGTATGCACATTCCCCGCAGTTGCTCCGCCCTTTTATTGCAGGCACGGCTCGGCTTACCAGGGGTGCAGTGGATGTCTGTATCACCACCAAATGCAAGGAGATTGAGCAGACATGCAAACTATCGGCATTACTAGCAAAACGTGGGTCATCTCGGCAGCTTACTTGACGTGGAACTATTTTAACCCATTTTTAGGCGGTATGGAAAAGGTCGTCTGCGTGCCTGGTGCCAAGGTCCCTATCGTAAAGATTTGGGACCCTGAGTTTAACGTAGCGTGTGACATGAACGTTAACAGCACCTTGGCGCTCGATAATACGAGAATGATCAAGACCTATGTGGAGATTGATGATCGTGTTCGGCCGCTAGCGCTCATAATAAAGCACTGGACAAAGCAGCGGATATTAAACAATGCCGGTTTGTTTGGATCCACGTTGTCCAATGAATATATTACTGACGAGGTTGATAGCTATTGGAGGAACTTTAAGTTCTTACACCTGGATATGCATGATTCTTAACTTTCTCCAGACACGCGAACCCCCGGTTCTTCCATCATTACACGTGCTCCCCCACAAGAAGAAGCCGCCAAATTGCGGTGTTGACGTTTCATTCGCCGACGAAATCGACGTAATACGAGGTGCATGGGTGGTAAAAAATCATGAGACGTTAGGAGAGTTGCTGTTTGGGTTTTTCAAAAAGTATGGTCACGACTTGGATTATGAGACATCAGTGTTATCCGTGAGGGAGGGAAGGATTCTTTCGAAAGACCAGAAGGGCTGGACGTATCTTCAGAACAACCGGTTATGCGTGGAGGAGCCTTTCAACACATCACGAAATTTGGGTAACACTGCGGATGATTGTTCAATGCGTGGTATTCATTTGGAGTTCAGGAGGGCACATAAGATATTAGCTGAAAAGGCGAACTTATCGGAGGTGTGCGAGCAGTGGGATTGGCCACCTGAGGAGATTCATCCTCAACCACCACCACAAGCGCCATCACGACCGGTCACTCTGTCGAGAAGCAATTCAAACCATGGACGAAACAGGCAAAACTATTCAGGAAGTCAGCGAGGTCGAGGAGGGTATCACAACCAGTACAACAACCGTAATGCTCAACGAAGGGGTTCTAGTGGAGCTGCAGCCTTCAATCAGAACCTTATGCAGTCACCGTACTATGGTTATACCCCTGAGATGTATGCTGCATACATGACGCCATCGGAGCAGCAGTATATGGCACTTCAGCAAATGCAGTTCCAAGCGCAAATGGCACAGGTTGCCCAGCAACATGCACAAAGTCAGCTTCACCCCCATCATAACAGATCAAATTCTAACTCAATAGCAGCTAATGGGTCATCGGCCTCTCACGACGCGTATAACAACCCGGCTTTTACGGCAGCGTATATCGCACATATGGTACAATACTCCAACTTGCTCTATCCTAGTTTCGGTTTGGGACACGGTACACACAGCGATACTTCGAACCCGACATCGCCGCCTCACACACCAGGAATGGATAGCAGGGCAATGAGAGGGAACGATGGCATGCGTCTTGGACTTGACCGCAATGCTCGGACATATTCTAACGGCTCCCGGTCACAATCTCAACCTCCTTCGTTCTATTCTACCAATGGATATGGTCGTAGCATACCGTCAGCTTTGGCCACTTCGGAGGATGAAGACTTTGGTGACCACTCTTCGAACGGAAATCCACCGGAGACACCTCCGGAGGAGGAGTCGGATGAGTATGTTGGTTACTATTCGATAGGAGGAACGCTTATTCAGCAGGATGTCGCCGTTATGGACCCACATGATGACGTTCGGGAGGAGCCGTTTATGGAGCAGAAAACTACGGTTGACCGTCAAAAACGGTACTCATCCGAAAAGTTGCCTGCTCCAATGCTTGGACAGTCGATGGGCAACTCTCCTATCTCAAGTAAGGCTCGACCCAATGACCGTCATGTCCAATCGGCATACCCCGGCGATGCGATCTTTCCTTTCGAGCATTGCATGACCAACGGAGTCGACCACTCTGCGGAACCTGCAATGAATGGATTCACCCCGGAGCACCTTCAGCCGTTTACTCACAACCCGCGCAAGTTGGTTGAAGTACACAATCGGCAACAGATGCGATCCGACGATGGATCTTCACAGGCCTCCGTGGTCCACAATTTCAGTGCTTTGTCGGTGACCTCATCACCAGCCACCACAACGATGTCTATTGGATCCAGTTCAGAGTGCGAGTCGGACAGTATGGGCTCTCCCAGTCTTTCTCCTAACGGACGGCAACGTGGCGGATCTCACCAATCTTCATGGACAAACGGAAGAGGCCGGAACCACAATTCTCATGAAGAAATTGTCATCTCGACCTTGACGCCTGTTCCGGAAGCGCCAACGCCTGTTCCCACACCCTCTCGGAAGGCACCCGAGCCCAAGCCAGCTCCGGAGACGCCTACCAAGCGAGAGAAGCAGACAAATGGTCACAGCAACGGACATAGCGCCAAGAAGAGTCCTTCTAAGGATGACCCTGTTCCCCCTACTCCGGCGCCTGCTGGGGAGAAGAACGGTCAGAAGAATGGTCATGGAAAGCCGAAGACTAATGGAAGCAAATCCAACGCATCTCACCACCCTAAGAAGAAGGATACTTCGGATTCAAAGGCGGACCAGAAGTCGGATACTAAGGGTACATGGAAGAAACCGCAACCGAAGAAAAAAAATAAGCGGCCTGCAGCCAAGGAAGCGACAGTCGCCAAGGAGTCGGAGAGGAAGGGAGGTTAAGTGATGTGGTTTATATGATATCAAGACAGGGAAAGGAACAGCTATAGAAGATTCGCGTTTATTTTACATTTTTTGGCCTATTAGCAGTGCCAGTACAAACGACCAAAAGGGGCATGGAAATATTGGGTGGTCGGCTAGTTGATTTGTAAGATGAAAGAACACGCACGCACACACACACACACACACACACACACCTACAGGACAAAAGGCGCAGATTATGGGGTTGAATTGGGTTTTTTTTTTACTTTGATTGTTTTTCCTTTCGCTTTTTTCTAGCCATGTTTCGGTTTTGGTCATTGCCTCACTTGCTTGGGTTTTCTTTTTTTGCCGCTTTACAAGTACTTTATCGGGTGATTGGTCGGTCTGCTTTTTTTATTGTTGCTGATGCGTGGTTCGGTTTGTTTGTTTTTGACAACTTGTCTCCGATTTTTTCGTCCTCTATTCCCCTCATGTTTCTCTTTTTTTTTTTCGCAAATACCTATGGGGATGCAGATAAAAGATTGTGGATCCTTTTATTTATGAAGCTTCTCACTATGCCTGTTGTTTTTCTTTTTTTCTTTAACTTTTCTTTTGCTCTTTTACTAAAGATTCGGGGTGATGCATTTGTGTTTTTGTATTTGCTTTTGTTGCGGAAGCTTTGTGTTTTCAAATGGGCGTAGTAAACGGTTGGTGGAATTCCTAGTTCAGTATATCTTTTGTGCATTATTGGCTTTCGATGAGCGTTTTGTTTTGTTTTTTTTTTTTTTTTTTTTTTTTTTTTTTTTGCGAGAGGGAAGATATCTTTTGTCTTGTGTTGTTGCTTTTTTGCGATCTTTTTTTTCTTTTCTGAGAAGCTTCTTTGTAAGATTGTGATATACAGATAGCTGCTGCAAAGGTTAATGGTTGAAATGAAAATTTGAAAAGATTAAGTCAAAAAAATAAGGGGGGAGGAAAGGAAGTAAATGAAGGGATGGAAAGGAATGGAAGGATACCCAGGAGATCGGAATAGGAGGAATACATGAAGGAGGCTTTAGATAAAGGGGTTTATTCGTTAATGGCGTTATATTCTGGGAAACGGAGGGAATACTTTATGTTGTAGATTATAAATTGTAGCGACTTGTTTTTTTTTTGTACTAGCTTTTGCGCAAATTGAGAATTTGAGTATGAATTATGTCCCGCGGTGTTCGTGAAGCCTGCGAAGTCTGCGAAGTCTGCGAAGCCCGCCGCTGACTGCCCGCAGCTCGAAGGTAAAGACAGCGCTGCATAACAAGTGTATCCTGGACTACACACGTAAAAGCTTCTAAAAAACATCACAACGGACTTGTTTGCTTGGAGGTGTACACATACACCTCTTGAACCTGAGCCCCAGAAAGTCCTCCATATTCCTCCATCTCCCTTCAACCCCGGCCGGTGGAAACTGAATGAGACACCATGACTCCAACCCCAGTTTTCCCAGCAACAAGCAGCAACGTGTCTTCGAGCTCCTTCCTCCTTGTCCTTTTGCACACTTGTCCATACCTATTCATGTGTTTCACTTCCACTCCACTCCGATCCAAACAACCAACACCTTCGAACAAAGCTGTACACTAGTTGAAATATGCAGTAACTATTATTAACCAGTCAGGTTTGTCAATAATCAATCCATCTACGCTATACACCCGTTATGTATCCGTTATGCATACGCTTCATGAATTACGATTTAACTTTGTGTGCGGGAGTTGGGAAGTGATAGTGCTGATAGGAAGGGATAGAAACAGGCTTATGAGACAGCTAAAAGATCCCTACACTACGAAACGAACAAAGCGATTTATTAAAGCCTGGGATTCGTCCAGAAGAGGCCCTAACGGTGGGGTTCAAGGCCCTATGGAATGACCCGGCTAGACCGGGGATATAAGTGGTAATGGTTCTTGTTTCCTGCATGGTGACGGTGTTAAACGTTTTTGTTCTTGGTTTGCTTTCATGGGTGGCTGCTGTATGTTTTTCTGGTGTTTGGCGATTGTGGTATTGGTGTAATTCGGCGGGCTGTCTGTTTTCTGGTGTTTTTCTTTTGTCATGGGTATATCATATGTATATGATGGGTATCATGTTTTTTTACTGTATGTTGGAGCTGACCCTTCATGTTTTACTAGTTACGACTTTAGATCTGATTCCGCTATTAAAGCTGTTGTAAACGCTCGATTTTCACTGTGGAAAGCGAGATAGTTATAAGATGTCACATATTACCGAGCGCAATGTACGGAAACGACCCCGCGCACAAGTTTCAAGCGAAACTGGCAAACCACCATTTGACCCTTTGTAGAAACGTTTTCTTGGTCCCCTACATCCACCTCATCCTCCATCTCCCACCACCCGAGACACACATTCAACCTTCTTTTCCTCTACTATCGCTTCATCTATCATCAACTGAAAAACTTCCACGGGCCTACGTCCACTCCCGCGTCATGGTTCAACGCAATCACCTCGAGGCCTCTCGCTTCTCTACTGTTCTCCCTGACTTGGATCAACAAACTGCAGACTCTACGCATGATACAGCTCACATCGATGCCCCGGAAAATACGGCACCCGTCACATTCAACATCATGCAAGGCGTCACGATTGAAGAACTCACAAAGGACAACGACCAGCTCGAGAGAGCGCTAATTGCTGTCAGCAAAGATTTCACCATCAAAGACGAGATTATCGAATACCTCATCACGCAGAGAGAAGAGCTTGTTGACAGAAAGCTAGCTCCTTCTAAGGACAATCGCGACCCGTCGGATACTCGGAGGGAGATTAAGCATCTCACACTGATTAAGCAACTCACACTGGAAGTCAAGCGTCTGAAGGCTGAGCTGGAGGTAGCTCATAAACAGCGCAAGAACACCCTTGAAACCCAAAAGCTGATTGACCATCTTGCGAAAGAAAACCGCCAGCTTAAGGAAGAGCGCGCGATTACTGAAGAACACAAGGGGAAGAAACGACCAGATGACGAGCTATCAACGCACAGGGAACACCTCAAGAGCACGACCGACATGGAGAAGCGGATCCAAGAACTCGAGGAAAAAAACAACCGGCTCAACAAAAATCTTGCGGTGGCCAAGAAGAATCCTAAAGCCGCGCCCAAAACCGAGAAAAAAATCGAAAAACTCAAGGAACAGAAGGCCAGCTTGAAAAAAGAGGTTGCGTTTCTCCGTCAGAGGGAAATAGACATGAAGTTCAAGGAGTGCCATAAGGCGAATCAAGATGGAGTTTCTAAAGATATGGCGAAGGTACTCAAGAGATACTACGAAATGGAGGAGCAGTTTGGGCAGATGAAGATACAGATCAAGAAAGATTTGGAAACACTTCACGCGGAAAACGAGCAGAAGATTCAAAGAAAGGTTGAAGATCGCCTTACGGAAAACGAGCAGAAGATTCAGAAACAACTCGCAGAATGCTTCGAAGACAACAAAAAGAGTATCCAAGAACATGGGAAAGAGATCAAACAACAAATCGAGGAACGTCTTGGTGAGAATGAAATGCGGTACCGAGAACATGATAAGCAGGTTCAAGAACGCCTCGGGGTGAATGAGGTCATCTGGGGGCATGCCCAAGAGATGAAACAACATGTGAAGGAAAGCCTTGCTGGGCACAATCAGAAGATCAAGGAAAGTATCTCCGAGCATGATTATAAAATGAAGGAAAGCATCGTCAGACATGATCATCAGATAAAAGAAAGCATAGCTAGAAACGATCAGAATATCAAGGAAAGGCTTGATGAGTGCCTCAAAGATAACGAAAAGAGGATGCAAGAACATGAAAAGAAAGTGCAAGGACAAGCAGACCACATTCTAGCCTCTGCTCGTCATATGGAACAAGCAGCGCATAAGGCTGTCGATGCCCATGCAGTGGTATTAAGCGAGATAAATGAACAGGGCTATTTCACCAGAATGATTGTGAGAACCCCATGTCGACTTGTTTGGTTCTGGTGGTATTACAGATTGACTAACTCAAATAGCCGATGAAAAAAATACCGGATGGCATGGTTCAAGTTACCGGCGTACATGGCGAAGGCTGCCTCTACGTGCAGCGCAACAAAATCCCAACGTATAATGTAAGTAAACGCCAAATGGTTATTGAGTCATGTGACATCCAGACGCACCAGCTAATAATGGTCTTAGCACTTCCGTAGCTTGATAAAGAGCGCGTGGGGACTAACGTTATCCAACAATTGCTACATCCATGTATGGGACCAGGGCAGTTTTTATTCCGGTTACAGACGCATCACTATCACTCCGGACAGCGGCTGTCTAAACGGCCACAAGTTTACCTGCACCAACTAAGATCTACACGCAGATGTACCAAAAGAGATCTTAGTATTCCTGTCACAAATCTCTTTGCGCTACTTGTGTCGCCAGGATTAAGAATCTTCAGATCTCGCAGTCTTTCAAACTATCGTATTTTCATATCGGTACCATAAACAAATTGCAGGCTAGAGTTGGGAATATTTCTGATCGTACATAAAGAATAAAAGCATGTACTTACTTCTGAAATAAACCATTCCGTACGTCTCCTGAAATCGGTTGTGAAATTATTCACATGCGCTTTAGATTTTCTGTCAAGTGAATCGCGATTATGGTGACTACAGCTAATCGCAGAAACTGGAAAGGCCAACAGCCACCACACTCAACAACTGATTGATATGGAGCTGAACTCACAATTCCTAACCGGATTGAAAGCCAGTCAAGGGGAGTCACGTATGCTATCTCCTGTAGTACCGTAAACTTCGGGAAGCGATCTTCAAGGTAGCGTAGAAGCTAGACACGCCGGTATGCTAGACACTAGTATTTGTTCGTTTTGAAATGTCACCTTGGTGCAGGGAAAGAGTCGACGTGCAATCCCTCATGTAACCTCGAGTGAGATTCTGTGCATGCGTTAACACAACCAACCGTTTTCAGAGCGAGAAAGGAAGAAATATACATGTCCATGAATTAATAAGCAAGGCCATTCGGAGCCCAATGTGGATCATGAGAAAGAAGAACAACTGTGATATCAATCAAGTACTTTAAACTCAAAGTCAATTACGTCATATTGTACATCTCGTAACTAAATACGAATCAAAATCAAAATCAAAAACTCTTACATGATTACATGATTACATCTTTACAAAATCCACAACCACCTTAGTACCTGGTCCATCCTCTGTAGGTCCAAATCTCTGAAGGTAAGCCGTCGCAGCATCTCTCAACCACCCCTTAACACGTAGATCCTCCTGCGAATCATCTTCACTAGGCGACATCTTGAGATTCTCATCCATCATCCAGATGCAGAATACCAACAACAACAACCCTATAAAACATGCCAGCATAGCATTATTCCGATGCACAAACCGATTCTTTTCCTCCTTCTTTTCCTGTCCCTCTTCTCCCCCATCCCCTTCAGTCTTCTGCCCGTCCTCATTAACCTCAAACTCATCCCCCGGCAAAAACGCATATTCGCCCCCTTCCTTTGCCACGCGCAAAGCCCTCTTCCTGACATCAAAGATAAACAGCAAATCAAGCGGTAATAAAGGAAACGACATTACCAGCATAATTATAATGATAAACCAGTTCTCTTGCTTGAGTCCAACCGTGATATACATCAAAGTCACAAACCTGGGAATGTACCGCAAGAATGCCATATCGAATAACAAGTACTTCCAATGCCAGCTCAATAAGGCAGGCCATTGGCAGGGACGGGCATGGGGCTCGTCGAGGTAGCGTGATCGGAGGATGAGGAAGATGGACTGACCGCAGTAGCTCAACGAGGTAAGGATGTAAAAAGGAAGAAGGGGGATACCACAGAAGTGGAAGCAGTGCACAAGGAGGAATGAGGCGGCGAGTATGTCGAGCCAGAAGGAGAGGAGGTGCTCGATACCACTTTATTGTGGGTAGGGGTGTTAGCTTTTGCTTTGGTGAAGCAAGGCCAGTAACGCCAGCAACGACAAAAACGCATAGGAAAGATCTGAGATGGCTAGGTATTGGGGCTTAATATAGAGAACTTACAATCGTTTAGAGCAAGTACAATTATCGAAATCCACATCATTAGGATCGGTAACTTGTTTAGGATGACATCTTCTACATTCCTTGCAGCTAGGGCAGGAACGGCAATTGATGCAAGAACGGCATGAGATACAAGATGCGCGGGTTCTGCAAACTCCACAACTGGGCGTGGGAGCTTGAGAAATGGGAGCTTCAGAAATAGGAGCTTGAGAAATGGGAGGTCTGTCGTAGGTGGTCGGGGTGAATTCCCGAGATCCACGGGGTGTAGCAGGCGCGGAACGCATCATCGTGGGGCGTTGAGTGAGGAGTATGTATGCTCGAGTAAAGGTCTGGTGGAGGTGGGGGGAGTCGTGAGGTGTGGTAGACGGAGCTTCGTGGAGCCGTGGGGCTGTAGTGCGATGACGTCGCCTAACGCGGAGCTATTAAATTCACTGATCCACTGCTTCTCAATGTACGCAATAACTGATTGGACAACACAACATTAATATTCAAAAAAAAAAAAAAAAAAAACATCTACTTGTTTGATTTATATAATTTATGTCTTTCTTCTTTTACGAAATTCACGTAGAATACAACATAAAAGTCCGTGAGCCGGTTTTGATCACCCGGCCTAATCAGAGTTCAGACAAAGCTCCCCTCCTCAGGACACAGCTTCCCTCCTCATCTCATACGAGTTCACACTGAATCCCTTACATCTCATATCGAGAAATAAACATCCACCGCACCTCTACACGATCGACCATCTCCATCACAATGGGTCGTAACTCTCGTACTCGCGACCTGGTTGTTCCTTACGACCGTCGAGTGTACCTCCCTCGCTCTCTCCCGTAAAACTCTCCTCTAACATCCCCCACTAGATCCTTCGTCCTCCACACATTCGCGTACCACCTCCTCCACCTGGCCCTCCAACACTGTTTCTCCGAAGACTTGGTCATCCGTGTGCTTGATATTACACGCGGACAAACCCCCGACAAATTCTCCCTCGTCTTATCCGGTTTCATCTTCGCCATCTACATCCCCAGCTGTTTTTTCTTCCTCTACTTCGATTTCATCCACCTTCCAAAGCTCTTCGGAGATGGTGAATGTGGTGGCGGCCGTTCATATTTGCGTCCTACCCATGCCGACTATCAACCTTCCTCTGCTGCTGATAGGGCGAAAACCTGGCAATACGAGCTTTGCACAATTCAAGACCTTCGCGACAAAATTTCTCTCTCCCGTCTTTATGCTGGCACTGTAGTCTTAATCTCCCTAACCTCCTCCCTCTTCACAATTCCTAGGCTTATATTAATTTTTATACAAATTTTCGAAGTAGATTACGCAGATGGACATATGGATGAATTTCCTAATAGAGTTTTAACATCGATGACGAAGAACTTTCCGACGGTTGGACCTAGGATGGTGTTTTGGCTGTTCTTGTGGTGGTGGACGCTCGGTACAGCGTTGTGGGTTTGGACACAGAGAGGTTTGATTTGGTCAGCTAAGGAGGTGGTGTATCATGGGGTTAGGTTGAAGAGGGTGGTTTCGAGGAGAAGAAGGGGGGAGATGATTTGAAGGGGGGAGATGATTTGAAGGGGGTTGATGTTTAGACTAGGTACTAGGTGCGAAGAAAATGTATCGAAGAGTATCGAAATGATATTAAAGATTCATCAAACAGTTGTGTTCCGCAAAACTCAACGAATCGTCAACAAAAGAGTGAAATGAAACATGAACTTGAGAACCACACGGAATAAACCCGCACGTACTAAGTAAACCCAGTCCTCAATCCATCATAGCCACACCTGCTAAAGCTATCTATATACATACATACCACCGTGATGAAACTGTGGGTTATCCTGCAGAATTTGAAGCTATTCACAATCAGTTGCTGCTGCAACAAACCCCGCGAAGCTGCCTAGTTATCACCCGCAAAATTTTTTTACTGTCACCAACTCAAGTCTAATACAACCCTTCGCGGCTTCGCCTCCCTGGGAGCCCGGGGATCCCACAGAATCTGTTTCACCTTTACAACTTGCGCCCGCCGATGTCGTTCAGGGCACCTCTTCGATAAACGATGGAAATAGACGGTAGGAGATAGATGGTGTTGATAGAGGTAGACAGGTGAGAAGTTAGCGCGGAGTGCTGTCACCATGATGTCATCATGTTCGGTCAGCGGATGTCAAGTGGGAAGAGGGCAGCCTCACCAAGCAGCAGAACATCGAGGTGTTCTTATGGCCCTCATAAGAAAAACAGTTGTAGACACCATACTCTCACTCGATAGAATGGGACTACTTACGTGGGCCACTGAACGCACCCTAAACATTCGTAAACAAATAAACATGTAAACGAGTGATGGCCAATGTAATTGATCAGTAATTAAAGTTACTAGAGTACTTGCGTCACTTGGCAAAATTTAGTCACAAAATCTCACCCGGTCCTCCAACATACCCGAGTGACATAAAATGACGCCTATTTCCGCCCCTCGGCCTAATACCGGAATTCCGGTGCCCTCAGACCACCAATCCGCATCCGGCTGAAGCTCGAAGTTCGAATCAAGGGAACCAAGGGAACCGAGTACCCTGTTCACTCCTTCATAAACCGTACATAGAGTACATAGAAGCCTTGTCCCGAGCCCCGAGCCTCGAGTCCAGAGGTATACTTATACTCTGTGAATGGTATGTAAGTATTCTACATACCGCCGCCCGATCCTGGTCCGGGGCCCCACAAAATTCTCGGTATCATGAATAAAAATACTTAGAGTTGATAAAGTTGCAACAACCGACAACCTCAAGATCAGCGGGCTGTGCGAGCCTGCGGCAATAAGCAGGAGACTACATAGTCCCGGGGAGAATCCGGAGATGGTTTTTATATGGCGGTTCTCAGTTTGCAGAGGACATGGCGGAGACGGTGGAAAAAGATGCGCAGGCGGTGGCCTGGGATCGGGATTGGATAAATAAACATATGAACAGTGAATACTTGGGAGAATACATAGGTGATCTAATCAAAATAGGGTGCTTATTTGTAGGGGTTGATGGCTGATGACTCGAGGAGTGGATTGACCATGTACTTATAATCTATGGTGAGATGAATTGACGTGCTTCTTGCTCTCAGCTCTGTGGTTTTGACAAGGCTTCGAACGGATCCCGCAAGATATAAAACGACGGCCGAAATTTTAGCGTTTGTTTCAACTCAGCAGAGATTCCTGATTCCATCGCTTCCGTTGTAGCGCAGATATCGGACGGTTGATAGAGAAGCTCCGGCGTCCGTTTACATGATTCACAAGTATCTAGTTCAATTTCATCAATTAAAACTCTCATTATTCGTAGGGGAATCGGAACCACAGCCACTTCCCCACCACCCAAGGTCCTTCTAGAGTAGAGTACTTTCAACCTAGGTCTACTTTTAGCCTACTTTCAGCCTAGCCACGTATCCGGTAAAACTTCCCAAGTTCGTCAACCTTATCTTGGCGCCCTTGATGCGTCATAATTCTAGAATGTAGGGTCTAGGGTCTACTGTCTCAAAACCAGAAGATGAACAACTCAGTCTGTGCGGGCTACTGTAGATACGCGGGCTAGGCGAGCTGGGTCAATAGGGCTAATGCAGAGGCTATTTACCGCGGCTGAGGCTGAGGTCCGTCAGTGGGTCAGTCACGGGGTTTAGGGTTGGGGTTGGGGTTGTGGATTGACATGAGGTGCGATGGATTGGTGGAGTGGATGAACTAGGCCGATTGAGTAGATGTATCTCCATACATCATGGGAAAGTAAACATACGGTCCTGACTCCTTAGAGATTCCTTTTATGTTCCCATTGTTCCCTCCCTGCCACCGTACATATCAAGAGTCCGAAGATTACATAGACCCAAATAGAGAGACTGTAGAGTAGGCATGCTAGCTACAGCACATGCTCTTATTTCAAAGCCGCCCAACCCAATCCAGTGTAGTCTAGAGTGTGGCTTATGGCTTATCATAAATCCACATCTATTGCCAAGAGGATACTCGTCAAGATACGCAGGAACCTTCCCTAAATTCCGGTCTCCAAAACTTGGAAGTTGGAAAACAGTAAGCTAGCAAGCTCCCGGATCGCCGAAGGGCGAAGGCGCTAATAGACGCGAGTATAGTTGCTTGTGGTTTGGGTAGGGATTGAGCGATTTAGACGCGTGTGACGGCGGTGATGTATCGTTGAGAAAACCGTTTAAGTAGTTACTAGTTCGTCAAAAAAAAAACATAACTGACGGAAGACATGAGAAGATGCCTATTCTACTCGGAGTTGAGAATTTGAAAGTGTTGAAGCTAGTGCAAGCTGTAGAGTAGTGGAGGTAGAGCTCTAGATGGATAGAGCTCGATTAGGGGCTTACCGTTTAACAAAAGCTCCCTTCCAGCTCCGACCCAAAACCCCTCGACTGGTTACCACAAACTCCACAAACGATTAGTCAAACAAAAATACTTACTCCAAATTCTCTCAAAGGGCCCCATACCGATACGATCCGTTGTAAGTACATCCCAGCAAGTTAGTGAGTGCCACGGGTGATGGAGATGGAGACACCCCCCCTCCCCCCCCCAAGGGAAAGAAACAGAAATGAATGGAGCTCTTCCCCTCCCCGCGATACTCGAACTTCGAAGACCCCGAATCCCTCGAGCTTTGACAAACCCAGAACTCGGAACTAGGAACTCGGAACTCTGCACTCCTCGCTGCATACATAGTCACCACAGATGGTACATTCCCGTTAATATTCTTCATTCGGATTCCTAAGCCTTGTCGACCTCCAGCAAGCTCTTGTATATTAATATTGGCCATTGAGTAATCTGCAGCTTAAGCTCGCATTATCGTGAAAATTAAAAATTCTCAATCCTTATATGCACTGAACATTCTATGAACTATGCAACCTGTAAATACCCGCTGCTCAGCCGTGCTTAGCCCTGCCCTGCTCCGTCCTGCCCTCTCAGACTGCCTTGCCACTTTCTCTAAAGCTATTCCCAAACCTGTGAAAGCCTTCCATCTCGTGATCAAAGCTCATGAGTCATTACCACCACCACAGTCACGTGAGGCAATCAGCTTATAAACCACAATCCATAATCTTCCGTTATCACTGAGATCCCCCGCTCGGCTCCAAGTTCTGAAAATAGATAGCCTCCCATGCCCGGCGTCAAGCCTAGATGTCCGTGCGCAGAGATGTAGAGACAACTTCCGCTTATGGGTGATAGCTGTTCCGGGTAAGTGGCGGGTTTCACTAGTTTCGTGGCATGGCAAGCTGTTTCTGCCGTTGCTTCTGCTCGGATCGGATGCCGGATGTGATGTCACCGGTGGTTACACGGGATTTTTGTTAAGCTTGCGATCGGATTGGAGGCGGTGCTCGCAGAGCAGAACTAGAACTCGTTGTTTGATAGAGTAGAGAGTAAGCAAGTGCCACAGGATACAGCTTATGGTTGAGGAGGGGAGGCGATGCTACTGTAACCTCGACACGGTTTTCCGTTCCTCGCCCCGAAGCCCGTAGAGTAGGTGCTTGCTTGCCGTCCTTGTCCTCGAGCTTCAAGCCCTACTTACAGCCACATAATGCGACCTCCGAAGATCGATCCGGAATCACAACTGCACTTTGTAGCATAGGGGCTTCGATTTTCATGGGTGTAAACATCGGGTGCCAGGTGCAGTATATGTAACGTGGGGCTGGTAGTGGTAGGTAGGCCTACGGGGCGTTAATAATAAACTCCTACAGTACAGTACAGCTTATACATACAGCACTTTGAACGCAGATGGGTGTTGTCGGGTGTCACGACTTTGTGACACGACTTTGTCGACTCTGTCGAGCTGCTGACTTGGTTGGCTTGGTTGGCGTAGATACAGAATGCTAGATAGAGTAAAGGGTATGCTGCTTTACACCGGAACCGGGTAGAGTATACCGGTCTGCTGTAGGACACACTCTGGATATCATCACTCCCGGCCCGGCTAGCTTCCCTGTGGATCATCGCCATAGTTTCATGACCCCGAGCTTCCCGCTTCGTGACTGCTGCTTTCATGACTTCCGAACTTCGGGACGTTTCCGAGTTGTAGATTCCAGAGTGACAACGAGTGACTCTCATTTCTAACAAACCACAAACCACAACCCTCAGCCCTCAACCCTCATGGATCCTACTCTACTTTCAGACTCCTAAACGCTTTACACGCTTTTCACGCCTGATACGCCTGGTACATCTGATAGGGTTGAACTCTACGCCTAACACCCTTCCAGCTTGCAGTTTCTCACACTTCGCTTCTTACCCGACAATATCGAGTCATGACATCTTTAGAGCCTCTTTTACTCTAGTTTCCCCGGCCGTTGACTCGGTGTTCAGCCGTTGGCCCCCGGACCGATCCCTCCTCCCCAGGCTCCCCGGCCTTGAACACCCTACCCTAATCCTGGCCTACTCTACTTTGTGGCTAGGTGTATCTAGCTAAGCAATTGAGTGCGTTATAGGTCTGTTGTCACTGTTTTAACAGCTAACCGAAGGACTTTACTTTGACAACCCATCGGTTTGGTTTGGATGCCGTTCTGCCTTTTGTCGGCCTTTGGCGGCGACTCTAACGTCACGACCGTGAGCCTTCAAAGATTATGTATCTAGGAGGCCTTGTCGTTTTCCGATTACATGTGGTATGCTTTCTCCACGATTTCTCCACGATTTCCTAGGGTTTCTCGGTTACTAACGAGTGAATAGGTTTTCCTAAGACTCCCCAACTCTAGTACCCTCTGGTCCTCTCTGGTCTCCTTTGGTCTCCGTTGGTTTGTCTTCAATGCCATCTCCATTGTAGATTTTTGAGAATTAGGTTGTTTAAACTCGATAATTGCTCATGGAATTAATTGCTCGTTGTTCTGCATGTTCTGCGTGTTCTGCGTGTTCTGCATCTTCTGCAGCACAATTTCTACATCGGCTCATACCATGCATCCCAGACCCCCAGTCGGTCCGCTACGTGCATCAACTCCTAGTCTAGAGTCTTGTCTATCCTTGTCAGACAGACGTTGTCAGACCTTGCCAGTCCTTGTCAGACGTTGTCAGACCTTGTCAAGCAGCTCTAGCACAGCAAAGAGGTGTCGAAGGCGGGTGCAGCTCCTGCCTGCTTGTGATGGCCAGCATCCAGCATCACTTTTTTTCCCACTCTCCAGTCCGCGTGTCTCCTGAATATTTGATCGAGACCAAAAGGATACACCGAGCAACAACAAAAACAGCAGACCGATCGCCGCATCACAGCAAGACCGAGTCCCGAAGAAGAAGAACCCATACCCTACTCTACTTACCACCCTACCTGTACTACTCTCATACCCCCTTAACGATCCTCTAACGATACACGGCCGATTTCTCTCTTGTTCTGGTGGTTATTCTAGAGTGTCTACTACCGAATTCCCGTGTTCCTCACTCACCTCCCGTTACACCTGCTTTGGAGCTTCGTCATATATCGAACAACTCAAGACATCCTCGCCTCATTACCTACCTCGCTACCTGTGTTGGTAAGTCAATATCCATCTTCTTCCACGTTCGTCACATCCGCTTCAGTAAAACATCCCCCCCCCCCCCATCCCATCACGACACGATGCCATTCACTGCCCCCCACTCCCAATTGCCCTGTTGCAATGGGTCCGTTGCAGTCCACGGGATATCCAATCCCAAACTCTGCCTTGTTTGCAAAACACATTCCCATCAAAACACTCCCCATCAAAACACTCCCCATCAAAACACTCCCCATCAAAACACATCCCCATTGCCAGCAGCCATACGCAGCCTCCCAGCAATGCCTGCCTCCATATGATATACCCACGCATCACTCTCGATGTAGGCAATCCGCACACATGAGATATCCACGCATCTCCCTCAATGTAGGCAGTCCGCATTATACACGCACATAACTCCTCTCAGCCTCCCTCCCCCGAGCATTCCCGGGAACACAGACAGGAAGCAGATATCGGTCGTCGGATGGATGTAGCATTTGGCTGGATGACCACCTTATTTGTGCCCCTACCTCTTATCCGCCCGCCCCGCATGTCGCTGACGGCTGCTCTGTCTTAACCTCTCGCTCTGGCGCCTCTTACCTCCCTCGCCACACCTCCCCTCCCCGAATTCCCCTCCCCGAATTCCCCTCCCCTCATTCCCATCCCCTCATTCCCATCAATATCGTCATCATCCACTCTTTCCACCCTGCTCTCCGACCATCCATAGCCCGCCCCTTGCCCCTCCCGAGCAACCACTGAGCATCCTCGCCCACGCAGGGATTTGTTTAAGGTGGGCGGCTGTCGTTGGTTCCCTTGGTTCGTCGCCCCGTGTGTTAAGGTGTTGTCTTGCGTGCTGGTTACCCTCGGTTCAGTCCACTACTGAGCCTGGCTGTTCTGTTCGTTTCTCGTTTCTCAAGGCAACCATTTTTTTCCCTTGAAGCTGCACGCCTCCTGCTCATCCACACGTCCAAATCCGAACATCATCCTTTACCGCCGGATCGCTGACCTCTGGGCTCTTGTTGCCACGCTTGTTTCCAGCAACGAACAGCGGATCTTGATCTCGCTTTTTAGTATTCCTGACGCTACGCTTGCACTTCCTTCTACGCTACCGGACCAGGGCTCATCTTGACCCTTAATAATATCAGTCGAAAACACCCACCCCACCTCACTATAACCTAGTTCTCACCTAGTTGTCACATAACAACACCTTACATCTCTGCCTCGTCTGGTTCACCTCAACAGCATGTCCGGCTACTACAACCCTCAATCCCCCGCCTCCTGGCAGCAGAACCGGCCCGGAGATTGGGACCCTCGCTCCACCTCATCCACCCCCGGACACGCTTCCTCCTACTCGAAGGACATGCAGGGCCCCCCGACGGATATGATGACTCGGTTTACGGCCCAGATGAAGCCCGAGGACCCCTCGGCCTTCAACTCTCAAATCGATGGTATGCAGATGTCTTTGCGAAAATTTTTCATTGGCCGAATCATGAGCATCAAACTAATCGTTTTCTGTGTAGAGGTCGACCGGGCGGTTGATAATCTTATCAAGAGCGGTAAGATGTTCAATCCTCCTCGCCGGGACTCGATGCCTATGATGGCTGCACCTGTTCCGTTCGGACGGGAACTTCGTAAGTCCCATCAAATCCTTGATGACACGATGGCCCTAACCAATCGTGCAGATCAAAGACCTATCGATGTCGGCATGATTGGCATGAGCAACCGTCAAATTCATGCCAGCCCAATGGCGGAGCCCTACATGGCTGAACGGCCGACTTCTGTTAACCTACAGAACTACTATGCCAACCAACGGTTCCAGCAGGCCCGCCCGCCCATGCCTCAGCAGCACTCGCAGCCCTCCGAGCCCGAGACTATGCTCCAGAAGAACCGGCGAATTGCGGCCCAGCGTGAGCGAGAGCTGCGTAACTACCACCAGGAGCAGCAGCTTAACAGGAGTTTGTCTTCCAGCGTTCCGAATATTAGTAGAGATCAGGCTTATAGGGGTCCTCTAGCTAATAACCTACTGGCCGACCTCAACACTACTTTGGGTAAGGACGCCCGAGTTATGAGCCCCGGGGCAATGAGTGGGGATGATCGGCGGGAGCTCATTGCTCGTCAACGTTATGCTTTGTACAATACTCATTCGGAGGGGGCACATTCAGAAGACGGTAACCATCATGACGACTCTCGCGCCCTTACCATGAACTCCAACGGAGCCTCCGCTCCCGCATCCAACGCCGGAGGAACACGTGGTCCGTCTCCCTTGCCCTATTTTAAGTCGCGTTTTGAGCGTTTTCCGGTTCCGGTTACGCATCACAATAATCAGAACAACTTTTCTGACAATGTTCAAGTTCACACTCCCGCTACCGAGCATGCCAATGGAGCTCAGAGTGCTGGTGCCGTCTCTCCCAACCATGCTCGTACAAGCAGTGGTTCGCCGTTTGTTTTGGGCAGTTTCAGCTTATCCGGGAATTCAAATGCAGGTATCCAAGGCTTCAACCGTACGAGTGCATCCTCTCCGGGAGGTTCTCCCCCGCGATCCCAGCGCGGTTCCGTTGCTCCGGGAGCATCATCGGTAGCACCTATCGGCACCCGTCCTACCTCCCAGGCACAGCAGCACCAAAACCCTGCCCTGCTTAACAAGCGGTCCAGCCCTCCTCTCGCCTCCCCTCTCGCTTACGGCGCCTTCAGTGTCAACCAGGACAGCTCTGAGGACCCGTTCGATAGCATCGCTAAAAGATCAACATCTGCTGCTTCCACTGAGCAGCACTCATCTAACAACCAGGCCGACGGCCTTGGCTGGAGCAAAGTGTGGGGACCTGGTAGCAAGGGTCTCAACAACGTTGCCAGCGTCTGGGGTTAAACTAATTTTCGTGTCATTATAGTTTAGGGATTTCTTTTGTTACGGGGTGTTCTTTATTCTGTCAGGGGCGCAGTGTGTATTGGGAGGGCCTGCTTTAAACTTGCTTTCTGTCATCACGACTTGTAATTGTTTTTTTTTTTACTTTCCTTATGCGTGCTTTTATATTTTCATGGGTTGGTCGGCGGATACCTACAAGGCGGTAAGAGTTTTATTTGTTTGTCTTCATTCGGCGAAGGGCATATTAAAACGGTGGGGGTGGTGGGGATCAAATATTGGGGTCGTTAACGGTGTTTTTCCTTTGAATTTGTCTTTTTTTCATTTCCTTACCACTGCTTTTGTTTTTTTTCTTTTTAACGTGTCTGTTGGGCGTTTTCAACAATTTGGCTGCTTATGGAAACTGGCGAACTGGCGAAACACAGACAAACCAACAACAAAAGAGGGAAACTGTTTGGGAGTTTTTTATTTTCTGATGGTCCTTTCCTTTTTTCCGTCTCTGATCAACTTATAACGTTTGTCGTCACTTTCAGAATGCTTTTTTGGTTGCAACAATTTGTTTTTTGTCTGTCTTTTTTTGTTTGTACGTCTCTTCGGGGACACGCATTAGGTTGGGTTTGAGTTGGCGTAGGATTGGTGAAAGATTGGATTCGTGTCTTATGGCGCTGGATTTGGGGGTTTGCCGGAAAATGGAGTTGTGGCTTTAGGGGGATGCGGGGATGAATGGAACAGGTATGAGGAAGATAAGATTGCGGGGAGGGGGATTCCGCGAGCCTTGTGTTCGCATCAGATTGTGGTGGAATTGTTGTGGTGGGCTGAGTACACTTCGTTGAGTGAAGCGGTTTTCATTACTTCTTCACAATCACGCTGCAAAGTCAGCGATCTTGAATATTGTTGATGAGACAGCGCAGCATTAGAGGATGGTGAAAACTGGAATGGAAACTCCAAAGTTACAAAGCTGGAAAAAAAAGATAAAGATATACTGAAAAAAAAAAACATGATGGATACGGACGGGATGAATATTGTTTATGGGCAAAGTATTCGCGCTTTTTTTTTAAAAGGATAAGGGTGTGTTTTCTTTTTTTTACTGTCGTTTTTTTTTGTCACTGCGAATTACTGGTGTTGGAAACTTTGAATTTCTATAGGGAGGGGATGAGGATGTGGGGGTGGAATGGTGGAGATGGTGGGCTCTGTGGCAGTGATTGAAGCAGACTGATGGATGTGATGGATGGGATGCTTCAGGAGTTGTCACAGAGAATGGGATGAGGGAAGGGATCTGCTATGGAGTTTTGTGATCTTTTATTCGAAGGGGAATATGAAATGTGTTGAAAATCTTGAAATTTCAGAAGTCCTTTGTGATAAACAATCATATCTACGTCATGATGAATTATGAATTCCCGGCAACTCAAGCTTGATGATAGTTCAATTACAGCTCGATGGGAACTTGGCTACTCTAGCTGGCAGATCCTCAATACCCCGATTGGCGCTCAATGAACAGCTTTAGAGTACCAGCTCCATCAGCCTTCCTTCCCCTAGCCTACATCTGCCTTGCTACAGCTCTATGTACCGGCTCCATCTACCTTCCTAGCCTACTTACAACTACCCTCTACTCCTATGCTTCCCGGTGGTCAATAACCAGCTGCATAAGCTCCGTGAACACTACTCTACCAAGCTACAGCTACCGCCCCCCATCCAGATAGCATTATAACTTGGAACAGCTCAATGAGCGTAGCTCTACCGCTCTAAAATCCTCCACCCCGCTTATTCCGCTTATTCCGCTTATCTCCTCTAACATCGGGTATCCCGTTAGAATTAAGCGGAACGGGAAGACCAATAAATTATTTCCGTTACCTATTACCGACAACCCCACCCCGCAGTAACTCGTTCGCTAGCTCTGCAGACATCTTCGCTTCATGGGAGCCATAGCAATAATCAAGCTATGCTCAGTTGCAGGTTGCAAGTTACGGAGACCGGACTGTCATACACAGCCTTGTCCCTTATCAAAAAGCTTGATATATGGCTCCTAAGAGAACTGCTAAGAGAACCAATTCCATAACCCGTTACACAGTACACCTCGATACTTGTTATCTGTTAGTCTATTGGATTACCAGGCTAATAGTAGGTGTCTTCGTCAGTCGTTTGACATACGGTTTTTCTTGGGCAAGAGTTGTCGAGGTAATGTTATGGAACGAAAGCTAGCGCTGGTGTTGTGTCAATGTATCATACAAACCATTTATGAATTGAAGAAGGTCGACCAAGGTAAGTTGAAAATTGGAAAAACTGTATCAAAACAATACATACATCATAAAACATAGTCTACGTAGGCGAATCTGTAGTCTAAGGTAGCTCTGTTTGACGTAGTTGGTAGAGTAGAGCCGTCAACGGCTATGCGGATACCGTTAGCATAGCCTCCCTGTCTAGGCTAGCAATTTGGTGGTACTGGTGGCAAGGATTTGTTTTTTTCCAGGCTCTCACGGCAAAAAATAAAATAAAATCATGTCCTACAAGTCGCTTGACCGAACCGTTGGGAAAGTTAGGCACGGTAATGTTTCTTTTTTCTTTTCTAGGCTGAGATGAAATAGTTTAAACCAACAGTAGAACAGCATACCTCGGCTCCAAATACTTATGTATTTGCCAAATAAATACATAGTTCTCGAATTAGTATTAAAAGCCAAATTCCAATAGAAGCTTCTTAACTGTCAATTCTAGTGTGTGGCTATCGAATACAGATGTTATGTAAGGGTCAGAAATTACCGTGTTCTATGCAGATTACTCTATGCTTCATAGCCATGAAAGCTGAGCCGAGCCGAGACGAGCCGAGCTCTCAGGTACAGCTGTCACTCGAAGCCGGGGAGCTCGGGTCCTACCTTTTGAATTTTCAGGATTTGAGCTTTCTTCTTGAGTGGCTGCTGAAATTGTGCATGATGTAGCATATCATAAACTCATAGTTTCAGATCTTGGACCTTGGTGGGTCCACTGGAGCTTCAGCCTTCAAGCTTATCTAAAGCTTCCTACCCATACATACATAGGAGGTTGAAATAAGCTTTAGAGTTTTATTAGAACACATCATATCGAGCTAAGTACTAGTAAGTAGCACCTACTCATCTCATCTCCCATATTCGCTTTCCTACTTCCCCATGCAAGGCTTCCTCCGTAGCTACGCCACAACTACTCTAGATCCTACGCAAGAATCGTGGGGCCCAGGGTTAAGATGACTGGAGGCTAGAAATAGTAAAGCGGAAAAGCGGAAAAAGCTGTAGGTAGGTAAAGAGGTAAGTTGCTATCAGACGGTAGTTGGTATTAAGTGGCGTAGAGTAGGCGTATGATCTATCATATGGCGGCTATTCACAACCGAGTTCATATTTTCCTAGGTGAGGCGTTGAGCTAGAGTAGAGTGGTCGGAGCTTAACCGGCCTCCCCACTACCAACCAGTCAGCAACTTCCACAGTCCAGGTAATCCGGGGATGGGTAAATGTGATTATTCGGCGATTTCGGCATGCCATGCCGGCAGCCATCGACATCAGCCGGACATTCCACCAGCACGCAGCTTGACTTCGCTTCGGCTATTTACGCGCTCCAGCTCCGCTTAAATTTGTGTCCCGAATCCACCCCACCAGGGACCTTTCAAGCTATGTGCCTTGATGCCAACCACCGCGTTAACCACCGCGTCAATAACCCCGCCGCCACCCATAACTTTGCCATACCGCGCCCACAGTTCCTCGATCCCCAATACCCCAAGGTGTAACCGCATCCACCCCATGGGCCATCACTTATTATGACGTCACCATTTTGTTTCTATCCCCTGTTCGGTTCCTCGGCCCATTGGCTCGCACCACTCCACCCCGGACTCCCCGGGGAGCCTGGATCACGTTGCCCCGCGTCCACTAGCTCATTTAAGCTAGATTGGTGCAGTATCATGTGATCTATCTATATCTTACCTTTGATTGGCTGGGCTGGGTTGATTCGGAGCGTGATAGTGATGTTCGGATTTCCCCGCCGGTGTACAGTGAAGTGCTGTTTCTGAAATATCAACTTCGAGGGTTTTAAAGTTTGAGGGTTAGATATAAATTTTTTTTCAATTGGTGCCCCCCCGGCAAACTAAGTTAAGTAAACTATGTAAATGCAAACGCTTGGAATTTTGAGAAAGAAGGACTTGCTAAGGCTTGCTAAAGTGGTATGATAAGTAAATATAGCTCAGATAGCTGGAGTAAACACGATAGATAAAACAAAAAACGCCCAAATCAAATAGGCATCAAATAGGTATCATCTCCGCAACTCCGCTCGTCAAATGAAAGGGATATCCCGCGCTCCTCGCGCAATCAATAAACAACCCCACGCGAAAAACATCATCAGTAGATAAATAATAACCGAACTCAGAAATTGTCAAGCACCAAGTACCAAGCAGAAATCAAGGCCTGTAACTCCCAAAACACCCGCAGAAGTAAACATAAATCACAACTTTCACCATGCTAAACAAGCAACAAGAAAAGAAAAGAAAAAGCTCATCCTCATTCACATCAAATCATCGCTACCTAACATATGATATGTCCATCCCACTAGTCCATCGATAATTTCTCCATCCCTCCAAGCTACACCCCCTCCTCCACATCGCTCAACTAAAAGCAGTAATACAGATAACACCATACTCCACCATCAATACCATGAAAGTCCGAAACAAAAAACCTCCGAGCAACAATCATTGCTTTCAAAACGCAGAAAAGAAAACAAAAATCAAGTTGAAAAAACTCCCCAACAAAAGGATATAAGATGGAATATGAGAGTATTAAGAAAATGTTGCACGGATATGTTGGTAGAAGGAAAAGAAAACAGTAAAAAAATGCAAAATATGTAGCAGTTGCACCATAACAGGGACCTAAAGAGACCTAAAGCAACCTAACCAGAAAACCAAGATGAAGGCACGCCTAAGGAAAAAATTGTGTACAAGACAGCAAGATAGGAAAATATGTGGCAAAACCCGCTGGAGTCTGTCAAGACTCTGGCACGCTTAAAACATTCAAACTAGCTTCAGGTATCTAAACATCTCAAGCTTTGTGAAGCTCCACTGCAGGAAGCTCACCAAGATTTCGCGCTTAGATTCCATCAGCATAATTCTGGTTCCAGCGATTGATTTTTGCCGACAATTTTTCCATAATCTCGAGACTAGTCTTATCAAAGGTTGAAGAGCTTAGAATATCGGTAGCTTTATCAAGCATCATTCCAGTACCAGAGTTGCCACTTCCACCGTTGATCTGGATTCTAGGCACGGAGCTATCCGTTGTACCTGTCAAAGTGGATGGTGGTGTACCCGCCGATCTAGGTGTGGCGGTGGAGCTCTTGCTAATAGGTGTACCCTTTTCTTCCATCCATGCTAGGTACGCGTAAATATCTGTTTGCTGAGAGTTTGCCATGTCTACTTGGGTGCGAGTGATGAAGTCCGAGATGAGAGTGACGCGCTTTTTCATCTCGTTAACACTGACACTGGGTGGTGGTAAACGGGGCTTGCTGTTCTTCTCTGTTACGCTCGTAGGGGTATCGTGCTTGCCGGTGGAGGACTCTACCCGCGACATTGAAGTGCCACTTTCGTTGGGGTCTTCTGATTGGCGAACATTGCGGCCATTCCTGCGTCTGCTGTTGTTGTTGTTGGTACGTGCAGCTCGCTTGGAGGTCTGCTGGGGGGTGTCTGGAACTGGCTCAGGTACGGTAGGAGGAGAGGGGGCCGGTTCTTCGACGGGGTTCCGCGAGCGGTTGTTCTTTCGGGGGGCATAGTCGTCTGAGTGTTCTGAGTCTACACACCAAAGTCCGATGAGTGTCAATCCCTCGCAAGGGGAGCAAGAAGTAAAAAAAAAAAAAAATATTTCTTACCGTCCTTTCTCGGCTCGACCTTCTCGTTACCTTTGTTTCTAGCCGAAGTTCGCTTCGACGATGTAATCTGCTGCTGAATAACCGTGTTTCTCGTCGTCGTACCGCGTGCCTTCCTCTGAGATGGAGTAGTAGCTACTGGCTTTTCGTCGGCAGAGTCAACGGCGATATGGGAGGGCGATTCTGGGGAGTCCGTCGTTCGTGATCGTTTGGAATCTTTGGGTCTAGGGAAGAGAGAAACAAGTCAATCGTCTTATCGCCGAAAGCTGTATAGGGTGTTGGGGAGCGTACTCGTCTGATCCCTCGCTTGAGCCTCGTTTACGTCCTCTGGAATTCCGAACACTAGTATCAGGATTTGCTTTAACATCACGCTTGCTCTCCTCAAGCATCCTTTGAAAGACCACTTCATCGTACTCAGCATCTCTGGAGTTCATAGTTGTTCTTCGCTTCTGAGCCAGGTCTTTCGCCGGAGCCTTCGGTAGCTCATCTTGAGCTGGTAGGTAGATGGACGTTTTCAATCTACACGAACGGAAAAATTATTAGCAACGACTCTACTGAAGGAGGTAGGTTCGGATAGTAGCGGATAGCCAGAGCTGAAGCTCGACAATTGGGGAGGGAGCGAGAGCAAAATTTGCTTACCCAGCTTTGTTTTGTCCTTCTCGATGCAATTCCGGTTTGCATTGTTCGCAGTAGTAGTTGTCGGGGGTAGATTCTTGATCGGTGATTCCTACACAGAAGCCGTGTTGCCAGACCTTACACTGATCACACTGAATAAACAGGCCATCAGAGTCAGACTGATCATCTTGGTCGTTGCTCTGGTACTCTTGAAAGCCACAGATGCAGCGCGTGATCTCGTCTTCCTGATCGCCGGCGTCTTCCATCGCTTCATCGGGGTTGCTGTTTGAATCGTTCGCTTCGTCGTCGTGACCCCGCTGAGAGTTGGCGTCTAGGTCAGCGTGTGTGTCTTCCTCAGTGCGGTGTCTAGTATGACGGTTGCGTGAAGACGAAGCAGAGGAGGACGAGGAAGCTGTCACTTGGTGGGCAGTTGACCGCGCCCTGGACGAGCGGCGGGGAGAGACCATTGTAGTAGAAAAGATGCTCGCAGGTGATGACGAGCAGATAGTAGAGAAGTGAGCGGAACCGGAGGGTAGAACGGAAAGGGTGGAGCGCGAGCACTGATTCGAAGTACTTTAGTAGAGGAGAAGGGTGGATTGAAACAAATTGTTTAAGTTAAAAAGCGGTGGGGGGTAGTTAGAGGATGCTTCTTGCAGCATGAGAAGGACCACGACAGTTCAGAGAAGCCAGGAATAGCGCGGGAAACTCGTCGGTAGGAGGAGGAGGGCAGCAAAGCAGAGCCAGAGCAGACAGACACCCACCACCACCAACCCACCACCGCACCCTCTGCGCTGCAACGAACTGGCGAAATGCCGGGCCATGCTAGCGCATCATCTCAATTCGGCAAGCGTGGGTAACGCACGAATCGGCGGAGGCAGGATGTATAAAAATGAATGAATTTTGTTGAAAGATTGCTGAAATATGTGAAATTGACGTATTTATTGTAAAAAGGAATTCCGATGGAAAATATTCCATTTTTGATCATTTTGTTGTTGATCCATGGTTGTAGAAGGGGAGTCCAATGTTGCAGAGAAGGAGACGCGAGAGGGGTCTTAACGATAATGCCGGGCAGGAAGAGGATGAAAATAAAAAAGTCGAGTGTCCTGACACTCCCCAAAAGAACAGCTTCATCCATATATCGGGGGTGTGTGATGTAAGAGAGGGGTCAAAAGGTGGTATCGCCGCGGACTCTGGTTGTGAAAGGCCATGATTGCTGTCGCTGTGCGATGGCTGATGCTTGGCAAAGCTGGCGAGAGACGCTAGGCAACCCCAAACCACAGCTCCCGTTGCTCGTCACAGCTCAGTGCTGTGGGCGGGAACCGGCTATCAATAGTCTTCTAGAATGGAGCTTCCAAGTTGTGGCAATTGGGAAGCAATGAGCTGAGTATTTTTGGCGTGCTTTTGAGCTTGAGCTTCGTCCTATGAGCTGTGAGTACCAGGACTAGAGATGGTCAGTAAACAGATGGTCAGTACCAGAGACGAGTAGATGGGGTAGACACCTCTGGATTCAGATACAACTTTAGTATTCTTTTGTTGCCGTCATCGTAATCAGGTCCACCACTAAGCTCCAGATGTCGTCATTATTTGTTGATATAAGGCTTTGAAATCGGAGTAGTATTCGACGAGAACAGATGTGGTAGTGGAGTTCAACGGCAGCCTAACTAACCGTAGAGTCCAAGTCACGAGGTCTGCCCTCTGTAGCCGTGAAGAGATGCTCCGACTGTCCTTCGCTCCAGCACATTCACAAATGGCCTGGTTACTGTGTAATTTGGCACGTTGAAGGAGAGCACCGACGAATCCAGAGGTGTGATGTAGGATGAATTTTGTTTATTCCTTTTTCTATCTTGATGCAGAGATCGACCACAGCACAGGTTATTCCGTCTTGATGAGTTGTATTTCCGATTCGTAAACATATTGCTGGCAGAAGGACGAACGGTCGTGTGTATCATGCATGCTGGTATTGGACGAGATGCGGTCCAACGCGGTGATGACGGAAATTGGCACAGTGTCACCTACAGCCGGTGTCGAGGCTCCGCATGAGAAACAGCTCGAGAAACAAATGTCAATGTCTCCCGTCTCTCGACAAACAACTCCAGGGTCAACTGGAGGAATTGAAGAATTGATATCACCGCGGGTTGTCTCCGCTTCCCCTCATCCTCCCCTCATCCTCTCCTCACCTCTCTGTTAGCTTCCTTTCCCGACGAATGTGCGAGAATGTCCCTCCGCTGTCACACTGACTAGCCGTAGATGACACTGAGAATCGTGGAAATAGTGCGAGGGGAGACTATGAGGAGTGAATTAGTAGCAAGCCTCGGGCACAAATAGACTGATGTCGTCTCAAATCACGATCATCGCAGCGGGGTCCCGCAATCCGTGCCCTAGGTATCCCCATCTGAGTCTGGCCTGAGACCCACCACCAAACGGTAATGGCTATATGTCTAGAGTAGAAAGTGAGCTTGTCGAGCCAAGAAGTGATCCTCCCCACAACATCCTCTTCTACCTCTTGCTATCCTAAGCATCAACTACCTGCCCTACATATCCCACCAGTGCTGTGCACTCCCCTCAAGTGCACTTTACAACCCGACAAACCCAGAGCTGTGTCATCCGCCCGCTACGCTTTCGGATCCAGTGACGAGATTGTTTGCCGCAACCAGTTAAATTCGCCTCCCGAAGACCCCTTTGGTTGGTCGAACTGGCCCTCCCTCAGCTTGGTATGCTTATCGAGTCTCCTCTTGCTTATTCATAACCAGTTCTCCGTTCCTGGCACCTTTCCCAAGGAGTTAACCTGCAGCGGGGTGGTCTGGCCACCGCGAATTTGAGCCGCTTCGTTCGGTCAACCCAGCTAACTCCACAATCCTAGGCCTCCAGTTAACCCCACCTCATCAACCTACCATTTGATCTATTCGGCTTCACTGTTCGTCCTCAATTCCACGGAGCTCGGAGTCTTCTCAACTCTTTGCCACACACCTCATTATGTCTGCAGCTTTGGGTACGCAACTACCCCCTCACCACCCCCCTATGCAACCCCCCCCAAACCTTCCCAGACACTCACCAGATCCGCCTCCCCCTGTACATTGAGTCAAACATTACGGTCGAGAGGCAATTGCATTCAAACATTGTTTCCTAAGAACTTACAGATACAAATTACTCCTCAGTCAGCTCACGGCCAATCCGACCTCTTCCTAAACGTCGACTGCGCTCAAGACTGTCCGAGGATGCCGACGCTGCCTTATTTACCGCTCCGCCAACTCCGCCAGCACCTCTCTTCTACTTTCCATACAACAAGTATACCGGGGATGGTTCTTTAGGAGGTCCAAGCTCCTCCGGGGGGTTTGGCTCGGGAAGCGGCATGGCGGATGGGCTTCAGGACTCGTCAGACGAGGAGGATAACTCGAGCACATCCGTATCACGCGGTGTAGGGAATAGTAGCACATCTAATTTCGACGGAGCCGGTAACGGGGGTGCAACGGATCCTTACGAATGGACCGAAAACACAAATAATAAGAAAAAACGAAAAATACCAAGTCATACGAATCCGGGTGGAAGTGCGGGTACTGGCGGTATGGGCGGGGGCTGTGGAACTACACATACATCTGCGGGATTCTCGCCGACACAAACCCCCCGGAGTCGGTGGAAATCGAACGGATCCTCCCAACGCTCACCTCTCACCTCAGCCTCCTCTAGTCATTCCTCGCTACGAAGAACTACAAGACGTTATCCTTCCTCCCCGAGTATAGAAAGCTTCTCAAGACTACCAAACGGAAAACGCGAAGAGCCAGTCACATCAACCAAAGGGAAACGCGCAGATTCTACCGGGGGTGCTTCTGGCTTACCTAAACAAACTCAATTTACCTTCGTGTGCGATTCCCCAGTTTCAGCGAACCTCGCATATAGTTCAACACCTGCAACCAACGGATCAGGCGGCGACGGCTCACCCCAACCACGCACGATGAACACCGTCGGAACGCAAACCTCGCCAGGAATCTCGAACAGTAGCTATCAGCAACCTTCACAACCCGCGAAGAAGAAAACCCCGCGTCCGTCGCGTAGGGAAATCTACCAACAACAACAAAGGCGACGACGCGAAGAGGCGCAATCCCACCGCAACAACGGCGAGATTTGGATTTGTGAATTCTGCGAATATGAATCTATATTTGGTCACCCACCAGAAGCTTTAATGCGACAATACGAAATCAAAGATCGAAAAGAACGCCGTAGATTAGCCGAGAAACGTCGCCTCCTAGAAAAAGCAAAACAAAAAGGAAAAAAGAACTCCAGTAAATCCCAGAAGAAAAACTCCGGTGGTAATAATGCTGCTGCTCCACCACCTCCTCCTCCGTCTGCTACAGACTCTCAGGGTACTCAGTCAGATAATACCCCGGTGGCTAGTGCCGCGGGTACTCCTGCAGTTAAACCGGCTAGACAGTCACAACAGGTACAAACGGAAACAGCGACGGAATCGAATAATCATGTCAGTAATGGACGTGGTGCTTCGGGCCCAACAGGTGGTGGTGGGAAAGCGGGTGTAGGTGATAGTGGTGATCCACTCTTGCCCGCATAGTATGATGCGCCGGATGTTGGGTTGCTGCGGGGCTGGTTTGCTTGGAAAGTTAGCGTTAACGTTTTGTTTCGAAGGTTTATTGGTTGGTTTTTTTAAGGGATGGAGTTTTGTAAGTTGGTTTATTGGGTTACGGTCTTTTTTGATTTGCTTTGGTGCAGGATTGCTATGGATGGATGGCTGTCGTTTGGGCTGGCTACGGTTTGGGGGTGGACCGGGTGGGGGAGGGAGGGCGTGGACGAGGGTAATATGGAGGAGTGTTGGCATGGACTTTCTCTATAGTTATGAACACTCCAGAGACGGTCTTTTATGAGGTTTAACTACTTTTCTTTCTTTCCCACCTACCTTGTTATTACTACTACTAGCTTTTATTTATTATCTCTTCTCTTCGTTTCGGTCTTTTTGATGGTGGAGGAGACGAGTGATGAACTGAGCTAGGTGGCAATGGCAATGGCAATGTAACTCTAGTAACCTTAATTGCTAATCAATTACATTGGCTATCTCTCATTTATGAATATTTTACTTGATGAACACTCGATGACTTTTATTAAGGGTCTAAGCATTTACACACGAGCAAATTCGGAATTGGAAACTGATGGCACAGTGTACAACCGTACAAGTAACGTACAGTAGCATATCACAAATCCATTTCCTCTCTATATATATCTCATCTCATCTCATAACGCAACTAGTGCAACAAAACAATCCTATATATATCAAACACCTCAAAAGCATATATAAGAAAAAAAAAAACACGCCACAACATATACCGCATGGTCCGCATCGACTCGTCTTCACCACAGCAGTCACAGGTCTCGCGCGAGTCTAAACCATACGGAACCATTACTACCGTTAGCTACCGTTAGCTAGCTAGCTGTCTGTAGAGTACATCATCTTAAGTTTTGCAAACACCATTTCCAGCCCAAACTACTGTCGGTAAATACACCGCCAAGAACAGGACCAAAGGTCCAAAACATGTGGCAACGCCGAAAAACCGCAACTAAAACTTATAACAGCAATCATAAATAATTGTGGCAGCAAGTCAAAGCAAGTCAAAGAAACTCATCACCCGATAGCACGCTGCATAAGAACGCAATGACTGGTGAGCCAACACGACATGGCACCACGAAGCAAAACACCGGCAAAACACGGTTAAACCGTTTTGAGCCATTTTTGGGTAATGCTTTGGGAGGGGGATAAAATAGGAGGGAGGTCCACTGCCTAGATCTGCATATTTGGGGGAACTCGGCTGCCTAGATCTGTATAATCACCCGGGGGGGTGAGGTGGAAGAGAAACAGAAGGGAGACAGGTAAGAAAGTTGTGTAGCCGGAGAGTGAAAGAGATGTTTGGAGGCGGTGGGAGGAAGAGAGGGTAAATCGTTGAGCTCGCCGACTAAACACGAGCTGAAGGGTTTCCGTGTGTAATGAAGACTCGAACCTGGATAGAAGCTGTGTCAAGCTGACCCAAGCTGGAGTTATTCCGTATGGAATCAATAATATCCGGATCGAGTTGAAGAATGGCATTTGACTCAAAAGTGAGGATAGAAACCCAGAAGAATCAGATATGGGTACCGGCGTCGAAGAAAGAGGATAAAATGGCAACATCGATAGGGCCAATGTTACTGCACCGAGCGCTTTTTATGGTGAAGGGAGGAGGAGGAGACGGGAGAGATTTGTGATGACGGCGGGCATTGTAGGTGTTGGAGAGAGCGGAGAACAATCCCAGGTGGGATGACAGACTCCCGATAAATTCGAAGCCGTTGAAAGTCGGGTCCGAAGGGCAGAAGAGGAAAACCGAAAGCCGTCGAAAGGAAGGTAGGATATTGTGTATGGATGGATGGACGGATTCTCACGCCAGCCAACACAAACCACGGAGAAGTCGACGACAGACTTGTTCAACTTACTACTTCATCATCTCCGATGTTGCTTAGAGAATGACGTTGTTATTCCAAAGACGACTTTCTTGAACAACTTCGCAATATATAGAACACCACAAGCTATCCTTTCGTTAGCATTATCGTCATCACTCTTGGTCATGGGAACTTACTCAGCACTCGTGACATTCAAACCCCACGCAGAAAACCAAACGATATAGCGACTCATAAACTCATCCATACGCTGGACGATCTGCGAAGCTAAATAAACCCCAACCCAACATCAAACCACCCCACGAGTCCGCGATCCACGAAGTCGCCCACGAAGAAAATCTCCACCGCTTCTCGCCTTCGAAAATCCAGTCAGTTGGTGATGGCCCGGGAGTCCATCAATATCTAGTCATCTAGAAACCCAGAGAGACCCAACGATCAACGCAACGCACCAGCTCGAAGCCTAGCAACCCGAGCCCTGATGGGACAGGCGGGAAAGCAGGGAGAGGGGTGCAGTGCCCAGATCTGCATATCAGGGGGGTAGGAGGGAGGGAGGTGGACCGACGGGAGACCGGTGGGGTGAAGAAGCGGGAAGAGGAGAGAGAGAGTTGGGGTGCTTCCATGTGGAATAAATGGTCAAACCAGGATGGAAATAATGACGAGTTGAAGGAAGGGAAGGTAGAGAGCAGGAGGATAGGTTGTTGAGCTCATCGACTACGCAGAAAAGAGATGGGGGGCTGGAGGAAGTGAAGGAACAGTCGAACCAGGATGGGAACTATGGCGAGTCGGTGATGGCGAGTGAAGTGATTGTGAAAATGGAAAGTCGAAAGAACCCAAAGGAATCAGACTGCAAGACAGACAGGGCTGATATTACCGCACCGACCGGTTCACCATAACGAAGGGAGGGAGAGAAGAGGGACAGGTCGGTGGTCATTGCGGGTATTGTAGTATCCGAGAGAGCGGAGAATAATCCCAAGTGGGAGATGAAATCTGGGAAACAACATGATCAAAAGATCGGAAGACAAGAAAACAAAAGGACCGGTGATGATTATGACAGCCTCATCGTGCCATCGATGAGGCTGTTTCGACCACCCGGACACGAGAGCTGCGAAGATGATTGCAAACTATTGGGGGCGCGGGTGGATGATTGGATGGATTGACCCAGATAGAGTCTCGTTGACTGCACTGCCAACACCCAAGAACCGAGCCGCCGTACGGCGTCAAATTATTCGTCTTTTCGGCAGAAGAAGAGAAAGATATATTGGTTGTTTGAAAAGTTGACAACAGACCGAGGACTATGTTCGCCCTGGTCTTCGCACTCTTGGTGGTAAGGGACGAACAAGCCAAGAGGATCTCAATCGTCGAGTTAAAATATACAACTCTGAAGGAGTTGAAGAAGTTCTCAAGAACAAAGAGAAGAGTTGGTTGGTCGTAGTAGGGATTCGAGAACGGAGACCGAGACCGAGAGTCAGTCCAGTCCTCCCATTTTTCCGCAGATTCGCCGGAAGAGGAGCGCCAGATGAAGAAGATAATCCGGGCGTGGTCGCCTCCTCGTACCCAGATGATTTGCAAGAGTAGAATACGCAGAAAGGATCTTTTGAAATTCGGAGTTGTTTAAAAAAAACCGGAAAGAAATCTCATTGATACTTTCTACCATTAATGCTGTGGTGGTAGATTTTGCGGTTCAATTGATGGTAGCGGAAGAGAAACGAAAATCCGTAGTTGTTGGAAACAGCACCAGACGACGGGAGTACGCTCCGGACGTAATGGTTCCGTCCCGGTGGACTTGCAAAAGTAGAAGACCGATTCTGGAATTCGGCTTTGATTGAGGAGACAAGGGGGGTTGTCGGTGTTCTCGAAAAGTAGGTGTGTCTGTGGATGCTGCTGTTTTGGCAAGGAAGGAAACGTTGTGACTTCTCTATTCCTAAGACCATCGGCAAAGATGCGAAGTCGCATGTTTTTATCAAGAGTTTCCACGTGGAATTCCTTTCCAGCCACGACCACCGAAGAAAACCGTCCCGACAGGAACTCCCACAGTTCCATCGTCAGACACAGCAACCGCAACCAGCCACAGAATACAAGTGTAAGCCAATGCCTTTGGAGAAGTCGTCGAAGTTCGGATCCGGTGAACGCAGTAGGTTATCTCCTGGCCCGTGAACCTGGATTCGGCAAATGTCCTTTGTGGGATTAATCTAACTCGCGAAATCCGTTGCATCCATCTTTTGATCTTTGAAAAAGACCAAACACACGAGCCGAGTCCAAGGCAGAACTTGTTCAGATTGGCGAGGTTTAGCATCGTGAATAGCCTGTTGATTCATTTGACGGCGAGTCTCTTGTTGTATTTTAGAATTCGGCTTGTGTGTAGAGTATGCTGAGAAAGAGCGAGGAAGCAGACAAATAACGTCAAGCTTGAATTTTGCGAGTTCCTTCGTGGAATTGGATCGCCGCGTTTCTCATATTGAGAGATTGCTGCAAATGCCGGAGATTGGTACAAGGAGTGCTCTGATATCTGCAAATGTGTTAGTTGAGAAATATCAGCGGCGAGATAAGAAGAGTATTACTTACCAAGTGATATTTCAGCCAAGCTAATCGTTTATGTTCCACAGGTTGGCAGCGCAGAAAAGGCGACTCCTGTTGTTTTTTTCCGGAGTCTGAAGACATGTTAGCTAGGATCATGGCGAATCGATTCAAAACGTGTTTGGACTTACCAGACAGACCAATGAGGAATTTCTGACGGAAGAAAATGTCCCCCAAACCCTCCAAATATCTTCACCACCTCACCAGAAGCTCTTCCGCATCTTCCACACTTCCCAATCCTCCACACATCCCAATCCTCCGCACTCCCGCACCCTCCACACTTCTCACTCCTCAATCCTCCACACTTCCCAATCCTCCACACTGCCCCATTCCGCGACCAGTCCAGCCAGCAAGATTTCCATCCTGGGGAGGGCAGAGAGTATATCCTCTCAGATACTCCCACACCGCCTCGGGTGTTTCGGTGGCGACATACATTTGAAGGCATCTCGAGGATTCGAGCTCTTGTGACTGCCGAGCCCAGTTTTGATCTGTATTGATCTACTAACAACTGTCGGAATTGGTATTGTGCTTTCAACATCGCCTTTATGGGGTTTGGAAAACATACCTTGTTTTTCACAGAATTCCGCTAACACACAGCAAGAAGGCCCGACTCCCAACAGCACAAATAACCAAAGCACCCAGCGGTGAATATCCTTGAGAACCGTTTTCGAAGATTCTCCCAGGACAACGGAACGAAAGACTTTCCGATAGTTGATTAATGGCGGACGCTCTTTCTCTTTTCCGCGAACAGTCCGTGACAGTCGCCGAAGACCCGGCAAGAAAAGAGGTCGCTTGGTCTAAGCGTTATGTCAACTCCTCTTGGAGTACGAACAAAAGCGAGGAAAGGGCAAAAGCAGACCGGGACTGTTCTCGAAGACGATGAAGCTGGAAAAACGGACGGTGCAAAAATGAGTTCACGAAGAGGCAACGAAGAAGCGTAGCCCTTGCCGGGAGAGAGCGTCTGTTCCTCAACCTATTCCATGTGCAGGAACTGCGACGAGCGATGGTATGTTCATAGCCGTTGATGTCAGAGGAGACAACGAGAGGTGTTTCGTAGTCCATTGTTGGATTGTCAGGGAGAAGCACAAACACAGCTCAATGTTGTTGGCACCACCTTGTTAAGCCTCTCGCTGGAGAGACAGAGCCAACATCGACGTTGATGTTGTTGTGAATTCGGAACAGAACTCGAAACAGAGAATACGATCTTCCTCCGGAGTTTGCCGTATGTAAGACGGAACAACTGAAATCGGGGATCCGAGGAATCCATAGCACTACTCAAGTCGAAGGAAGAAGGACTTCGGAATCGCGGGCATTGGTCGATCAGCCGAGTGAGATGTTTCGCGGACCGGCTGTTAAAAGGCACCGAGAATTTCGAAGACGATTCGGCGGAAGCGCCGTTGCGCACTGCGCATGAAGGTTTGAGCCCGCACTTCGAACACAGGATCGACAGGGTTGTGAACCCGGAGCCAGACGCGTGAGTCTTCTGATACTCGAAAACACAAACGAACCCCGAACAGAAACTTCCAGACGGTCCAGCCGAGGTGACGGAATCCTACAACGCTGGTTGCACAGAGCCTCGATGCAAATAACACCGCGAACCAGGTATTTCCTGGGAACGCGTACTCGTTAGAGGAGCCGGTAGTCTATGAAGCATAATAGTCAGTCTCAATTCGGAAGCGTCAAATGACAACTAAGAATCAAGGAAACTTACCGTATTCTAGACACAAAACCACAACCCAGGTATTCTCCAGGGAAAGCATTGCGCTCAGATGCGTTGGCAGCCTATTGAACGAAAATCAGTCCCGATCCACAGATCTTCAATAATGAGAAAGAAAAACTTACAGCATGCGCCACAACCTGATACATTTCCGAGTACCCTTGCCCTTCGCACTCAGTCGAAAACAAGACGAAACCCAAAGCAGAAATCATACAATTAAAAAACATCCAGATAAGAAGACAAGACAAAAACGGAAATATGACATGACAAAATAAGAACAGAGAAAACGCCATACAGACGATACAAAAAAGCAGTCATAAATGACATGATATATTAACAAAATAAGAACAGATAAAAAGAACACCCAATTTATGGCAGGACAGGAGTAGGTCAAATATAAACAACATGAAAAATTAATGACGCGAATAGAAAAAGAAAACGAAAAACGAAAAAAAGAACGAAGCAACCGATTCAAGGGTTTCTTCGTGCGACCGGTATCCCAAGTGAGGTTTCAAGACTACAAAAACCAGCCCAAGCAAAGATCCGTTGATTTCGGTGACGACACCACAGCCGAAATCAGAACCGGAAACGGATGGATTTTGAGACGAAACAACACAGAAACCGACTAAAGGGTTTCTTCGTGCGACCGGTATCCCAAGGGGGGTCGATGCTTCCGGAGGTCTTAAATTAAAGGAGCTGGTGTCTTCGAAGACACGAAGGAAGACAGAAGCTTGCATTCAAGCTATCGGAACGTTTGTATCTCATTCCATCAAGCCATCTGCTGAACGCCAACGACAATCAACTCAAACAAAAATCCGTTGATCGTGGTGATGTGATCATGCCCGCAATCAGAACCGGGAACGGATGATGCTTTCTCGGCTGCAAAGGTAGATTGCGAACATCCATGGTGGATCTGTCGATCTCGAGTGAGATTAGAAAAGTGTCAACAGCAGACCAACGTCGAACCATGTTTTCGCTGCTGTCAATTTTGATGCCGGAGGACTGTATCTTTGGTGTTTTGTTGACAAGAGGAAAGGCCAAAAAAAGTCTGTGGCGGCAAAGTTGTGGTCGTAAGTCGCCGTCTATATCCATGGTCGTGATAGCCAAAGTTGGCTGGAAAGGCAAACGGAAAACAGAAGGGTCGTGAGTTGTCAAGTCGAATTTAAAGCGGATGAGGGCGGAGAAGAGCAGCAAGCACATGAATCCAATGTAGCTTGAGATTGGGTTAGGGTTACGAGGGAAGAGAGATCTCAAGTGAGATTACAACAGAGCAACAATGTTACTCAATGTTGTTGTCGAGTGATCTTCAAGATGTCGTAGTGGAAAACAAGTTCAGGCGAGAGGCAAGGAAAGACGGAATCGTATTCGTCATCGTTGCTATTTACCCGCTGAAGCGGTAGTGCCATCAAAGTTCGAGAGACGAGGTTATGAGCAGACAAGTCTTGCGACTTGCTGCAAGGAAGGGTTGTTAACGAAGAGCAGGCAAGGTGTGTTGATCTTGCGCTCTTTTCTCATCCTCGGTGGTTTCATTCTCGAGTATCAGCGACAAAGATACATCGCAGAAGGCCTCGGCGCCGGAAACTGGGCTCGCCACCACGTGGTGTTGGGTCTCGGAACACACGAAGCTGAGTTGCTCCGAAATCTTCCCTCTACAGAAGAGAAATCCAACGAGAAACGGCAAAAGAACGCAAACAGAAGATCTGGCCAGACGTTCCAGTTGTCGACACCACGCGAGGAAACAGAAGCCGAGTCGCTTCAAAATCTTCCCTCTAAAACGCGGTCCCATCCGCACAACAATCCGAGAAACGCAGACGAAAAACCTCAAACCGACGATCGGCCAAACGTTCCAATTGGTTCTACACACCACAAGACTGTGACGGTAGTGGCGACTGCGTAGAGTATCTGTCGTCGGATTTGTGTTCGGAGCCGAGAGGTCCGTCGTCAAACAGCAGCGACGTCGGAAGACAGTCCGATGGTGTAAAGACCTTTGAGGAACGAAACCCCAGGACACGACAGGACGGTCGGACGAGAGTTAGTTGCAACCTCAATCGATCTGGAAATAAGGTTGGTCATTGTTCCATCCCTCTTACTTGTTCTAAAGTCTCTGGGAAATATACCTACAAACAAGATCGGGTGGATGTTACACGATGCTGTAGGTCCACGGAGTCTTTCAGGCTGATTCAGCCGACCTAGAGGTAAGGTTAGTCGTTGTCCCATTACTCGCACTTGATCTAGGGTTGCGGAGATACTCACAGGCTAATACATAGGCGAGATCAGTTACGACGTTTCGAATATTGTTCGATGACGAAGATGCCGTACCGGTGCCAGGTGACATAAAAAGGAATCCCACGTTGGGATGTTTCGACGGTCGTCACATCTTTCGCTGATGAAAATGCTGTACCGGTGCCAAGTGACATACACAGAGATCCCGCGTTGGGATGTTTCGAATAGGTCTGGTAAGGAAACTCGGATAACCTGGGTATGTGGTTAGTTATTTTCCTATTTCTCGCGCTTGCTTTGGGGGTTCTGAGAAAGATACTCACATACTGGCAGTTACGATCTCTTGGGAGGTTCGGCACAGAAACTTCAACTCATTTGGCTCAAATCTTTTACAGCTATAGTTTAAAGACATCTCGGTCTTAAGTGCGAAAGCTAAACGAATCGGGTCTTGAATTGAGATTTAGATCACTTAGGACAAATTCACTTGTAACGTATCACTCGAATTGGCTCAGCTAAGGTTGTGAAGGGAATTTATTCACATTTTTACAAACAAGATACATTCAAAACTCAAACCTTTGACAAAGAAAACCGCAAGGGAAACAAGAAAAACACCAATGTGTTCATCTGGATCTTGGGACCGGCGACAAGAGGAGGCCGAAAGTCGACCTCCGCGACCATGACCGAAGGTCATGTGGCGACCGTTCTAGATCTAACACTACGTTAGAAATACAAAGCAAGGAAGCAAACAGAGATGGATTTTACCTTCAGAAACAAGACGCCACGAGGGAAACAACAACCAATGTGTTGACCCGGATCTTGTGATCGGCAACGAGAGGAGACCGAAGTCGACCTCCGCGATCATGACCGAAGGTCATGTGGCGACCGTTCTGAATCTGACATTACGTTAGAACTATGAAGCAAGGAAGCAAACAGAGATGGATTTTACCTTCAGAAACAAGACGCCACGCACCACAGTCGACCTCCGCTATCATGAGCATCGATGTGGGCGATCGCTTGATCGCGCCCTAGAGGTTGGTTAACAAAAAGCTAATAAAAGCAAACAATGACTGAGGTTTACCTAGAGGTGCTGTTCGTTTCCCGTTCAGAAGGTTGGATCTGTGGAGGAGCACACGCGCGAAACAAGTCCAAGGGCTTGTATGCAATAGCCTATTTCATACTGTCAGCGAGGAACTCGTAAGACGACTCTGGTATCGAGGAGTACAAACCAATCGGCATCAAGGGACTTGCCAAGTTCTCTTGGACAACAAACACCCAGCACGGCAGATAGTAGTAGGGACAACCGCCTCTGCAAATCGATTTCCTGGATTTAAAGACTTCATCAAATCAGCAAGGTATTATTCAAACTTTCATTAAGGATTAGAAGTAACTTACCGAACCGGAAATTCTGCAGTCCAAGGCTGGATCTGCGAAGAACAAAGAAGCTTCCTCGCGAAGAGGACTCGCATTACGACACGTGGTTGTAGTCATCAGTTTCGGCTGCCTATTTCATCGATGCTGTTAATTAGCAAGGATTTCTTCAAACCATGTAAATCATTAGAAGTAGAACTCACCCAATCCGCAGCGAGCGACTTTCCCACACTCTCTCGGCATAAACCCTCGAGCAGAGAGCTTCGAAAAGGCGGAGGCCGACACGCACCAGGAAGTCAATTTCCTGTTTCTAAAAACTTTGTCACATCAGCAAGTAGTTCTTCTAATATCTTCTCCATAAGGGGGGAAGGGGGGGGGGGTCATATACCATGTTCTTGGCGAAGGACTTTGAAAGCTCGCTCAGCTCGGAATAATCCTCGAGCACAGAGCGTGAAATGGCGGCGAGACGCTGTTGCACAGGGTCAGTAAAGTTTCCCAAAGCCCGATGGCGTTCAAGGATGAAGAATGTAGAGTTACTAACGCAACCGAACCGGAAGGTCATTCCGAGTTTATGCTGCTGATTTACCGTCGAAGGAATCGTCGTCGTCTGTTAATTGATTTCCTGTTCCAAAGCCCTGGTTAATTAGCAAGATTTTTAACAAACGGGTTGCATAAAAGGGAGGGGTAACTTACCAAAATGATAAATAGGGACTTGGTCAACTTTTTCCCGGTATCAATCCTCGGAGCAGAGGGCTCAGTGATGGTCAGAACTGCTAAAAAACATCAGTAGAAGTTTCCCAAAAGCCAAACGGCTTGACCAAATATTAGAAGCGGTAAATTAGGATGGTAATAACTAACGTGGTAGATCCCAGTCCAAGGTTGGATCTGGTAAGCCCCGAAGAAGAAGTCATCTCTGGATGCTTACAGTAGTAAAGGCCCAAAGGCCACCGTCATTCACCGGTCCAAATCTCGATTGCCTATCACATCCCATCACGTCAGTAAGCCCTTCGTCCTTCCCAATAGAAGCGACAGAGACCAGAGTAACATACCGAACCAAACAACCCAAATGCCGTGCTGGGCAATTACGGCGCACAGCAAGAAAAACCAAGTCCCTTGGAGGTCTGCTAAACAGGCAGACAGACACGAGGAAACGGCAATCAGTTGGGTCTAAGTTCATCGGCATTAGCATCAACACTTCTAGTCAAGAACAAGCCCAGAGTTGAGGAGATGGGGATAAGGTACTTACTTGTTGACGCTGTATACCCCGCGATCTGGAATTCGTCGAGCATCAAGCGAGAACTCATCAAGCTTGTCGACGGAGAAGGCGGAAAGAACGGAGAGAAGACAAGGGAAAGAGGGAAAAGAGGGGAGAGAGGAAGAAGTGTAGGGGGTTTGGACTTGTTGACTAACAAAGCCCGCTCCGATCCAACTTTGGACTGATAGGGGGGAGGGGGGAATCAGGACTGCGTCCGAAGTCGGATCACAGAAAACACGAAGAGGAATCTGGGAAAGGTAGGGCAGGATTGACATTAATGGGCCGGCTTGATTTCAAAGGGATTAAAGATGTTGGCCATGTGAAGTCATGGCCGTCCGCGGGAGGCTTTGCAGTCGGACACAGTGGGCTGAATCCAGAGTTGGATGAGTGTGGCCGTGGGATTCGGGGTCCGGTTTGGAGATAGATTCGAGCGTGAATTCGGCACGCTTTGGTATAGCCGAAAGGGAGGCAAGATCTCGTTGGAGAAGGTTTCGCTCGGCAGTCCGCTCGGTCCGGAGTTGGATGATGTGGGGGAGGAGGAGGGGATTGTGTCCAGCGTTGGATCACAATGAGCACTCCTAGGGAAGAAGAATCATCAAAAGAAAGGCTCAAAAGAGCTCTAAGAGGAAAGCTTTGCCATTCGCCGCAGCCGGCTTGATCCAAAGTTGGATTCAGCGGGTTGATGGCGGGGAGGAGGGGGGATTGTATCCATCGTCGGATGACAATGCAAAAAGGAGGATTGACGTCATAGAAATGAGAGTAACGACAGCATGAACAGAATCAAAAGAAAGCTTCAGCTGCCAAAGCAAAGGAGGCTCAAAATACTGACGAGGATCACAGTTCACCTCAGTTCCTCGCAAGTGCATATCCCCTGTCACCATCAGCGGCCATGTGGGGATTAGGGTACCTCAGGGCACTATTCAGAACCGTTACACGATTTTGTGACGATTTTCAGGGCTGTGTAGAAAGCCCACAGATTATAGAGGATCTGTTGTATCCACCTACGAGATGGGGATTGAGCGGAGGGAGAGGAGTCTTTTCGTGGCGGCGACGAATTCGGCATAGCTACTGGCTAGCACGATCAGGGTGATAGGGTATGATGCGTTTCGACTCACCGAGCTCTCAGGTATGCCGGCTTCAATTTTGTACCACACGGCTTATGTACGCGGGAATTCACTCTGAATAAGCTACAAAAGCTACCAAACCTCATCATATGCCATTTTATTAAGCATCGCTACTCTTTGTCACCGCAGGCACGCATCAACATCTCATCCGCCATCGGCCGCTAACCAAGTAGTGTGATGTGGTATGAGTCGATGAGTCGATGCATCCGGAGACCAGCCAACTCGCCGTCATTCGTTACAACTTCAGTCTTAGCGGCTTCACCTCCATTACCGGTCTACAAACGCCACTCCGCAGCTTTGGCGTTCGCTCAGCAAGATAGGTCGCAGTGTGCACAAACACAGCTTGTATGCCTTTGTCGACTCATCACAACTTACAAGCTGCACGAGCTTCTCAATCTACCAAACCAAATCTCTTCAACAGTTCAACTGCATCTTTGGTACTCCTCGCAGGCTTCGCTCAACTTGGAGTGCATCAACAGCCTATCCGCCTTCGCCCTCTTCTACGACCCATGGGCCATACCGCAAAATCCAGTATCCAGCTCAGAATTCTCAGCATCTGCCCTGTTTCATCTCCCGTCAAGTATCACGCGTTTCGATGCTGCTCGCTCTGTGCTTTAATCCCCCAGTCTCAGCTTCGCAGACACAACAGATTCATATTACCGGTACTTATCTACAAACGACTCATCACAATATACCCATAAACCCCCAAGCTCCTTATTTACCCTTTCATTCTCTCCCCCCCCCAACTACGCACCCTTCACTCCCCGTTAAACCACTCACACTCCAACAGTTCCCTCGCCGTCGGCCTCTTCTCCGCGTCATAACACAAAATCCACCTCATCACCTTCAACGCCTGATTTGATTCCTCAGTTGATAAACTTGCTGATTTATGCTTCTCGAATCTTTGCTCTAGTGACTGGCTTTGATCCCCAACGATTCCCAGTTGTGCTATATTAGCCCCCCTCCTCCTCCGCTTGCGTCGCTCGTCTACTTTGGAAACTTTGGAAACTTTGGAAACTTCGTCATCTTCGCCAAGCTCGTCAACTTTATCCCCTTCATCAGCTTCGCCAACCCCAAAATACCGTCCCCCCCTTCCCCACCCCCTCCACATCCCCTCCGGCATTGGGCCAATAACCTCCTCCATCAACACCATCTGCAGATCCAATAACCGTTCCGGCGTGGTCCCTTGGCTAAGATCAAATAGCGAGGTGCCGGTTAAGAATTCATAAATAAGGCATCCAATAGCCCAGATATCTGCTTTTGGCGTAGGTAGTGGGGGAGTGTTGGTGTTGGTTTGGTGTAGGGGGGTGTTAGACATGTTGGTTTCTGTTTCTGTTTCTGTTTGGGGGACGATCATTTCAGGGGGACAGAGGTAGCTTGGGGTTATAGCTTTTTCTGTGGGTGGGGTGGTGAGGTAGAATGCTACATGACACAGAAGGATGGGGATTAGTGATCGATTTATTTTCTTTAGGGCTTGGGTAAGAGAAAGTAGAACCAGGACATACCGCCACCGAAATCAGAGATTTTGACGGTGAAATTTTTTGGATCAACGAACTTTGCTAGGGATTGTGGAACGGCGAGATATTGCGGGACTGCGTTTTTGGTGCTGGGGAAATCGGCTTTAGGTGTATCATTCTTATCGTTCTCACCAGTCTTTCTGGCTTTACTGCCGGGTTTTCGTTTAGATTTAAACCACCTTAAGAAGCCGTTTGCTATTCGGGATCCTGACCCATCAAGCTTCTTAAGCTTAATCTTCGGCTTGAGTTTTCCATTCTCCTCCTCCTTCGCTGCGGTAGTGGTGACTAAAGTCATAGCAACCTTCATCACATTAGTGACGTCTTTCAAGCCCAAGCTCGTGCCTCGCTTTTCCGTTCCAAGGAGACTAGTTCCAAGCTCGACCTGCTGCCTCAACTCCTCCTCTCCGGCATTACGAAGTGCAACAGAAAACAACAAATTCCCCGGGTTCAAATCCCCATGAACAATCCCATTCTCATGCAAAAACCCCAGTCCTAGTAACGTATGCCTCAAAAGTCGTTTCACCATCGGTAATGCATATTTCTTTGGCGATTCATATTTCCGTTCTGGGGTTTGGTTACAGTCAAGTTCTCGGACCATGGATGCTGATGAGGGGCCCATTATTTCGAAAATGAGGCAAAGGTGACGCCCATTAGGGCCTAGATGGAAGAAGTGGTCGAGGAGGATGGTGATGTGGTGTCGTCCAGGGTGGGAGGAGGTGGTGGCCAGGGACGTGATTTTTTGCAGGATTGAGAGTTCGGAGGTTTTGTGGGAGTCTTTGGAGACGATTACTTTTAGGGCTACATAGCGGTGCTTTCTGGGGATTATTAGTAGCTGGTTGACATACAGGGCTGGTGGAAAAGGACGGAGCTTCTGGAGGCGCAACTTACTCGTTATCATGAGCGAGCCAAACGGTGGCGAAAGATCCATAACCAAGTTTTCGGATGACTTTATATCTACCATTTTTGAATAGATCACCAAAGTGGATTGGGTGGTAATGACCAGGTTTATAGTTTGAGGAAAGCTCCGTTGTGGGAGTTGGCGGGGGAGATATGGGTAGCATCGGGGGTTGGGAATGTAGCTGATATGGAGTTTTTGACAAAAGTCGGTTTTTCACGAAGAGAATTTTGAGTAGATGTCAATCGGCTCCACATACCGGCCGCAGGACTATATATAGATTAGACAATGGATGCTAATAACTCCGATGCAACTATGCAGGTCCCATAGTAAAAGAGTAAGCACCGCGCGATAGGAGGGCGATCGTGTGCGCTGGCGAGGAAAGATAAGCTAGGGAAGCTAACACACGACACGCTATTGGCGCAAGACTCTATCTACCTGGATATGCCCTTCAAAGTCTGATGACGATGCCCGGCAAAGCTCAACGAAGCTTAACAAAGTCCGATGAAGCCGGCAACAGGACCAAGGATTCCACTTTAGGGACTATTGTGATATCATTGGTTTCAGATTTCCAACCTTAACCCCGACGTCTATCTAGAGTTGTTCTAGTTCAGCTGGTTCACGAGATGCAAGTGAAGATTTTTCATCGAAATCTTCAATTAGAGATCCACGAGATCCGAGGGCAGCTCACCGACAGCTCCCGACAGTTCGTTAACACGGATTTTAGAGTTGTCCGGTTACGAGGTGGGGCTAAATACAACTAGCCTATTTACCGAGTCTCGTCCCGTAGGGCGTGGCTGCTCGCGTGCCTAGACTCCGATCCTGGAACTTACATACAAAAAATGAGATGCGCTGGTCAACCTGTAAACATTCAGCATTTTCAAATGAATCGAATCCTATTGATCCATTGGAATCACACGACACATTGTGCGAATAAGCTGTTTTTTCTTTATCGGGATGGCAGAGGATTCGTATTTGGGATGGCGTGGCAAGCATCAAAGCGTCGGGGATGGATGGAGTGGAAGGTACTCTGTAGACAGCGTGGGGTTTACGGGCTCCAACTTCACGGTAAATAAGTTTCACGGCGTGTTTGCAAACTCAATTTTTAGCTAGCTAGCGACTGTATTATAATTGCTTCTTATATCAACCCCACTTACTCGTCAGAATAATCGCTGAAGTAAATAATAACACCGAAATAGTAAGCAACTCCCAACCCCATCGCCATAAAAATCCTACAACATTCCTTGACATCCCTCTTAGCAACAGCCCCAACAACATGCCGATAATTCCTCGGCCCGTCACTACACAGGACCCACAAATGAATACCGTACATTATGAACCACCAAAAAAGGTAATAAAACATGGACTTGATACATCCCCATACAGTATTCTAGCAATACCAAACGCAACACAACACAAACTTAATCCATCCCCATAGTCCTCAATCCTGATGCTCCTGAGCATCGAACCAGTGATCATCCTCCGAGTCCATCGATCCCCCATGAATCGAACCCGGAAGCCCCGGTATCTCCGGCGCTGGGCGGTTTCCAGGCATATCTGGAATCCCCGAAACAGTCGAAATTGAACCCGGGAACACCCCCGGCATCTGTGGCGCAGAGTGATTTCCCGGCATATCAGGAATCGTCGAAACCGTCGAAACCGACACCATCGAATTCCCCGGAGTAACAGGCCACCCTCCCGGAATCTGCGGCATAGTAGGAGGTCTCGGGCCGGCGGGGGGTCCCGGAATAGCAGGAGGACCAGGCACAACGGGCATGCTTCCTGGCATCTCCGCCATATTCGGCATAACAACCCCAGGCTCCTCAGTAAGGTGGTCATCATACTCGGAGAAGCTTCCATGCTCTCCGAATAGGAGCTGGGTGTAGCCTATGTCGAAGTCGCCCATTAAGATCTCGAGATTCTCGGCTCTCTTTACTACGGGTACAGTTCCATCAGCGACGTTCGAGTTACTAAAGTCGATGACCATTGGGGCAGATGGGGCAGGTTGGGCAGGAACAGGAATCGGGGATGGGTCAACAGGCGACCAGTGGCAGCCGGTGATACTGTCGAAGATCCATTGACCGGCTATTAGGAGGCCGCCAACGATGGTGAAGGTAAGTGGCCCCGCTGCGGAATCGAATGGCGAGGGGAAGTGGTCGGGTGGGGGGCTGCAGATGGGGATGGCCGCGACATCTGCGGGCTCGACGGGGGAGAGGTCGACGGAGGGGATGGTGGAAGAGGAACCAAAAAAGGAGGGGGGGAAGGTACCGGAAGAGGAGGCGTCCATGGGAGCGGCGGAGTTGAGAGGGAGGGTGGAGAGCGAGAAAAGCGCGAGGAAGGCGGTGGTGAGCTTCATTGTCGATTTGGGTTACAACTTGAGAGAATGTTGTGGGAATGAAGGTTAACCGGGTGGTTGATGATGATGAAGTGGTTGTCGCGTGGGAGAAGGGGGAGTGAGGGAAGGGTTTTGAGAGGTATCATCCTTACGGGTAATGGCAATTGTGACTTGTGGTATCATTGGTATGAGGGATGACGGATTTTGTAGGTCTAATCATGACGGAACAGCCACATAATTACATCTGATGCGAAGATTGCGTTCGGGGGAAGTGTGGCGTAGGTGATTGCGAGCAACGAGCGTGCCAGAGTTTCTCTCCGATGAGGATTTTATGGTCTATGGACATACGTATACCAAGTTACCATTTCTGTTAAAGAATCGTTCATAGAAAATGGTCGACGCTGGAAGAAATTAAAGAATCACTACACGGGATGACTCTAGATACATCGTCATTCCAATTCACCACGCTACACCTCAACAGCACGCCAGCAACAACTACAACGGAATTCACACGCATTAAACAGATCGTCGTCCGACCTTACAAGCTGGAGGTCGTTAGTGAGACTAATCATTAGGAAATGTCCGAGGGTTTGAGCCCTAGAAGCACAGTCATCACGTGGGCGACTAGAGTAGAGAATGATCATCGCGCCGTAGTTGGGAGGAGCTTCATAAAAAGTGACTCGTCATATGCCTGCCGCTATCGCCGCTGGCGTTGCGCGACGCGCGCAGAATCACGAACGATCATGAACTTGAGGAATTGTGCTGAACAAATCCTAAGTCTAAAGAACAGTACTTTACATAGTCTACATGAGTTCGAAATCTAATTACAAATGACACGAATGTCGGTGTCTGAGGAACTTGATGTTACACTAACACAAAAGATCACTCGTTCGTCTCGAACACATTCTCCAACATCTCGACGCAAATGAGCACCTATCCATTTCGATAAATCTTCAAGTCAAGCTTATCCATGGTTGTAATTCCTCTATAATAAAAGCCGCCTCCCCATCATGCCTTCAATCACCAAGCACTCAACACCATATGATCCTGCAATCACAGCGTTTTCCCTGTAACCAGCAACCAACAATCATCCCGTCCCCCCAAAATTTCTCCTCTCCAAAAACGACTACCTAACTAAAACTTCAAAAACCCAGCAACTAAAATGCCCTCAAAAAAAAACCAACCCCCCAAACCCACAAACCTCCCCCCCGGAAACCTAGACTGGTCAACCGCCGTCCCCTACTTCATCCCCCCGCAGATACAACCAATCACAAACAACTACACCACCAACATCCACATCACCAACTTCAACGCCCTCGGGGTTCTTCCATCTCTTCCCCTCCCTGTTCCCTCTATTCCCCCCTGCGATACCGACGCCATCGACTCCCTCTTCCCCCTCTCCCCCTCTACCCGTCACCACCACCTCCTCCACCGCGAGCTAATCAACGCCTTCTACATATCCCTCGGCAACCCCGACGGCACAACACGACACCTAGTCTACCGTTGGCTCCGTACTGAAGCAGGAATCGAAATCCTGTCAAAGATCTTTGGATTATCTGGACGGGTAAATGCCGCGGGAATCAAGGGAGGTATAGAGACTGTGCTTAGAGTGTTGGATCCTAGGTATAGGGAGGGATTATTAAGGAGGGGCAATGTGGCTGCGCATGTGTTTTCGCTGGAGGAGGCGATGGGGGTTGTTGGTGTGGGGGGAGGAAAGGCGGGATCTTCGATGGGATCTTCGGGGCCTTCGGTGCGACCTTCGGCACCTTTGGCGGGGAAGGATCTGGTTATTAATGATACCGATACAGAAGCACAGCCGGTTCTTAAGGCGATTCTTAATTTACTAAGGTCAAAGTCGCAGAATCCTGCAATGGAGGATCTTAAGACGGCCGCGTACCATCTTAAGTTGGAGTTATTAGGGTTATATCCGAGATTACAGGAGGTAGTAGATATTGAGAAAACTGCGGGAAGGGGGAATTTGGTGAATGATATTTTGTATAGGATGAGAGGGTATGGGGAGGAAGAGAAGATTGGGATTGTTGGAGAGGTGAGGTGGAGGGTTGAGAAGGATCCGACTGATACTGGGAGGATGGATTGGTGGGCGGATGAGGGGGAGGAAGGGAGGGGAAGGTATAGAGAACGGGAGGGGTTGGATTTGGCTACTGCATCTTTCCCGGGGATCCCACAGCAAAGGACACCGGAGAAGATGGAACGGATGGGGTCGCCGTCGAAACAGAATTGGGATGCGTCATCGAAGAATATGGGGTATCAGAAACAGCCGGGGTCGAATAAACTTGATATGCCTTGGAGGTCGGCGAAGGTGGATCAGAATAAGAACCAGCAAAATCATGAAAGTCAGGGGAATCAGGGGTTTCGGGCGCCTTCGGGAATGCGGAATCATAGGAGGGCGAATACGATGAGTGGGATAGCTGCTTTTTAACCCTAGAATAAAACCTGTGTACCATTGTACAGGGAACTTGTAAATCATGAAAATACAATCTCAAAAACAGTACATACATATGACGACCCGCTGAGTATGCACAAAGCAAATATGAATCGTGTTTGAATAAATTATGTATATCTAAAATATAAGAACTTCCCAATGGCTCTACTCGCTATATGTAGAAAGATCGAAGAAGAAGAAGAACTCAAATCCCGCTCACGACCGTCATTTCCGGCGCCTGAAAAGCAGAGTGTTGGCATATGTGGTCACTCGGCGCTTAGTAATGTGTAAGTGATAATACATGGACCCAAAGACACCCGCTCACGATAGCTACGAAATCTGTTACACTGTCACTACCACAACACCCAACAAATTTCAAAATAAGAAAATGCCGGTTTTGGCGTTCATCAATCAACTACGCTGCATCCAGCATTACTAACTGAGGGGTGGCCGCTCACAAACTATCACCGCCCTCATCCCGGCCACCTTATCAGATCGGTCACCAGTCGCTTAGCCCCTGGCTCCGGCGGGCGCTGGCGGGGCGCCGTCCAGCTTTAGGATTGGCTTTATTGGCGGGGTTCTAGCCTAGTCCGATTACTATTCCCGTGACTTACGCGTCCTGGCTGGTATGACTTCAGAAGGACGTTTATGCGTAGAAGGTTCGCATAGTTAAGCTTAAGTTGCATCTGTTGTACCCTGCTGCGATGGAAGATGAGATATTTCCGCCCCACATAAATGAGTTTCATTTCTTCGCGGGCTGCTGCACTTGGCCAACTGTTAATGAGCTGAGCATCGCCTTCGCCGCAATTTCACCGGATTCGAACAGTTATCGATTGAAGACGCTCAAGACACGGCTCTACGGCATCCTGCGTACCCCGGCGCGCCCTGCTAATTCTGGGCAGAGTAAGCTCTAGCAGAGGGACAGGGCTATCAAAAGCTGCATTAAATCCGCAGTTTAATCCTCGTCATCTAATTGCTGCCACTCTCCACTTATTCTCCACCCAGCACCGCAAAGCTGAGGAACAACAATGTCGAAGACGATTCATCGAACAATTGGAAAATGGGGGGAGCGGTCGGCGGACGAGGTGTGTTGGAGCTGAGCTGGAATGAGGGGGAGGGGTTGATGATTGCTGACGAAGGGAACGATAGGCGAGTGTCGCTATGATCATTAAGGAGGTGGATGATATGGATTTGTTGCTTGGAAAGGTGAGCATAGCTCCAGAGACGCGACATTGAACCTCTACTTGTTCCTTTACTTCTATACCGCGATCCGCAACCCGAGGAACTCCCGCGAGGTGCGAGAGCTCGAAAAGCGTCGTCACCAATCATCGTGTAACATCTGCTGACTGAAACAGCTTTCGGAACATACCAAAGCATGGCGCGATTCTTGGACCGACATCCTCGTTAACGAAACGCGACTTGTCGACTCCTTCCACGATGTTTACCAGACCATTCCGAGAACGGGCGATTCGACTATGCCGCCGGAGGACACTCCTCAGGAGCTTATGCAACGAATTGCGACGTTACACACGAGTCATAACGACCTGAAAAATGACATGTTGGAGGAGGTTGCAAAGATTGAGACGCTTTTAATCGCGCCGATAGCTGATTGCAGGGTGCGTGATGGGAATCGGAGGTCTACTGGGAGGAACGGAAGCTGATGGGAAAACTAGGGTGTGGTTAAACCTCTGAAGAAGGCTATCGAGAAGAGGGAAAACAAGAAGCTTGACTTTGAGAGATTCAACAAGGCGGTGGAGAGCTCGAAGAAAAAGCAGAACAAATCTGACAGGTACCATACGATGTGACAGAAACCGGTCAGGTCATGCTAACGATCATTAGGGACTATTCATCACAGGCGAAGAACGAAGCCGAGCTTGAGAAAGCTAAACTGGTGAGCTTTAAAGTTTCTCGGCTGCGAACTTAGCTAACAGAATCGCTACCCTAGGCCTATGAGATTGCCGATGACTACCTCCGAGTCAATGTTCCGCCTATTCTCGCCAAAATCATGGAGTTCCTGCCGCTAGTTACCGAAATCGCTATCCAGGTCCAATTCACCTTGGTTCAGCATTCCTACTCGGCCCTATACCACTACGCAAATGACAATGGCTTTACCGACGGTGATACAGAGGTTATCAAAAGCGAATGGGACGATCTATTTATGCCGGTCAAGCATCAGGTCGAAACAGAGCTCAAAATCATTGCAAAAGGAAAGGCTGTTTCTCTTCCGATGAACCATATCTACGACAATTCAAGACTGGCGAAGCTCCCAAATATGCCGAGTATGCCATTGGGACGGGGCAAGAAGCCTCCTCCACCTCCGCCCCCTGCTGGAGCTATGAACGGGCTATCCTCTCCACCAAGAGGACGGGAGGGCAGTATTGCAAGTCCGAAATCAAGTACCGGTTTACACAACCGCTACTCCAGAGCCGAAGACGTCTCCCCGGCACCACCGGTTCCTGGTGCTCGGCCAACAGTTGGTCGTGCCAGAGCTAGCACTACCAGCACAAGAGATGAATCGCCTCCGCCACCTCTGCCTGGACCAAGACCAGGCAATGACACTCCAGAGAGGCCGCGCATGACATCGTACGGCAGCTCCTATGGCGGTGGAGGTGTAACTCCCACACCGTTGGCAGGCTTGAAACCTAGTCAGTTGAAAGCTGCCAACAACGCCAATAACGTTGCTGCTGCGAATGCATCGCTCGCCGCGATCACCAATCCATCGGTCGGAAGGATCGGCGGTGCACTTTCCCCTCCGGCGTATGCGGTGGCTACTCGATCTGTTAGTGACGGAGGATTTGCTGCTGCTGCGGCTGCTAAGAAGAAGCCGCCGCCACCTCCGCCGAAGAAGAAGTTTGCAGGAGCAAACGAAACTTGGGTGAAGGCGTTGTTTACATTTGCTGGGCAGGATTCCGGGGATCTTAGCTTCAATGAGGGTGATAGGATTAAGGTTACTAAGAAGACGCCTAGCACTGATGGTAAGTTTAAGGTTATCTTCCAAGTTACACGGACTTTGCTCATCGTTGATTTTAGATTGGTGGGAGGGAGAGGTACATGGCCGTAAGGGATCTTTCCCTGCTAACTACTGCGAGCCGGCGTAATTTAAACAGTGCGGATTTACTGTGGTCTAATCTAATCTATATCCTAATGTTGCGGCAAAAGTTGTTGCGTTTATTTACCGGAGTTCTATGTACCTTTTTTACTTAGTCAATGGAGGTGTTGGGGGTAGTGCCTAATGTCTGCTTAACATGTCATCTGGGTTGAATGAAAATTCGGTGGGCAATTTTTTTTCTGTGTGACAATTCCTTTCGTGTTCGAAATCCGGGAATGGTGCGGGGTAAGCATTTTCGGTTTGATTGGCCGCAGAACGGGAGTTCTTGCCGACGCGCCTCCGGATATCTGCAATTAGGTGAACACTATAGAGCAGGATACCATTGAATTCATTTTGTTCTTGATCGTGGTGAAACTGAGTGGATACCGCGGAGTGGCTGTGTCAAGAGATTCTTCGGGGCCGAGCTCCGGGACAGATTGTCCTGATTGTGCCAAACCGTAGAACACCAAACCCTCCGAAATCTAAAACCGATTTTAACGAGGCAATTATCACCCGAGTAAATGGTCAAGATAACAAACTCCGCCACTCCATTTTGAATGTGCCGCTCGAGTGACGATCAATGCGGCGGCGTGCGCCCGCCAAGCCAAGGAATCAGGCTGAGCCCAGAGGCGTGCTGCGGCAGAGCTGCCTTCCTTCTCCGACCACCTTCACCTGAACTCCACACCTCCTGTTGCAGCTCGTCGCCTACCACAACACCGTTTCCACCGAACGTCAAGATCATATACTATTCGCAATGGACAAGGCTTTAGACGACGCCGTTCGTGAACGAGTGAGTCAACCGCGGAATTGTGGAGCGAGGGGTTCCGAGTCCGTAGTTCGCGAGAGCTGACAAAGAGGACAGCACAACAACGGAAGGAACAACAGAAACAACCAGCAGCGTCGCGGCACACCCAGAGGCGGCGTCAGAAAGGTATGCTCTACCCCAGCTTGTTTTACTCGCGACGCGAAAGCTCACAGTTCGCTACTCTAGGCGTGTCCTCCTCCTCCTCCTCCTCCCTCCTCATAGTTCTCGTTCTCAGAAAACTTGTCTTTTTTCTTTCGGATCGACGTTCTATGTTTCTTTAAAAAATTCGATTCGGAACGTGGCCAACGGACACGGGCACAAAACGAATATTGACAGAACAGAAAGGCTAACTTTCGACATCTTTGGTCCTCGCGGTGTTTAGCCCGGTAGAAACACTAATGGCTCCTATGACGACTCCAGGTGAGTTACCCACGTCTGTGCGACGCGGTAAAGGAAGGCCAACTAGAAGCTAACGAGTCTATACAGATTATGGGTTCATGACAAGTTCAACGATGGAGATTGTGAGATATTTCCAACGCGATAATCCGGACAACAATTCAGAACTGACCGACTACTCCAGCGAACGACAGATCCCGCAAGCCCATGGCGCGTGATTTCCCAATCAAGGGCATGGCGTGAGTAATTGTTACCTCATAATTACGGCGAAGAACCACAACTGACAATTTTCCCTCTCATAGTCCTTCCACCGGTGCTAAAGTGAAAGTCGAAAACATCCACTATGAGCTAGGCGAAGAGGAACTGATGGTATGGACACGCTTTCCTGCCTCTAAATGGCCTTTCCTAACTCCCTCCTTAGGATCTCTTCCGTCGCCAAGGCCCAGTAGTTAAACTCGACCTCCTCTACGACCGCGCCGGCCGCTCTGAAGGAACCGCGTTCGTCACCTACGCCCACGAAGCCGACGCGCTTTCCGCTATCAAAGCTTACGATGGCGCAAATGCTAACGGTCAACCAATCACCCTGACCCTTGTAGCACGCGATCGTGTAGAGCGTGGACCATCATCCGTCAACTCTGCTCAAAGCCGCCCGAGATCTCTATTCGATAGAATCGTCCCACAAGATGGTCCTGGTGGTCCACGTGAACGTAGAAGAAGCCTAGACGATCGTAGGGACCCTACAAGGAAGCCTACACCCCCGGGAATCGACCGTTACGTACCCCCTGAGCGTCGCCGTGAGCGTGAGAGAGGTGGTGGAGAGCGGACACAGGCTGGACCTAGGCCGGCGGTGGGACATCGTGATGGTGGAAGGGGACAGGGTAGACGTGGTGGACCTGGTGGACATGGTGGACCGGGTGGTAATGGAGAGCGTGGTGGACGGGGTGGAAATATGGGAAGGCCGAAGAAAACGGTAGAGGAGTTGGATGCGGAGATGAATGATTACTTCGCGGAGTCGGCGGATGCTGCGGCTGCACCGGCTGTGGCTCCTCCCGCACAAGCTGCTGCGGTAGATGAGGATGAGGATATGATCTTGTAAGGGACGAAATCTCTGGAAATGTTGGGGTCATATCTATCAGGATCTTGGGAATTTCTGGGGACATGTGCTGGGTTTCAATTTTCTTTTTCAAGATAAAACATTTTACATTACATCAATGGTGAGCTAACGCAGTATATCGAAAAAGATGTTAATAGAGTATCAATATTGAGGGTTATGGGCTTGATAGTCTGCTGGCTTGCTAGTCTGCTGGTTTGCGGGTTTGTTGGAATTTGTTTTTTGTTGGAAATCGATGGGTTTTTTGTAAAAGGCTAAGGTAGTGAGAAAAAGGAGTAAAAATAAGTAATGAAAGTAAAGAGTTCTGGGTTTTTCATGATGAAAACAGTTTGGGAATTAGATAATCAAGAAACCGTGGTTCTTGTGATTACTCTCACCTGCGATTCACCTGATAATTACGAGTGACGATTTTAGAGCTTGCGATCCGCTTGCGAGAAGGATCAATAACAAATAGATGTGCATAATGCCCTGTCCCTTTCATCCACCGTATTCAGCACTTTCCTTCCATATCACATCTTTCAATTTGAAATTTCATTTCAATTTTCGCAGCTATTTTAACTTTGCTAGATCGATGATACTCAATCAAACCTATCAATAATCATCCATTTCATGTATGATGTAACCCAGTAAAGCATACTCGCCCAACCTTGGACTTTACTTAACCCCCTCCCCCCCCCCCCCCCCCCCCCCCCCCCCCCCCTCTCTCTCTCTCTCTTACTGCGGTGGTGCTTACGGATTAAGGATCAAGGTCTATCAACTATAACACTGCTTAAGTAGTTTTCAATCACACGAGTTCTACATAGAACAGACTTCACGTCACGTCGAAGTTGTTATGGTTCGTGAAGTAAAAATTATATATATATATATATATATCAAACGCATAGATATATAAATTAAATAAATCAACAAATTACAAAAAAAACCCATGCTAAAGCCAGCCAGACGCTTCCAGCCCCTGTAACAGCTAGCTAGAGCCTAACTCACATGATCTCGCAATACGACCAATCGACATAAATCATGACGGTATCCTCAGGGTCCCAATTCTCCTGTGGCCCTGCCCTAGCCGCTTGTATTGTACCATTCCAGAAGCAAACTCTTCCTCACATCCTCTTCGTAATACGATCAAAGCTAGTAAAACCCAGGTCCCTTATCCCTTCGAGGACGGTAATCTTGATTCTTCAAACAACCGACACCCGACAACAAGAGCAGTGCGCCAAGATAAGTACTGACACTTAGCCAAGTCTGCAAAGATAAACCTGTAATTGAAGAGGGGTAGAGGTGGAGGCTGGGTCAAGATCTGTCGCCGAGTTTGTCTGTGTCTGTCGAGCACTATTCTCATTCTCGATTGTCTCCGTGTCACTCTGGAAGATTACCGTCCTCCGGGCCCAGATACTCCGAATCGGAATTAGTATAAAACCCAACAGTATCCTCAGGTCCTGGGCCCAATTCCCCTTCCCTAGGCGTTTGTACGAAACCAATCCATTCGAAAACTCCTCCTTTTTATACCTATCTCTAAACTCATCCGCAAAAACTTGCTCAACAGCGAGGTTGGCTTCGGAAAGGGTGGTGAAGGGACCGAGGTTGAAACAGCGGGAAACGGACTGGTCGACGTAGAGACGGTAGACTATGTAGCGGGTGCTGATTGCGGAGATTGAGGTGATTTGGTTGAAGAAGGTGTTGGGACCGGAATTTGTGTAAGTTGTGTTTGGCTTAACGGTGGCCATGATTGGGATTGATCCCAAATTGGTATAAATCATGACGATATCGTCGGGGCCCCAGTTCCGCTCCCCTAGCCGCTTGTAGACAACCAGTCCATTGGACAATTCTTGCTTGCTGTACTTATCCAAATTCGCTAGCGCATATCTTCGAGGCGGCGAGGTTGGCTGAGGAGAGAGTGGGGAAGAAGCCGAGATTGATGCATGGGGAAATATCTTGGTCTCCGTAGCGACGGTAGACCATGTAGCGAGGGCCGAGTTTGTTGGAGGTGGCGTCGAGCTCGTAGATTGTGTTGGGGTCGAATGGAGCCATTGTTAGGACTAAGGACTGTGACGTTCGTGTGTGTAGATTGTAGTGATACTAGTTGGCCGGTTGTCTTGGAGGAAGTTGGAGGATATCGTTGGGCAATGTCAAATAAATTGACTCCATAGTAGGATAATTTTCATGAGAATTCATTGAATCAGATGCGAATTCATCCGGAGGAAAGATTGGATGATGCATGGTTGCATTATAACCTATGTTCCAGCTACCCTTTAGCAGAGTTCGAACTGCTCGGAGAATACGCAAATAAGTAGAAGTTGGAGCTTACAGAAATTATACAGCCGGATGTGATTGGGATGAAGTGTCACAAATCATCTGCCTTAAAACAGACGTCTTCGGACCTTCGGCTTCTCTCTGGGCTGCGTTGATTTGCTTTGACTTCTTGGCCTCGGTTTCAATCAATCTTACACTTTCACTTATCATCCGGAGGAAAGATTGAATGATGAGGGGCGTGGTGGACCTTTGGTTCTTTCGCACATCCTTTGGCGAAATTATTGATTATCGACTTTGTCAGGGCTTTTTCGAAGCCGTGAGTAGTAGCCGTTCATTAAGACCTAGAAAGAAACTGGGCCCTGGCGCCGACCTAAAGTGCGGTGGTTTGTCTCGATAAACGATTGACTCATTCGAGGATTCCGTATGCTAGGAGGATGGTTGTTAGATCGTTACGTCGTGGGGGTATGCACACGGAAGAAGGAAGGGGCAGTAGTGGCTTACGAATGGAGTACCGATTGGTATCAAGAAACTCACGAAGAGTCAGTAGTACCAGTTGGTATCCGCAGACAAAGACGGGGCACGATGGCCGATGCTCTAGCTGTAAAACAAGCTATCTTTCACCGCTTCGGCGTCCGTATTCCAGGGTCCTGATGATGAGGAATAAAATACAAGATTCGAAAAGGAATCTAGGATGAAATTCTATTTCGCATGTAGATAAGTTGATGGTGTCGAAGGTTGAAAGGATGAGTCGTTGAGGATGATGCGGGAGGAAGAGGGGTTGGGAAGGTTTGGAGGCGGTGTTATGGGCGTGTGGTTTGAGTAGGCTGGGCCCCAGACAACCCTTGGGGGTTGAACTTGACAGAGCGAGTTAAGTGATTCATGGAATGTCACACGGATATCCGGCCGCCGATCGACACAATGCAATGCGCAAAGATTAGACTAGTATCATGATGAAGTGATGAAATCACGTCATACACAAACATATACTTACATAGTCATAGCCTGTAACAAAGTTTCACCAAAGAACATAAGTCACGTGCGTCACCATCCGCGCCTGTGCAGACACCCGGCGCCATTAACTCTGAACTTCGAATACCATAAGCAAATGCTCAAATCCAGTCGCCATTCACCCTCAACCATGCAAGAGACACCAAGAAACGTGCCGTTGATCCTCAAACGACGTACTTATTTCCCACGAACTAGAAATCACCCTGAATTCCGCTTGTTTTCATCTTAGTTACATCGGCCAATAATTCCTCGACTGCGAACTATCACTCGAGCAACTACCACAACCAAATTCACTATCTAAAGCAAGGAACAATTCAAGGTAAGTTACTCTGCTACCGCATGGCTAGCTAGCGAGGATAGTTGGATTACTTTACAAATTTGCTAACGGAAAATAAATGTCACCCACCACACCTATCACTTCTTCCAAGCACGGCATGACTCTGTGCGACCGTTCGACGCCCAAACCCAAGCCAGCTGGCATTACTTCGACTGCCGACAACGAGTCCAACGAGGCCAGCAAGCCTAGCAAGGTTGCTAAGAACACCAAGAACAACAAGGCTTCGAAGAACAACAAGGCCAAAAAGCCTAAGAAGATCATGGCCCGGTACATATTTAGACCGAAAGCGTTACAAAAAACCCTTCAACTCTTCAACAACAAAAGCAACGCACAATTCGTTGATGGGTATTTGAAGCGGTTGGGTGAGGAACTAAACGTCCCGGAGAAGGGTATTGAGATCACTGTGTCTGTTTCGGAGGGATTCGAGTTTTTGGGGTGGACGAAGGGGATGATATTTAGGGATACCAAGTTCGCCGCAGAGATAGGAATGGAGCTGGATGACGGTGGGTTCAAGATGAAATGGAACTACTTGGAATAAGAGAAGGGAATGGCAGAGTAGGTGGAATAATGGATACTAGTTACTTGATGTAGCAGTTATCCCCGGTGGGTTCTGTTATTCTTGTAGCAGGTTAAGGACTGGTTCTCTTTATCATGATTTCAGGCTCTTGTATGTAGCGTTGAGATGGGATGGCCAGTATGTATCGACGAACGGCAGCTGTAGAAATAGATATAGTTCTGTCCCTACGTCTGAGGCCGATAAGTAGTAGGGGTGAATTCGAAAGAGGATCCTATGTCAAGGGAAAGTTAGTCACGGCTGCTATATGCCATCGACTTCTAGGGATGGTGTATAGAGTTGCTGCAGCGAATAGAGATTCTTAGATACTGAGGGTCTGAAGAGATGGAGACTGGACAGACTTCCAGTCGAAGTCGGGGAAGGCTTGACTCTGGAGAAGGTGAGAGGTTGTAAAAGAGGGAAACGCCCAGGCCATCGGGGCGGGCTAGATTCTGGCGGATCAAGTGATGTCGGTGTAAATACTCTTTACACTGGCCGGTTCAGAGGACAGTGTCTCCGGTTATTTTATCATGGCCTCGGAACATGACTTGGCGATTCACTGTTGTGGAGAACGTAGGTCGTAAGTAGTCGGAATCTGGGTTCAGCATGAGGCCATCATATCAACCAATGCCTAGAGGACTAAAGAAGATCAGCTGCTGGAATTCCATTCAGAACTCGTGGCGAAAGATTCAAGGGAAGTACCTAGGGCCTAATACCCATTGATCGTTGATGTTGTAAACGCAAGACCTGAATTTCCTTCTCCACATCCTCCTCCACATCATTCTCCATATCTTTCTCCACATCTTCCTCCACATCTTCATTCACTCTTCGTCCGGTTCTCTTCCTCGACTCCTCGCCGTAGCCAGGACAGTCCCAATGAAGAAAAAAAAGCAATTTGTATGTAGTATAAAAAATCAAAGATTATGGTGCCATGGGCCAGAGATACTCTGGAAATCACAGCAACGAGACCTCCTTAGACAAGTGAAATCCCGGAACTCCCAATCCATGTAATGGGGAGTTCGTATCAGGTCGTGGGCCGGAACATTAGCCCACGAACTAATTTTAAAAGTTAAAGTGAGTCCCCATCTCGCAAAATCAAAAGGATATCATGAACTTTTAGGGGTTTGGGAATCATGAAACAAGACTTTTAAATCAAAAGGGTGTCATTGTTCAAAAAGCAAAACTTTTGATACCCAGAATAAGATGATGACAGAACGTTGCAGGTCAAAAGACAACCCTACATGGTTGTCTTGGAATCTCCTGCATGATTCCCACCGTATCTGGATACAGAACAGGTGGGATGGAGGGGGTTTTAGAGAGGGAGGAAGGTGGGGTGACTTGCAGTGATTGGCCGCTGCCGAATTCGGCGAAAATCGTAGCTAAGCACGTACCTGGCCAGGGGAGCATGTTTGCCAGTGATAGCGGCAGAAAGGTGCAGGCGCGGCCCGGGTGGGCGAATTGTCGAATGTCACAAGGCCGCCGTAGGATCATGCAACTGACCATGCAACAAAACATTAACCCAATAAGAGTTGGTGCTTCTGACTACGAACACCTGATTCCATTGTAAAAAGCACAGACTTCTGTATTGTTAAGTAACATTTTTATCAGCTACGGTCATAGAATCATGAATACAACGCATCCCGTCCGCTCTGCGCTATTTAAGCATGATATCGTTCGGCTAGTACTGTCGTGGGTGACCAGACGGGAATCCCGGATACTGTAGTTTCTGTATCATTTTTTGCCGATCTCGAAGACGACGTCTGGAAACTCCGCGCAAACTATTTCGATTCTTTTGAACAACATCTTGATTCTTTCGATAGCTTGAACGTCAAATTTTTGTTTCTCATCAAGCACGAGTGACTTCCAGTGTTTTCCAGCTACGTTTGGGAGTTCGGTGAAGGTTTCATAGCGGGCTTTTTGGGGTTACCTGGGACTTTTTTGTTTCACCCAGTTTCACCGAAGGGCAGAGGCATTACAGACCCAGGGACTTGGTTGCTTTGCAGCGTTTGCCACGGATATCCTATATAGGACATTTTGGGTCGGGAGCGGGGATCAACATTTGGACTTAGAGCCAGCACCGGTTCGAGTGACATTGCACTCTTGTTCATATTCCCGTCCCGTGCCGATGTTTCGATATCTCAACACATTCAAGCCATTCCAATCTTTCCCCCTTCGCTGACCCCCTCCCTTTAGTAATCCAGCACCCCCGTATCCCCCGTAACCTCTGACGGCGTCTCCGCATCAAACCAAGCCTCCTCCTCCTCCCTCCTAATCGTTTCCCTATCATCCCACTCCTCACTCCCATCAATCTCCCCGTAATCAGCTTCTCCATCTCCTCCCCCCAAGAACCTTATCGTCATAGTCTCCCTCCACAGCTCCTCCCCCTCCTCCCTACTACCCACCATCTCCCCCGTCGCCATCTCTGCCCTCTGCTCTATGCTCAACCCTTGATCCGCCGCCTGCAGCGCCTGAACCTTCGCCTCCGCCCTAGTCAAATCTGCTTCTAATACCCCCGACCACCCCCGTGATCGCCCCTGTGCTTCCCGCTCAGCAGGTGTCATGTACCGCCTAATCAACCGGTCGTAGAGGAGGGGATCCGCGAGCTCGAGATCCGGGGAAGTGAAGTAGGAGGGGTGGGCGGAAAGCCAGTGGAGGCGACGGTTTCGGATTAGAGTTTGGTGGGCGCGTTCGGCGGGGGTGAGGGTGGGTCGGGGTATTGGTGGGGGAGGAGGCGAAGGGGATAGTAATGAGGGTGAGGGTGCGGAGGAGGGGGGTGTGGCGAATGAGACGGAACGGTTGGGGGTGCCGGTGGGGGTGATACTGCCGCCGGAGGTTTCGGTGGAGGTTTCGAATTCGCTGGCTTCGGAGGACTCGCTGAGATTGATGGGTTCGAGTTTGCTGGCTTCGGGTTCGTCGAAGGTGCCGAAGAAGGATGATGGTTCTGGGTCTGAAGGGATGTGACCGAAGAGAATGGAGGTCGGGGAGGAGGCGCGTTGTAATCGTGTCGTCATTGCTGTGTTGTTTTGGGCTTCGTAAATCGTAAAGTTGTGGAGAGGAGAGCCTTGGTAGAGTTTGGTGGGGTTTCCTGGTTTCCTGGTTTCTGGTTTCCTGAAGTTCGAGGTTTCACGAAACGCGCTCAGCTCACGCGCCTCACTTCCCTGTCGCAGCTAACACCCGGGCCCGGGAAAGCTATCCTGCATTCCGATGTAATCCCCTCTCAATCTATCTCATACAGGAACACTGTGTTATCATCACCTTTTCCCATTGAGTTCTGAGATCCTCTCCAAACATCCTCAAGCTCACCGGGAGCTTCGCCCTTCACCATGCCACCGAAATCGTCCCAGCGGACTCCCGCCAAAGCTCCGAAAGCTTCCCCGCCGACTAAGCAAGCTCTGGCAGCTCCGACCGCCCAACGCAGCGCTCTCCCCGCCGTCTCCTTCGCCCGCTTCGCCGGCTACTTCCGTGGTCTCATTTACATCCTCGCCGCTGCGACTGCATCCTACGTATCACAACTTACCCTCGCCCCAGTCTACGGCGAAATTCCCTCCTCGCTGCACCATGAGCAGATCACCACCGCTGTTTTCTTCGCCGCCTGGATCCTTAAACCTCTCCTCCGAAAAGCTCCGCTGAAGCTCTCCACCTTGATCCCCGTGATCGTATTCCATATTCCTGGACTGCTGAATTATCTCTTCCAATACTCCACCACCTGGGGCGCTGTGAAGGGACCTATTATCACCGAGGCGTTGACGGTCTACCCGGTTATCTTGTTCAGTATCTTTGCTGCTGCTACCAACCTTGAGACCGGGAGCTTTGTGCTGGATGCAATCCCCGCTGGTCTTTCCTGGGGAATCTTCGCCTTTGCTCGTCAAGCTATCCCCCGACTTCTCTGGAAGCGTATCGGCTCTCAATGGTTGTTAACCCGCTGCGGTATGCATCATGCTCTCGGAGCTCTCTACACCCTTCTCGCGCCCAGCTTGCTCCTTGCAACGACTATGGGGGCCTTGTTCCACTCTTACAGCGAGAATCCTTTGTGTGTCCTGTCGCCCAGCTTAAACGCTACCCTAGCGCCGTATAACCACTCTATTATTGCCCGTACTGAGTCGGTGACGGGTTATGTTTCTGTGTTGGATAACTTTGAGATGGGGTATCGAGTGCTGAGGTGTGATCACTCCTTGCTCGGGGGAGAATGGCAGAGGGCCCCGAAGGGATTTCCCGTGGGTGAGAAGTTTAAGGAGCCGATTTATGCAATTTTTGTTACCATGGAGGCGGTGAGGTTGGTCGAGCCGGCACCGAAAAATGAGAAGCCAAGTGCGCTTGCTATGTGAGTTCACCTAAGATCACTCGTTTTGGTTATTCTAGCGGTGTCAAACGTTTGAAGAATTTGGAGGACATGAGGGACGCCCTGAGATACCGTTAGACGTTACTGGGTTTCAATAGACGTTACGGGACTTTACCAGACGTTTTGGGACTTGAGCTGACATATTCTAGCGGTCTTGGAATCGGTACCTCCACTGACGCAATGATCCGGCACGGCATTCAAACGGATATAGTAGAACTAGATCCAGCGGTGTACAAGTATGCAACGGAATACTTTGGTCTGAGTAAAAACCACACTGCATACCTTGAGGATGCTGTGGGTTTCATCGAGCGTGAGGTTGCAAAGGGCGAGAAGAAGTATGAATACATTTTACATGATGTTTTCACTGGGGGTGCTGTGCCGGCGAGTTTGTTTACCCTTGAGGTTTTCGAGGGATTGAAAGCTCTGCTGGCGGAAGATGGTGTGGTTGCTATTGTGAGTTCTATTTCCCTTCTATTTTTTTCTATTTTTGCTGGTCTCTTCAGATTTCCCCATTTGGACGACATAGAGAGAGGAGTACAAGCTGGTCACAATTTGACGATGGGGTACCGCAGAACGTGGGGAGCTGTGAGATCCCGCCTGAAATTGATTGAGTTTGTCCCAAATTCAACGGTTCATGAAACTACAAGCTATGCTGTAGCTTCAAGCTTCTGGGGTTTGAGGCGTTTTGAATACGTGGTCTTGCACTCTATCCCCCTCTTTTGTACCTCCACATTATCGCTTAATTCCACGTCATCACCTCTCACAACCTCATCCCATTGTTGCCCCTTCTCATCATCACCTCTCACAATTACCTTTCACCTTCTTGCCCTCCCTCTCACAAGCCCATCCCAGTCCCAATTCAGCCCCTAGATAGAGAGAAGAGTCGTAATCCCCCTTCTGCCGCCGCCAGCGGTAGCGACGCTTCTCCCACGGTCTCTTTGTTTGCTTTCACTTGCCTATTCCCCGATCACCTTTTCTCTCTCGCCCAGTTCCCCGATCACTTCGGCTAGTCCTATCAGCCCGAGGAATACGAAGTGGTTTCCCCGATCACTGCAGCACGATTTTGAATTTACTTCAAACGACGCATCGCAATTTTGAACGCAACACAATCTTATCAAAGCAATGGAACTGATACAAACGAAATAGAACTGGGCAGGCGACCTAAAACTTCCCGCGGCGCGTTCGATTATTAGGACTATTAGGCATGTCTTCCAGAACTGCCGCGTATTTCGGGAAGAACCTGCCACTGAGGATGATATCAAAAAGGGAAGGGATTTTACGAATATGGTATGTCTCAATTTCTCTAATCCCGTGATTCTCTACCAATTTTCTACCAATTATCTGCAATTTCTTTTCCCATTTTCTGCAGTTTCTTTACCGACCCTACCCCGATTGATTATGCGTTATTCCGTTGAGTTATTTATTTTGTTTATCACTAATTTTCTATGTCTCTGCGTCTCTTATTTCCTTTTTGCGTTGTCTCGGTGTCTTTGCGCATTTCCTTTGCATCGTGTTTTGTCGTTCGGGGTCCTGGCGGCGTTATTTTTGTTGTCTCTCCCTGCGGTAGCCTGCGATGGCCTGCGGTGATTAGGAGAGCTTCAAGCTAGAAGCCTCAACACGAGCTGCAACGCACGTCCCTTAGTCGCCGGTTGGAATCGTCTTCCATCGGGATGATGAAAGGACGTGCGCCGTGCGCTGCATGGACCATCACCAGCTATCACCCCTACCACCTCAATTAGCCACCTTTTTTCCAGCCCGATCTACAGCATCAACGACGGTAACCAGGGCGTTGGGTTCTTCGGGCAGCTCTTCGCCTGGTAATACCCCGTTTAAATTCCCCGATCCAACGCCGCCTGCAAAGCTCGTTGGGATTCATCATTCGGCGACCAGGCAGCGTACGAGGACTGATCATCTGGAATATCTGGCCTGCGATTAACACGGTTGGGTTATGCGGAATATGCGGAACATTAATCCTCTGCAACCCCGGCGGCATAGGAGCTCGCCGAGTTGTAATCGCAAAGTCTGTGTGTACAGTGTCTCTCGCCTCTCGCTACCGAATTTGTTCCCAGGTTACCCATAATTCCACTTCCTCTTACCCCGACGCTTGCTCCACTTGTGATTCTCGCGATTCACCGGTTTGCACTTCCCTTCCCCTCCCCTTCCCGGGAAGCCGTGATATCCGGATGTCATGTCTGGTGTGGTGTTTGTTGCACCCTATTCTCCTTCTCCGCAGTTGCAGTTGCACCTATCCTTCCCCATGGTAGGCGCCATGTTCCCACAACCCAGCTGTCATGAACCCATATGCAGTGTAACCCATCAGCCAGATTAAGCTTTCTACATCCTGCAGGCTATGCTTGTTTTCCGTGTGCAGGCGCCGACCCTCTATCCTTTTTCCTTTCTAGGTTCTTAAAGATTGGTCGACAGTGAATTGATGGGGTGTGAGTGCGTAATAAATCGCTCTTGCGACTTTTATTGCATGGAATAAAAAGCATGAAAAAAGCTTATCTCCCTCCTTGTGTGGTTGCGAGTTGCACTTCTTTTCTCGGCTGAAGTTTCTTTTTTTTGATGATTGTTCTATGCTTTTGGACTTGCATTGAATGCGTTGCCGGGTTTCGGTACGAACAGCGGTGAACGGCGAAAGAAGAGAACGTCATCTGAGAACGCTCATTGGTTTTTTGTCACTTGTGCTTTTCGCATTTTGATGGCGAATGATCATTTTTGACGAGTATTTGCCTTGCCTTGCTTCCGGCATCATTATTTGCATTTTTCCGACCAGTTTTTCCGCTGTTGTTTTGATCACGGGGGTTTGTGGGTCGTTTTTTTGTATCACCATGGTTTTGCATTTTTGTTCTCGTATGCTTGAATTCCCTTACTCATCGCGTCATGTCCCCATCTCTAAACTTTGGAACTTTGGAATAATACTTTCATATCTATTGTACCAAGCTAACCCTTACCCTTACCCCAGGTAATTTTCTGCACCCCCTCCCCTCTTCCATACAGTTTCCGCCGTCCGGTCCAATCAGATCTCCTTGGTTCCTACGCACGCCAAAGATTTCTATACCCGAAATATGAGATTGATCTAGAAGAATACTGGGGAAAAGAAGCGATGATGGATCAGGAAACTACGTTGTTGAGGGAGGGTAATGTGGATATGTTGAGGGAGTGGCAGAAGAAAAGTGCCGTCGGGCATTGGAGTGTGATACGTACCGTGGTACCGGGGGGTGTTTGGGAGAACTATTAGATGGTTGTTTTGAAGATGTGTTTGGATGAATGGAATGGGGATAGCTGTTTAGGGATTGGGCTGAGAGTTTTGTGGAAAGAATATCGGGTTGGAAAGCGAGTTTTGAAATTTTTTGATTTGAGGATTGAATATATCATAACATTAGTTTGGAAGAGTCGGAGCTCAAGAGTAGAATACCAAATTTGAGTTTTTGAAATTCATAAATCGCCAGCTTGATGATTACAATTCGAATTAACTTTGTATCAATTTTTTGGAAAGAATAGAATTCTGTATACCCAGGTAAGTCTTCAACCTTAAAATCGAAAACCGAATTACTTATCAATCATTTAAAAATTGACCCGCGGCCGGATACGATGTCTACTAATCAATATAATAAACCCTCAAGCTCTAGAAACACAGAAACCCCGAATCCCATATCGATAAAGCTAAACACGCCCTGCGTATGTAGGAGATCTACCCACGACCCTCCCCCACCCCATCTATCCGCCACCGGTGTTTGAGCTTGAAACAAAATCATCGTCATCCTACAGTAGTCCGTCTATATCTCTATTTCCTAGATAGCTCGCTTCACAGGGCGGCAGGGTTAATTATTCCGTTCCCTAGTTCCCTAGTGTCCTCACAAGCATGACGATCACGGAACCACCGTGTGGCTTCCGTGATGTATCTATCTAGCTTTAAATGGGACCTTAGATGTGCGCCGGGACCAGATAGATGGTGGAAGTGGAGGAGGGGGAGGATACATGCACATGCAGGTAACAAACATCACGGGGACACTCGAGGTTGTGGTATGTATCTACATATGTATCTAGTTTTCGTGATGCCTTCCGGTAGCTCGTCCAGCCGACGTCTCGCTATGCTTCTCCGCGGTATCCACAACCAATCGATGGTGATAAACAGGATTGCGCTAGAGGCGAGCTTCGTTGGATTTCGGAATGATTTTCGTGGAGAGGCTAGGAAAAATTCATACATCCCCCATCCTCCTCCATGTTCCGAAGCGCGGTTGTGGATGACCACTAGGCTTGAAAAATGCAAGTTGTTTATGTGTATGTATACACCTCGTGGCGGGGAAAAACCGTGGGGGAAACCCCAAGGAGCATCCCAAGCGAGCGGACTTGAGCCTGAAGAGAAGGTGACAAAGGTGCTTTGCGGTGGGCGTCTGCACAAACGAAGACTACAGCGAAGCGGAGGCGGGTGCGAGATGAAGTCGCCACCTCGGGGAAGCGGAGTTGACAGTCAGTGGATTTCGTGGGGGTGGGGGGAGGGGGGGGCGTAAAAGCTGAAAACAAACACCATAAAAATTTGAACTAGAGTATCTACCGATAAGTTTACTTCCAATTTTTTGAACTTGCTATTTAGAACCGACATTTGGCGTTTCTAAATTGGGTATTTTACAGGTTTGAAAGTCTTTTTTCTTTAGACGAGATTTCGGTCTGGGTTCAACTTTGGATTTTAGCAGATTTGATCTGGATTCAATTTTGGATTTTTTTTTTTTTTTTTAGGCCATTGGTGAATTTTGATAGTCAGAGCCGTCAGAGCCGCCGTCCCTCGCCGACTCCGCTCGTTTACATGTGGGCTGTGTTACCCCGACCCTCAGTGCCGTCTCACTTCCAGATCCGCTCTGTGTACGTACCGAAGTCTCGAGTCGCCGAGCTTACGAGGCCGGCGAAAAAATCCAGCTTACCGCACCTCTCTCATCAGCACGCGCAGAAAAATTTCTTCAAGTAGTAACATAGGCCTTCGAAGGTCCTTCTGTGCCGCCTCTCTCGGATAAGATACCGTAGAGTACATCCGCAGGGACCCCGCTCCAGGCCGACTGGTATCTTAGATGCAATTGGCGGGCGTAAAAGGAACCTGAAGGTGGAGATGCGGCAAGTGGGGCATCCTCCAACGGACAACTCCTCATGGAAGGACTTGTTTGTTCTGGAAGCCCGACTATCGATTATCGATTAAACCAACCAACCAGCTTGACCAGCTTGGCCCAACGAACGAAAGTTTAGATCGCCAGCGGCCAGCCAGAGCTACCACAAGCAACCGGCTAAAGGAAAGATCTTGAGCTGGTTTGGCTTCCAAGAGGACCCTGAGACCTGGGCTCCCTAGGCGGCGATGATGCAACAGCTTGGGGACACGGGGATAGGACAGCCACGTCGAACGTTGCGGGGAAGCATGCAAGAAGCTTGGGAGTCGCACTCGCACTCGCAAAACCGCCAGCCTGTTCTCCGTTCCTCGTTAACGTGAAAAAGCAAGTTGCAAGTTGCAAGTTGCAAGTCTGGAACAAAATTTAGGAGATAAACATAGTATCGTTGGACTTTGTTGACTGTTGAAGGAGTTCTAGATGAGGCCGTTGCGGGCTAAAGAGCTAAGGAAGTGCGGGGAGGCGTGCCCGGGGAGCCCGGGGAGCCCGCTGAACGCATCTACTGAGCGCATACATACATAACATAATCCGGGGAAACACCAGATCCCGCACAGGTCCCCGTTTCTGTACCCCGCAAGTTCCTCATGCGTTGGGTTGGAGATACACGATGCTGTTGAGCACGCCACCCAGATATTGTGCTATCTCGTGCCCGAAGGTGTAGCCTAGCTTACACTTACAAACCTCAACAGGTCCGGCTCAAGGAGTCGCTTGAAGATTTACCCATTGGATTAAGCCGGGGGGGAGGCGACCTCAGTTCATTCAGTTCATGCTGAACATGAGCGATATCTGCGATCTTGTGTAACCTGACGCAAAGCCTGCACCGTGTACGACAGAAAAGGTTGAAATGCCCAGTTAAACAGTTGAAAAGGCTTGAGGCCTGTGCTTTGAAATAATTTGGCGATTTATGGATATGATAGATAAATTCTGCCGCCCCCCCCCCCCCCCCCAATAGTAGATGCGATATATAATCCCTCTCACATCTTTCTTACCCATCCGATCTCGGTGCCTTTTCAACTGTCCAGCTTCATGCGGACGGTAGGGGATGGTTATGCCGCCGATGGCATAAAGCGCTCTCACTCCCGCCGTATGATATTCTCGCCGCGCGCATGATGCGGGGAGCGGATTAGGTTGTGCTCTCAATTATACAGAGTATGCACTGTAGGCGGTGGGTTCTCGGACATTATTCCCAAGACACAGCTTTTTTGAGGGAATAGAAAATTTTAAACTCAACTACGGACTAAAGTTGATATTGATAGCTTATGATAAACCGCTGCTCTAAGCGTCTGGGTGCCGTCTGGGTCATCGGTCATCGGTCATCTGGTTGTTTTGTAGCGAGCGAGCGAACAGAGGCTATGACGAATGCTGACTGTTTTTGCTGAGCTGAAGAAATCTTCTTCCGCTGCTTGATCTCAGCGGCAAACTTGCCCATCGCCTTACGGGTTCCTTCATCCACCTCCATCTTCATGTAAGGCTCTTTTCTTACCTGCGGAGGTGCAGGGAATATCAAAATATCAAAAACCAGCAAGAACACAGTAGGAGCAACATATGGTAGCAGGAACGCAGGAGATACAAGCATATAAAAACATTGACATTATATCCTCCAGTAATAGAAACGGTACACCCTAGGTAAACCTCACCCCAGGCCTCTCATGCAACATACCGAGGCGATCGTCATTTATGGGGAATCCTAGTCGACATATGCATTCCTCCACTCCTACCCGATGACAGCATCCGGGGTAGTCCTTGGGACTGTGTGGATGGGGACTACCTCCTACTTGAACAGTACTTGAGGCTTGCGAAACTAGGCACGAAACTGTTCAAAACGCTACCATCTAGGTAGTTATGGATGTGATGCAACTGGATAGAGGGATAAGGGTGTCAAGGGGTCCCCGAATTGGGAGTGTAAGGCGGATTTATGGATTCGAGGTGTGTTATGAAGATATCCGAAGTGAAGCTGCTTGTGCTTCAAACTAGCATCTCCGGCATCTCCACGGATTTAGAAATGCTTGTGCCTGTAGCTTCAATTCCTGTTTCTGCTTGCGTACTGATTGCGTTTCTACACCGCAGAAGCCGCTGTTGAGAGGTTCAGAAATGCTTGAGGATCGGAGATGCTTGAGGATGAAGGTTCAAGATGCCTGCCCAATGCCTGGTAAACTAGAGAATCAGAGATTTGGAATGCTGAAGCCAGAAGCTAGAAGCTAGATTTTGTTAGGGGCCAGGGCTTGAGGGGACCTGCTGATGGATTTGGAGATCTACGATAAACGGATTGAAGGAATGATGGATAAATCATCCTAAAAAAAAAAATTTACCGCGCGAACTTCGTTTATCGATATTAAGTATGACGCCACCCGAGCCTTTTATGCTTCGCCGTCCTCCGCCGGAGCCTCGAAGCGAAGTTAGCAAGGTTAAAATAGTATATTATCCATTGTCACCATTTCAATATTAGACGGCGTAGGCTTGTAAGCTTGTGACCGTTTACCGTTTCATCTACTAGGGATGGCCATAGAGCATGATGGGGCGCAAGGGCTGCCATGTGGAAACGAAACCAAATTCATGTGTTTGAAGTAGAGAGCTTCATGTGCCTACGCGATCCTACGGACCGTAGATGCTGCTTTACAGAGTATCTGAGATCATGATTGATTGAACTGGCCTGGTGATGGTAAGTCGGTAACTACGGTGGCATATGAAGGACATATGTCATTGCTGTCATCACGGGTATTGATATCAACTTCGTCATTGTAATTCTTATTCCCGAGCTCCCCTTACTTTATGTTTGCTTTTATCTTCGTTAAATTCGTTTACTGAATCTACTTTCATCTATCTTGATGTTATCACTCCCGTTGGTCCATGGTCAAGTGCCTGAATACAGTATCTCCACTATCAAGTGCATCAAGACGTATCGATGAAACATCTCCAAACAGATTAATCATTCTCCATCGTGCTGGAACTAAGGAACCTCAAGTCTTCTGCGTGTGTACTCCATCGTGCTTCACTATTAAATCAAGCTGTCCTCGATCAATCTGCATCTATGTTTTTTCGGCATTGTTATCCTCCTAGATGTCACCGTACTTCTATGTAGAGTAGGTAATACATACTTACTTTATCTACCATGGTAATCATCAAAAATAATCAAGCCTTCAGCTCAATGTTCAATCCGCTAGATGTCATAGATCCCATAACATATTGAGTGATGTAAAACATCACCACACGGATCTTCAATCCTTTGTGCTTCCTCGCTTCTTCAAGAGCAAGTGCTTGCTTCTTAAAATCAAGCCTTCTGCATCTGCATCCTAATGCTTTTTTCGGCTTCGGCTCAATGTTCCATCCGTACCATCACGATGATGTTGCAGGTACTTATTACCTGCAACATTATCGTGCTTCAAGCCGGCGCCTCCTTCCCGCTGCTGTGCGCACTGAAATAAACCCTCTAAATCTGAATATTTTGGATAAGTCATCGTGCTTCAAGAATTCATAGCTGCCGCCGTTACAGTCATATGTGCTTCAAGCCCTCTACTCTCTTTCCCCGTTCTTGTATTAAATCAAGAAAGGCCGCGCAACTGAAATAAAAACATACAAAACTCCATATCATGATCACGATGCTTAAAGCCTGAACGTGCTTCAAACTTCTCGCCAAAGGCCGTCAAATACACAATATGTAGCCCGCGCACCGAAGGTCGGAAGGTCTGAAGGTCGGAACAAATCAATGTTTCTATTGCATCAATTCCATCAATCCTTCCAGCATCATCATAAATCCAAGCAGCTACCATCCAAACATCTTTCACCGCCCTCGAGCATCCATCCATACATGTTTGTTGAGCCCAGTCCTTTTCCCCACGCCAATTTTCCGGTCGGCAACCATTTTACCCACCCTATCCATCCCCACCTGCTGTCACTGGTTGTGCCGCTCTAGTACATCTAGTACATCAAACTAATTCCGTTCGCTAAAGCATTTATTGATATCATACCGGTAAATGATAAACCCAACCGACCCTGTCTACACGCGCAAAGAGAAATGCCGTTTATCCGCGACAACACAATTGGCGGTATGGAAGAACAAGATGGACAAAAGCGAGGGTACATACTTCGCAGTTAGCCGGTGAGGCTGACTGACATGAAACCAGTTTGTTCTGTGCTTCTAAGTTTTCTGTATTCAAAATTCAGGTCGCGACTGGATGTGTTCGTTCGTCGAGTGTTTCAAATTTTTCATTCAGATCGCAACTGTGGCGATATCAAATTCTAGGATATCATACATACGTAACTTTTTAGACAAACACAAGCGCTGCGCAAGCAAATCACGAATTGCAAACCGAAAAGATTGTTGTTGTTCCAAATCTTCCATATTCCCTTCCATCTATGTACTCGAATCCTTTAGCTAACCATCGGGTTCCCTTTCCATAATTATCCGTCCCGGATTCCTCCCCACAAATTCATCTCCATATGCGTGAGGTTGCATCCCCCAAATCCATCTTTATCCCTATGGTTGATTCCCCCGCACCAAAATGCCCATACCACATGTCCATCCTGCCCTTAATACTAGATAACCCTTTCCATGGTCTCCATAAAAAAAATATACACAAAAGCCCAACCCTTACCATACCCCGATCAATTGCACCCAACCACGAAAAAAAATAAATTTCGCAACCTCGGAAAACAAAAAAAAACACAGCAAGCAGAAAAAAATCAACACCATCTAACGCCCCCTTTGATACCCATTACAAAAGAAACAAGAAGATACAAGGGAAAAAAAATAAAGAATAAAGGAAAAAAAGCCATCCTTATACACAAAGTAAACAAATAAAGGAAGTAAAAAAAGTAAAAGGAAGAAAGTATATAAAAAAAGACCCTACTGTAAACACATGAAGCTAAAAACGAAATCTTAAAAAAGTCTGATCGAAAATTTCAAATATTGAAAAAGATCAGAAAATTAGAGGCTGCTAGATTGCCCATGCAGTTACTCGTAAGCCTTTCCAGCAAGCTTGGGAAGCTCGGCAGTAGGCAAGTGGTGGTGAAGTCTGTTGACACCAGCCTTAGCGACCTGCTTAGAAACCTCCTTGCAGCCTGCATCGATGCTAGAAGAAGAGGCGCAATGACGTCCATCGTCAACGTTGCAGACTTCAATTCCCTTAACCCAAGGATCCTCAATAGCCTCTTGGATGGTGATACGCTTCTCGGGGTCGATGTGCATCATGCGGTACATGAGCTTCATGACTGACGGCTTAAGCTGGGAGAAGACGGGGTGGCGAGGGTAGGAGTTGTCTTTCTTCATGTCGGCGTTGGGGTGGAGCTCTTCCCACTTCTTAAAGCACTGGATGTACTTGTTGAAGTGGTCGGACTTGCTCTCGGTGGAGTACCAGAGAGGTCCGCCGAAGAAGATGCACATGTAGATCATGGCACAGGACCAGACGTCGAGTTTGCGAGCGTCGTAGGGGCCTGCCAATGATGTTAGAATTGAATGAGAAGAAGTAAAGATCCAACTAACCAGTCTTGCGCTGCACCTCAGGAGCGATGTAGGGTGCACTTCCGACGACTCCAGGTTTGCTGAGACGAATCTCGGTCATGTCGACACCGCACTTAATATCCGCCATACCAGGGTGCTTTCCAGCAAAGACCTCCGAAACACCAAAGTCCGTAATCTTAAGGTGTCCATCGGCGGTGATGAGCAAGTTCTCAGGCTTGAGATCTCTGTGAGCGATACCGTGATCATGCAAGTAAGCGACACCACGAATGAGCTGCTTGAAACAGCAGTTCTTCTCGGACTCTTGCATGAAATCCTTCTGAATGAGTCCAAACAAATCACCTCCGGAGCAGTACTCCATAACCTGGCACCATCGCTTTCCGTTAAGGCAAAGGTCCTCGGTGACGACAATGTTGGGGTGGGTGAAGGATTTCGAAATGCAGAATTCGCTGTTAACCTTCTCGTTGTACTCCTCGACGGTCTCGTTTTGGCTGCGTTTCCGGAACTCCTTAACGGCGTACAAGTCGTGACGAGATCCATCAATTCTGCGCATAACCTTGACGATAGCAGAAACTCCCTCTCCACATTTCGAAGTCTTTCCAGGAATATGACTGGCTCCCTGGTATTTGCTGCTCAAAGGAATGACCGGAACGTCCATCTTGGGAAGGCCAACGCTCATACGCCTTGACTTTGTTCCGACGCCAGCAACCGCAGGGTGGGTAATACCAGTGTGTCCGGTCATGTTCTTGATTTCGCTAACACTATTCGATCTGTTTTTCCGGCTGAAAACGAACGGGCGCTTCTTCTTGTCCTCAAGGGAGGAAGGTCTCGAAACATTGTGTCCGGTTTCTAGCGAAGACGTAGGCGATGTTGATACGGCGGGTGCGTGGCCCTCCAAGCTGGTGTGGGGTTTGCGGTGGAAAATACCACCAAAGGCGTGGTGGTGCTTCGGGGGAGAGCCAGACTCCATAGTATCCGACTTGTGAGAGCCGACTCTGTGTAGGATAGCCTGAACCTTTTCCGACGCTCTTCTTCTTAGTTTAATACGCTCAATGCTAACTGGGGCAGTATTCGCAGCACTGTCAAGAGGGGTAACGGTCCTTTGGCTCTTGGGAGTAGCGGGAATTGTGTTGATTGACGGCGCGGAAAATTCGCAACTCGAGTGGATATCGACGGAGTCGTGGACCTCGCTGGTAGGAGTAACTGGTTCGTGCATTTCACTAGAAGTCTCGTCCTCGTCTTCCTCCAAGACAGTAGGGCACTCGCGGCAATCCAGCTCCAACTCGAGAGGACCCATTGTGTAGTTGTTCTTGAAATGGCTGTGTTCGACAGGTGCCTCCATTCCGAGGAAATATGACTGGGTAAGAGGAGGATTTAGTGGCGGGACAAAGATGTGTGTATTAGGTTCTGGCAATGACTCGGGGGTCATGGGCATCGACTCAGAAATGAAGCTGGAACAGGTCGAAGCGGAGTCGTAGTACTGCGGCGGGGTATTCATTAAGAATCTTGTGTTGTTTTGTCGAGTGACTGTAGTGACGGCGCTGAAGTCTAGTGTCTATCGGGTACTAGAGTCGAGTCCCACAAGGTCCTTTGTTGATAGTGGTCTAAAATATTACGGAACGGCGTGCGAGGGCTCGGTGGATATATGTAGAAATAGGTTGATAGTTGTTGGTCCACAGTATGCCATACGATAAAGTAAGGTTTCCAGAAAAAACCGGGCGGAGCGGAGGGCGAATATTATATTGGAGGGTCGGAAACACAGACGGTAGTGTTTGGCGTGGCGAAGGTTTTTAATAATTATTATAAGGTTGCACGGGTCGGTCGGGTGTGTGTTGGAAATCCGGGGATGGGGTTCAGGATTGTCGAAAATCCAACCAGACGACCGCGGCAGTGATGTAGAAAAAAAGAAGAGGAAAAGGAAGTGGAGGGGAGGGCAGAGGCGGGTAGAAGAAGGCTCGAATCGGATGGTGGGAGAGGATGTGGGTGTGGAGGTTGATGAGTGAGCAGCGTAGCGACCAGCAGCAGCAAGATGATGATGCTTGGAGCGGATGGGGAGGGGAAACAGGCGTGCTAGGAGGAACAGCGTATAGCGGCAGCGGCGATACTGAATTGGTTAGCTTGGGGGAGAGTGCTATTTGAAAAGCTAGGCTGATGTGGGAATAGGTGTTGATTTGGATTTAGAAGTGTGTGTGTGGGAGGTGAGCGAGGGAAGGAAGGCTCTGGCTCTGGCTCTGGCTCTTGCTGGCGGGTCAAATTTCAGATCTAGTCTGGGACAGACTAGGAAACTCTGGGACAAGTCTGGGACAAAGTGTGGTCAGCGTCTCTCGCCTTTCTGACGGGGTAGGACAGGAAGGGGATGGACAGGAGGACAGGAGGGCAGGAGGGCAGGAGGGCTGGTAGGCCTATGATGTGTTAATAGGAATAACAATAGCAGGTGGGATTCGCAGGCATTTCTTGCTGGTTTCGCAGGCCTTTCCGGTGGATTTCTCCCAAGCAGTCGTACCAACCTTTGTGGAGCAGCAATCTCGAAATCAGTCAGGTTTCGGTTCCGGTGCGTGGAGAGGAGGTGTATCCAAAGCCCGACCAAAGGGCTCTCTAAAATGAAGATTCCTAACTTTCTCTGTGTAGCGCGCGGGTGCTCTGTGCACGATTGGGCCGCAGATGGCGTGGGATATCTCTTGCTGGCATCCTTCCTATCCGGGGGCTTCTTGGGGAAGAAGGGCGAGGTGGGGCACGGAGTTGTAGCGCTGTTAGCTGCTAGGTCTGATACGACGAGAGGGAGGGGGAGTCTGGCAGAAGGTAGGTATCGTCGGTGCCTGTAAGAGAGGATGGGCACCAATTACGAACGACCTGGAACAAACAAGACAAAATGGCAAAATGATACAATTTCCGACAGAATAGCACACATACCCATTCTACAGTTCTAAAAACTACAACTCCAATTTGGGATTTCAATCTGGAATAGAATGGAGGAATGCATCTCAGCAGAGACACCTGCATAAATTTAAAGGGCGACTGGATGGGTGGGAGAGCTGGATGCTGGGAAGTATGCATGTCAGAGACAGTCACTTTGTTGCATGTCGCTTCAAGTCCCCATCCCGCGCCTTCCTTCCTCACTTCGCTCCTTTGCATCCGACGGTAAACTGTTGTGCTGCCTGTGCTGCCTTTAACTTTACTCGTTACTAGTTTAGCGAGAAACAGCGATATCAGCCCTGAGCGAAGAGTAACAGGAGTAACAATCATCTCAAGCTGAACAGTTCCTGAACAAGAACCAAAAGAACTCAAACCTCAAGATCTCGCATCAAAGTAGCGCGAAAAGAAAAAAAGCCAAGCCCCGTTTACACCTCCACTTCCACCTCCGCCTTTTCCTCGTCCCCGGACGCTGGCGAGGGTGGGGTGGGGGAGGTGGCCCTGACATGGATTCCCTTGGAGCCGTGAGGGTCCCTGATACAAGCGATGACGATGGGCCTTGAGGTCGTCGAAGGCAAAGGCCATGGGTGCAACCAACGGAAGGGCAGCGCTTGCTAGGCTGCTGGGCTGCTATAAACGTGACCATCGAGACTAATTAGCTAAAATCAAATACTGTATCCCGTTCTGGTTCTTTTTTTTTTTCGGTGTTTTTATCTAGAGCTAACGGTTATGCATTTGAAAATACCAAGATCTTCGAGGCATACTTTTTTCCCCATCGTGAAACAGTAACTGCTTCTCATTCGTCCAAAAATCTCATCCATCCGGCAAGGCAGTGCACAGAAGATGTCCCGCAGGTACGTAGAAAAAAAAAGTCGTAGGGAAGAGGAAAAAGTTCACGCACAACCAAAGTTCAAACCCGGATACAGCGGCCCATTCTTTTGCTTTGCATCATGTTTTGTCCCGATCCTTCGAGACTTCTGGAAGGAATTCGGTTCCCTGAGATAGATCTTGCATTGTGAAGATAAGATGACGCTGCGACGCTCCTCGGTTGCTATATGGATGTATGCCGTGCCCTGTTTTGACAATCTAAATTCATGAGGCGACGAACCCAACAACCTGACAACCGGACAGACAGCGACTGGAGGAATCTGACAGAAGCTTGCGAGGCTGCCAGGCTGATAACCGACGATGACAGGTCTTGACGAAGCGGTCGGCTTCTTGTCATGTCACGCCTGATGCTCGTTAAGCCTTACAAAGCTTGTCAACGTCTGGAGAATCTTGATAAAAACCTCGTTACCACATGGTTCATGACGAAACTTCCCATCAGTTCCGCTGACCAGTGACCGCGCTGACTACGCAACGTAACTGAACAACTGGTTCCAAGAAGCTCTTTGTCCGCGGCTATTACGAGAACTCGCGAATCTTCAAATAGAAACCCAAGAAGCGAGGACGGGAGGCGAAAGACACACCGGAACATCAAGTCTCAAGCATAAAACCCGTTGTTATGATCTTAGATATGCCAGCGGTTAACCAGAAGATAACCCACCTATCCCCACGCTTCCAAGAAGCATCCTAAAGATCCGATGAATTCCCTAGGTTCGGATGAAGAACTTCGCTACTGCTGCCCTAAAGTCTGCAGCCTACGAAAGGGCTGCGTGATAGCTGTGTTATGTAGCTGTGATAGCTGTGATAGATGCATGCCCGCCTTTCTCCCCGTTACATGGTGAAGTGATCGACAACAGACATGTCTAGGGCTACTGGCTACTGGGCGGCGCCTCATTCAGACATAGACGTGACCTCGACTGAAACGAGACTTATCGTCACTGAAATTGATTTTCCATCGGAAAACTTTACGTTGTATCGATCTGTATTGTGATCATATGAAGATCCTTCAACGTAACATAGGGCTCTCCAGGCTCCGTCACCTTCAATCCCATGGAAGCCTGAGAGCACCAATTTCATGATGCATATGCTATGCTATGCAATAAACTATCGACGCAGGAGCTTTTCTCGGGCTACTTCATGCTTGCTCTGTTGTCCCCCGCGCCATCAACTTCCGGGGGCTTTACATAAGGGAAGAAAGCTAGTACAGGAATCCGGGGTATGGCTGTAGCATCCGTAGCATCATAAGGTGCTGTAGCTCTCCATCATAACTTTTGATTTATGATGGAGAGCGCAAGTGTAGCGGAGGGGTAAATTATCGCGCGTCTAGTCCTCATCCCGCTGGTTCTTTTTACTTCACCTCACTTTCATCCAGCTTACCAAAATCCGCTGTAGAGTAACTACATAGTCGCTTCATCAAATATCCTTTAGGTCACCAAAGTCCATCTCAATCCTGCCGAAACCAACAGCCGAAAAAAGCGCTCGAGCACGCGGGTTCAACCGTTCGTTTACCGCGGAAATTGGCTGGAGTGAAGCTGGAGTGAAGCGTTAATTATGCTATTCGTAGGTCGCGTGCTATTTACCCTTTTCCGGGGTTGGCTTGCAAGTTGCGGGATATTACCCGCTGTCTACTGGTGATGGTGATGTGCTGCAGCAATATACAGAGAGTTACACCCACTATGCCTAATATATTATCCGTCTAGCTATTATCCGTCCGGGATTGGTGGGATGGATTTGTGACGGATCCGGATGGGGATGGGGAAACAATTTATGAAGTATTGGGAGAAACATTACAGCAACGTGAGGCTGAGAGTAACCATAGATTAGATGTGCATTTTATGGAGATTTTTATTTTGAGATGCCAAGAGATGAGGGGATGTCAGATGTCAGATGTCAGCAAAAGAGATTCGATTGTGGGTAGGAGAGACGCCAAGAGATGGGGGAGATTGTGAATATCGAAATTGAAAATGCTTTTTTAGAAGGCGTAGAAATTCTATGGAAACTACACAAAGAATCCAGAGGGTATTGAATAAGGATCGGCATCTTCGTGGCGGTGTTCTAGAAAGATGAATAGAAAGCCCCTGGAAGCAAGCAAACTTCAATTCCTCAAAGCCAATCATGCATCATATCTCGGGTATCTCAGCACCCTATGTGGCGGCGCTCTATGCTCTAAGGATAGAAGCAGGCTGCTGTCGAAGGTGTAGCCTGTAGGCATAACGGAGAATTGACGGCATAGAAAGCCTCTCATCCACGGCATTGGGAGTTTGAAACTAAAACTTTATCACAAAATTCGGGGGTGGGAGGTCATTGAATACTTAGAGCTCCCTTGAAGAAAGCCGCCATGATACTGTAGGCATAGTCGTCAATCGTCAAAAGCATTGAAAGCATAATCCACAGGTGTTTTGTATATCGATATGCGTTCCCTGGCGGTCCGAAATTTTATGGACCATATGCATACCTTTGAAAGCCCATATTACTCCCGTCCCCGCAAGTCCTCTCTTGCCGTGTCTCATCCCTTCTTCCCATGAGCTAGAGCTTCCCGTACCGAAATCATTGTTACACAGTACTTGCGCCTCTGAGGATACATGGTACTCTAAGCAACATCACCCCCGGCCCCGAACCGTTTCTCATATGTAGATACCGCTACATACTCTCCTCACTTACTGTAGCATATAAGTACTCTATGCAGCCTCCCGTTTCACTAGTTTCATCCCATCTCTGCACTTTTCTTACGCCGCTGCTGTAGATACGTGCCTCTATCTAGGGTTACCTGGGGTCCCCTACGGTTCGGATGACGACGTTTGGAATGTTCCCCATACATACGATTGCAGAGCATGTGTTCTGCTGATGGGACATAGAAAACAAAATCTCAGGTGCTAGATGGACCATATATACATAGAAAACAAATCTAAAGTGCAAAAAACATATTGTCATAATGCTGCGCAGTATCAGCTGCTCGACCATGCCGTTGAGCTACCTGACGCCGTTAACTCACATCGCAGACGATACACCGCGGTAGGCGCTGCCGGGCGCTGACAAGCTGTAGCCTGTGTTCAACGCACCTGAGTGCAGCGATTTGCACATTCAATTCTACGCATCTATACGCGGGTTTTATGCATTTTCCACTTTTGAAGCCGTTCGATCTCTTCGCTTGCACATATGTATGTAGATATTTTCGGACTTGGGAGTCGGAGTCATACAAAGCCGTAAAAAGCCAAGGTTATCTAAAGGTGAAGTTTTTATATGATTGCATGTCATCTGGAATATACATAGATACCCTCCGTCTCTACTTCATAGAACTGAGGTACATACTGAAAACAGAACTGCTCCGGACTGCGCATTCTTCGGTCTTCGGTTGCAAACAAGTGCAGTGCAGAGTGAATGTCCAAATATGCCTCATATAAACTTTCCTTGGGCTCCCTGGGTTCTGTAAAGACCCGTTTAACCCTCGTTTGTCCCTCGTTTAGCCCTCTGGTTCGCATAGTAAGTACAAGTTCGTAATATCGTGATACCCCTTCGTTCCACATAAGTAAACCCGAAGTACTACCAATATATCGCCAATGACAGCCAAGTACGGTAATACCTCTTCAAATGTCAAAACTCGCACGCCAATTATGATAGCCAAGATCACGGCCAACTTCCAAGATGCCCAGAATTGGATTCCGATACCTAACGCGGTTACTTCTATGCGTTGACGTGGTCTCTCTCGAAGCACAGAAGCACAACATCAACATTGACGACGTCGAAACGAGGCGAGGCGAGGCGAGGTATCACAGAAGCGCATGGCATGGCAAGGCATTGCAAGGCATTGCAAGGCTGTCGGATAACTTCCGAGTCCCTGGTACTCTACTCGTCGATGAGCAGTCCGCGGAGAAACGTCAACTTCACAGATTTACAGATTTACAAGGTAAATTCACAACAAGGCCGCAGGAAAAAGGGTTCAAGGCCGTACCTGCAGCTTTGTGACGAGGCTTTCACGGGCCGTAGACAAGGCTGTCGGATAACAAGGCTGTATGATTGCATATCATGTGGGATATGAATTTAGAATGGCGATGCTTGAAATTGTCGATCCGTTGCCGACTCCGACGAATTGTGATTGAAACGCGTTTGAAGGGGTTGTGCGCTGTTCTAAAAGGGATCCCTTCTAAAAGCATGCCCGCCACTCTCCATCTTCCATGTCCGGACTCCGCAGCAGAACCGTGGTTGCCGTTGTATCCACGGAACTTCGCGACTTCCATCTCCATGCTTTCATGGGTGAGCCCGTGATAGAGAGCATCTTGCCTCATCCATCTACCTACGTACGGAGCTTCCTCCATCCCTCTACCTGTCGTGCTTCCATGGGCCCTTCTCCGGAGTTTTCAAGCTTAACTTTATCCGTCGGATCTTTCTTCGGAGCTTTGCTTAATGCTTCCCTTCAAGCTTCCTTACAACTTCCTTGGATGTTAGAGTTTCTTCGATAGACTCTTCCATCGGCCTCATCCCTTCCTCGTTTGTTCGCCATCCCTCCTAGATGCTTTCTAATTGCTTCCAGACCATCCTCTATTCGCCATTTGTTACCTGAAAATAGATACAAACCAAAGACCAAACGTCTCGGCATCTCGTAGCGACAGCGACGCGGGACTCCGCCATCACCAAACGCGGTTCAAGACGTTAATTTGAAGATGTTGAAGGTCGAGGCGTGGCTTGGTATTTCAAATTTTTCAAATTTCTTCGCGAGCATCGAAATTTAGTTTGAGACGAAAGTTAGCCAGCCATAGATGTTGGATGGTTAGGTACAGAAGCTACAGGCCGTGCGCGGATTTTTTTTGTACCAGCCCGCCTCTCGCGGAATCACCGGATTTTTTAGACCTCTTGTTGTTGGTTGGCGTTACAACTTCGTGGGACTTTGTCAAGCTAGCCATGCGTGGGAGCAACGGTTATCTGCAGCTACCGTAGTAAGATGGCTTTACAGCAACTCATAGACCTGCTGTGATTTTTGTCCGGCGGTGATGGTGTTGAACCATCACTGGGCTAAACAACAGGCGAGACATACCGGCTACGGCCTGCTCCCCGGTGCTTTGGCGTCTGTTACTAGATGCTCTAGTTACCAGAGGTCAACCAGTGGAAGCCATCCCATCTTTCTTTAACCATTCTTAATAAACTCTAGGGTTGAGTTGTCATTACTTGTACTAAAAAGGGAAGAAGCTCTAGTTCATCCTTTCCATTTAAATAACGCTTGCCTGGTTACTTGGTCGGTCTGCTTGGTCTGTTTGATGGAAGGACCTCTCAAGCGTTATTGCGCGAAATAATGCTTAGATGCCGCACCACCGTATCGGTCGGCACGAACGGCAAAAATATGAGCGAGCGTTTGATGATGAGACCTTCTCCCGTGCTTGCGTCCCGAGATAACCGGATATCTGGCATGTCAGGGAACGGGCTCCCTGGGCTCCCTTGCCATGGGGGCTTCGGAATTTCTTTATCGCGAGCCCCGTGGTGGTGCCTGCCTGCCTTGACTACCATCGTCACCGGTGGCTGTATGATAGCCTGTGGCATAATTTCCCCGATTCCGCTATTTTGCAAACTGAGAAAGGAATCAGGATGGAGCATGGAGGATGCTCCGAGAAAGCAAGCTCCAACATTGGAGCAAAATTTCAAGCAGCAGCTTGGCGATAGGTAATGGTTACGCGATAGTTGGGTTCTGCTCTGCGTCCTTTCCTCCAGCTGCATCCAAACATCCACCTCCAAAGTTCCACCCGCGAAAACCGCCGACCGAGCTGCTGCAGACTACAAACTCCAGAAAGAACGCCATCGCCGTGCCTTTTTCGCAAGTCCCAAGCTGCTTCCCAAGCTGCTTGCTCCCCACGTCTTCTTCGCAACTCGCTTCACAACTGGCGGCTTCGCGAGCTTTGATGCACCTTCTAAAAAACGCCATACATTAATCCACGCCTCGAGATAGGCTCTGTCCCACGCAGTCCGTTTCTAAACTGTAGCTTTAGATACATAGATCATGGCCCTGATCTAGAAACTGGTGTTGGCGCTGTAGCCTGTCGGGGATGGATGGATTTTGGCGTGACGCTGCTGTGAGTTAGGAACAGCAAGCGTTACTCCCCTATCTCGGGCTTTAACAAAGCTAAAGGTGATATCTCGGAATCAACATCATCATGCATGGCAGCTGCCAGCTGGGCCAGGGGTTCACGAGCGTCGAGATGCCACCAAACCCGCAAAACCGCCGACCCAAAATGAGCGACACCAAAACGGAACGGAGAGACAACAAACATACCAGAGCGAATTGGGCCAAGCTTCACCCCACGGTCACGCCTTTGCGCCCGCGAGGTTGAGCATCGTTGGAAGTGAAAGGCCGACTTCAAGTGAGCCTTGCTCTTGCTCCTATCCGCGTTTGGTTTTAGATCCAACTTTGCATGCTTTCCAAGCTTCACGACTCACGAGGTCACGCATCCACACCATACAAGCCATCGGAGATACATGACTTGCCCAGCACTACGTACCAGCATCTTTACCACCATTTGCAAGCATCATTATGCCTGCTCTTCCATCTGAGACATATAAAAGCTGGCATGAGACAGGAAAGGAATGGAAATGTGCCTCCTCCCGTCCAGATTGTTGGCATTGACAACTTAAACTTTATTAACGACGCCGATTCCAATCTCTAATTGTTTATTCCTG